>OX387429.1:37133179-38365969 GCA_947563755.1 Lochmaea crataegi
ACAAATATATGTCGGAATATGATGATAAGCCCTCAAAGTACATATTCTATACAGATGGGAACAATTTGTATTAATAAGTAATGTGCGAACCTACGCCCTACGGAGGCTTTGAATGGAACGATATATCGATAAATTTAATGTTGACAAAAATTACAAAAAACTGTCCCATTAAAGATGTGATTGATGTAAGAAAAATTAACAAATTGAATGGAAAGTTTGAAACTGAACTATTGAATTTTGAAATATCACAAACACACAGATATATTGAAAATTTAAAATTCAACATATCTAATTTAGAAATATCCATCAAAGAAATCTTACCTAACACATTATGGAGTGAATATCAACGCAGACAAAATATAAGTCTTAATAAACATTTTTACAAAATAAAACATAATAACATTGAGAAATTAGATAAACTAAAGTCTGAACAAATGAATAATGTAAAAATTAAAGAAAATTGGTTCAAAAATCTTACTAAAACAGATTTTCCAGACGAAATAGTGAATATTCTAGCTTTAGGTCCAAAATTTAGTCTTAGTCCTACTATTAATGATATTTCCATTGTTTCTCTACTTGCTAATATAGAGAATATCACCAAAGAAATTCAGGATCCACAAATCAAAAATATAAAAACGGCACAAGCAGTAAATGTTACAAATTTTGTTAACAAACCATCCATTCATAACCCTTCAAACATAGAATTATCATACTTGAAAACTAAGAAGTTCCTGAAACATCATCCTGAAATATACATAACTAAATCTGATAAAGGAAACGTAACTGTTGCATTAGAAAAAGAAGAATATGTAAAATTAGCCCTTTCACAATTAGAAGACAAAAAATATTACATCAGTATTCCTAGGGATCCTACTTCTACAAAAATCCAATGCTTACATTAGTCAATTTAAAAAACAAAAGAAGATCGACGATATAACAGCAAAACAACTAATGATTTACAATTCAGCTGCTCCAAAATTCTATGGTCTTCCTAAAATACACAAACCGTCTTTATCACTCCGTCCAATAACTTCTTCCATTAACAGTCCAACTAGTAATATTTCCCAATTCTTAACAGATATTTTAACAAACTCTTATGATACCAATAACCCATATTTTATTAAAGATACATTCCATTTCGTAAACTTCATGAAAAATAAGATATTACCACCTAATTATGTGATAATAAGTTTAGATGTAGTTTCTCTCAACAAAATAAAGTGTGTACTTTGAAAATAGGTATTTTTCTCTAAAAAGCCACAATATATAATCAGAGTTATTATATTACTAGAGATGAACAATACAATTGATATATATATATAAACAAAAGGGAATTCTTGACGGTATTAATTATAATTCTTTTACAAAAGATATACCTACCAAAAAATGTTCATATTTCAGCCTTGAAAAAGAAAATAAAAATTTTCGAAACGTTGGGTAGTAGATAAGAGTTTCATTAAGCCCTCCTTACGACGGAATCCCTAAGATATATAAAACCTATTCTTATATATATATATATATATCCAACTATTATTGTGGGGGATGCGGCAATGTGAATAAGAATCAAAGTGTTAATATTATCAGATCGTCTAACTAGAAAAAACTTCCCTTCGTAATAAAATAATGACTTTGTCTAATTATAATTTAATTTCAATCAAATTGACATATTCTATATATTAACTACGTAACTCACTCATTAACTTATTTCAAATACAGGATGGTAAATTACTTAGATGTATTCTTCATTCTGCTTCAACACCTTCCCTCATTGAGTAATTTGCCAACCCCATTCCAAAAAGTAATTTTTTCAATCTGTTAGAAAACAGTGGCTTCGTCATAATATCGGCTAATTGATTTTCAGATGATACCTTTACTACTTCAAGTGATCCATCCAACACCATTTCTCTAACAAAAAAATGTCTAATATGTATATGTTTAGTCCGACGATGAAACTCGGGATTCTGCGTTAATCTTATGACAGATTCATTGTCCACATGTAGTGTCGGAACCAAGTTAACGCCTGTTAATTCCGTAAATATTCTTTTTAACCAGACTATTTCTCGTGCAGCGTCACTTGCAGCTACTATTTCTGCCTCTGTTGTCGATATGGCTACTGATGTTTGTCGCTGACTGAACCAAGATACAGCTGCTCCAGCATAAAGACACAATACCCCAGATGTCGATCTTCCGGTAGTAATATCACCTCCATGATCAGCATCACTATAGCTTGTTAACTGAGGTTGTATTTCTGGCTTTTGCATATAAGTTAAGCGATAATTTATTGTACCATTCAAATAGCGGAATATTCTCTTAACTTTCACACAGTCGTTTTGACTTGGATTTTCTAATTTTCTGGATACAACACTAACAGCAAAAGCTATATCTGGACGTGTACCCGTCATTAGGTACATAAGAGCACCCACTGCTTCGCGATATGGAAAAGAAGTATTCGATTCCGTTTCACTAGTTTCCTTCCCTAATTGGATGGCTTCTTTTACAATCGGGGTCGAGACCGGTTTGCTATTTTCCATGCCAAAACGTTCTAGCACCTTTTTTGTATAAGCTGACTGGGTAACACTTATTGAGTCGACTTGATTTTTCTCTATTTCCAAACCTAAGAAATATGTAGCTGGTTTAACTGTTATTTTAAACTTCTCCTGAAGTTTCTTCAAAAAATCCATCTTCATTATCTCATTCGTACATGCTATTAGACCGTCGTCAACATACAGCACTAATATCAACATGTCTTTTCCTTCATTCTTAATAAATAAACATGGGTCTGCAGTACTTCGTTTAAAGCCAAGCGAATCTATAAAGTTTCCAAAACGCTTATTCCAGCACCTTGGTGCTTGCTTTAACCCATATAAACTTCTCTGAAGATGACAAACCATACCAGTACCATCATCGTAGCCTTCTGGTTGTTTCATGAACACTTCTTCTTCGTCTAGAGTACCGTAAAGAAATGCAGTACAGACATCGAATTGTGTGAGTGACATGTTTTTACTAGCAGCTATACTTATAACGGCTCTTATCGTACCACCTTTAGCTACTGGACTAAACGTTTGTTCATAATCTTCTCCTTTTCTTTGTGAATAACCCTTCACTACCAGACGAGCTTTGTATTTATCAATTGAACCATCTGGATTGGTTTTGAGTTTATACACCCACTTACAAGGAATTGCTTTTTTGTTTTCAGGTAAATTTTTCAAAACCCATGTACAATTCTCTTTTAATGACTGCATTTCATGCTCCATTGCCAGCCTCCAGTTATTTTGTTCACAACAAACAATTGCTTCTTTGTAACTAAGTGGTTCTTTGGGGTGGTTTATTTCAGCAGCAACCATCATAACGAACTCGTCAAAGCGTGTCGGTTTCTTAATGTTTGATCTTTCTCTCAATTGTCTTCTAAATTCTATATCTTCGTCTAAACTCTCTTCTGGTTCATAACATTGGTCATCTGCTTGGTAATCTAGATCCATTTCTTCCATAACATCACTACTTACATCAACAATAATGTCTATTTCTTCTGTATCACAATTATTTTGAACAAGATCCAAGACATCTATTGTAGGTTGCAAACATGGAAATTGTTTGGATTCTTGTACCACACCTAGAGTTTCAAATTCATTAAAAATAACATCTCGTGAAAGTATAAGTCGATGCTGATCTTCTGACCATATCCTGTATCCATCATCATTTTCATAACCAACGAGTATACCTTTAATAGATTTCTTATCCAATTTTCTTCTGCAAACTTTAGGAACATGAGCATAACAAGTACTAACGATTACTCTTAAATGTTTAAGTTCAGGCTTCTTGTTAAACCATATTTCATGTGGTGATTTACCAGGAATACTGGATATACCAGATCTATTTAAGATATATGTAGCTGTGTTTATTAATTCAGCCCAAAATGTTTGATCAAAGATACTTTCTCTTGCATGCATTAAAGATCTTGCACATTCGACAATCGTTCTGTTATCACGCTCTGAATAGCCATTTTGTTGTGGTGTATACGGCATCACCAATCTTTGTTTTATTCCATATTTGTTTAAAATATTTGCTACTTTATGATTATCAAATTCTCCACCATGATCTGACAAAAATTCTTTAACACCATATCCTGCAGCTTTCATTTCTTTTAAAACTATATCTAATTTATCAGCTACTTCTGACTTTCGCTTTAAAAAATATACAAATCGATATCTGCTAAAATCATCTTTAAATAAAACAAAATATTTAAAACCTGATTTTGAGATCTGAAAAGGTCCACAAACATCTGAATGGATCAGTTCTCCTGGTGTTTCTGTTCTTTTTCTTATGCCAAACTTTTTCACAGAAGCCTTTCCATAGACGCAGCCCTCACACAATTCACTATCCAGCTTCACGTCAATGTTAAATTCTTGCTTAATTACATTTTTACCATGTCTCTTACTTTGATGACCCAGCCTTTCGTGGTAGAGTTGCAATATATTTTCTTTAGAAGTAACCATATTGACACTCAGATGTTCAGGTTTGGTTGCCCGCATCTTCAATTTATATAGTCCACCAGACTGACATCTTGATCCAACAATTATTGTTTCGTTAAAAATTTTAAAATAGCAGCACTTAGTGGTGGAAATAAATTCACTTTCTGGATGTTTGTCCTGAGCAGACAAAGTTGAGAAAAGATTTTTCTTGATATTGGGTACATACCATACGTTGGTCAATGAAAACTCTTTCTTTTTTCCGTTTACAAAAGATTGTATTTTGATGGTACCTTGTCCTAATGCAGGAACTGCATATCCATTAGCAGTTGTTATTGTTTGCTCTTCGTTAAATGGTGTATACGATTGAAATACATCTTGTTGATTTGTTATGTGATTAGTCGCTCCGTTATCAACATACCAATTCAAAACATTCGATGATACAGTAACTAATGACATCTGAATTTCTTTCGCTTTAGAATTTGTACGTTTTTTCGAATTCTCTGGCTTAGGAGGTCTTCCATCGGTTTTCCATTTATCGCATTGCTTCACTTTATGACCTTTTTGCTTACAGTAATTGCAATAATAACTATATTTATGTGCTTTGCTCTTATTCACTGTATATAAAACTTCTTGCTTGCTCTCATTTTTGTTTGTTAATGCTTTTTCATAAGAGCATAGCTGATTTGTCAAGTTATCTATTGTTCTGTCCTTATTTGATTCCAGAATCCAACTAGACTTGAATGAGAAATATTCAGGTGGTAAAGTTTCTAATATTTTACAAATAAGCAAAATATCTGGCAAGTCGCACTTACAGTAATTTTCAGCAACTTTTAAAATTTCGTTTTGCAAATTATTCCAAAGGTTCTTAAGTTTTGATGTATGAGTAGCAATATCGTCATCTGATTGTCTAATATAACTAAAAAATTGCATACAGATATCATAGGTTTTATCTGTTGCACTACCATCATACAAACGATGAAGCTCCAACCAGACTTCCCTGGCGGTCGAAAATCTCATGACTTTTTCTAATGTGCTTTGAGTCATATTTATTGTAAGAACTAATAAAACAGTACTATCCGTTTGATTGAAAAATGTAACATCTTTTTCATACTTGCATTTTTCTTCTTGTGTTGCTTCTTGGGGTAACGACTTCGGTGAAGTTAATCTACCTTCAAGGACGTCCATCGCGCCTTTCACACTTCTCAGAAGAATAGAAAGCTTGTATTTCCATGTAGTCCAGCTATCTTTACCTTCAAGTAATCCAATTTGCACCTTACTGGAATCCATTTTACTCTGGATTTAATTGAAAATGCGTTTTATTACTTTATGAAGATGACAGCTTTCAGAGACAGTTACAAAATCTTTTTTAATTTTTATTCTTACTTAATTTCTTGTTTCTTCTAGCATTACCATTTAGGCACTGTACGCTCTGCTACCATGTTAATATTATCAGATCGTCTAACTAGAAAAAACTTCCCTTCGTAATAAAATAATGACTTTGTCTAATTATAATTTTATTTCAATCAAATTGACATATTCTATCTACGTAACTCACTCATTAACTTATTTCAAATACAGGATGGTAAATTACTTAGATGTATTCTTCATTCTGCTTCAACACAAAGAACTACAAAAGATAGGTACATTTATAGATATTTCAAACAGGTATAAATAAATTAAGTTTAAAAGTAAAACAATAATTACTTACAACTAAGCGAGGTTAATCACAATATCTATTATATATATAATATGTATACAATGGAGAAAAAATATGTTATTAGATATAATTTTCTTTTTCAAAGAAATTAAATAAAAAATAAAACTATCAAAATTGACATTCCGACATCGATGTTAATTTTTAGTAGTCATAGAAATGTCTTCAAATATGTTTAGTATATTAGCAAGTGAAATAATAGTTGGTAAGTTAATATAAAGGAACAGAATTCTCATCTTCACTTATTCACATTGCCGCATCCCCCACAATAATAGTTAGACCTAACTAGTATCGGTAACGAACTATTTCCTATATATATATATACACTCAGGTGCAAAAAATTCGATCCACCACTATTTTTTTGGCAAAGTAGACAAAAATTTGACCATGTATAAGTTTTGGATCGGTTTTAAATGTTAAAGGTATGAATAATAAAGACAGTGTATACAAGAAAATCATGTTGTTATGAAAACAATTGGTTTTATTCGAATAATGGAAAAATGAAGTATATTTTGTAATCAAAACAATGGTTATAATGAAATGTTTAGTGTGTTATTTTTTTTTAATAATGTGTATTTCCTCCCCGGGCCCTTATAACAGCCTGCATACGTCTTGGCATAGAGCTAATTAAATGTTGGACAACGAGTTGGTCCAATTATTCGTCCCATATTGCCTGAAGCACCACACCACACCACACAAGTTCAGCCAAGTTGTTAGCACGGGGTACCCGTGATCGTATTCTTCTTCCTAGAGTATCCTATAGATGTTCTATAGGATTGAGATCTGGACTTGAAGATGGCCAATTCATACGGACAATCTCGACTTCTTCTAAATATTCATTAACGATTCTTGCACGATGTGGCCGCGCGTTATCGTCCATGAAAATAAAATTAGGCCCTACAAATGGAGCAAAAGGTACCACATGCTCATACAAAATTGTTGTTATGTACCTTGCTCCTGTCATATAGAACCTCCATTTACAAGAACTAAGTCAGTACGGACCTCGGAACTTATACCAGCCCAAACCATAACTGAGCCTTCTCGATAACTTATTCTTTCCGCAATGTTATATTGGGCGAATCGCTCTCCTTGTCTTCTGTAGATTCTTTCTTTACCATCTGGTGTCCTTAAACAAAACCTGGACTCATCCGAGAACAATACATTACTCCCATCGGCGTCATTCCAGTCCTCGTGTTCCCTTGCAAAAGCAAGCCGAGCTCTGCGTTGTTCCATGGATAGCAGTGGACATAGAGCTGGCCTTCTGGAATATAAATTAGCTTCAGTGAGTCGTCGACGAACTGTCCACCTGCTTACATCGACATTTCATACTTCGCTCAGACGATTTGCCAGCTCAACTGACGTTAAATGTCTATTTTTCAAACACGAAGAAACCAAAAATCTATCATCGCGTGCGGATGTTGCCCTTCTACGGCCCGATCCTGGTCTCCTCGTGTAATTTCCAGTTTCAATAAACCGCTGAATTGCTCTTTGAACTGCACAACGACTAACACCTACTACCTCAGCCGCATAATATTGGCTACGACCATCTTGAACTAAAGCCACTGCCCTTGCAGCATCCGTTGGTGTTAAAGCCATTTTATTTCAATTAAATTAACAAAATAATAAGTTTAAATACTAATTCGGTGGGTTTGTTAGGGTCACTAAAATAACAAATGAATTTCTTGCTGCTTTATCAGACGTAAATTTCTGACAAAAACCTAAAATTTGTATTGTTTATGAAAAATGAAAATAATGTATATAAATTAATAATTTCAATTATACGAGGGTCTCTCTATATTTATATATGCCATATAATAAGTACCAAGTTTTGAAAGTCACAATAAATGGAAAATATACGATGGATCGAATTTTTTGCACCTGAGTGTATATATATCTAATATAAAAAATTCTCGTGTCACGGTGTTTGTGGTGCTTGCATTCGGAAGGACCGGGGTTCAAATCCCAGGTCCGCCTGACCTGCTATGAGTTTTTTCAGAGGTTTTCTCGTAGCAATAGGCGAATGCTGGGTCAGTACACACCTCTCGGGCACCTACCACCGTTCCCTCCACTCCCATCCCCTGAACCAAACAATCCTTATTCCTTCCAATGTTGGCTGAAGAGGCTCCGGAAAGCCTATAGCGGCCCGCTCCCCTCGAGAAGGGGAGAATGAAAAACAATCCTTCCTTTTTTTTTTTTCGGTGTTTGTAGTTAAACTCCTCCGAAATGGCTCGACCGATTCTCATGAAATTTTGTGTGCTTATCTATCGGGTAGGTCTGCGAATCGGACAACCTCTATTTTTCATCCCCCTAAATGTTAAGGGTGGTCCACCCCTTAATTTTTCATTTTATTTTTTAGACAAAATTTTTTGTTTTTATTTTTTTTAGATACAGCATTTAAAAATACATACAATCCTAAATTTTCACCCCTCTACGATCAACCCCTATTTTTTATTTGTTAATTATAAACTTGAATTTTTTGGCAAGATTTTTAATTTTATTTTGTTATAGGTAACTTGGAATAAAAAATTTCATATTACTCTTAATTTTTACCCTTATACGATCAACCCCTATTTTTATTATTTTTTTTTATTTTACATTTTTTGGAAATAGTTTTAAATCAAAACGAAAACATGTATGTGTTTAATAAATATACGGGTTTTATTATTGTGAAAGGTAAGTCAAATAATAAGCAATTATGAAAAGTGTCAAAAGAAAATTGCTATTTTTGTTTTTTATATTAAGCAATGCTAGCAAGATGCAAAGGGGCCAATTTGAGTCGTCGAACAATCAGTTCTAGAGTCGTGCGAGATATAAGAGCATGAAGATCAGGCGAACAAAACCAATAAAACAATGCAGATGTGCGTGTGAGCATGGCGCAGTTACGTGAATCACAATCGCAAGAGATACGAGTTGAACGAAATCAACAGGGACAATTAGAATGCGCAGATACATAGTCAACAGACGTAGATGAATTGACCAACAACGCCAACAAGTTCATCGAGCATTTACTCTTTTTCCATCGCGATTTTTATTTTTGCAAGATGGCAATCGAATATAATAATTGTAGTACGATAAATTCTTATTCAGATTTTTTAATTTCAATTTCCTTTAATTATGATTTTTTTTCTCAATTTAATTTGATCTTTGTAGTGGTACGGCCCATGGCCGAGTAGACAGTACCAAGACATTGTGGAAAGGGGACGGTAGAAGCTAGGCATGGGGAGTGCGCGGCGGCAGTCAGCTACCGACCGTAATAGGTGGCTGATGTTTATTTAATAAGTTATGTTAAAACTCCGATAGTATTATAACTGTTTTGTATTTCTTTGGTTGTCTGTATCTAAAAAATAAAATATTGTGTTCAACTTCTTGTTCACACCCTCGAACCCAACGTCCCAACGAGATTGTCCAGTGCATTTTGGCCCCCAACTAGCGGCGTGTGAAACAAAGAAAGGTTTAGTTCACAAACGAGGCAGATACATCGCTGTTGCTAAGAAGGAAAAACTAGCGCAGGCTTTAACAAGAGCTGTTCACGCCAGTGAAGTGATCAGATAGGACGAGGATAGGAATTCCATTGGTGAGATCGTTTCATATATTTTTCTTTTAAATGAATCAAGAATAAGTTAAAGATTAAAGTTTCTTCCCACGATCGTATTCTTGAAAGAAAATACTTATAAACTATAGTGTTAGACCCTATCTCTGGGGGGTAGACATAATTGACTATTTTTGGCATAATAATAAAACTGTATTGTGTTTTTTTTGCCACGTAATACTTATTAATGTTACGAACCTATGAAAAATTGAGAACCGAAGTATTTCATATTTTATAGTTACATTCTGATGATATTTTATTCTGTTTTATGTATATATAATATATAAGTATCTGTAAATTTTTATATAAAAATGGGCTCAAGAGGCAAAAGTAGGAAAAATCGAAACAGTTCCGATTCTCCGGTAGAACCAGAAATTGATAGTTCGGTGAAACAACTGTCCCTTGAAATGGACAATTTGCGAGAAATAATTAAAGATCTTGCCGTAAATATTCAAGAAATTAAGGTAAAAACAGAGGATAAACAAGGGGCAACGGCGCCGGCTATTCAAAATGCTCCAAATCAAATATCTAGTTGTTCAGTACCGAGTGTAAGTCAAAATAATCGTACATACATTGCTAATTTCAAAGAGTTAGGTGGTAATCTCTTAACATATTACCCAAATTGTAAATTACACCCAGCAGCATTTCTCAACAAATTAAAAATATTATTTGACGAAGCAGGTGTCCCCGACCAGTCTAAAAATAGATTAGCAGTGACGTGCTTGCGAGGAAGTGCAGCGGAATGGGCTAGTATGAAGGAAGGCTCTTTTGTTGATTTTAACGGGTTTGAAAATGCGTTTTTACATAGATTTTGGGGGGTAGAAAAACAACGCGAACTTTATCTGGAAATTTGCTATGGTTCTTATAGTACAGGAAGTCGTGCCGAATACTTTTTAAATTTATTTAACCAAGCAGGCTTTTTGTCAGAAAAAATCCCGACCGAAAAATTGATCGAAATGATTTCTAGACATTTTACCCCTGAAATTCAGAGAGGCATTATAACAAACGGATTTGATAATTTCGAAAGTGTCGAATCTTACTTACAAAAGATTGACAACACATATAAATTGGAGCCAAACCAAAGTCATGGAAGGAATTGGCGACGTCACAACCCTCCCAGAAATAACAACAATAATAGAGACCAAGCGGCCGTTACCGAGGATAATCAGGAGGCTTCAAATTCACGAGTTTACACTATTACTAAATTTAATCAGGATCCAGACGAACTACTATCGGATTGCGAGGATGAACCAGCTGAAAGTGAATTAATTTCACCTTTTATAAATATAAAAATCGGGGGATTTCCGGTTGAAACGTTGATTGATTCAGGTTCTGATGTATGCGCAATGTCAGAAACTTTTTATGAATACCTTAAGCAATCTATTGAGCTACCTCTGCTGCCGGTAACTAATACTTCCGTTTCAGTAGCTATAGGCGGTAAGTCACAAAAGATTAAATTTCAAGTATTAGTTCCTATTTTATTGGGGGGTAAAACTAATGATGTCATATTTTTAGTAGTTCCCAAATTAAATGCGAACATGTTAATCGGGGCTAATTGGCTTTCGGCAAATAAAGCTGTGCTTGATTTTAACCGATCGGTCCTAACCTTAGTTTTAAATAATCACGTAATATGTATTAATTTGTCGTACAAAATTAATGAAAAAAATGTAAGCATCAACGTCTGCAAGTATGAAAAATATAAAGCCGAGGGGGAGAATTTGATTCCGCCGGCAAGCCAAGGAAGCGCGCCTATGTCTCGCTACGAGGGTAGTGATTTTATCGCGAAAGCACAACAGGCAAATACTGACGGCGAGACACGTGTCGAACTAACGGAAATTCTTAAACAATATCGAGATGTTTTTTCTGATAATCCTGGCTGCGTTAAAAATTATATTCAAGATATAGAATTAAATGATTACAGTGCATTTAATTGTCCAATGTATCCGGTACCTTTTATTCATAGGGAGGAGGTATCCAAGCAAATTAAGGAAATGTTTGACTGGGGAATAATTAAAAAGGAAAAAACCGAGTATGTGTCACCGTTAGTTTGTGTTCGAAAAAAGGATAAAAGTATTCGGGTGTGTCTAGACGCACGTTTTATTAACAAACGGTTGAAAAAGGATTTTTTAAATCCTCCTAATCCATCGGAGTTGCTTTTTAATTTCAAAAAGGGGCAAATTTTCAGCACTATTGATTTAACCGCGGCTTATTGGCAAGTGCCAATTAACAATAATCACACTAAATATTTGGGTTTTATTTTCGAAGGAGAGTCGTATACTTTTCGGAGACTTCCTTTTGGGTTGTCTGTGTCAATGGCTAGTCTCATGAGAGCCCTAAACAAGGTGCTTGGTAAGGATTGTGCCCATTTCGCGTTAGTATACGTCGACGATCTTATTATTTTTTCAAATTCAATCAACGAACACCTTAAACATTTGATAACCATTTTTGAAAAATTACTCTCGGCCGGATTAACTATTAAATTGAAAAAATCGAATTTTATTTGCAAGGAGATATGTTTTTTGGGGCACATCCTGACTGAAGACGGTATGAAACTAGACCCGAAACGTGTCGAGAGTATAATGAATTTTCCCGTACCTCGAAATTTAAGGGAATTGCGCGGTTTTTTGGGCCTCGTGAATTATGAACAACGGTTTTGCAAAAACTATGCGGATTTGAGTGTACCTCTTTTGAAATTATTGAAAAAGAGACAATTGTGGAGCTGGAGTCAGATCGAAAATAATGCTTTTAAAGCTATTAAGGAAGCGTATGTGGCCGTCACAATGGTGTCACATCCGGATTTTGACAGAACCTTTTATATACAGTGCGACAGTTCCAATGTTGCAGTCGGTGGAACTCTATTTCAATTAAATGACGACAACGAGAGAAACGTCATTGCATATACGAGCGCTACTCTTAAAGGAAGTCAATTATCCTATACCACAACGGAAAAGGAGGCGTATGCTGTTATTCATTGTTTACGCCAGTGGCGCACGTTAATACTAGGAAGGGATCTAGTTGTTATCAGTGATCACAAATCATTGAATTTTTTACTTACGTGTAAGTTACGATCAGCAAGGTTAACTCGCTGGATCATGTTCATCCAGGAGTTTGATTTTACGATTCAGCATTGCAGTGGCGCGAATAACGTTATCGCGGATGTTTTATCGCGATTTGCCAGTTGCAATACAGAACCGGTGCAACCGAATAATTCAGACATTCGCTTATTTTTCTGTAAGCTGTCACTGGATTTTGCGAAATTGGAGGAAAATTTTGAAACTCTAAGGGAGGATCAATTGAAGGAAAAATGGATAAGGGATAGGGTTGAACTGCTAGAAGGTGAAACAAGTGGCACTAAGCTGCTCTCAGGTAGGGAAAGGATGCGAGTTCAATGGTTCTCTATTCACGGGGGGGTTACTATTTAAAAAAGGGGACAGTAAATGTCCTGGGTACAAGTTATGCGTACCAAAGGCTCAAATTAAAGAGCTGGTTCTATCCCATCACAGTGCTATGGGACACTTTGGAAAAACGAAAACTTATTATTATATGAGACAAACTTTTTACTGGCCAAAAATGGCTCGTCACGTCAGACAACTGGTAGCGGCCTGCGACCTTTGCCAGAAATCGAAAACGTCTCCTAAAAGTCGGGGTCTCGCCAGTCCTATAATTGTAACGAAGGTTGGGGAACTAGTGTGTTTGGATTTAGTAGGCCCGCTCCCAGAAGGTAGGGGGGGCGTTACATTCGTGTTGGTTATTGTGGACGCTTTCTCTAAGTATCTAAAGTTATATGCGCTACGGAAGGCGACTAGTAGAGCTATTTTAAACCGAATTCTCAAGGGGTACCTGTTGGACGTGCAAAAACCACAATGTATTTTATCGGATAATGCCTCACAATTTACTAGTCGGGTATGGCTTCGCGAATTATCAGCCGCGGGTATAAAGGTGAAATTAATTTCGGTGTACTATCCTGCAGGTAATATGACAGAGCGCTA
Organism: Lochmaea crataegi; assembly: GCA_947563755.1. NCBI lineage: Eukaryota > Metazoa > Arthropoda > Insecta > Coleoptera > Chrysomelidae > Lochmaea > Lochmaea crataegi. Next base: position 37,146,941 of record OX387429.1, read on the forward strand.
TAACAAGGAAGTGGTTCGAATGCTCAGAGCATATTGTCACGAGAGACATACAAAGTGGCCCAATATGTTGGAATTTGTAGAAACTAGTATAAATAATGCTATAAATTTAAGCACCGGTTTTACTCCTAACTTCTTGCAAACTGGTATAAGGGACGAATTTCCTATACATAAAATTGTGAACTATCCGGTTTTTGACTCAGACGGTACCGATTCGCGAAAAAAAATATTGGAGGTAGCCTTAAACAATCTTCGTACGAAGGCGCAAAAACGAGCCGAACGAGCGAATAAGGGAGTAAAAACAACGGACTTTAAGATGGGAGATGCTGTTTTGGTCAGAACACATTATCAGTCTTCCGCTATTCAAAAAACTATTAAAAAACTGTTTTTAATTTACGAAGGTCCTTTTTATATATTAAAAATAGCCGGACCGAATTCCTTTATTGTAGGAAATCTCGATGGAACCGGGAGTTCCAAACAAAATATTATAAATCTAAAGCCGTATAAACCCATGCCGGTTGATTTAGAAACAGACATCTCCAGTTAGGAGCTGTTCTGAGGCTGTACATTTATTTTATTTTTTGAGTTTTTTCAGCTGAAATATTATTGCTAAATTATTTTATATCACCTTGAGTTTAATAGATATCGCGAGAATGATCGGTTCTTAAAGATTGTTCCTACTTCTGTTTTTGTCCATTGGTATCTGTCATTTAAGTACTTAAATATTTAATGTACACATATTTAAGTGGGGGGTTGTGTAGTGGTACGGCCCATGGCCGAGTAGACAGTACCAAGACATTGTGGAAAGGGGACGGTAGAAGCTAGGCATGGGGAGTGCGCGGCGGCAGTCAGCTACCGACCGTAATAGGTGGCTGATGTTTATTTAATAAGTTATGTTAAAACTCCGATAGTATTATAACTGTTTTGTATTTCTTTGGTTGTCTGTATCTAAAAAATAAAATATTGTGTTCAACTTCTTGTTCACACCCTCGAACCCAACGTCCCAACGAGATTGTCCAGTGCATCTTCCGCCCTCGCCGGTCGATAACTGATCAACTATCAATCGATCAGTTATCCCCGCCAGGTGTCTACCGTTGTGTTAGTTACACTATTTATTACTCAAGAACGGCTGAAAATTGGTGGGGAGGAAGCTTAGAACCAGGAGACGGACATGGATACTTTTTATCCCGTTCCCGTGAGAAAAACATTATTTAAAAAAATTCTACTTTGGACGAAAAATGGCGTTTGTATATGTATCGTTACTTGGAGACACTCCACTCAATGGGCAGAGATCGACCGCTTGCATAATATATCTTATTTAGTCGGGTTTGTTGGAACACTTTTAACTCGAGAACGGCTGGACCGATTTTGATGGTTTTTGATTTGTTATTGCACGGGAAAAAATTATTTAAAAAAATTCTACTTTGGACAAAAAATTTCGGTAAATTAAAATTTAAAGTTTCTGTATAGGTATCGTTAAGTTTTAAATAAACAAAAGCCACTCTGACACTCCACTTAGCGGGCAGAAAACGACCGCTTGCATTATATCCTATTGACAAGACAATGTTAAGACAGGACAACGTCTGTCAGGTCTAGTATATATATATATATACATATATTATATTGTAATGATATATTGTCCGTTCTTTAAAACAATATCTTCCAATAGCAGTTTTCCCTTTCTTTACGAATCAAGGGATATGTGCGGTGTCAAAATAAATTTAAAAAATTCTTGGACCATATTTCCTATTCAAACCATCTCCATTTTAGTGATCCATATACAATTCTTCATCTTCCAAAATATCCATTTCCCAAAAAAAACCTGCAAAAATCTTATGTTTTGAATGGTATACATTAACTGTCATTCTTGTCATAAAAACCACTTTTTGTTGGTCACACTGACCTTAGACTGAACTCCTCTATTTACCTCTATTTATCCTACTCCAAAAAAATTACATTCCAGGAAACTTCTCCTGCTCCTTTCACCGATCCCAATCCTGACCAGCCTCACCAGGTCACTAGTGAGGGAGTACATGTGGCTGTTCCAACCAAACGCACCAGAAAACGGACACTAGTGCCTAGACAAGACGAGACATATTACTGAATGCCACAAGGAAGGAACTCGTAAAAGAAAAAGAAATTTTGAACTTGATGCTTTGAATATAAAAACAAAGGAAGGAGGCTGACACCTATCCTAAGTTGGTATTTTACGACGGAAATGACGTCATAGCCTCCATTTGCAAATACCTTGTATGATTCATTATTATTGTTATTGATGGTTTGTTGTAATTTTCAGGAGTTTAATTTTTTTTGATAATTAGTCGGTAGAAAAATGAACTGAAGTTTAGCCACAGAGCTGTTGAAACACCTTTTATTTGACATTTTTTAGTGCATAATTGAAAGTTGGGATAGGTTAATAATTCAGAGGCGTACATATATGCAATTTATTTGAATTTTATAGTTCAATAAAAATACAGAAACAGATAAACTTGTTTTCAATTTTTTTAAAAGAAAACTTCACAATTTTACTATATGATCTAGCAGTTGAATTTAGAAAAACTATCATTTATGTATGTACCTACTTACATTAGATGTACATTTTTAGCTTTCCTGAAAAGGTGGTCTTATAGTTACCCCCATATGATGATGTTATTTCCCTTTGCCTTCATACAGAAAAGGTGATCAGACGAGAACAATTAAAAACTAACAAAGTTTGCAAAAATAATATTTCCATACAAGTGCTTAATTGGTTACTAAGCAATTCGTTATTTGATTTCATGAAAAACCATGACAATTCCCCTCTCAAGAATCACAAACTCTTACTTAAAAAGTATATAATTCATTGTTATGTAACAACCCGAATACTTGTAAAAAAATAACAACGGAGGATAAAATAGGAAATTATTATAACAAAATTTTTTCGTTCAAAGGTCAATAGACAAATTGAAATATAGGTATATGTAGCGTCTATGGTGTCTTGGATTTCCTTAACTACCAATATCACTTTGAAATAATAGTGGACTGTATTTTAAGATATATATTTAAAACTAATTTACAAGCAAACATTAAATTTAAATTTGTAGTTACATAACGTTATTGTCTCTCTGAAGTTAAAAATGCAATGCGTGCGCCTGTTGAAGGGTGGTCGTCCGTGGTCTCACTCTACGAGCAAGAACCGGGAGGGGATTCCATGGGCGTCGCATCTGGGATCGGACAGTATATTTGTTTTGTAGTTTGATATATAACTTTGGGAGAATACTGGACGCAAGTGCATCACATACTACACATAATAATCGATGTGTATTTAGAAATAATGGTTCACAAAAGCTATTAAGTTTTAAAACTTTCTTACATCAGTATGTATATTTTCTTATAATGGTTTTGAAATTGCTATAACATTTTATAATAACAGGTCTATCATAAATTAAAATTGATATGCCACTAACAAACCGGAACCTGATGACGCCATATTGAAACACCATCGCGGACTCTTTGGTGTTTATATATAACCCTCCTTCCTTTGTTTTTATATTCAAAGGCTTGATGTTAACGTACACGTTGTATTTTGAACTTTTTATAATACATTTAATTTAATAAAGTCTATTAGTTCTGTTAGTTGGTAGCAAACATTTGTGGTATCCAGACAACCGTCAACCCATGCAACAAGCAGATACCCACACATTTAATAAATTGTGCGCCATCTGTTATAGCACAGGTGAAATGCCAAACAAACTATGCAGTATTCTTTTCTATAATTAAACATGTAACTTCTTTACTCATAATTAAAAGTCAGTCTGTTTTCAATCCTTCAACCAACCACATGTTTTATTTTCCCAATCCAACAAACCTCTCGCACCACAACGTAATGGCGCTTCGGGATAATAAGCATAGTATCCAAGAACATTGAGTTCATGATCAATGAATATTTACAATTTTTCTTCAAGGACATTTTGTAGCAACGATAACATTACTATGTACACATAAAACGGACATCATTGGATGTAATTATGACACCCCGTGCAGAGACAACCCTCCCCGTGTCAGAATTAGGAATTTACAAAAATCAACGAAGAACGTGAAATACACTGCTCTTTTTATCAGAAAAAGATTTAAAATACATAACTTAAAATATTGGAATATGAACATAATTCTGACACCCCGTGTCCGAATTCAGGAATAGCTATTTCGGTTGGCCGTAATTCTGACTCTCTCTCTGATAATTTTAGGTAATAATATATTACACACCTATTCACGCCCTGTCAGTTTCACAGAGCTGTTATAAATGATTTGGTTGGTTGGTTATAGCCTGAGATTTGAAATATATTATGACCATATGATCATAGATGGCTCCACATGTATCTAAATCGTCGTTTTATAAACTGAAATCTTATTCCACAAGTGTAGGGGAAACGGTTGTACCTAGGGACAGTTGTACCTAATGACAAATTAACGCCAAACGAAACATTAGACACACCTGATTCATAATACAGATCGGCAATAGTGTCTTCCTTCTAGTTATTTAGTTGTATAAATGTCCGAGAAGAATTAACACGCGCAGCTAGTGAATTTGTGGTTTTCGACGTACAACGTAAGTATTTTTGCCGGCTACTATATTTGTTTGCACCTTAACTATTTGATTACCGAAAATAATGATTTTAGGGTGGTAATTATCGTAATTTAGGCTACCTAATCCACTAGTCAAACCGTTGTATTTTTTATGTCTAACGACTTGTTCAGTTGTTTTTAAGAAAGAACTCTTCTTGTTGTACCTCTAGGGACACACATTTTGTTGTACCTGGGGCCATCCCCAGGCACAACATTATTGTGATGTTTTGTTTGTTTTGTTTCAGGAGCTCATTATGCCACGAAGTAAAGAAAAGAAGGCCAGGACCTTTAAAAGTTAATGTAGAGAACGATGTTCGAGAAGTTTTAAATTCAAATCTTTCAATTCGTGCTGCCGCGACCCAATTTGGAATTGCAAAGTCTGCATTAGCAAGACACATTAAAAATTTTAAAACATCAGACCAAGATGAATTTTCATACGATCCGAATTATAAAGTCGAGCAAGTTTTTAATGACGCCGAGGAAGCGGAGCTAGTAAACTATTTGAAAACTGCTGCTAGAATGCACTACGGCTTATGTTTAGCAAACGTTAAAAAATTGGCGTATGAATATGCAATGCAAATTTAAAAAAAGTATCCTACTCAATGGGATGAGAAAAAAGAAGCAGGAGATAATTGGCTTAGAGGTTTCCGTAATAGACATTCTGCATCTCTGTCACTTAGAAAACCCGAGGGTACAAGTCTGGCCAGAGCGACTGCATTCAATAAAGAAACAGTGGGTGCTTTCTTTAAAGCATACAAGAATGCGTTGGCTAAAGGAAACTTTGAACCATCAAATTTTTTTAACGTCGATGAGACGGGGATTACAACGGTGCAGCAACCTCCTAAAATCTTAGCACCAAAAGGACAAAAGCAAATAGGAGGAATGACTTCTGGAGAAAGAGGTGTCCTAGTTACTATGGTATGCTGTATTAATGCTGCTGGGAATACAGTGCCTCCTTTATTTGTTTTTCCGAGGGTGAATTTCAAAAATCACATGTTAAAAGGGGCACCACCTGGTGCAATCGGAGCTGCAAATCAGAGTGGGTGGTCCAATGAAGACATTTTTTTAAAATACTTAGAACATTTTATATCACATGTTAAGCTGACTTTAGAGGATAAGGTTGTTTTATTGTTAGATAACCATGATCGCCATGTTTCCATACCCAGTATTAACTTGGCAAAATGTTCGGGAGTCATTTTAGTTACCTTTCCTCAAACATCACACCGATTGCAGCCTCTCGATTTATCTGTTTTTGGGACCTTCAAATCCTACTACAATAATGCAATGACTAATTGGATGAGTTCTCCGGGTAATGCAGGGAAGCCAGTTGCCATTTATGATGTAGCTGAATTGGCAAATACAGCATATTTGAAGGCGTTTTCTCCAAACAATATAACCAAAGGCTTTCATCAAGTATCAGGTTTATATCCGTTAAACAGTGATATTTTTACTGAACAAGACTTTTTGCCATAGAACATAACAAATAGAGAGGATCCAGATTTACAGAACTCTCCACCAACCCTTCCTGTTTCTTCTGACCCTAATGCATCTCATTGTGATGCTTCTGAAGTAGATCCTAAGCCTTCATGTTCTGGTTTAACGGCATCCTCCACCCCAGAAGCCAAGTCGGAAAATATTCAATCCACAACTAATGCCAGAACGTTAACTTTAAACACAAACTTTCAAGAAATGTTACCTGTTAAGCCAAATTTTATTTCACCTTATGACGTTCGTCCCATTCCAAAAGCTCCGCCGCGCAAGGGGACGGCTTCAAGGGGGCGCAGAAAAGGAAGGGCTCGCATTCTTACCGACACCCCAGAACTCAATGAAATTAAAGAAAATAAGACAAAATCTATGGAAAAGAAGCGACAACAGGAACTGCGAAAAACAAAAAAAGTAAAACGCAAGTTAAACATTGAAGAAACGTCGTCTGAGAAAGAAGATAAAATTGATTTTGAGGTTAAGAGTGATAGCAGTTATTCAGAAGATAATTCTTTGTCAGATGTAGAAATTGATTCCGTCCAATTTACCCCAGATGACCTCCAGGAAGGAAATTTTATTCTGGTGCACCTAAAATGAAAAAACATTCTGGATTTTTTTGTAGCCATCATTTCAGGAAAGGTCGACGATACAGAATTCCAAGTAAAATATCTAAAGAAAGCTTATTCCTTCGCACACGGCTACACATTTACTGTTGGAAGATGAAATGGAATATACGACTAACATCATCAGCGATATTGTACAGAAACTTCCTCAACCTCATGCAGCAGGTTCATCTTCTCGGCAGTCAAACACATTTATCTTTCCAGTATCTTTTGATAAAATTAATTTAGGGTAGTCTGTTTATTATTTGCAAATGGTTTTTTGAATAAAACTTTCACTAATATTCAATAGTATTTTTGTTTTTCCTATTATATTCTTGTTTTAAAAGTACTTCACCTCGTGTTCCTAGGTACAAGGTATCGTGTCCGTAGGTACAACAAACTGGTTGTACCTAGGGACACTTACATTGATAAAAAAAAGAGCTTAAAAAAGTAAGAAGTGTTAAAGTTGTAAACTTAAGAATTTCGGATAAACTTTACAAATGTATGAATCGTCCAGATTTTTAATTTCTTTGTATCTTTATTTGTCTAATTTATAAAAATCAAATTGTAAAAAGTGTCCCCAGGTACAACCGTTTCCCCTATATTATCTCTGTTCCACAACACAATCCCAGTGTTGTGTCTTATTATAGCAATTAACATAGAAAGTGTACGAATTTGGTGCAGGACTGCAGGGTCTGAATTTGCTACATTTACCTTATATCACGTCCATCTGCCCACCTGCATCTATCACTTCAGATAATAACTGTGTTTGTTATCAAAAATAGATTGGCTTCATTCGATCCTTTTCTCATGAAACCATGTTGCGCGGGAGATATTTAAGATTATGAACAGAAGGATAGATACGATTATAAAGGACCATTTCGGAGACTTTGGAGAAATTTGACAAAATTGAAATAGGACGATAGTTATTAATTTGAGACCGATCACCAGATTTAAAGACGGAAATAATTTTAGCTTCCTTCCATGTATCGGGGAAAGTTACAGATTGTAAAGCTAGATTGAACAACATTTTTAGCGGATAAGCTAATGTAGAAATACAGTCTCGTACAAAAAAAGATGGAAAATAATCACGGCCTGATATCTTGATTGTTAATCTTTTTCCAGCCTCAATTATTTCTTCTTCAGTGATATTTTTTATGTTTACGATGTCACCACAAAAATGCGCTTCATATAATTTTGCCCTAGAAGAATCTGAGCCTGTTGATGGTACAAAAACACTTTCAAAAAACTCAGCAAACTTATTAACTATTACCTATACTTAGAGGGTTTGAATATGTTTCATTATTAAACGACATAGAGCCAGGTAAGCATGAACTTTTATTATTCGCATTTATATATGACTAAAACTGAGTGGAATCATTAGTAATATTACTTTCAATTTTGTTAAGGTGCAATTATTGATAAGCAAGTTTGATTTGTTTCCTTAATTGTTTAAATTGATCATGAAAATATGTGTTGTTTGCCTTGTAACGTGCCTTCCTTCTGACACGTGGCTCCTGCCACACGAACACGTCACTATGGACACCCTTGATGCAAAGTTCGGTTTAAATCTCGGGCGCCAGATTATTAACGTGGTTTGCTCCACGGCCCCTTGACCCTTAGCGTCAAGAGTTCCAGATAGCCTCAGATGGAGGTTACGGAAAATTCCAGGGGTCTTGTTGAATTAACTTTATTTACTTAATTACAATGAAATATGGATCCTTCAATTTATAAATTACGGGTTAATGAAGGAAACAGGAATTCAGCAGAGTGGTATACTACCTACGGTTTAGTGTATACCTACGATCACACAATAAGTCGGTATATCACAAAATAATCAAAAAGAAACTTTTAGTGTATTAATACTCTGTGGTCTATTTTACGAATAATTCTAGTGACAAACTAATTAACAGGGAAAAGAAAATAAGCTATCTTTACCATATACTTGGTACTTTGACGGACATAACGGTCAGGTTATCAAATACGGTTCAAATCTACCGGATTTAACGGGGTCCCTAATGCACGATTTAGATCTGCCGGGTAATCAGACAAACAGGGCCGTGCCGCCCATGTGTGCGGCGCACACAGGCGCCTAGACAACAATATATTCAACAATATATTCTTTGTAGTGGAGTATCGATAAGTAAGTAGGTACAATAGGCGCAACATATGCGCACTATTGATAGTATTCAATAATAACTTTTAGAGGTTGAAAATCAGCGCTGGTACGATGTAATCAAAAGAATATGGCTTTTCGTGGCAAAAGTAAAAAATTGGACGACCGTAACAATGGTAATATTTCAAAATGTATTGAAATGTTAGGAAAATTCGATCTTTTAATGACTGCACATATACGATGCGTAACTAATGAAACGAATTCCAAAACTAGGTATGCAGACTTATCTTGGAGATAAATTCAACATTTTATTTTAAATTTATGTCGAATTAATAAATATTTTTCAATTATACTGGATTGTACTCCTGACGTTTCACACGTAGAGCAAATTTGTATTATAATAAGATTTGTTAATTTTAACACAGAAACTAGAAAGTTGGAAATAAGAGAGCATTTCCTAGCTTTCTGTCCAATTATCGATACAACTGGCGTTGAATTAACGTCATTTATAATAGAAACAAAACAGAAGAGTGGAATATGAATCAATAAAGGCCTATAAAACTATCAAATATAAGTTAACAGCGAAAAAATTCACTGAATTACTAACACTGAAGTTTGAATTGCTGTCAAAACCTCAACAAAAACACAGTCTGGAGGCAAGGTGGAACTACTTCAAAAATACAATATTAGAAATAGCTAAAGAAATATGTGGAACTAGTAAAAAGAACAATTATAAGAAACATACCGCTTGGTGGACAGAAGAAATAAAAAACCAAATAAAACGTAAAAAGAAGATGTGGAGAAAGTACTTGATTAACAGATGTACAAAAAATTATGAATTATACAAAAGGGAAAGATAAACAGTGAAAGAACTAGTATTACAGGCTAAAAACGAAACATGGATAGAAATTTGGAGAAAAAATGGAGAGTGACTGTAAAACGAACCAAAAATTATTTTACAAAACAATGAAATCCTTACGACAAGAAAAAAACCGGACACGACAAGTATTAAAGATAAAAATGGAGAATTGCTAGCGGAAGGAACGGAAATAATGAATAGACGGAGAGGATACTTTCAATACTTACTAGATGGACAACAACAAACGGAAAAAGAAAAAATAACTAACGATACCCTGATAGATAAAGAAAAAGGTGAAGGTATAAATATGGAAGACCTACCAGAAGTTATACGAACACTTAAAAACGGTAAATCTCCAGGGTATGACAAACTTACAACAGAGATGTTTAAAAATCTGGGACAAAAAGGAATGAGTTATATCTACTCGAAATAATCAAAACGGCATGGGATGAAGAACAAATACCTGATGATTGGAAAATGGCACTAATCGTACCAATTTATAAAACGGGAGACAAGCACAATTGCAGCAGTACAGAGGAATAACTCTACTAAAATATATGAGAAAGTAATAGACAAGAAACTGAGACCACATATAGAAAGTACATTAGAAGAATCGCAAAGTGGTTTTAGAAAAGGAAGAAGCATACAAGATCACCTTTTTACAGTTAAATTGTTAGCATAAAAATGACCACAGCAAGATAAAGAAGCTTATGTTGGTTTCATTGATTTGGAAAAGGCTTTTGATACGGAACAACGGGAAGCATTATGGGACATTTTAAAAAATAGAGGAGTTGACAAGAAGACAATAAGAATTATAGAAAAAATATATAAAAACAACTTATACTGTGTAACTCGCGAAAATAAAATTTCAAAACACAAAGAGGACTAAGACAAGGGGGGGGGGGATTAAGTCCACTACTATTTATCATCTTTATGTATGAAATTAAAAAAGAATGTTAACCAAAAATGAAAAGGCTACAGAAATTTACAAAGAATAAACATTGCTGAAGGAGCCTTTGCAGATGATTTGATTATTATGACGGGGACAGAAAAGGACCTACAATAGAACTTGGGTATATGGAATAGAACTTTAAAAGAGAATGGGATGAACATAAATAAAACCAAAACAAAAGCGATGCAGATATGAAGAGACAGTAGACAAATGAATATTGTAATAGATGGAACAAACATTGAGCAGGTGAAAAGCTTCAAATACTTAGGAGTGGAAATTCAAGACAACGGAAAACAAGATAGAAATTAATAATAAGATACAAAACACGTTAAAACTATACTATGCAATGAACAGGTCATTTATAAACAAAAAAGAAATATCGAAGAAAACGAAAATGAATGTTTTTAAAAATATATTTAGACCAACCCTTACATTTGGATGTGAATCATGGGTGCTCACACAGCGACAAAATAGTTAAATCCAGGCCGTAGAAATGAAGTATCAGGGGTGTCACAAAAAGAGACAAAATGAGAAACGCAAAAATAAGAGAAGACCTGGAAATAGAACCAATGCTGAAATTAATTGAAAAACGACAACTTAGCTGGTGGGGGTATCTCCAAAGAATGAATAATAAGAGGCCTGTCTATCAAGTGTGGGAATCCAAGGTTCAAAGAGCTAGGAAAAGGGGAAGACCGAAAGAGACATGGGATGGAGTAATAGGAGAAATAATGAAGAAACGAGAGACAACATGGTTAGCGGCCAAGGTGCTAGCAAAGAACAAAAAAGAATGGGCAAAATTTGTGTACAGACATTAAAAATATTGTTAATAATACAGACATTAACATATACCCTACACCTTTAAATGGTAAAAGGGATTTTGATTATATAATAGAAAAACTAGTGTTAAATTTTTAAACTCCGTTTTCAGTAACTTATCTATTTTATTATTTTCTTGACATACATTGACAACTCAATGAGAAAAAATCTGACAACTACAAACTACAAACAACAAAATAAAAAGTGTATAAATTAAATCCAATAATGAATTCAACAACTAGACAAAATTAACAAATAATAAAAAAAATACGTTGAAACATGAAGATTCGTAAAGAAAGAGGCGCTTCTTAGGATTCGCACACAGGCGCTGCCGGGGGTCGGCACGGCCCTGCAGACAAATTGTGGCTAAAAGCCTCTTCCAAGTCTGATTAACCCTTGAATCCAAATGAAACCGGCAACTATTATTCCGACAATAAGAAAAAAAACAAAATATAAATAATGATTCTACGAAACGGGAAAAGAACGATTTAGATCTGCCGGGAAATCAAACAAATTGTGGCTAAGCCTCTTCCAAGTCTGATTAACCCTTGAATCTAAAGGAAACCGGTAACTATTATTCCGAAAAAAATAAAATTCAAGAACGAATTAGATCGGCCGGGAAATCAAACACATTGTGGCTAAGCCTCTTCCAAGTCTGATTCAGGTAGGTGATCTGTGGTCTGATTAACCCTTGAATCTAAATAAAGCCGGTAACTATTATTCCGAAAAAAAAATAATTTTCCCACGAGTTAAACGGTACCCAGCTATCGACACAGAGTAAAAATATTAGTACTAGCATAAAATTAAAATATTATAATCCACTTGGATATCAATTTAATATAAAACTACTGAGAACCAAAAGCATAAAATAATTCGAGAATCCACTAATAATTCATATCAGTTAATTAATATATAATAAACGCTGTAAATAAAATTCGAAATCAAATTACAGTTCATAAATCTTTATTTCCGTATAAAAGAAACAAATAAAAAAACCAATTTCAATTCAACAACAAAAGAAAAAAATAGCCGGTCGGAAAATTTTCCAAGAATACGTTCAACAATTTAATATTAAGCGGCGGTACGGAAAGTTTCGAATACACAGTTTATTTGTAAAAATGATTTACCTTATAAAATACAAGTTCCACACACAATCGTAATGCACTAAATTTTCACAATACTGTTTATTGGTTTTCGGAAGAAAGTTGAGCGAAGAATCACGAAATACTAATTGAGAGCCGGAATGAATCAGAGACGATAATCGAGAGCGAATTTATATCCAAAATTCTAGTTACATTTTTCGGCCGTAGCCGTGGTGAGGGAATTAAACGTGAAATTTATCTACTTTCAACAAAAAGATGTACTGAACGGCTTCGGTTTTAATTAAAATGGTGTATATACCGGGCGTCCCTTCAGTTGAAAAATTTAAATATCGGAAATGAATAAATTGTGTATGGTAGAGTTTGGATTTGCGTAACTCGGACTTATAGTAAGATATACAACGGTAATAACGAAAAAAAAAATCAATGCGGTAGTAGAAAGGGTTGTAAAGTAACGAGTTATATACACCCTAGTGGTAAAATAAAATATATTACGGAAAAAAATAAAAATTAAACTTGCAAAAAAAAATAACTCGTTACAGCCTGTATTTATGAAGATGTTTCTCTTCGAGTTTAATATTATAAATGAAATTAGAATTGTACCATGGTGAAATTACGTTTAAAAATTTTATATACAGGCACAAAGTTATCAAGGGTTGAATATAGCTTGTCATAAAACTCACCGTCTACCTGGTTAACATCATACAAATTTAATAAATAATCTCAGTTGACATTCGCAAGATATTCATTCAATTGCAAGTAATTAGCATGTAAAGTTGTAAGTCTTTTTCTTTAAGTTTGGTTTAAATTTATCTAAACTCTTTATTAATAAAACTTGGTTTTTATACTCAAATAAACTATTTATTAATACAACTGAAACTTTGGAAAAACATTCCATTACAAAAACTTGGAGATTATATTTTATCGACTTGTCTCAAGGAGACGAACCTCTCGAAACTATATCTGTCATTTCTCAATAACTAATCTAGGTACCTAACACTACCGCCCTAACATAAAGAGCATTCGACGGTAGATGGAGTAACTGTACATAAATGTACCATTTTAACACCCCTCCTCACATTTATGCTATATAACATTAAATACTTACATTACATTTAAACTTTTCCTAAAATAAACAAATTTATCCTTACATAGTGACTTTGTAAATATGTCTGCAATATTTTCATCAGAACCCACCTTAACAATATCTATAATACCCTCTGCATATAATATTCATTTACAAAATGATAATGTACCTCAATATATTTTGAGTTTTTAGTAAAATTCCCATACTTTGCAATATTTAATGTACCTAGATTATCTTCGTATATAACAATTGGATAATAATTTCCAATATCAAAAATTTTAACAATATCTTTTACAATTTGTAATTCACTTACAGCTTCTGATAAAGCAACATATTCTGCGTAAGTTGACGCCTTAGTTACACTTCCTTGCTTTTTAGATTTCCAAAATATCACGTTACCATAAAATCTAATTACATATCCCGTTGTTGATTTACGATCCAAATGATCACCTGCCCAATCCGAGTCAACAAAACAATCTAATATTTTTCTATTTTCATTTTTACAATAATTGAGTTTCAAATCTTTCGTTAAATACAGATATTTCAGAACTCTTAAAGCATATTTAAAATGAGTACTGTTATAACAATTTTGGAACCTACTTAAATAATTTACACTATAACTTATATCCGGTCTAGTTCCTGAACTTATATATAAAAGTGCTCCTATCAAATTTCTATATCTAATATCAGTACATACTTCATAGGCTGGCTCTAATTTTAAATTTACTTCTAATGGAGTATTATATAATGTAGAATTTTCAATATTGTACTTAGTAGCTAACGATTTAATGTATTGTTCTTGATCTAAAGTCATGGTATTTCTCTTACAATCATATTTAATGTTAATTCCAAGATAATTTCTTACTTCACCTAAATCTTTCATGTGAAATTGCTTTGATAACAGATTTTTAATTTCTTTAATTTTTATTGAATTTTTACAACAAATTAATAAATCATCGACAAATATAATTAAGTATACTATATCCTTTTTGTCTTTTAATACGTAAAGGCAATAATCAAATTCACTTCTTTCAAACCCTAATTCTAGCATAAAATCATGAAAACAGTTATACCATACTCTGGGACTCTCTCAAGCCATACAAAGCTTTTGACAATTTACATACTTTCTGTGAACCATCTTCATATCCATTAGGTTGTGTTACATAAATACAGTTTCCACATCCATTTGCTCTATAATTAAATTCATTTGACAACAAAACGATAATAATAATTTTAATGTTTGCATTTTTGCGACTGGGGAGTAGATATCATCAACAAATTCCTTTTGTTGGAAACCTCTAACTACCAATCTTGCTTTATATCTATTATCTGCTTTCCTTGTATATATCCACTTAACTTCAATCACATCTTTGTCTTTCGGTTTGTTCACCAATTCCCATGTCTTATTCTTATTCAAACTTTCGATCTCCTTATCCATCGCTGCTTTCCAAAATTTAGATTCTTTACAATTAATTGCTTCTTCAAAGTTTTGTGGATTATCAGCGCAACAAAAATTTACATAAATAAAATTACTTTGAACATAATCATTTAACCTTATTGGAGGTTTTCGAATTCTATCAGTTTTTCTAGGTACTAATATTTGATTATCATCATCATCCGAGGAATTTTCATCACTATTACCTTCCTTTGAATTATTTTCAATATTTTGATTATCTATGATTTCCTCTTCTAAATTAATATCTTGTAGACCAATGCACTTCGTACCTTCCTCTATAATGTCAACATGTCTAGCAACTATAACTCTGTTGTTTATTAATACTCTATATCCAACTTCATTGTATCCTAATAAAATTCCCAAGTCAGCTTTTCGATCCCATTTTGACTTCCTTAGTTGTTCTGGTGTACGGACAAAAACTCTACTTCCATACAATCTGAAATGTTCAACATTAGGTTTATTTCCAAAAAATATTTCATATGGAGTTTTCATTTCAATGGAGTTTGCTAAAGTTCTGTTTTTGATATATGCAGCTGCGCATACTACTTCAGGCCAAAATTTCCTATCTACCCTTGCCTCAGCTAATAAACATCGTGACATATCCATGATGGATCTGTTATATCTTTCTGCAGTTCCATTAAGTTCATGTACATAGGGTGGACATGGATTTAATACTATTCCTTTTTCACTTAAGAATTTATGAATGTTAGAATTCAAATATTCCTTACCATTATCACACCTAATCTTCTTAATTTTCTTTCCTGTTAAATTTTCAACTTCATTCACGTATTCCATAAAACAATTATAAACTTGATCTTTTGATTTAATTGTGTACACCCTACCTATTTTGCTAAAATCATCAATAAAAGTGATAAAATATTTTTCTCCATTTAATCCAATAGTTGAATGAGGACCATTTAAGTCAGTGTGAATGATTTCTAAAATTTCTTTGGCTTTACTTCTATTATTTCTAAAACTTAAATTATGCATTTTATTCTCAATACAAATTTTGCATTTCATATAATCAGGCTCTAAATTTGCAGGTATTCCATCTAACATCTGATTTTCACATAAAGTTTTTAAGTAGTTAAAATTTATATGCCCTAATGTACGGTGCCACTTTTCTTTTACTGTCATACATTCTTTACTTTCATTCATTACATTTACACATATTTCATTTTTATTTATTATACTTGTCATTTTATACAATCGATCCTCCTTCCATGCAATTGCAATCAACTCTCTTTCTTTATTAAAAATTTTTGAATCATTACCTTCAGAAATTATTTTATGTTTATCTGTTATCCTAGCATAACTAATTAAATTCCTATCCATATCTTTTACATAATAAACATTTTGTATATTTATTGGAATTATTTTATTATTAACAGAAAATTTACTAATCACATTGCCAACTTTTGTGGCTTTTAAGATTTTGCCATCACCTACTTTAACATTTATGGGTTGATCTAACATTATACATTCAGAATAATACTCATCGTTATTTATTACATGGTCTGTACAACCACTATCTAACAACCAATCAATTTTTATCTTACCATTATTACCTGTTTCTTCATTACGATCTCTTTCTTCTACATTTTCAACCATATTTGAATTTATTTCTGTTAAAAAGCTGTTCATACTGGGTTCACTCTGATAACTTCTATTACCTCTTGTATTATTTTGTCCTCGATGTGCCATTCTACCTCGTGATCTATTATTGTAACTTCCATAACCACCACGTTGCTCGTTATATTGGCCTCTATTACTGCTTGATTGAATATATCCACCTCGTCTTGATCCGTATGTTCTATTTTGTCGACAATCTTTCTTAAAATGCCCTGGTTTCCCACATATATGGCATAAATACTCCATACCATTTGTTGAAGTTGTTCTCTCAGTGTAAAATGCATTTGATTTAGTGTTTCCATGCTCATTATCTTTTTTAATATCAATTAGCTGAATTTTATTTTTTATATACTCAACTGTCTGTTCTTCTTCCTTTAATACATCGACCAAATCTCCAATGTGACTTAATGAATCTGGTAAAGTTCTTAGCATGTAGTTCATTTTTTCTTTCTCGGTTATTTTAGCTCCTGCACTTTTTAATTCGTTTATAGTTTTTTCAAAAACATTAAAGAATGTTCCGGTATCAGTAAAATTATTTAATTTCAATTTTTCTAGTTTATTTCTACATACAATTTGAAGTGCTGTAGATTCTTTTGAATAGAGTTCATCAAATTTTTTAATAATTTCAAAAGCACTTGTTTTATCACTAACAAATTCCAATTGTCTGTTTGTAATTGCACCATATATGTAATTTATCGCTTTTAGATCTTCTTCATCCCATTTGCCATCGTCCGACGAAATTTTTGCTCTCGTAATTACTGTATAACATTTTTTCATCTTTAAATACATTACTATTCTTTGTTTCCAATTTCCATAATCTTCACCATCAAATACCGGTATAGATATATCCGCCATTTTCTTAATTGCTTTTCTTTGTTACAAATGTTTCAACCTTTTAAGTTAGTCCTTCTTATATTAATAATAATAACCACACTAACCATCAACCAGAATAACCAGCGAAACCACGCTCTGCTACCATATTAATAAAACTTGGTTTTTATACTCAAATAAACTATTTATTAATACAACTGAAACTTTGGAAAAACATTCCATTACAAAAACTTGGAGATTATATTTTATCGACTTGTCTCAAGGAGACGAACCTCTCGAAACTATATCTGTCATTTCTCAATAACTAATCTAGGTACCTAACACTACCGCCCTAACATAAAGAGCATTCGACGGTAGATGGAGTAACTGTACATAAATGTACCATTTTAACACTCTTAAATAAATTAACAACTGTAATAAACAATTAAGGGTGGTAAGTACCTTCAGTGACAATAGGAGGTATATATTTCTAATAACATCATATTCCAAGTTAGACAAAACAAGATCTAATAAACGATCTTAATAATATCGTGTGAGTAGTCTCCAATATATTCATAGTGTAAGCTAGTCGTCACTTATTTTGCATTCTGGACAATGTACTTTCGGAAGAACTTCTATTTTATTGTTTCTTATAGCAGCATAAGTGAAAATAAAAAATAACAATGAATTGTGTAACTTTTTATTTTATGTACAAATAAAGCCAACATTATAATTCAAACTTCTTTTTAACATGACTCAAAATGTTTTTACAAAGTTTGACAATATTATTAAAAAATTCATCTTTTATGTTTGTTTTAACTAAAAGTTGGTATTTTTTTTCAAGATCCAACAGAAGACTTCTGTTAAAATTATCTTTACATTGACTTCCCACTACATCTATGGATATCAAACACTTTTCAATAGAATCGTGATCATCTTGGTAGTTATTCACTATGTCAGCTAAAAGTTTATTGATGTGGTAACACCAGTTTTGACTCAGCAAATCACTCTCTAATGGAATCTTGTGATATTGGTTTAATGCTAATGTGTTTAAGTTTTCTAAAGCTTCTCTTTTTTCTATAAACAAATCTGTCATTAGAATGACTATTTTTAATTGTAGTTTTATTGAATCTTTCTCAAAAATTTGAACTACAATAAAAACTCCACCATTTTCTAAGAATTTCTTTTGTGCTGAAGGAAACCTTCTTAGAAGGCAGCCTAAAGCAAATACAGCCTTACATTTAATACTTTCCATGGAACCAGTATTCAAAAACCTTAATAGAATAGGCAAACTTCCTGTTTCTAGTGCATGTATTTGAGCCTTAGCATTATTTTGAACTAGTGAACCAAATAATTTTAGTGTATTTTCTTTTATACCATCATCAGATGAGTTCAAGTTTTTGTATATGATATGGCTAAAGCCATTTTGCCTGACAAATTCCAATCCATTATCAAATTGGTGACATAAAAAATCAAAATCATCAAGGATAGTCAATATGTTAATAACATTAGGTTGTTCTTTAGCCATTTCATCTTTATGTTTTTCTATAAGGTCTCTTAAAACTTCAGTATCCATTTTTGATGTTAGATTCAAAGTTCCTAGTTCCTCTTTGATTTCTTCATAAGTACGATAAACTGATGGTTTTGACCGAGTTTCTTCAAATTTTAGTTGTTTCAACTTGTATTTTAGTTCCTCTATTTCCAGATCTTCATTTTTAGGTTTTGGAGGTAGTTCTAATACATCTGTTTTTTCATTTTCATCTTTTAATAATTTAGCTTCAACAAGTCCTGTTTCCACATTTATTCTGTAATGTAATCCACTAGCTACCTTTTGACCTGAAATGTATAAGAAAACTGAATTTACTATTTGGACCCTTACTTTGTGGAATCTACTCATATTACTCTTATAAATGAAACTAACTGTTTCTAATTAATTCCACTATTTATTGAAAAAACTAATGAAAATTCTAAAATATCATTTATAATTATTTCAATATTTGCATATCATCATCCTCAGAATGACCGAAGTTACATTTTATATGATGCCTACTTGATGTTAATATTTTGGCTAGACCAAATAGTGAGTGACCTTTCTTGTGATTGACTTAATATTTAATATATGAATAGAAAAAAGGAGAAGATATGATATTACAAATATTAAAGCTTGTGTATTATTAGGCCTATGGGGATATGCTGGAAATATTTTTCCCATTTAAGATCAGTATAACTGTGCAATGATATAGGAAACCAAGGAAAACTATATCTGCTGAAATTTACAATTGTTACTTAAGAAGACAATTTAATAGTGGGCTGCTCCCTATTTTGCCTAATGAGATATATTATCTGGCTGTTTTAATCTGTATGCTCACAAGTATTCATTGTGTCTAATTTCAAATTGTTTGACCAATATAGAGACATCATATTACATACTGGACATTTAAGTTTATATATCCCAGACTTTTTTAATGGGGATATTTTTGTTTTCACATTTAACAATTTTTTACTTAACATTGTTTTCTGTTTTAAAAGAAATTGTTGTATTTGTTGAAGAAGATATTATCTTTGAAATATTATTAGAAATATTACCAGCATATGTGATAGTTTTGTAATTTTGTATTTCTCTAGTTTTTTCAGGAAATATTACATGAACACTTACGAGCATACAGATTAAAACAGCCAGATAAATCACATTACGCAAAACATCTACTTGACACCAAACATTCATTAACACAGAACTAGAAGTACTGCATATTTGTGATAAGAAAGAAGAACTAGATTTACTTGAAGAATTAGAAATTAGAAGACACTTAGGGACCCACAATATGAAGTTGTCAATGAACAGATAAATCTAGGGAGCTATCCACTATAAAATTGTCTTCTTAAGTAACAATTGTAAAGATCACCAGATATATAGTTTTCCTTGGCTTCCTATATCATTGCACAGTTACCTATATCTACTTTTTTCTATTCATATATCGTCAATCACAAGATATGTCACTCACTATTTGGTCTAGCCAAAATATTAAACATCAAGTAGGCATCACATAAAATGTAGCTTCTGTCATTCTGATGATGATATGTCAATATCGAAATAATTATCAATATCTTAGAATTTTCATTAAATAGTGGAATTAATTAAAAACAGTTAGTTTAATTTAAAAAAATTAGTATAAGTAAGTTAAATGTGTTTATCAACTTTGTTTTTGGTTTTAGAAAAGTAAAAGAACTTTCTCTAATGTGTAAAAAAATTTCAAACTTCCTCTTTGAGTCCTGTTTAAATTTCTTCTATGTTTATTGAACATTGTTGAAGATATTTATTTTACAGCAGCACAGGAAATTTAATATATGCTTTTATGAATCAATAAAGTTAAAAGTTTCAAAACTGTCCAATAAGAATAAATCTAACCTACAACTTTTCATGCTTATAATTGTGTTGTCTCTGCTTATAAATAAATAAATACCTTTTTTTACTGATTGCCATTCATTTGTAGGTATAAACGGTTCCTCATTTTCTCTCTTGTCACCACAAAGAACTCCAATTCTCAAGACAAAAAAAATTAAAACGGCGAATAACATCGGATTAGTAATAGGTTCGTTTCTGAACTCATAAACAAATGTCTGAACTCTGAACTGGCTATAGAACCATTTAGCTGTTTAATCACAGAATACTTCAGAGATAAGATATGGAATACTTACACCAACTAAGTTAAGTCACGGAATATATTATATATTCCGTGGTTAAGTGGTGTATTCTTTGGTTGTTGAACTCTTATCTACAATTTGTATCCAAGTTATAATATCGAGCCCGCCCAGTTGAGGGCGCATCTGTAGCGTGACGTTGCAGTATCGCCCAATCGTAGGAAACGTGAACTGTCATCACACAAACTTTCTTTCAGAGAGTTCAACCCACAAAGCACCTATAGGGCGAGTTGCACTAACAAGGTTTAAAACATAACTAATCAATAATCATAGATAAGGGGTAACCATAGAGAAATAAAAAATAAGAGAGGTGTTAAACGTGTAGTGTTCTGTGGCACAGAGTTACCACTAGCGCCTACCTTGGCTACAGGTATGAACTATCACTTAAGACGCGCGCTTTTTGAATTTTTAAGCTTTCAGGATACGCGTAATATTGTACAATATTTGCAATTAAATGATTTTGCACTTTAATATTATTTGTTTTCTAGTCTTTTAAGTCGAGGTTTAAAAGACTAAAAAATAACATTATTGTGCTAAATCATTCAGCTGCAAATATTTTATTAGCTATATTATAATATTATAGGGAATTATGGTAGGAGAATAAAAAAAACCCTTTGCAAGTGAGAAAATATTAATTTAACATCTTTCACAAAATAAAATATCTAATATAACATACTAAAACAGTCAATAGAAAATAAATAATGAAATAAATCAAATACAAAAAAAAAACAATCTCAAACAAATAATCTTACTAAAAAAAAACGGTTAGAATAAAATAAACCAAATACATAAAAAACAACAACAACAATGACAACAAATAATCAAATAAATCACAGTTTTAGCCTTAAGTTTAAACAAACTAGGTTTCAATGAAAAAACAATACCTACTTATTTCTATAAAAAACAGCCTCAAAGATTTAAAAATAAATAAAACAATAACAATTACCAACTTAAACTAATAAATATCAATATATCTTAATTCACTAGGTATTGATGGATAAGTTCGGCACCATCAGTCAGAGGCTAAACTAAACTAAACAAAAACAGTTATAATAAAATAAATCAAATACACAAAAAACAGCTTTCAACAAATAATCTTACTAAAAAAACAGTCAATATAAATTAAATTGAATACATAAAAAACAGCCTTCAACAAATAATCAAATTAATCACAGTTTCATTCTTAAGTTTAAACAAACTAGGTCTCAATAAAAAAAACAATACTTATTTCTATAAAAACAGCCCAAAAGATTTAAAACTAAATAAAGCAATAAGAATACGGTCTTAAGGTCTATGAATTTTATAGTATGCACTGGTTTTCAAGATAAATGCTGAATTTTTTTAAACTTCTTATTGTCTTACTTTTTGTATGTATGTATGAATGTATTGTATGAATGTATTTGACTTTTAATTTAATTTTCTTGTATCAAAATTTAAATACCTATTAGTGTGTGTTCGGTTACAGTAAACACTTGTTTTATATCCTTTGTTTTATAGATTTGTCTTTTGTCTCCATTATTTATGCTGGTCAAAAACTGATCCAAATATACTGAGTCATAATTACAATTATATCTTAATATGGAACAAATAGTTGCCATTCCATTTGCCAGTTATTCAAATAGTCTACCAGAATTCTCTGAACTTACCATCAATAATCATGGACATTGCATAAAAATTAACATCAAATAGGTATCAGGTTAAATACCTAGGACTAGAAACTGATTCTCATCTGCACACTTATACACTAATCTACCTGGAGGCATCTTGAAGCACACACAAATATTAGACAGCAAGCACATAAATGATACAATGTTCAAAATATTGAAGCACTTCACATATGTAAGTAGTAGGTACCTTCAACCTACAACTACATCCTAAATTACATTATTACATCTAGTACCGTACTTAGTTCCTACATATTTTGGGACAAGAACTTATGGAAAATCTTCGTTATTGTCTGCAAAAAAACGATAAAATGAAAAATAATCTTTACATTATTTTATGAGAACCTAACCTCAAACGTTAAAAGTAAAAATATGCTTTTTTAACTAACCTATGATAAATGATAATGAATCCTGTGATAATAACTAATACTAATAATTAGAATAGTTGATGCACTTTGCAGAAATGCCAAGAAATTAATAAATTTAAAAATTCCAACGATAAATATCAAATGTAAATAATGTTGAAAATTTGAAAATGACAAGTTTCGTGTAGTGGGAGGCAGGGTTTGTTAGTTCAGCAAGTTGCGGTGAAGCGCCATGCGCTACAGGTTGCGCACAAACTTTGTTCCAGCTCCTTCCATATGTTTTAAAACCTCTCTTATTATTTATTATTATGGGGGTAACTAATGGATTAAGCAAAATGGGTTTGTTTGATAGGGTTGCGCGATACACTTGAAAGTATCGATATTAGGTATCGATACGGATCGGAACGTAAACTATCGATACAATAGAATATCAAATGTTACCGCTGCCAGCGGTTCTATTCAAAAAGCAAAATGTGGTGATGAAATGAATTAAATAACAACAAAACTATCAAAAGATATTTTTAAATAACTAATACTTATAAATGAACAACGAAACATTATTTTTCTTCTATACCTAGTTTATTAATTTATTTCGTTGGATTAATACTTAATCCATATTTAATCGTTGGCTATAACATAAGACATTCCAGGGATTCACAATCACTCAACGGTTCGGCTGACAGCTGACAATTTTACAGTTTCTTAAGAAATAAAAATCCGATCTTCCATAAAGTAACCTCATCGACATGTATTCATTTTACCGTAAACTGCAAACGACGAATAACGGTTGCGTGAATATAATTGCTTTTGCTGATTAGATGGTAGATGACGCCACACTGCCGCGGATCGCAAGGTATCGATACAGTACAAATGTAACGATACTTGGAATGTATCGAAAAGCGTATCGATACAAAATATCGAGTATCGGAAGTAAAAGTATCGATACACTGAAATATCGGATCGTATCGCGCGTCCCTAGGTTAAAATAATAACCGTTTTTTCTAACCTAAAAACTTTGTGTCAGAGGATTCTGTAAATTTTCTATTTTTACCAAATTATAATAATGGAATATCCTGATTTACCAAATTTTAGTGATGATGAAGATTTTAATGAATAAAAATAAATCTAACCTAAACATTCTTCACTTTTCATGCTTATAATTGTGTTGTCTCTGCTTTTAAATAAATATCTTTTAATGAACTAGTATAGGTGCTTTGTGGTTCAACCCGATATAGATAGAGTAAAAACTGCAAATCGGATATAATAATTGTTGTCCATGTTTCATTATACCAATTTTTGTATTTATAAGTCTGATGTATGTGTCTGAATAATCAGAAAGTGTTTTTGTACAACTGCCATTAAAAGAGACATTTTTAATGCCTCTCAAACGTGTTAAAAGAAGACGTTTACAAAGTAGCGTGTTAAAAGTAATAGTATATTACGTAACAAGAGTTGTAAGTAACCCATTACGCACGAAGTGAGAAAGTTTACGCACGAAGCCGCGTAGCGGCGAGTGCGTAATGGGATTACAACTCATGTAACGTACTATACTTTTTCTACGCCCATCTTAGCTATTTTCTTCTATTAAGTAAAGGAAATCGCAATTATTTAAACTTTATCATAATAGTTGTTTATAACAATTGATCAATTATTGTAAGTCGTTGGTGCCTTATGACTTAACGGTGTTGAACGGTTATCTATAACTGTTCCGATATTTTTATGGGAGTGATTCACATAGCCTCCCGCCACTGTTGAGGATACTATATTTTGTTACAAAAATTGACAGCATAAATGACGTTTATTTCCATATCATGCTAAAAAAACGCGACTTATTTTTTGAGAAATTGTATAATGTGTTGCCGACATTCAGGGGCATTACTCTTTTAATCTAAAATTTATTTCACTAATGCTAAAAGCTTTTATGTTTTCCAATTGACTAAATTTATGTAAATAGACCAAATAAAGTAGTACGTAGATAAAAATTTGATCGCAATGTGATTAAACGAAGAAATTTAAGTTTTCTTATCTAAACGCACGTGTGTGTTATGAGATCTCTTTACGTGCATGTTATTGTTAAATGTCACTTACAAGGAATGTTAACAGGGCAATTTTTGACGTTTACGGAAATGGGCGTAGAAAAAATACTTTTTCCTACGACCACATAGGTAAGTGACATATATCGCACTGTCTAGTTCTATGGAAAGTGGCCTTTATTCATACGCGTACGGAAAAAAAAATCATCCGTACGTGTACGGATAAAAAAGCTGTCAAATTGAATGTTGAAATCATGGAGGCCGTACAGTTGAAATGCTAGTCTATTTACCCCGCAAATTTATGTATATGTCAAATGCGATCATGGAGGCTATACAGTTGAAATGCTAGACTATTTACCCCGCAAATTTATGTATATGTCAAATGCGTATTTCCTAAGTTGATTGGTCCATATCACGAACTTAGATTCTAAGTTCGTGGTCCATATAATATAATTTGTTTATTTCATTTAAAATAAAAAAAAACCACCGAGCCCGGGTTCGAACCACCTTACTGTTTGTGAGAAATCGAGTGTACGGAAGCTTAGGCCGCTCGGCCATTCCATTGCTATTACGTTGTGTTCTTATCCAAGATACTTATAGCGCTAAGAAAATGTTTATTTATTCTTAAAAATGTTTACATTTTTGTTACTATGTCCATTTAATAACCAGGAGGAGTAATTTCAGAAGCCTTACCCACACCACTAAAAGTTACCAGATTAGTTACTAAAGAGCGTGTTCCGCATTAGTCGTGTTCAGAATTTATGAAATATGCCTTGATTGACTTGACGCGGAAACTAGCCAATCATAGATAACCCTTATGTACTGAAAATGATTCTTAAGATGTCGGGTTGAGATGAGATGTAAACAAACAGGGTATTCTATAACCTGTAAAAATTATGCAGTTTGGTTGTTTTGTATTTGATATTCCTGAGAGATTGAAGTTGATCGTTTTATTGTATAATTAGATTAAAGGTTTCTTTTTGAAATTATATTGTATTGTAACTGTTTACTTTATAATTTTAGTAATGCACGTAAATGTTAAGATATAACTTTTGTATATTCTGGCATATTGGTGAACATATTCGGCAAATTAAAGGTTAAAATGTTTTCAAAACTGGTCATATAATTTAATGTGGAACTGACTTCAATGAGAAAATAATCAAAAACTTATGTATGTGTAACGGTTGAATTTGTCACTACGTCTATTGTATATATTAAGTATTTGTATATAGTAATTACCTGACCGATATTGTCTCTATGTTTCTAATATTAACTAATATCATTTTTCCACTACGAAAGTACTTCAGTAGTTAAATAGTTTCTGTCAGCCCAGAGTTTTAGGGACTACTCTGCCATCATCCTTCCGGTGAAGTGGTGCAGGCTGTAACCATACCTGTCTTCACATCTTGACAACAATTTTATATTTTGTCGCTAGGTAAGGTAAATAATAAAACTAGCGCCTACTTGGTAAATGTCCGTATAGATATATTCATGTTATTTGTTTCTTTTTATTTGTTATATTATAATTCATAATTAAGGGTAGTAAGGGGTTTTCTCTCTTGTGGATTTTACTTTAGTTTTTAGTTACCGTGGGACTACTGATTTTGTTTCTGGCTTTGATTATATCACCTTTGGGGTGTAGCCACAGTAGTCCAAATACTTTGTCCGCTTCAGCTTGATAAACGCTAAAGTTTATTAGGGTTCAGTTATAAATTATTACTGACTCCTTGACTTGAAGTCTAAAACATTTAAAGTAGTAATTAGGTTTGTTACAACTTACTGATCTATATAGACATACTTTACTTTTGAGTTAAAGGTATATTTTCTTCATTTATCTACCATATTTTGGCTTAAGCAAATACAAACTAGTTAGAAATCTTCTATGTAAGATGGCATTCGAATATTTTCGGAACATCTACTTATAATATATTAGCTGTTATCGCCATGTGTTTTGTATGTTAAATCCGACGATGATATGTCAATATCGAAATAATTATCAATATCCTTTAATAATTTTCATAAATCTTTCAA
Organism: Lochmaea crataegi; assembly: GCA_947563755.1. Lineage (NCBI taxonomy): Eukaryota > Metazoa > Arthropoda > Insecta > Coleoptera > Chrysomelidae > Lochmaea > Lochmaea crataegi. The sequence goes on from OX387429.1 coordinate 37,174,247, forward strand.
TTAAATAGTGGAATTAATTAGAAACAGTTAGTTTCATTTATAACATTTAAATCCGAGTGTTTGATCTTGCTTTGTTTACGTTGGTTTGGTATTGTGGTACTATGTTTACTCAAATTTATTTGAATAAGTTTTAATACATTGACTTTATCATTTATCTCCAATGTTTACAAGTGTTTATTTGTAGGATGACATTGACAATTGGACTTGACAGTTGTGTCGGGGATAAAAGCGTACGTTCGTCATGTCTTACATAGAAGTGTAGCACTTTATGACTTGATCTGTGCGGAACACGCTCGGTGTAGTGAGCAGTGTAGTTCGGATGTATGTTTCGGCTAGGTTTCTCTGTGGTAGTATTCTGTATTGAAGTTGAAGATGTGTCACTCACTTCTTCTTTCCGGTGTGTGCTCCTACTTGATAGTTGGTTTCCAAAAGTGCATGGAACTTGAATCTGAATTTTATGAATGACTGGGTAGTCATCTGCTGGGATTTATAGGTTCTCGTTCTGAATGAGTTGTGGAATATACGGCTAGTATTTTGGTTCTACGGGAGTTCGTATTGTTGAAGAATTCCGTCCTGTTCTGGAAGCCGTTTTCACAAACCCTTATAGGGGATATATTGCACTAAAACGATTGTAAGTATTTTCTCTACTTACTGATTTCGCATCACTATGTATTATCACTATTTAAAGGAAATCGCCAACGTTGAAGTTTTGAAATTGAAGGTGTGCCACCTGCTGTTGTTGGTTCGTTATTTGTTGGTAGCCGCCCAGTAAGAGGAAAATTTTGAATATTGGACCCTTTTTGGAAAAGGTATGTCTCATGGATTTGTAGTTTTTGTAGATAAAACAGTTGGTGGTAAAATACTACCTGTTGATTGTAAATTTTTGATTAAGACAGTCTATTCTGTTACCCTGTGTATATTTTGTTTTCTTTGCCCGCTTTAGTCTAACGAATACTATAATTCGTGGGTGGTTCCTCAAACTTACCCTGGTTACGACCAAAAACAGTTTATTTTAGATGCTTATCGCATTCTTATTATTTGATTTAAATTCAGTGTAGTATACTGTTGCTGACACTGTTGATTGAAAGTAGACCTTATGACTACTTTGTGGGTTTTGATTAAGTTAATTTGGGGTTGATTTTGAATTGTACGTTACTTCTGGCATAGGCCGAGACAAGCTTAACTTGTCGAGGTGTTTGATTGGTTCCTGAATAGGCTGTTGTTAGCTGATACCTGTTTTAATTTTTAAGGGTTCACCGGTGGGGCCAGGGTATACTTACCACCCTCAAGATACACACTTCACCTGTGGGGCCAGATTATACACACTTCACCTGTGGGGCCAGATACACACTTCACCTGTGGGGCCAGATACACACTTCACCTGTGGGGCCAGATACACACTTCGGGATGTTTGGATGTCTACCTGGTAGATAGATGGTGATGTCTTCTGCAGTTTGCTGCTACTCTTCAACAACTTCTTGAAGAAGACCACATTGAGGGTAACCTGGTATCGGGGGTTTATCAGAGTTATTTACTTATTTTTATTTTGGGCTTTACGCCCACATGTATATACATTATCTAGGTAGTTTCTACTGATTTATTTTATTATGCAATTGTAATGGTGGAAATTAATATTTTGCAGTAAATTTTCACAATTTAATTTTCATAATTTTATCCACTTGCGCATGCGTCTCTGCCTTGGTACCAACGCCTTGACTACGGTGTCGCCTCATATGGAATTGTTTTTTTATAAACTTTACACTACTTTTCAGGTAACATATAATTGAAAGTTTGTATTTAATCTGTATTGGTACACTCGAACAGCCATATTAATTTCCCACTACGTAAGGTCAATTAACTGGGATATGTTGGAAATTTAATTGTTAATCATTTGGGTTTTTTTCTCACTATTTTCTTTAAGTGGGGGGGCATTTACTAGGGTTCACATTAGCTAATACTTGTAAAATATCCCTTAAGGATATTAGGTATTTTATTTTAGTTATTATAAGGAACATAAGCTGAGGTTTGCCTTTTATTTTCATCCCTTGTTTTACTGGGTTATCGGGGGAAATTCGTCGTTCTAGGCCAAAGTGGAAAACTCAGTTGGCGCCCACACAAGTTGTCTACTATTTTGTCCGGAAGATCAATAAGAGGGATCCACCCCTACCTCCGTTCTGAGCGACGTCGAAGGCCTAAGGTTGTCACCGGAGCAACCGAAACTTATGTAACCAAGTAGACAAATTTATTCACAATCTTGCACTTTTTTTTTAATTAATTAAATTTTAGGACTTTATTCTTATTCGGGCTTGAGCTCAATTTTAAGGTTACATATGGGATCTTTTACAATTTCTCAACCTCCACATGAAATCACCATCATTCTAAATGAGACCTGGACTTGTTAATGTTATTGTATATAGGGCCATCATTAATGAAATCCGATTTTTGTTCTAAGTTTTGATAAGGTTTTTCATCCAATGAATAAAATGGTTCCAGTAAAGTTATTGCTAATTAAGTGTCAATTTATTGTAAACGCTTTATTTATTAAAAATATTCTACAACTTTTGCTTCACAACAACTATATTACAATATCAAATATTAACAATATTTCATAATAGAATAAGTTCCTTATGTATATTCCAAAGTTATACACAATACAAATTCATATGATAAATGTGATGTATAAAATCTGATTCATTGGTTTAAATGTATCTTACCAAACATATTAGTAAAAATATATACTAGGTACTTGTACAAAAGAACTATCGAGACACAACAAAGTTTCTGGGAAGAATATAAAGTTTGGGGTAATTCACATAGGTACATTTAATTAAAAGGTATATTATATATTTCCCAGATATTTCAATAGTTCTTTGGTACAAGTAGTATATATTTCTACTACTATGTTTGGTAGGATACATCTAAAAACCAATGAATCAGATTTTATACATCACATTTATCGTATGAATTCGTATTGTGTATAACTTTGGAATATACATAAGGAACTTATACATGTGAGACTACAGTAAAATGCACGCGGACGTCTGCCCCGATCGGTTAAGGCAATTTATACGATTTGGCGGGTAATTCGGATTGAAAATGACATCTGTTCAGAATGAGAGGCACTGAAAGACCTACCTACTACCTAGTTATTACAGAAGCATAATTTAAAATAACTTTGCTAATTTAGAATAATAATTGTTTTCTAAAATCATGTTTATTAAAAATCTTAGGAAAACACTTAGAATCGCCAACATTATTTTGCCTATTGCATAGATGAGATGAAATATAAAACTTTCCTAACGAAAAACAAATTGCTAGCCCACCTTACCAACCATTCTGAACAGATGTCATTTTCAATTTGAATTACCCACCAAATCATATAAATGCTTTAACCAATCAGGACAGACATCCCCATACATTTTACTGAAGTCTATACATCTGTATCAGAAGATTCAGTTTCATCTGAGCTTCCAGTGTTGGCAGATATTATCAAAGGCTCTATCATGTCATCCATTATTCCATCCAGTGTGGACATTTTTTGCTCTTCCTTAATGACATGCTGTATACATTTCTGCCAATTTGTAGGAGTTACATTTTCAATTGCTCTCAATAATAGGCCTTTGACGTCTGCCAACTTGAAAGTTGTGTTTTTAGCTGCCACCTCATTCTTTATTTGTGCCCATATCAATTCTATGGGATTTAACTCACAATGGTATGGTGGCAGCCGTAACACAATTTTATTGGATTCTTTGGCCATTTCATCGACAACATACAAATTATGGTTATCTTTATGTTGTCGGATTAGGTATAAAAGTTCACATCTCTTCATATTTACATCAAATGGTATATTTTTAGTTTTTAACCATTCCTGCATTTCAGCTTTTCTAGAGGATGAGGAAGGAATCTTCTCAACTTTTCGACTATGATATGATGCATTATCCATCACAATCACAGCATTATCAGGCAACTTTGTCAAAAAAGTAATGAACCAATTCTCAAATACTCCTGAGTTCATTTCTTCATGGTAATCTTCCATTTTTTTGCCTTCAAAAACTAACAATACATTTTCTACAAAACCTTCTTCAGAACCAGCATGTAGAATTATAAGTCGTCTCCCCTTTCCTGTAGGAGTTTTCAGGCCAGTGGATAAACCTTCGGTAAACGCCTGACGACTACTGGTTACATTCTGGTCCACCCATGTTTTTCCCCTACTATGACCTTCATTAGTCCAAGTTTCATCTAAGTAAAAGATTGGCCTGTTTTCTTTTCTATATTTTTGTATGGCCCTGGTCTGTGGAACTGAAGTGCTGTGTTTGATTCGAGCTGTGATAATTAGTTAAATAGTCGAGAACTATTATATTAATAAAAGTGGAAAGTACATACACCCAACGACAGAAGCAATCTCTACCACGTGAGTAATAAATTATTTGAGAAAGATAAATAGTGCTCCATATAATTCACAAATATTGAAAATATCTACAACCACATTTTGCTAATTTATTAAAAACCCAGAAAAAAGTAAGGACAAGTTAAGAGCTCATTAAGGTTCCGAATAGAATACAGTACCGGCTCTGAACTGAAATTTTAAACATTACTTTGCACAAAGTACGTAGATATGGAGGAAATACTTAAAAACATTCAAGAACAGCTAAAAAACATGGATAAAAATATGGACGCCAAACTAAATGATATACACAATGAATTAAAAAGTATCAAGCATGAAAATGTACAAATGAAAAGAGAAAACCAAATGCTAAAAGAAGAACAAAAGAGACAACACACTAGAATCGAAGAAATGGAAAGAGAAATAAGGAAAAAGAACTTAATAATCTACGGGATAAAAGAAGAAAAAAACAATGCAGTAGAAGATTTAAAAGAAGTAATCAAGAACATAGTGAAAACATTAGAATTAGAAATAAATGGAGGAGATATAATTGACATCAGAAGAATAGGCAGAATTGAAGACAATAAAAATAGGCCAATCCTGGCAGAGCTAAGAAGTGGAATAATAAGAAATAACATACTAAAAGAAAGCAAAAAATTGAAAGGGATGAAAGTTTTTTTAAGCGAAGATTTCTCAAAAGATATTCAAAATCAAAGAAAAATACTAAAACAAGAAATGAAAATAGCCAGGGATATGGGACATAGAGCAAGTATAAGATATAATAAATTATATATAAACGGGAAAGAATATACGGTTGAAACCTTGGTAGAAGTGAGAAATACCCAGATAACAAATAAAACAACAGCAGATAAATCAAATGCAAGAAAATTCAGTGAAAGAACCCCAGAGCATCAAGCTGATGAAGAATCGAATAAAATAACTAAAATAAGTAATAGTATACTAGCAACGCCAAAAAACTACTAAATGAAGTAAGTAAAACCTATAAACTTGAAATCTCAATGAACCCGGCTCAACCTATAAATACACCTTTAAAATCTAATATCGAAAAATCGCTAAAATCCATTAACGTTTTATTTTGGAACTGTCAGGGAATTAATACTATAAATGAACTAGATACCGAAGAACTCAATTACCTCCTAAGTTTTCCTATTATTGGTCTGGTTGAAACTTGGGTCACTTCACCTGAACCTAAATGGCCGCAACCTCTAGTCAACTACAACACTTACATCAGTCAAGCCCTAAAGGATAAGCAGAAAGGAAGAGGAAGTGGCGGCATCTTACTCCTCGTGTCTAAAGACATTCAAGGTCTTAAAAATGTTGATATAATTGAAACCTGTAATATGTGGATGTTTGTCAGACTATGTATAAATAATATTTTTGTAATTTTAGGTATTGTTTATTTAAAACCTAAGCTGGATGATCACATCTGCATAGAATTGCTAGAAGAAGTCGTTAAAAACATATCTAATGAATATGCGAATCATTATATTTTTATATATGGGGACTTCAATGCGAGAATAGGCTGCCCGAATGAACCTGATGAATATAACTCTAGGGACCTTGATTTCCCATTAGAACCCCGAGACTCCATGGATAAAGTGAACAATTTGCGGGGAACACTACTCACAGAAGCCCTTGAAAGTTTGGGTTTATTCGTACTAAATGGCAGGTATGGCGACTATGAAGGTAATTATACATACATTGGACAGACCGGTAATAGCGTGATAGATTTAGTGTGGGCCAATTTTAATAGCAAAAATTTAATTTAAAATTTCATTGTAAATAAAACCCTCATTTCAGACCATTTAGGTTGTGTACTCAGTTTAGGTATAAACGTTGAACAAAATATATCCAATATATCCTCAAACTCATATAGTAAAGAAATTGTTAGATGGGACCCCCTAAAAATAAACTCATATAAAAACATAATCTCTCAGTATGTTATAAATCCTCATTTGAACTTACCAGAACAACTAGATAATCAGCTAAACGAAGCTATTAGATTGACATCTAAATTTCTAGGAATGGAAAAAAAGCAAACTTTTAAATGTAGCCAAAACACTAGATCAAAACCGTGGTTTGACAAAATATGCTGGGAAACTAAAAAAAGTCTGAATAAAACTAAAAAAAATCTAATTAAATCAAAATTCGAAAAAAATGCAGTTCTAAACTACAAAACTACTAAAAAAGAATATAAACAAATAATGAAGAATAAAAAATATGAGTATCAGAGGAATATAAGAAAGAAATTGGAAAGCAGTAACAGCCCTAACGAGTTTTGGAAAAACTTTAACTTAACCAAAGATAAACAACTTAGTGTAAATATTGACATGAATACAATGCTTGATTATTACAGAAATTTTTATACACCAATAACAAATCTAACCACCCTCTATATAGACAACTTACATCCTGATTTAGATTTGGATTTTTCCAATGCTGAAATTTACCAGGTTCTGAATACAGTAAAAAACAACAAAGCACCAGGAGAAGATAAAATACCAAATGAGTTTTACAAGAACTTGCCAACAGAATGGGTAATGTATTTTAAACAACTTTTTAATACAATTCTTTCACAAGAAAAGATACCCTCTACATGGACTAATACAAAAATGATCCACTTCCATAAGAAAGGCCCAACAGATGACCCAAATAACTACCGCAGCATCGCACTACTAAACCATAAGACAAAACTATTCACACAGCTCATTAACAACAGACTAACAAATTTTACAGAAAACAATGAAATGCTACCGGAATGTCAAGCAGGATTCAGAAAAAATAGAAGCTGTGAGGATAATATTTATGTCTTATCAGTAATCACAAATAACTATCTGCGTTTGCCAGGTAGAAAATTGTTTACTCTGTTTGTAGACTTCCAAAAGGCTTTCGATTCACTGAACTATGAACTTCTTTGGGGCAAACTATTCACTAGTGGGATAAGTGCTAAAATTATTAGAATACTTAAACTAATGTATAGCTCAGCTTCTCTGTTTATTGAACAACAAGGTAACGTATCAGAAAAAATAAAAATTACGAAAGGAGTTCTACAAGGGGATACCTTAAGCCCACTCTTATTCTCTCTTTTTATCTCAGACATCAATTCGTTTTTTAAGGAACACGGTGCTAAAGGTGTCACGCTTGACGATGGTGAAAATATCCATATGCTGTTATATGCCGATGATCTGGTATTGTTTGCCGAATCCCAAATAGAATTAAGACGGAACCTGCAAATTCTTGAATCTTACTGTTCTAACAACAAACTCGACGTTAATCCGACAAAAACAAAAATAGTTATTTTTCGCAAAAGCCCAAATATCGGGCATCAACCGGAATTCACATACAAAAATAACATTATCTGTCTTTCAAATACATATGAATATCTAGGGGTCATATTCACCTTCAATGGGCTATTTTTGAACAATTTTAAATGACGCGAACAAAAAACCCGATTCTCTCAAGGTGTTTTAATTAAAAATATAGTCTGCTCTAAAATCTCATCACTAGAGTCAATAAAACTATTGTATAATAACGTCTCAATACCTACATTCACTTATGCAAGCGGTATTTGGGGCCTCCGTCATCTAGAAGAAGCAGAAAAAATACAAAATAACTTTTGGAAACACTTATTGTTTCTGCAAAGATCAACGGCTGCATATATAATTAGGTCCGAACTGGCATTATGTAGGATAGGGTACTTCATAATAAAGCAGGCCTTAGAGCTTCTTTTACGAATTAAAAATAAAACTCCCAATCGATATGTTAGTAGGGCACTAATCCGCTCTATTAAACTACAGCAATCTGCTGTTGGAAATTCAAAATATAATTGGGCTGACCAACTCTGCAAGGCTATGGTAAAGTATTGTGACATAGAACTTAATATAAATAATATTGACCTAAACACAAAAGAAACTATATTATCTCGTTACATAAATAAAACTTTTGAACAAGATCAAAATAGAATCATACTTAGCACTCATCACGCTTCATATAAATTTCTTTTACAACAAAATGTACCTAATGAAAACAATTATTTAACCTGTACAATTCCCCTACATATTAAGAGACTTATAGCTCAACTTAGGACCACAAATTCAGAAAATTTGTACATATATGTCAATAACAATTCGTATAAAATTGAAATGACCAATATTTGCTCAATATGTAACTTCTTAATGCCTGAAAATCTTGAACACATATTGCTGGTCTGTCCCATGTATAAAAGCCTAAGAGAAAATCTTATTAAGGTTCGAGGATTTTCGGATGATCTAGACTCGCTATTATCCTCAATAGATCCACCTACGCTAATGCAAATATATCGTTTCATATGTGGAGCAATGAAAATTAGATCATTCATAATAAATGAATGAGATCTCAGTAAAAGTCCCTACCAGCTCTATGCTGATGTGAGCATCTACTTTCATAGGAAATTAAAGAGAAGTATATTGTCATAGTTCCCTTATACACATTATGTTTGTTCGATGTCTGAATGATATATTTTAACAATTTGTATGTATTTTAGGTTTCACAATGTACTTATTCATTGCTTTTGTCGCTCTCCTTGTTCATGTAACCTCTTTACGTGTGAACAATAAAATTATTATTATTATTATTATTATATTTTTGTATGGATCTTAAATAGTTCAACCTCCATCTACAGATATCATCACGTTCTATTAATACACTTTTACGATTTTTCTTCAAATACACTAATAAACATTTGACTCTTCAAAGTTACACACTTACTTGAAGTTAATTTGTTTCAAGAAAGTATATAAAGATGACCGGGACAATTGTAGCAAATCTGAACGTTTCTTCAAAGCTAGTAAAATTTTATCCACTGTAGGTAACTCATTTTTGAAAAAAAAATCATCTACTATTCTTCGAACTGAATTTTTATACCATTCATCACAATTTTTGAGAAGTCCCGGTCTTCCACCACTATTTTTTGGGCTGGTAATTGTTCCACTACTACGGTATTCCTTCAATAGTCTGTAAACTGTTGACTTTGCTACTCCTGTAAGAAAAATGTTTAGCATTTAATAGTATTGTTAATTTGAAAGTTATAATGATAACTTACCGGCTGCTTGAGAAATTTTTGATATAACATCAATAGTTTTAGTATTTGGCTTTTCATCCAAAATTTGTTTATACATATTTATTATATATTGTTTTTCTGACATTCCTAAATGGCCTAGACTTAGCCGTTTTCATGGTTTTGGCGGACTACGCAAAGAACTAGTACTTGGAGTAGAAGGATCCATAATCGCAGAAATTCAACAAACAGGAGTTCTGAAAAGAACTGTTTTAACGAAATAGAGTGGATGGAAAACTAAGTGAAAATTATGAAATAATAAGGGAACGGATTAGGGATGGCGATCTGAAATCGATTAATCGAAGAATCGGACCAAATAAATCGATTTTTTAAATCGATATATTGTAATGAATCGATTCAGTGAATCGATATTTCACCCTGGAAAATCGACATTCGATTTTTTCTGGTTTGGTTTTGGGAACTATAAGCTATATTATCTATTTTCTTAACTTTTTAAAGTAGCAAATACATTTAGAAAATAAATGTCCTCTTTTATATCTGATCTGATACTTTGATATGGTAATAAAAATAATTGTTATTATCGAATTCCCTGAACTAAAAAATCCCTGATTTTACTGATAAGAGATCCCAGAGATTGTTTATTATGGTATTTTTCTTGTTTTTCATAAAATGGATTTATATTTACATAGTAAATACAAACTTGAAAAAATCGATTTTTTAGAAATCGATCTTTTAGACCTCGATTTTTTTATGAATCGATTCATCAGGTTACGAATCGAATCGATTTAAAAATCGATCTTTTTTGGAAAGAATCGCCATCCCTAGAACGGATACGATGATAAAAACAAATATAAATATTATATATGTCAGACGTCAGAACTGTCAATTATCACGAGATGTCAATGCTAAAAAGTGCTGTTTGAAACTGGTTGCAATCTGACCAATCAGAGATCTACAGAATTGCCAACTTCAATTCAAATTACTCCTCCTGGTTTCTAAATAAGGTATAATGATAGTTATTGTTATTTCTTGAAATCAGTTATGTTGACTTTAATTGTAACATTTTGTGTATTAATATGTCAGATGTTGATTACACATTATTTGGTGAAATTATCACGTGATCGTAGGAAAAATACTGTAAAGCCTGTTCATAGATATAAGAAAGTGACTGACTGAATCCTATTAGGAAGTACCCCTTGAAGAGATGAAATTGAAATTTGACCGACCAGGTCCGTACTTAGTCGCTTGCACAATGTATGCGTAGTATTTTTTTGTCAGAATATTGATTATTTTGGTTAGTGTAAATATATTTTATTTTCATAGTGACACTTAATGAACATTATAATATATAATATACAATATACAATTAAAATATTAAATATTGTTCATTCACTTAATATATCTAAATCACTATCGCTGTCGTCATCGGTTCTTATGATTAATTCTATATTATTTGCAATATGGATATATGATTTTTCCACTTTTTCAATATGAAACACGGAGTTTGCCCAACTTTCTACAGGGATATTGAAAACTTCGGTTTCTATTAGTTTTAGTACAGTGGTATTATAATAGTGGGGCAAAGATTATTTCGACGAATAGCAGATTTCAATTGATTCCACATATGTTCAATAGGATTAAAGATGCAATGGTATGGTGGAAGCCTTAAAACTGTATGTCCCAAATCCTGCGCATAATTATCACAAACGTATTCCTTTTTGATATTCAAACTTTTCAGAACTTCTAACAACTGCTGTTTGGTGTAATCTTCGTCGAAATAAATATCATTGTCGTACATGTAGTTTTGAATAGTCAGTTTTGTATCATTTGAGGAAGGAGTTTTAATCAACTGCCTGCTATGGTAGCTTGCGTTGTCCATGACAATAACGCTATTCGATGGTATATTTGGAATGAGTCTATTTTTAAACCAATCCTCAAACAAATCAGCACTGGTGTCCTCATGAAAATCCAATGAAGAATCTTTTATATTCTTCGCCGATAATGAAAGTGAATTGGAAATCCATCCGTCTTTGGATCCAGCATGCAAAATTGTTATTCTTTTACCTTTGTTTGATGGTGCCTTCGTTTTACATTTACCACTAGAGTCAATCCATCCTTTTGCTGGAGTATCGTATGTGTCGAACCAAGTTTCATCCAAATAGATAATCGGCCTCTTCTGTTCTCTGAACAACCTGATTTTTTGTAAGTAGTCCAGTCGCCATCCTTGAATTCTACTGGACTCCATTAAAACTTGCTTTTTGTCTATTTTCTTGAATCTAAAACATATTTGTTGAAGGCACTTCCATAGCGTTGCTCTGCGGCATTGTATTCCAGTTTCATCTTTTTCTAACCTGTTCATCAAATTATCTAATATCGGCACACTTTGTTCCTCATACATCGTGTAGATTTTACGTCGGATTACGTCTTGGTCACCTCCATCGATCTTCGCGAAAGTTCCAGCATCTTTTCTCTTCTTTCTCGTTGAAATTGGATTATTCACAATTATTCTCCATACAGTTGATGCCGGAGTTCTCCTCAGTGCTGTCGTTTCTTCTATTGCTGCCTGCTTACTGACATTACCACGTTCCATAAGAGTTGAATAAACGTTGTAAATAATTTCGTTGGCATCAAGTGAAAGGTGTTTTCTACTTTTCGACGGGGTAATTGGCTGATATACACTAAGCTCCATATTTTCCATAACTATCACACGATCGACCACAATAAGCTCTATAACACACGAACACAACAAGAACTATCAATAGTTACTAAGTTTAAAAATAACCGCCAAGGACATTTATACAGACGTTTAAGTAATTACTACCTACCTACCTTTCATTCGAAACTCACCCAACTTACTTATCCTTCTAATCTGAAACAAGGTAAAATGACAAACAAAATGAATTATCATTCGATAAAGTATAGGATAAAGATTTTAAATGGGTACGGACCATAGCCTACCTGCTCTAAAACTACGAAAATCGGAAAATTTCATGTCATTGTTAGTTAATAGCTACCCTTCAATAATCCGCGTAATTTACTTTCTTATAACTATGAACTGGCTTTACAATACTATTAACAGTAGTGTTGTCATTATGAGAATTATTGTTAAAACGTCAAAAAAATAATTAACGTACAATAGACGTCAAAATGTGATTTTCTTGATATACCTTCATTTTATTATCAAAATAGGAGTTGTACAAAAAACTATGTATGATATTTGTGTTAAAAGTAAATTTTATTTTGTTCTTGAAATTGCACCACTCGCTTCGCTCGTTTCGCAAACTTTTTCACTCACAAAATAAAATGTTACTTTTAACACTAATATTATATAGCTATTATTAACTCCAGATAATTTACATTATTTAGTTGAGTGTTTGTTTATATTGAATCAGTTTTGAGTGAACTTCTAGAGTTGGCACAGAAAATTCCAGGAACGGAACGTTAGTGATGAAATGTGTTTGAATTGATTCTTTATAAATGGGATATATGTAATACATAAAAAATGGATATTTTATTTTTTGAAGTGAAAACTTCTTTAGGCTCGTTGAGCACTTTTTTTGGGTGAAGAAGAAACATGGATTTTTTGTCATCGTCACGCTTTTATGCATCACACAATACCTTTGGTTATGCAACACAATTAACAATGAAGCGTATATAGTGTTTCATAAATCATCGTTACGCTTTCCATGATCTATATGTATACTGTGTATATATGTGTACTTTTTTTATAAGAGGGAGGCCTTTTTCATAGCAAGCTATACAGTTTTACTATCTGGTCTGTGCTCCATGTACACTATCGCAGCGTGCGGCGGGTGGGCTCAGTACTAATTTATTAGATCTGAGAATTAGTAAAGGAGTTAGCCTGTTAGAGGGTGTGCTATGCTAGGAATCGTTCGCGCAAGTGCTGTTAGAGACAATAAATGTCTATTTATAAACTTGCAGTTGCCGTCGCCATTACCGGTCCCGCTTCCGTTGTGTTGTGTCACAAAGCACAAATCATCAAATCAAACAGAAATAAATCTTAATCAACGTGACTCAACTACTCAGCCTCCATGTACTCAGCTTTCAATAACATATTTAAGGTTATGTTAATATGCGAACTGCGAAACTTAAAACCTCGTTATGTCTGAACATCAGGGAACGTCACGCTCAACGGCGAACGGTAACAGCAACGGAGAATATAAATGTGCAAATGTGAAAGTAGTTTTTTAACCAGAGATAATTGTTTTTAACTTTCAACGGGAACGGCAACTGCGAGCGGACACGGCAACTGCAAGTTTATAAATCGGCCTTAAATTTGAGATAAGTATACCTATGCTTCTAATTATTTTTTCTTTGAAATGAGTAAATCTCTCGACCTATCATGAAATTGTGAACACAATGAAACCTCCCAAAAAGTATTATTTGAAGCAAGTAAGTAAGTTTAATATTATACATATTATACCCAATCAACTGAATTTATTATATTCTGTTAAATTCATATTAATGGACATTTATTTACAGCAAGTAAGTACTTCATACTCGCTGTAAATAGTATCATGTGTGAATGTATTAACTATAGCCCGTTCAGTACAAAAACCGTTGCACGTCATCAAAGTGTCGAAAAAGAGACGTTCGTTTATATCATGTCATTCGATTGCTGCTGTCAATCCTCTGTCAATCACTATGTTAAGCCTCTCTAAACTCAATAAATATTGAAATTTGTAGGTCGCATTGTATTAAAGAATATAAATATATGTTTAAAGAAAGGTTTCGTAATTAATTTCATATCAAATACAGCTCGTAGGTTAATTAAATATTAAACTCAAACTAACGTCAGTCTTAATAAAAACTTTTTATGTTGGCAAAAATGCGCGCTGTTGCCGCGATTAAAATGGTTTATTTCAGGTTCAGTTGACGTCTTGACATTTTTGGGGTTATGTTGTGACAAAAACTGCAAAGAACTGTGAGTAATTTTTCACAAGCAGTAATGAGTTATCAAAGTTAAAGTCACATCCAAAAAAACGTATAAATGAAACTTAATAATACTGCAATAGTTGATGCATTTACTCCTGATACTATTTACAGCGTTTATGAAGCAAGTATGTATAAGTTCAATATTATACCCAATCAACTGTATTTATTATATTCTGTTACATTATTCTTAATACTTGGCAATTATACATGGACATTTTTTTATAGATAATCATGTCACTTTAGGAATGTTACTGCAGTAATTGGAGGAAGAACAATAATTATTAAATGTAGAATGTTCCTGAGTAGTTTACTAAAATATGATACATCCACAAAGAGGACTTATGGAACTTTCAACAAAAATAAACCACTCCTGAATTTTCCAAAATGGTGCTGTAAGCTGCATTCATGTCAAAAGGTATGTTACAATGATAATGTAAAATTTTAGAATGCAAAATTGTTTTTATTCTAGATATTTTGTATTACATGCTGAGAATGAAAATGGTTATATTGATGGAGCAGAAAGTTTATTTTTATATGAATCTCAGATGAGTTATTATCATGGGAAAATGAATGAAGAACATGTTTTTAAATGGTTTGAAAACCAATTACTTACTATTGAATCTTTCTTATTATGGACAATGCTTTTCGATAATATTAGGTTAATGACACAATATAGAATTCAATCAACAAAAAATGTTGAAGCTGAGCTTATTTATATTACAGCCTAGTAAGTAGATACAAACTTTATTTGAACAGTGATATAGCAAATTATATGTTAGAATTCAGAAGACTACACAACTAGTTTAATACATTCAAAATTCTTACTTCAAATTATACCTAATAGACAATAAATGCTGTTTTACTTTTATTTTTACAAAAATAATAATATAGGTATATTTGAAAAGAAAAGAATTGGTTATTTGAATACTGCCCTTTCAATAAATGTTTTTTTCAGAAACAAACCCCCCAACAAAATACATTGTGGATATGACAGTATAGTCACAAAGTATTACCTAACATCTTTTTAAAAATCCTATTCAGTTAATACTGGCTACTGCCAAGCAAGCTGATAGATGCATTCCAGAAGTTGCGGGTTGGAAGTGGTTTGTCCGTGAACCTCTCAAATTTGAAAGATTTCTATTTGACAATTATTGTTCTACCTTATTTAAAAAAATAGTATTACAAACTTTTCGGTATAGTAACTTATTTATAAATTTGCAATGTTTCTTTTTAATAAAACAATTCCATAAAAATTGGGGTGGCATTATTTATTATTTTATTTTAATCATGATATTCAAAATAAGTAATTCAGGCAGCATTTTCTAAAGGTACATGTGTATATCACAAAGTTTTATAAAAACTACAAAGAATTAATTTAATAGTTTTTATTGAATTGAAAGGTCTGATTCGATCAATCATTTATTAGCAATACTTTCAGTTGCGGTAGATGCTGGAGAGCTAAAACAAAATGGTAAATATAAATTTGGATTGATTAGAAGATGATGGAGTGATAAATAATTCACCAATATACTGATAATTATAATATGTATTGATTTCAGTGCTACGATTTAGTCAATCATTTGCATATACCTTCACTCGGAGAATAGAATGGATTTGCTCTCCTTTTCTGAGCTGTAGTGGTGCTTTCTGCACAATTTTCTTTTGCTATGTACAATGATCATATATTTCAGGATGATTTTCCTTGTTGAGAATGACCTACACACTAAAGCCCCGGCTTTTCTAAAAAAAATTTAAGATTTATTTCAACAAAATATAAAATAAAATTGCCTACCTTTAAAAAGGAGGTAGATCCAGGCTATCAGAACTTTTTTATATATAATTTGTCTGTAAACCTTACATCAATCTTTCATATTGTAGTGACAACATTTTAGAAGCCAACATGTACTTAGGTAATTGTAACCTAAAAATTATATTAGATAATATTTTTTCCTTGATACTATTTATACATACATGCATTTTAAATACTGGAATAGTTCCATAACTTCTAACTAATTAAGTGTGTGGTATAAACATACAAATAAAAGTGTTAACTATTCCATACATACCTTTTTAGTGCTAAAAATAATTCCATAGTTTTTAAAATAAGAATTTCTTAGTGCTGTACGGTTAACATACAAATTAAAATTTTAAATGTAACATCTCTGTATGTAACTGAAATAAGTCGAAGTTTCTTTGCACGCAATAACCATCAATAACTAAACCTAACCTAGAATATTTGATAAACTTCATTTGACATATACTAGATTCTCATATTATTTCAAGGGCTTGGCAACATAGTACAGTTATGACAGATGTGACGTGCAACGGTTTTATTACTGAATGGGCTATATTGCAGTATTATTAAGTTTCATTTATACGTTTTTGGGATGTGACTTTAACTTTGATAACTCATTACAGCTTGTGAAAAAATACTCACAGTTCTTTGCAGTTTTTTAATAACACGAAGGTAAAAGAATCATAAAATAGTTGAAGAATTTTATGGTAAAAGAATCGAAAAATTAAATGAGCAAAATATACAATTGTCATAACATAACCCCAAAAATGTCAAGACGTCAACTGAACCAAATAAACCGTTTTAATCGCGGCAACAGCGCGCATTTTTGCCAAGTTTTTAGTACGACTGACGTTAGTTTGAATTTAATATAGAATTAACCTACGAGTTATATTTGATATGAAATTAATTACGAAACCTTTCTTCGAGCATATATTTATATTTTTTGATAACTTGCGACCTACAAATTTTAATATTTATTGAGTTTAAAAAGGCTAAACATAGTGATTGACAGTGGATTGACACCAGCAAACGAATGACATGATATAAACGAACGTCTCTTTTTCGTCGCTTTGATGACGTGCAACGGTTTCAATACTGAACGGGCTTAACTGAAATAAGTCGAAGTTTGTTTGCACACCATCAATAACTAAACCTAACCTAGAATATTTGATAAACTTCATTTGTCCACCAACTGACAGCTGACAGTCGCCCGCAGGTAAAACAATAAACAATTGTTTGGTTAGATTTGTAATTTTGTTGTTTTGTAGTGTTTTAATGATCCTTTCTATTATAAACAGTCAGATATAGCTTTTAAAATACCTGAACAAATAAAACAGTGTCGAAGAAAGCATCAACTCAAAATTAAATTAACTCAAACACGATCACCGTACACCAACTAACGACAAGTAGATTCACTTGCGTCGGAACGTTTGAAATTTATGGTACATCGTCTCTCTGGCGTCGTACTCCCCGTTATCGCCGCGCAACCCCTGTACTTCCCACTTTCTCGATTTAAACTCGCCAGAACTCAGCAGACGATAGGCGGGGTAAGGAAATTTTCAGTAACCACTGAATCGACGAAGTGAATTTACTTGTCGTTAGTTACTGTACGGTGAACACGATCAAAACAACTATAAGAACCACGTGTTGTGCTTAGAAGAAATAGCATAGAACGCTTGTTTCAACTTCAGATTCATCCGGGCGTGACGTCACGTGGACTTGCCCTATTTCAAGGGCTTGGCAACCTAGTCCAGTTATGACAGATGTGACGTGCAACGGTTTTAATACGGGCTATAAAACATAAACAAAGAATTTACTGTTTGGACCATAGAGAAATAAAAAATAAGAGAGGTGGTAAACGTGTAGTGTTCTGTGGCACAGAGTTACCACTAGCGCCTACCTTGGCTACAGGTATGAACTATCACTTAAGACGCGCTCTTTTTGAATTTTTAAGCTTTCAGGATACGCATAATATTGTACAATATTTGCAATTAAATGATTTTCCACTTTAATATTATTTGTTTTCTAGTCTTTTAAGTCGAGGCTTAAAAGACTAAAAAATAACATTATTGTGCTAAATCATTCAGCTGCAAATATTTTATTAGCTATATTATAATATTATAGGGAATTATGGTAGGAGAATAAAAAAAACCCTTTGCAAGTGAGAAAATATTAATTTAACATCTTTCACAAAATAAAATATCTAATATAACAAATAATCAAATAAATCACAGTTTTAGCCTTAAGTTTAAACAAACTAGGTTTCAATGAAAAAACAATACCTACTTATTTCTATAAAACAGCCTCAAAGATTTAAAAATAAATAAAACAATAACAATTACCAACTTAAACTAATAAATATCAATATATCTTAATTCACTAGGTATTGATGGATAAGTTCGGCACCATCAGTCAGAGGCTAAACTAAACTAAACAAAAACAGTTAAAATAAAATAAATCAAATACACAAAAAACAGCTTTCAACAAATAATCTTACTAAAAAAACAGTCAATATAAAATAAATCGAATACATAAAAAACAGCCTTCAACAAATAATCAAATTAATCACAGTTTCATTCTTAAGTTTAAACAAACTAGGTCTCAATAAAAAAAACAATACTTATTTCTATAAAAACAGCCCAAAAGATTTAAAACTAAATAAAGCAATAAGAATATGGTCTTAAGTTCTATGAATTTTATAGTATGCACTGGTTTTCAAGATAAATGCTGAATTTTTTTTAACTTACTTTTTGTATGTATGTATGAATGTATTTGACTTTTAATTTAATTTTCTTGTATCAAAATTTAAATACCTATTAGTGTGTGTACAGTTACGGTAAACACTTGTTTTATAGATTTGTCTTTTGTCTCCATTATTTATGCTGGTCAAAAACTGATCCAAATATACTGAGTCATAATTACAATTATATCTTAATATGGAACAAATAGTTGCCATTCCGTTTGCCAGTTATTCAAATAGTCTACCAGATTTCTCTGAACTTCCCATCAATAATCATGGACATTGCATAAAAATTTACATCAAATAGGTATCAGGTTAAATACCTAGGACTAGAAACTGATTCTCATCTTCACACTTATACACTAATCTACCTGGAGGCATCTTGAAGCACACACAAATATTAGACAGCAGCAGTTCAAAATATTGAAGCACTTCACATATGTAAGTAGTAGGTACGTTCAACCTACAACTACATCCTAAATTACATTATTACATCTAGTACCGTACTTAGTTCCTACATATTTTGGGACAAGAACTTATGGAAAATCTTCGTTATTGTCTGCAAAAAAAACGATAAAATTAAAAATAATCTTTACATTATTTTATGAAAACCTAACCTCAAACGTTAAAAGTAAAAATATGCTTTTTTAACTAACCTATGATAAATGATAATGAATCCTGTGATAATAACTAATACTAATAATTAGAATAGTTGATGCACTTTGCAGAAATGCCAAGAAATTAATAAATTTAAAAATTCCAACGATAAATATCAAATGTAAATAATGTTGAAAATTTGAAAATGACAAGTTTCGTGTAGTGGTAGGCAGGGTTTGTTAGTTCAGCAAGTTGCGGTGAAGCGCCATGCGCTACAGGTTGCGCACAAACTTTGTTCCAGCTCCTTCTATATGTTTTAAAACCTCTCTTATTATTTCTCTATGGTTTGGACCCTTACTTTGTGGAATCTACTCATATTAATGTTATAAATGAAACTAACTGTTTCTAATTAATTCCACTATTTAATTAAAAAATTTATGAAAATTATTAAAGGATATTGATAATTATTTCGATATTGACATATCATCGTCAGAATGACAGAAGTTACATTTTATGTGATACCTACTTGATGTTTAATATTTTGGCTAGACCAAATAGTAAGTGACCTATCTTGTGATTGACTTAATATATATGAATAGAAAAAAGAAGATATGATTTTACAAATATTAAAGCTTAGGTCATAGAGAAATAATAAGAGAGGTTTTAAAACATATGGAAGTAGCTGGAACAAAGTTTGTGCGCAACCTGTAGCGCATGGCGCTTCACCGCAACTTGCTGAACTAACAAACCCTGCCTCCCACTACACGAAACTTGTCATTTTCAAATTTTCAACATTATTTACATTTGATATTTATCGTTGGAATTTTTCAATTTATTAATTTCTTGGCATTTCTGCAAAGTGCATCAACTATTCTAATTATTAGTATTAGTTATTATCACAGGATTCATTATCATTTATCATAGGTTAGTTAAAAAAGCATATTTTTACTTTTAACGTTTGAGGTTAGGTTTTCATAAAATAATGTAAAGATTATTTTTCATTTTATCGTTTTTTTTGCAGACAATAACGAAGATTTTCCATAAGTTCTTGTCCCAAAATATGTAGGAACTAAGTACGGTACTAGATGTAATAATGTAATTTAGGATGTAGTTGTAGGTTGAAGGTACCTACTACTTATGTGAAGTGCTTCAATATTTTGAACATTGTATCATTTATGTGCTTGCTGTCTAATATTTGTGTGTGCTTCAAGATGCCTCCAGGTAGATTAGTGTATAAGTGTGCAGATGAGAATTAGTTTCTAGTCCTAGGTATTTAACCTGATACCTATTTGATGTTAATTTTTATGCAATGTCCATGATTATTGATGGTAAGTTCAGAGAATTCTGGTAGACTATTTGAATAACTGGGAAATGGAATGGCAACTAATTGTTCCATATTAAGATATAATTGTAATTATGACTCAGTATATTTGGATCAGTTTTTGACCAGCATAAATAATGGAGACAAAAGACAAATCTATAAAACAAGTGTTTACCGTAACCGAACACACACTAATAGGTATTTAAATTTTGATACAAGAAAATTAAATTAAAAGTCAAATACATTCATACATACATACAATACAAAAAGTAAGACAATAAGAAGTTAAAAAAATTCAGCATTTATCTTGAAAACCAGTGCATACTATAAAATTCATAGACCTTAAGACCGTATTCTTAAGATAAAACTAGTTTCACATATTTTTCTTCATGCCTAGTATGTATATTAAATTTTTTATTGCTGTAAGCTGTAAGAGACCAAGATTTACATGTTTTTACAAAAGTATTACTACCTAGTGAATTAAAATATATTGATATTTATTAGATTAAGTTGGAATTTGTTATTGCTTTATTTAGTTTTAAATCTTTTGGGCTGTTTTTATAGAAATAAGTATTGTTTTTTTTATTGAGACCTAGTTTGTTTAAACTTAAGAATGAAACTGTGATTAATTTGATTATTTGTTGAAGGCTGTTTTTTATGTATTCAATTTATTTTATATTGACTGTTTTTTTAGTAAGATTATTTGTTGAAAGCTCTTTTTTGTGTATTTGATTTATTTTATTTTAACTGTTTTTGTTTAGTTTAGTTTAGCCTCTGACTGATGGTGCCGAACTTATCCATCAATACCTAGTGAATTAAGATATATTGATATTTATTAGTTTAAGTTGGTAATTGTTATTGTTTTATTTATTTTTAAATCTTTGAGGCTGTTTTTTATAGAAATAAGTATTGTTTTTTCATTGAAACCTAGTTTGTTTAAACTTAAGGCTAAAACTGTGATTTATTTGATTATTTGTTGTCATCGTTGTTGTTGTTTTTTATGTATTCGGTTTATTTTATTCTAACTGTTTTTTTTAGTAAGATTATTTGTTTGAGATTGTTTTTTTTTGTATTTGATTTATTTCATTATTTATTTTCTATTGACTGTTTTAGTATGTTATATTAGATATTTTATTTTGTGAAAGATGTTAAATTAATATTTTCTCACTTGCAAAGGGTTTTTTTTATTCTCCTACCATAATTCCCTATAATATTATAATATAGCTAATAAAATATTTGCAGCTGAATGATTTAGCACAATAATGTTATTTTTTAGTCTTTTAAGCCTCGACTTAAAAGGCTAGAAAACAAATAATATTAAAGTGCAAAATGATTTAATTGCAAATATTGTACAATATTACGCGTATCCTGAAAGCTTAAAAATTCAAAAAGCGCGCGTCTTAAGTGATAGTTCATACCTGTAGCCAAGGTAGGCGCTAGTGGTAACTATGTGCCACAGAACACTACACGTTTAACACCTCTCTTATTTTTTATTTCTCTATGGCTTAGGTATTATTAGTCCTATGGGGATATCCTGGATATCTTTTTCCCATTTAAGATCAGTATAACTGTGCAATGATATAGGAAACCAAGGAAAACTATATCTGCTGATCTTTACAATAGTTACTTAATTTATTAGTGGAGAGCTCCCTAGATTTATCTGTTCATTGACAACTTCATATTGTGGGTCTCTTAAGTGTCTTCTTATTTCTAGTTCTTCAAGGAAATCTAGTTCTTGTTTCTTATCACAAATATGCAGTACTTCTAGTTCTGTGTTAGGTGTTAATGAATGTTTTGTGTCAAGAAGGTGTTTTGCGTAATGTGATTTATCTGGCTGTTTTAATCGGTATGCTCGTGGGTGTTCATTTTATCTTATTTCAAAATTTCGAATTGTTTGACCAATATAGACAGCATTACATTCTGGACATTTAAGTTTATATATTCCAGACTTTTTTAATGGGGGTATTTTTGTTTTTACATTTAACAATTTTTTACTAACATTGTTTTCTGTTTTAAAATAAATTGCTGTATTTGTTGAACAAGATATTATCTTTGAAATATTATTAGAAATATTACCAGCATATGTGATGGTTTTGTAATTTTGTATTTCCCTAGTTTTTTCAGCAAATATTAATTGTAATGCCACTTTTTCCTCTTTTTTATTAATTGATTTATTTATTATATGTAATGGATAACCGTTGGATGTGGCTATTTGTTTAATTATATTAATTTCTCTATCAAAATTATATTTGTTCATAGGAACTGAAAATGCTCTATGTATCATTGAATTATATGCTGCTAATTTATGTGACTTGGGATGATTGGAACTATATGGTATAGTCACATCAGTATGTGTTGGTTTTCTGTAAATTGAAAAATCAAGTATATTGACTCTTTGAATTTTAATATCAAGAAAATTGATTGAGTTATTTTCTTCAACTTCTAATGTAAATTTAATTTTTGGATGTAAATTATTAATATGATTGAACAATATATCTAATTGTCGTTCACTACCTACAAAACAAGCTAATATGTCATCTACATACCTATACCAAAATAATATATTTTTTGAAATGTTACATTCAAAGATTTTTCTTTCTAAAACTGCCCATAAAAATGTTTGCTAAAATTGGTGATATAGGGCTTCCTATTGGTAAACCTTCATTTTGAATATATACCTTATTATCAAAAGTAAAATAATTCTGATTAATACATACATCAAACAAATTAAGTATATCTGATATTATTCCTGGATTGATATTCTTATCCTCTAGTAATTTTTTAACAAGTGTTATGCATTCTTTAGGAGGAATTTTAGTGAACATATTGGTAACATCAAATGAAATAAGTTTAGAGTTATCTTGTAACTTGTATGTTTTTAATTTTTTGATTAGTTCTATTGAATTTTCAATTGAGTATTTAGATATACCTCCATAGCTATTAAGTATATTGTTTAGTTTTTTAGCTAACTTATTATTAGGAGTATTAACGTAAGAAACTACAGGTCTAATTGGTTTCGATACTTTATGTAATTTAACAGTTCCATATAATTGTGGAGACTGAGGATTTTTATTAATCATGTATTTTTTCTCATAATCATTGAAAACATAATTTGAACTATTGACAATCTCTCTAACATTATTAGAAAACTTTTTTGTTGGGTCAGCCCTTAGAATTTTTACATCAGAAGATTCTATAAAATTATTAACTTTAGATTTATATTCTTCGGATTTTAAAATGACAGTGGCATTTCCTTTGTCAGATTTTGTTATTGTGAGGTTATAATCTTCTACTTTTTGTTTAATTGAATTTAATGCTGAAATATCATTTTTTGTTTGACGTTTAACCTTTGAAGGTTTCATATTTTTAATCAAATTAGCCATTTGTAATTTTTCATAAAGAAAACTATTTGACTGAGATTTTAAAGCTATTTCTGACTCTGTAGCTAAAATTTCTTTAATACTATTTGTGAATTTTGGTGGTATGCTGTATTTTAAGCCTTTATTTAAAAATTCTATCTCACTATTTGTGAAGTTAGTGTCTGAAAGGTTTTCGAATCGTGGTGCAAAGTGTATTGGTGTGTAAGTACTTACAGGTTTATGATGTTCAGTGTATTGAGTGTTATGTTTTATGTACTCAAGTTGTTGTAGTTTTCGTTCTTGTTTCTTGTATTTCTTGTGCTTCATAATACTGACACTTAAGAGACCCACAATATGAAGTTGTCAATGAACAGATAAATCTAGGGAGCTCTCCACTAATAAATTGTCTTCTTAAGTAACTATTGTAAAGATCAGCAGATATAGTTTTCCTTGGTTTCCTATATCATTGCACAGTTATACTGATCTTAAATGGGAAAAAGATATCCATCAGGATATCCCCATAGGGCTAATAATACCTAAGCTTTAATATTTGTACTGAGTATTTGTAAAATCATATCTTCTTCTTTTTTCTATTCATATATATTAAGTCAATCACAAGATAGGTCACTTACTATTTGGTCTAGCCAAAATATTAAACATCAAGTAGGTATCACATAAAATGTAACTTCTGTCATTCTGACGATGATATGTCAATATCGAAATAATTATCAATATCCTTTAATAATTTTTTTAATTAAATTGTGGAATTAATTAGAAACAGTTAGTTTCATTTATAACATTAATAAACAAAGAATGTTGAATAATGCCTAATAAAATAATGATACCTACATGGTGTAAATATAGTATAAGGTGTGTTCCCGCGCACGACCAATCAAAAAAACTTCCAAAACGCCGCCATATTGAAAAATCAGCCAATCAGAAAATAATGCGCGAAATCAAACGCTTAATATTAGGAAAGAAGAATTTTGCCATCAAATTCCATTTTTTACTGCATAAAATTAAGTAAATCAAGTTTTTCAGTTCCTTAATGAAATAAATGAATTATTTAACTACAAATTTTAATTACACTTTTGTGCAAATGTAAAATTTACTATGCGAATGACTATGATTAATATCTAAAGTCGTTTTCCGACAATGTAAATTTTCAATTCAAGTGTTTGAGCATAATTTCATTTTGAAGAGGGTATGAAATATGTGCAACTTGATATTTATTTTAGAAAATATTTTCATTTCAACAATAACAAAGAGCAATTGAAACAACGAGTGTAAATAATAAAACAAAACAAGCAAAACAAATAATAATAATAATGTTTATTTAAAAATTTGTTTACAAAAATAATGTACTAATAATAATATAAAATATAAACAATAAATAAACATTCATAATCACAGAAGATGTTCTATACAACTTGTACATGATTTACAATAATAATTTATAAGTGTAACTATATATAATAAATAAATATGGATAATTTGTCATGATTGGTAAATTGTCTGCATTGAGTAAAGTAATGTCATGATTGATTAAATTTGTCATTACTGGGTAAGTTGTCTTTATTGTGTAAGCTGGCTTCTTTGGTAAGTTGTTATCATCATGTAAGTAGAGTCCCAAGTAAGTTCGTAGTGTTTCACTAGGTAATGAATATAGCTGTTATGTGATATTTATTCCCTCCTGAATATTATATTTAGCAGCTCTTTTTCTCAACGTACTGAAAGAAGGTAAGGGATGACCATTCTTTAGCAAATATCTGTAACCTTTGGGTGTTACGCTTCTGAGTGCTATTGCCGAAGCAATATCTACCTTTGACCATTTCATACACTTTTGCTTGGGGTTTAATAATTTTTGTATTTACCCTGGTGTGAATATGGGACTCAAGATCTCGTGTACTTTATCTCTGATCTGCGATTGAAGAGAATGAACATGTTGATTTAGCTGTGCATCTTTTAATTTTGACTCTGCCTCTAGTTCTTCATTTTTTTATTTTAATTGCTGATACTGTTCCTGCAATTCAATATTTTTCAACCTTAATCGTTCCACCTCAGCTAAAATATTTTGAGTTCTGAAAAAGAATGCATTCCAGTATTAGCTTATTAGTATTTTCAAAACAATTCCAAAACATTACAAAGTAAATAATATAGGTACCTAGAAGTATCAATATCTTGAAAATTGGTTTGTTGAACATCATTATCAGACACAGATATTTCAGACTGTATTTCCCTTGATTCCTCAAGTACTGAACTCCTAAAAAATCAAGTTTTGATTGTCAACTCTTATAAAATTATTTCATTGGAAATATACGATAAAATAATACTTACAAAGAAGAGGTATTTGCACTTGAATACTCTGAATTAGTTATATTTGATAAAATACTACTGCTCCTGTCAATTGGACTGCTAAAAGAATTTGTGCTTGTTGGAACTTGTGTTTATCTGTGTCCCAATTTCTCTCTTACTTTCGCACTTACGTTTTCTCCCTCGTTTTCCTTACTGCAATTATATTATACAATGCTTATTTTTATGAATTGAGATAGGTATCTAATTAAATAAAATAATTTTTTGAAATCAAAAACATACCCGGAAAATGAAGAGTTACTATCAGTCTTCAAGTTGATACTCGGTATTGCATTAGAGAGTAGTTTCAAAACAGGCTTTTTCCCTGGAATACTCAAATGACTAGTATCCAAAAAACAATCTGGTGTAAAGTGCAAATAACAAATTCGACCTAAAATTAAATATTGTTTTTATTTCATTACTTCCAATAAGCTAAACAGAAATTCGTTTACAAACCATTTTGTAAGTTGATTTCTTTATCAGAATTACAAGCGTCAACCCATTTTTGTCGGATAGCTTCATCCTTTGGGAATTGTAAATATTTGAGATTTTGATTTTTTGTGGCTCCATTCCAGTTGTGGCAAGCGGCTACAGAACATCCAGGCATACTCGTTAATTACTATATACACTTCTTAAAGTAACAAATGCTCAAAGCTAAATTGTGCTTATAACACCCTTAAAAAAATAACTAATTTTGAAACGAAAACAAAAGACAAAATCTTCATGTAACAATAAAAACACTTTCACTTAATGTTCTCACAAAATACAATGTTCAGAGTTCACAATTTATTAGAAAAATAAACGATTGCGAGTAAGATTGAATTATGTAGGTTATGGCATTCATTCAAAACATTAAACATATGATTGGCAATATGGCGTCGTTTTGGAAGGTGCGCAGAACATGACCGAAATTCGTCTTCCGAGGGAACCAATGAACTATAAATACGAATGGAACGGGCACTTTGCGTATGAATTGATGTCAAGATGAGACAGACGATAAGGATAGCGCTAGTCAGGGCAGAAAACCTGTATTTAACATTAGAGGAAGTGTATTTATCGTGTTTGCTTTTAAATAATTTTGCTTCTGCTGAATTTTTAAATTAATAATAGTAGTTTTTGGTGATTATTATAAATATTTATAGACTTATAGCCTTTAAGAGATTTTTATTCAGTAGAAACGCTGAAGCTTTTCCATCACGTGACTGTTACGTCAGCAATATTGTTCATATGAATTAAATCAAAACTTGTGTCAACTCAATAGGAATAATCGTTATGACTAATATTCCAAAGGTCGGCGTTTTACGAATTGGTAATTAAACAAGAAATTTAACTTTTTTAATTGTATTTATTTTATTTATATGGTTAACATCGACATATTTATTAAAACTATCGATATACTGGGCGAATAAGTTACAAAATCCAAAATTAATATTAACCATGCTGGCTTATTAGTGGAGAGCTGATTTTTTGTAGGATATCTTGTATTTTATATAAGTACATACAATTTATGAAGTTCATGAAACTGACGTAATGTTTAGTCTACTGACAGGGTGTCCTCTAAAACTTTTAAAATAACACTTTCTAAACTGATTATATTAGAACAATTTTTTTTGGGTGGGCTATAGATTGTAAATAGAATAAGATTCCCACACAGCTTGAAGGTGGACGTTTCGATAAATATATTACCATCATCAGGGCAACACATCAAATGGAAACCCTCATATTAAAAGTAAAAAACAGAAATATCCGCAAAAGACATCAAAAATAAAATGTAAACACATATAGGTACTAGAAACGAAAAAACACATCAAATATGACAAATCTTGTTTTATAGTTCATCCATTTCGGAATCTGAGCTGTCTTCACCAGTATTTATTATCACTGGTTCAATATGTATGTTCACCAAATTTCGTTCTCGAGTAAACCAGTCTTCGATTATTTTTTCGGTATGCCTAACACAATTATCCCAAACATTTGCACTACAATTTTCCAATGCTTCTTTCCACATACAAAACACTATCACTATTTTCTCTATATTTTCGAAGGAAGCATGCTCTTTGGCTAGCAATATTTGTTCGTTCTATTAATGCTCTTCTGTTATCTTCCTTTTTATATTTAAATCCCAAATGTTTCAATAATACCAATAAAGAGATATTTCCAACAGAAAGAATTTCCTTATTTTTTAGTTCATCATTTATGGTTTTAACAGTAGCATGTTTCCCTGAAAAAATAAGAAAATTTAAATTATCATTATCTCAAACAAAAAAATGATTTTTTTATATTTACTTCATACTAAACTTGAACACAAATTTTTGATATTCAGATTTTTTTATTATTTGTACCAAATAATGTATAGAACAACTACGTATGTGACATCAAAAAATTTAAATTAGAAAACTAAATTGTGAAACACAATCTACACTCAGAACATTCAAATTGGTAAACATTTATGGACAGTACTCAACTTAGAAATCAGCACATGTAGAAACACATTCAAATTAAAAATATGCACAACTTTCTGTATTCTAAAGCTTTCATTACTCATAACTTCTATAATCGAACTTACGTTAAATTACCTACTAGTTTTCTAAGATTTTCATATACCACACTATAAGCTGCTGGTGAAAAATCTCACTGTATGGATAATACTACATGCACTATGATGTGTAATCTTAATTATTAAGGTACTATGATTTCACTTCTCTTTTATTTAAAGTGTAAGCTGACTGTAATGTAAGGCTTAAGAACTCCCATGTTCTTGTATTATTGTTTCACATGTTTGTTTTACTTACTTTGTTCATACATATTATATAAGGTATTCCGTACTGCCATTTTGGTTCCCTCGGGTAAATCCTCTGTTTTTAGTTTTAATCGAGGTGTTTGACAGAGTGACGTTGGGAAAGTTGGAATATTTTCCTTACTTTTTTTAAGGGAACATACCGTTTTCACAGATATTTTCAATGCAGTTGCCACTCTCTGAAATATAATATTAAATAGAAATGTCCTTAAATAGATGTTAACTTTAGTATAATACCTCCTGAACAGATGAAATAGGTTGAAAGGGTCCGCCGTTGTTTTTTTCCATCTCAAAATATTCAATCAAGTTCATAACAAACTCCTGTGCTCGTGAATTAAACCACTTTCCAGGCATTTTCTGAAAATAACTGTTGGTTAATTTACCGTTACAAGTACAATCAGACACTTGATTCATGCAAATTTGAAAATTCTGCAGAGATTTACAAATTGTAGAGAATTATAAATACTATTTACCACCAATAAGTAGTAAAATAAGCATTGTAATATTCCCGTCTCACGGCATTTTAGGTGTTATGAAATGTCAAAAGTTTACAAGTTGCTAATGTATTATATTCGTACTTACCAATGTTAAATGGAATAAAAAGTCAAATTAGTTCTTACAAGAACTGATTTTAACAATAAATACACTTTTAATCCAAAAATTCGCTAAAAACATGACAGTAAACAAAGCATACATAACCTCAAATACGGCAATGTCAAATTCAACTTTTAGTAGGATCAGTTATTCACGTTACGTCAATTATATCGTTGTCTCTTTTTACGATTACTACGGCAAATTTATAGAAACTATTACGTATGTCTTGTAGTTGGTCTTGTGTAGAAGACAATCGATCCAACGTTCTTATATTTGATTTATATTGATAGAAGAAGATAGAATGTAGAAAATATGTGTTGCATGAATCGTAGATTGGATCACGTGATGGAAAAGCTTCAGCGTTTCTACTGTATTTGTCTGAAAATGGTTTAATCTTGCAGTGCAGTGAATTGTACTAATAGACGAACAAAAGGTATCAAAAAGGAAGTTTCACAGGTTAGTTTAATCGTTTAATTCATTTTGGAGTGGTGAAAAAATCTGTAGTTTTAGGATTCCTTAAAGATCCCAACTTGAGGAAGTTAGTTAGAAGTGGTTACATGCAATAAGAAGAGTAGATTTTACTCCCAGTCCGACATCGGCAATTTGTGCCTATAGATGATTATGAAGTAAATGTTCATGGAAATAAGGTATTGAAAAAGTCGGCTGATTTTCCTGCCCCTCTCAGCAAGAAACCTAAACAATGAAGGGTTTGAAAAAGAAAACATGAAGAAATAACCCTAAAAGAACCAGGTATTTTCATTTGAATATTCCTATTTACTTCTAAGTAATTTGAAGTGTTTATTATTCATTTTATTATTTTCAGATCAAACTTTGGATATCTGTGAGGTGGTAGAGAAACCCGAAAATCGTGAACTTATAGATTATGAAAATATGTTGGAAGCGCTGGTCCTTCAAATTTAATCATGTGAAACTGAAAATTTGTAATTTAAGGTAGTTTTAATAATAATATAGTTATTATCAAAATTTTCACTTCTACTAATTTGTTGAAATATGTATGTGTTTGCAGGACCCGTAGAGAACATGTATATTTTGGGGATTTCAAGTTTTCTGATTTAAATAATATGCAGCATAGGAAGAGGTTTTGGAAAGTTGCTCATGAAACTGTTCAAAAGTACAAGAAAGTGAACAAGTATAATCAAAGCAAAATAAGTAGGCAAAGAATGAATTAAAAGTCTAAAGAGCCTATTGAATGAAATACTCAAACAGAAGAAAATATCTGCAGGATACGTTCATGTATTTTAGCTAGAGGTGGTCATTTCCAGCATTTATTATGAATCGTATTACATTTTACATCTTTACTGTTTTCCACTCAATTTATTAAAAGAATGATAAATTATGGTGTTTATTCTATTGACCTCCTGAATTTTGTCGCATGTATTCAGAAACACCCTGTATTTGTTATGTGGTAGAGTATATATAGCAGGTTTTATTAGCAAAAAACTTATCAAAACTCTTAATTGCAATGAATGTGCCCGTTCTTTAATAACTTCTAGTTCTACTTGCATGCTACTGAATACAAAAAAATAGAGGGCAGCAAGCCTACAAAAGATGTAATTAAAATTTGTATGGTTGCAGAAAGCGTAATTAAGTCTGAAAAAAACTTTTCTGTGCCGAATATAATGTTGAGACTGGTCTCTCTTGCAATGAGAAATTTGAACATCAGTGAATTGTTTTTATGTTTATCTCAGCATTGTCTAGATCAAGATCCACTTCATGGTCATATAATTCAATTGGTAAGATTAATAATGAAAAATTATTTTACAATTCGGCTTCACCACATAAATTCAATAAAAAAAACAAATTCCTGATAGAATTACACAAAAGCTTACTCAAGCTATTCATTTTAAAAACCAATAGCCTCATAAGGAGAACTGTTGCTTTCTATACAAATCTGCTAAAAATATTTTGTAGGTATTTTGAGAAATAATTTTTTGTAATATAATATATATCTTCCAAAATCAGTATTTTTATTGAAATTTAATATTATATAATAATTTTATCCTCTTTACCCATCCCTATTACTCCCTTTTATCCAATTACAATTGCTTAAATAAATTTTAAAATCAAAATTACTATAAATCCGCTATACACCACCTTGAAATTTGCGGGCCTTTTGCCCTGACTAGTAGGCCAAGCAATAGGTAAATATTTTTGACAAAAATCCTAGTAGAAAACGGATGATGCCATCATGTAAAAGACATTACGTAGTATCATTTTGATATGTTTTGGACACGCAAATGTTTTTCAGTAATTTTTTATCAACATTTAAAACGAAAAAAACCTTCTTTTTTCAGTTTTTTTCATATAGCGTAAAACGTACTGAAGCAATCTCAATGGTATGTGAAGATAAATTGTAGATAATTGGAATACAAACAAAATGAGGGGTCGAGCGAGTCAATCGGATAATTAGGAACCGAGAAAATCAGGAAAAGCCGAAAAATTAGTAATTTTTTTTTAAATTCATATCTTCGTCATTTTTCAATTGCAAGAGCTGAAACTTGGCACAAAAAAAGTTCTTCATATGTGCTTTATATGCGCGAAGAGCAGACGCCAAGCGACGGTTACTTTTATCGCAATTACAATTTTAATTTTTTCATACGATAATTTTCAACGTGTCTGGATGCGTTGTCGATTGTCCGATTTTAAATTTGAAAACGGTTTTGAAAAGTGTAAATGTAGAGCAATAAAACGTATATTCTCGATTTGAAATCAAGTGATGCGAAGTTGGCCAAAAACGCCAGGGAACATCGCCGAAAATGACCAAGAGCTGTAAAGTGGTGGAGTAGTAGGGGGAAGCAGCGAGAGAGCGGTGTCTATGCTTTGCGTTTGATTATTTTGTCAAATAATAAAGGTATTCCATTTTTATTTTTTTATTTTCAAGTACCTGGAGTCGACACACGAGTCGAATTTATCGACGAGCTTAATACATTTGAACAGAAAAAACAATTAGTGGAGCAATCGAAATTTCGACCTTCTGCACACCGTTGTCGATTTAATTGCCACGTTTTTTTTGAATTTTTTAAAGCTATGAATTTGCTAGATTCTCTCGTATACGTACGTTGACATGTTTGGTGGATCGTAATTTCTTTCAAGTTTTCCAACTTGATGTGCTTTTTATCCTTTCGCTTCAAACTTGCTTGAATAAGATTTTTTATTCCTCGTTCCTTGACGAAGCAGGACTTTGTCACTTCCATGTCTTCGCCGCAAAGTAAACAGGCATCTTTAACGTCCTTCCATTGCATATCATTTTCAGGTACCTTCTCACTCTTTTCACTCACAGTTTCATGTTGCCTAGTTACAAAAAAAAATTGTGAAAATACAAACCCGGGAGATGAATATTTGTTTATCGCAGTAAATATAAAAACTGCTTTTACCTCACGCTTGTAGACGCCGATGCTTCACTGCTATTTTCATCTGACTCCATGGTGAAATGATTATGTTACACAACTATACAGACTTTATGTGCAACGAATAAAAAATGTGTTATTAATCTCAACTTTTAATCATGTAAAACAATTGTAAATATACGCTACGTTGCAGCCGCTCCGAAATCTGCTGCTATGCGAGCAACTGGAGTGCGTAGAATGGCCGTTGGTTTTGATTTTGGAAAGAGAGGGAAAGAGAGAGAGTTACTAGTCGGTTTTGTCGACTCCAGGTACTTGAAAATAAAAATAAAAATAATGGAATAGTTTTATTATTTGCCACAATTTATTGATTAGGCTAATGGAACCGTAAGGATCCGCAGTCAATATCACAACCTCACACACACACAATAATCAAACGCAAAGCATAGACACCGCTCTCTCGCCGCTTCCCCCTATACTACTCCGCCACTTTACAGCTCTTGGTCATTTTCGGCGATGTTCCCTGGCGTTTTTGGCCGACTTCGCATCACTTGATTTCAAATCGAGAATATACGTTTTATTGCTCTTCATTTACACTTTTCAAAACCGTTTTCAAATTTAAAATCGGACAATCGACAACGCATCCAGACACGTTGAAAATTATCGTATGAAAAAATTAAAATTGTAATTGCGATAAAAGTAACCGTCGCTTGGCGTCTGCTCTTCGCGCATATAAAGGACATATGAAGAACTTTTTTTGTGCCAAGTTTCAGCTCTTGCAATTGAAAAATGACGAAGATATGAATTTAAAAAAAAATTACTAATTTTTCGGCTTTTCCTGATTTTCTCGGTTCCTAATTATCCGATTGACTCGCTCGACCCCTCATTTTGTTTGTATTTCAATTATCTACAATTTATCTTTACATACCATTGAGATTGCTTCTGTACGTTTTACGCTATATGAAAAAAACTGAAAAAAGAAGGTTTTTTTCGTTTTAAATGTTGATAAAAAATTACTGAAAAACATTTGCGTGTCCAAAACATATCAAAATGATACTACGTAATGTCTTTTACATGATGGCATCATCCGTTTTCTACTAGGATTTTTGTCAAAAATTACTATACTCGCTTGCTCCGTTGCTTGGCCTATAGCTCCATCTCTCTCTCGGACCTCCTTTTCTTATGTTGGCCGCAAAAACGTTTCATTGTTTAAATGGGAAGGGGCCATTCCATCCGTATTCATAGTTCATTGGAGGGAACACACCTTTTTTTTTTCATTCATTCATAAATTGGGTTGTGCTCATCAGCCCAGGCACTTGATCTGAATCTTTGTACCATTTCCCATGTTATCTACTTCCATTCCAGTAGCTTCGTGTCTTCTATAAAGGTCACTAGTTTGACTGGAGGGATTTTCAGTAGTTGTGATGGTTGTATAACTTCCTCTCCAAAGTGCTTCCGTCTAAGTTCTTGTAAGTCCTCGCAGAAGCAGAGTATGTGAGTAGGTGTTTCATCATCAAGTTCACATTTTCTGCACATAGGTTCACTAACTTTGCCCATATTGTACAGATGTTTCCTCAAGGTGCAGTGTCCAGTCACCAGGTCGGTAACTGTCTTCAAATGTCTCTTACCCAGTTTCAGTAGCCTGGTTGAGAGTTCCTTGTCTACCTTGTTCAGTAAACTCTTTGTATGAAGGTGCCCTCGTGTCACCCTCCATTTGAATTGGTGTTCCCTATCTAGCCAGTTCCCGATTTCCCCTCTTATGCAATCTTTTGTGATTCCACAAAACAGTTCCGGACCTATGAAGTCTCCTTTAGAGCCTTCTTTAGCTAACTGGTCCGCCATTTCATTACCTGCAATACCCTCATGTGCCGGCACCCATATTAGAGACACTTTGTTGTCTCTTGCCAGCCTGTTGAGGGATTCTTTGCAGTTTTTCACCAGTCTAGACCTAGTTGTAGGATTACTGATAGCCTTAAGCAGAGCCTGGCTGTCAGTGAATATTTCAATTTTTTGTCCGGTATATCCTCTTCTGATGTTTTCATCAATACAGGCTATAGCGGCAATCGTCTCTGCTTGAAACACAGTCGTATATCGACCAAGGCTAAAGAACATTCTCTTTCTAGGTCCTTTTATACC
This sequence comes from Lochmaea crataegi, assembly GCA_947563755.1. Lineage (NCBI taxonomy): Eukaryota > Metazoa > Arthropoda > Insecta > Coleoptera > Chrysomelidae > Lochmaea > Lochmaea crataegi. The sequence continues at coordinate 37,209,720 of OX387429.1, forward strand.
AGCCCCAGTGCCATGGTTTGTTTTGGAGCCATCGGTGAACCAGATGATTTCTCCAGAATTACCTGGGTGCATCACCTGTTCCCTAGATGGGATGATGATATTCACTCGCTCAGTGAATATATTCTCTGGTGTCATGCTATCAAAACTCATGTGAAATATGGGTTCGTCTAGTAATGTCCCAGTTGTATCAGTGTGTCCTTCTCGAACATTGTTCGGGGACCATAAGTTTCCCGATTTCAGCCTAAGAATTGCCATCATTGCCTCCGCCCTTGTAAAAAGTTCTAGAGGAGGAAGTCCAATAAGGGCTTCCATTGATGCCGTCCCCGTGCTGTTCATTGCCCCGGTAATACCAAGAAGCGCTTGTCTTTGGATTGCAGTTAACATATTAACTGCAGAGGACACTTCTGTCCTCCTCCACCAGACTATTGTTCCATAGGTGATCGTTGGCCTTATCACAGTTGTGTAGAGCCAGTGAACCACCTCAGGTCGTATTCCCCAGGTTTTGCCCATAACTCTTCTGCATTGCCAGAAAAGCCTAGTCGCCCTGGTAGTAATTTTTTCCAGGTGTGCCTTCCAATTCAGTTTGGAATCAAGGGTCATTCCCAGATATTTGACTTCTTTGGATATTTCTAGTTCTTCTCCGAACAACAGTACTCTACCCTGCGGGAGAACTCTTCTATTCGTAAAAGCAACTAGTTTGGTTTTTTTTGGATTAACTGAAAGGTCTTCTGTAAGGCACCATTCCTCCACAATTCGCAGTGCTTCCTGTAGGACATTCATAACCACCTCCGGGAATTTCCCATTGGTGACAATCACTATGTCGTCCGCAAAGCCCTGCGTCCATATGCCTTGATCATTCAACCTACAGATCAAGTCATCCACAACTAGGTTCCACAAAAGTGGTGAAAGTACTCCACCTTGAGGACATCCTTTAGTTGTCCTAACAGTGTATGTTTTATCATGCATATGTGCTGTTATTCTCCTATGCTCAAGCATGGATCCTATCCATTTGCATGTGGTACTGTTGATCCCTCTGTTTTTAAGGGATCTGTTAATTGATGACATCGATGTGTTGTCAAAAGCACCTTCGATGTCTAGAAATGCTGCAAGGGCTACTTCCTTATGATTCAGGCTCCTTTCGAGACCTGAGACCAAATTATGCAGGGCAGCTTCACCTGATTTCCCTGCTTGATAAGCCCATTGTAGTCTATGTAAAGGGATGCTCTTAAGCGCTCCTTCTTGTAAATACATTTGTAAGACTTTTTCCATGGTTTTTACCATGAATGATGTCAGACTGATTAGTCGGTAGGATTTAGCCTGGGTGTACGTTTCTTTTCCTGGTTTAGGAATAAACACCACCTTTGACTCTCTCCATGCAATTGGTATATACCCTAGAGCATGGCTGCTTCGAAGTATCAGAACTAAAGGACCCATTATGATGTCTAGTCCCTCTTGCAGAAGCTTGGGAAATATGCCATCTGGTCCTGGAGTTTTGTAGGGGTCAAATGAGTTCACGGCCCATCTGATAAAATGGGGTCTGAATATCTTATTCGTGAGTTCCCAGTCCTCTTTGGTTGCCTTTGTTTTGGTAACAGGCCTGTTGTCAGAGCTTGACTCTATCTTCACCGAACCTGGAAAGTGCACACTGAGGAGATGCTCTAGAGCCTCTGCCTCAGTTTTTGAAAACTTTCCGCTCGGCAACTGAATAGAGCCAAGTTTGTTAGAAGTATCCCTTTTGAGAATCCTGTTGATTCTGACGCTGTCAGGGACACCTTGCATGTCCTCACAGAATTCTCTCCAGGACTTCTCCTTGGATTCTTTTATTTTTTTATTGTATGTACCTAGTTTAGCCTTATACGCTTCCCAGTTACCCGTTTTTTTCGCTTTGTTGAAAAAGCGTCTTGTTTCTTTCCTTAGCGATGTCAGCTCTTTATTCCACCAGACGGCTTGTCTAGAAGAGCGACTCTCCTTTATCGGACAGTTGTTATGATAAGAGGTCAGTGTACACTGTTGCAGCCATACGGCTGCTCCCTCTAAATCCTCAGCAGTTTTTGGTCTGCCTGAGTGTGAACGGATTTTAGAAAGCAGGTCCTCTTTATAAGATACCCAGTCAGTGCTCTTAGGATCCCTGTATGTTCTAATAACCGATTTTTCTACGTTAATTTCATAGTATATTTGGGCATGATCAGATAAAGATGGTTCATCCGATACATGCCACTTGCGAATCATCTCCCCGACACGTAAAGTGCAAAGAGTTACATCTGTCAATGATTCCCCCCTCGATGTTCTAAATGTAGGCGTATTACCCACATTCGCAATATCAAGTTCAGTAGTACATAGATAGTCAAATAGTTTCTTACCTCTGGTGTTGTTGTCTTTGCTGCCCCAACTGCTATGGTGTGCGTTGGTATCAGCCCCTACAATGACATCCAGATTATGTCTCTTTGAGTATTCCATCAGGTTCTCCATGTTAGTCCCCGGTAGTGGTTCTTCTGAATCGATGGGAAGATACAGAGACACTATTATTGTCTCTAGTACTACCCCATCTTTTTCGAGTATAATCTTTGCTGCCACCATGTCACCCGTGCATAGTTCCATAATCGGCATCAAGTTGTATTCGGATCTATAGCAAATACAAGTTCTTATTTTAGTACGATCAGTTCCCATTATCAGTCCCATTCCCCTAATATTAAGCCCCAGTATCTTACCTTTGTTTATCCAAGGTTCTTGAATTAGAACGATGTCTATGTTTTCAGCCACCACTCTTTGTTGTAGAACAGCGGTGGCTGTCTTTTTGTGCTGCAAGTTAACTTGTAGCACCTTGAAGGTCCTTAGAGGTTGATGGTACAGGTTCTCGATCAGTCCCTGTTTCCTCCTCGGTCGAGTTTTCCAGGGTTTTAAAACTGGCCCGCTGGAATAGATAGTACGGTCTCCATTGAGCCCGCACCAGTCCTTTCATGGACTCCTCGTCAATCCGGAGACTCACATGCAGTCCCCTGTCGGATGACTTGGAGCCAAGGATCATCCAGCGATCAACCTTCAGCCCTGGATTCTGTTTCTCGAGCCTCCTCAACCCCACTTTCAGATCCTCTTTTTTAGTCTCGGGAAGTAGGGCGAGGACTCGTTGCTGCTTTGGAAGTTCATCACTCTTGATGAGCTTCCAGTTGGTTTTTTGTGACAAATAGTCCCTCGTTATAATGAAGGACTCCTCATTGTCACAGATTAGCCCGTAGTAGCCGTCCATGTATCGACTGGCTTCAAACCTAGGCGCCTTCTGCACCTCGTCGATCATGTCAGTTAGGTTCTCTTTGATAGACCCCACCTGATCTTCAGAGACAACTGTCTCTGGGAAGTTTTTTGGGACCACAGCTGCCTTGATCCCTTTGAGGGCCACGCTGTATTTAATACCAGTTTTAATACCGGTACCAGTGGTACGTTTGGCCCTCTTATCTTTATTCACCTCAGGAGTGCTCCTGGCTGACACAGTTCGCTTAACGCCCTTTGTCTGCTGGTTTATATCCTGTTTTGATGTTGAGGGAGTCGGCAACACCACATTTTTGGTGTCAATTCCTCGTTCCCTCATTTTTTTCAGCTTATTACGCTGGGCACCTGAAAGTTTCCCGAACGAAGCTTTTCTTGCCACAGGATTCGCTATAACGTCTCCTGGTGGCATGGTTTGCTCTTGGGCTCCAGAAGTATCTGGCTGCGTTGGAGACACTTCTGTCTCCATTGCTGCCGGATCTTCCAAATCCCTTTTACTAGGAGTCTCTATAGGCTCCGTAATAGGTATTGGTTTCTCTTGGTCCATATTTGTTCCCACGAGTATAGGAGAAAGGAGGTCAGTACCTGCAGAGCTCCTTATGCAAGTACAAGGCTAAATGCAACGGGGTGCGCCAGGTGCCCCGAGGTTAGTGGTCTCGTGGCCGAATAACCCACGGCCATCCATCCCTTCAGCGACCACTTAACTTTAAGATTTGGGAGGTTATTATAGTGGTCCTCATCCACGCAGACCAGGCAATCAAGCCAAGCCCCCCGATCCACATAGTTCGGCATGCCCCTCACAGGCCTAACCCTAGTAAGGGGGTAGTTGCTCTGCTATGTAGTTTGCGGTATGCGTCACGAGCTTGTCAGCGATTGGGTATTCGGTTGGCAATGTTGGGCGTTTATAGCCCTCATCCTCCCTTATTCACCAACAGACCAGTTCTTTCATTTGCATGACGTCCCTGGCCTCCCCTATCCGCAACCTGGGGACGCTCCCGATAGGTAGCTCAACCCATCACCCTCCTATGTAACAGGGCAATGCACAGAGAGTTGAAATCTTGGACAAGCCGTAGCAAGTCCTCGAAAACTCAATGAACACGGGGGGAACACACCTTATATTTTACTATATTTACACCATGGATTGCACCATGGATACCTATATGAGTTGACAGCTGACATTGGTTTTTCGTCAACTGTAAGATGTGAAATACCCCAAACTAAAAAGATCTGCACACTTTTCGGCTACAATTCCAAACTTTTCGGGTACAACATGGGTGGTGAAGGGACCCAAATATTTATAAGAAAATCCAAAAATTGATCGGAAAAACAGCTTCCTTATGCGACTAACCTTTTTCAGTATTTTTTTGTTCGTTATGTTGGCAGCATTTCCCTTGTATAGAACTCGTCCATTATCTCTGGATTGGACCATATACATAAACCAGTTGTTAATCTATGGATTGGACATTGACATAAGTTGTCAATTAATCATGTTGTCATGCATTCTTTATAAACTTTCCAAAATTTAAATAATAATATAACATTTAGCAATATACCAAATATGATTGAAGGGTTTTTGTTGAAATTGGTTTATTGAAACCCAGTTGAGAGGTGAGTTTTAATGAAAAAGTAAACCCAAGTTTTTGTTTATAAATAAGGGCGTTTATATAAAAATAAATAATTCCTGATGGTATAGCTAAATTATAAAATTGTGATTAAAACAGAAGAAGTAAAATATAGAATTATACATAGTTTAAACCATTTGTTAGAGAAATACACTGACAAGAACATGTCAATAATTAATTAATTAATGACATAATTATTTGTAACACTTTAATATTGATGTGATAATTTTTATATTCTCGATAAAGGAGGTTTGAAGAAAACAAACCTAATTTGCTTGAAGTCTTCAAGCACGAAAGTGTAAATTTCTGTTTATTTTTTAAGTTGTATTTATGTCTTTGTCAAACCTGAATTCAAAAATTAATTGATTTAATATTTGAGTAGTTTTGGTAAATATTGTGATAATTATATTCTTGTTTATAGTATGAAAATGGGTTGTATAAGTAGTAAAAGTGATATAAATGATAGACACCCGAATATATTTCAAGTCACGAATGTTGATGATCAAGGAAAAAAGATAAAGCCAGGAAAATTACAGGTTACTGACAAAGATTTGATTTTTTACCAAAGAGGAAAGAAACCAACCAAATGGCCATTAAGAGCTCTTAGAAAATATGGATGTGATACAGACATTTTCAGTTTTGAATGTGGGAGAAGGTGTCCAACAGGACATGGTATTTATGCTTTCAAATGTAGGAAAGCAGAACAATTGTTCAATATTGTTCAACAATATATAACAGGTATTGTGTACTTTTATTTTAAACTATATGTATATTATCATAATTTTGTTATATTTCCAATATTCTACCTCATATTCTACTTAGATACTTAATATCTAATACTTAATCTAAATTCTAAATGATATTTTGAGAAATTTGAGTTGTGAATAGGTAGCGAGCAGACATGTTCATCTTGTTCATTGAAAGTATAGTGCAGTTATCAATTTAAGAAAAGAAAAAGGAATTGTGCAGTGAGTTGTGTTTGTTGCACATTCAGTTGCCGAAAATTGGAAAACCACAAACTAAGTCAAGAATTTCTTTTTTTTCAACATAACATACAGGGTGATTCATTAGTGCGATAAAGTCCAATATCTTGTGAATGGTTAAAGATATTTGAATGAAATTTTGACCGATTGTAGCCAGCCTAGAGGCTCATCTTTTAAAATTAGTTGCCGTACCAGATCAAAGTTATATTTTTTTAAATGGGGCACCCTGTATTTTACTTCAAATTTGAATTCGGCTTGACTTCTCTATTACAATGATATAATATTGTAAAGGGTTATACAGCATATTTAAAAAGTTTTGACCACTTGTTCCTGTAAATCGTAATGACTTTAACGCCCCGTATACTTTAAACTGCACAATTTAAAATTAATCTTTTATAGCCATACGTCTGTGATAGTTGTCTAGTACTACAATTCAATCGAACTGATTCAATATCTAAGAAACCGTATACAGGGCGAGCCCAAACTCGAATACATTGGTTTCACATTTTTTTTTAAATGGATCACCCTGTATTTTATATCGGTAAATGAAAGTTAAGTTACTATACTTCAAAATTTATTGAGATTTCCCTATACCCAAACTGAATAGTTTTTGTGGTATTTCTATTTTGTTATTAAAAATTTTATTTCCAATAAAAAAATCAATAAAAAGCAGATAATAAAATTAATTCTGTCCATCAAACCAAATGCTATATAATACTGTCAACATCACACCTATCTTGGAAAGAATGGATGAGCTAAGCAAGAAGTTCGCAGAAAACCTAAACATTGAAATCCTTCAAGATTATGGTCATAGCCCGGGATCCGAATATACCACCAAAAAGGAAAATTCCAGTAAAGTCACTTTGGACCAAAACAATGAGTATTAAAGCAAATGCTGTAAATTAGTGCAAAGTAGGTCTCTAAATCAGACTCTATTAAGTGTTCCAATTACATCTTACATATATACTTATATAATTGCTATCTATTTATTTTCACTAATTTTTTTTTCATTTTATTTATTATATCTATACAGTGCTATTCAAAAGTCCCCTCCCCCCCCTCGTATCTTTTGAACGGCTACACTTACATTAATAAAATTTGGAGGGTGAAAATAAAGTGTTGTAAAGTTCTCTTCGAATGGTAACAGGTGACGTAATAGTAATAGATGACGTCACAGTGCCACTCCGGCCAATAATTTTAAATAGGACCTTATGGCAAGTGATATCTCGTTTGAAAGGCATTGACATTGGCTACATAGCCATATTAATTTTGTTTGGGTTTAAACTAATTTTGACGGATAAATTAAATAAATACCAAAATTATTGAAATTATGTTTTTAAATTTAATTAATCAAATATAAACAATGGATTCTTATAGCAAGTGTTCGAAATGTGCTCCGTCTACTTCCTGACAGTAATACATCCTATTAGTAAACTCTTGTCGTACTCGTTCGAATGTGTCAGCTGAAATTGCATTGCATTCTTCAATAATTCTTTCTTTCAAAACGCCAATGCTATCTGGTGCCGTAGTATAAACCTTGGATTTCAAGTACCCCCATAGAAAAAAATCTAATGGTGTCAGATCTGGTGACCGAGGTGGCCATTCTATAGGACCTCGCCGGCCGATCCATCTACCTCGATATTCTTCATCCAGGTAACATCTTACTGCACCATAATAATGTGCAGGAGCACCATCTTGTTGAAATGTTATTTCCAGATGGCCGAATTCTTCTGGATTATCTTCCAGAATTTCAAGAATTAACGGCTCAATTGCATTTTGTAACATCTCCAGATACACTTCACCGCTTAAATTTGAATTTAGGAAAACAGGACCAACTATGTGGTTTCCCAAAATACCTGCCCAAACATTGACTTTTTCTGGAAATTGGGTATGTTGTTCACGAAAGGTGTGAGGATTTGTGTCACTCCAATACCTTACATTTTGTGTATTCACATTTCCATTGAGGCAAAAAGTACTTTTGTCACTAAAACAAATTGTTTTTGTGTAATGTGGGTTTTGACTAATTTTATTTGTCATACATTCACAGAATTCGAGTCTTCTGTCGGGGTCGTCATCCGAAAGGTGGTGCACCATTTTTAACTTGTATGGATGAAATTTATTTTTAGCCAACACTCTCTGTACTGTACTTTTACTTACTTCACAGATAGACGCAACTTTAGTTGAAGAGGAAGTAGGGTTTACTACCATTTCAGCAACTATATCAATTTTTTTATCATCACTAAATGTTGGTCGACCAGATCGTTCGACATCTTGAACACTACCTGTTGCTTCAAACTTGTGAAGAAGCTCGCTCAAATAAGTTCTCGAGATAGGGCGATCTGGGTATCTCTCATTAAATAAATGTTCCACTTCATGGAGATTCTTTCTAGATTCACCAATTATTAAGATAGCTGCTACTTTGTCGGCTTGAGTACCTACCATTTTGCCTATGTAAACTCTTAAACGTCTCGTTAAATAATAATAATAATATTTAGAAAAACTTTGCTAAGCAACAAATACTATTAAATTAAAAACGTCAATTTTTTGACAACTAACCAGAGGCGGACTGAAAAATCTTCAATATTTAAATGTGAAATAATAATTTTGGTATTTATTTAATTTATCCGTCAAAATTAGTTTAAACCCAAACAAAATTAATATGGCTATGTAGCCAATGTCAATGCCTTTCAAACGAGATATCACTTGCCATAAGGTCCTATTTAAAATTATTGGCCAGAGTGGCACTGTGACGTCATCTATTACTACTATGTCACCTGTTACCATTCGTAGAGAAGTTTACAACACTTTATTTTCACCCTCCAAATTTTATCAATGTAAGTGTAGCCGTTCAAAAGATACGAGGGGGGGAGGGGACTTTTGAATAGCACTGTATAAAAAAAATTTGTTATACAAGTAAATTGTAAAAATCTGTGACAGAAAGACCTTGGTCGTTAGCCATTTGGGTAACCAATAAAGATAATCTCCTCCTCCCTAAAATTAATTCACAACAATTAAGTGTGTTAACTTAGAAAAATATTTTAAAAGGTCGATAACAGTACCACCACACATGCAGAAGGATCAGGTTTCTTAGGTAGCTCTTCTAAATAGTTAAATTAGAACCATATCATCATTAGCGTTCTTAGTAATTAGGTTGGTAGTAAGTAGGCTCTGAAATATCAACAAACATTTAGGTTGTGCTAATTCGTTTGTTACATTTATGACATTTGTCATAGCATTTTTAAGTAAAATGAATTTCTCCCGTGAAATCTTGATAGATATGTTGTGGATTTTAGGCGAGAGTACAAAAAATTGTCTGCTGGCAATGAAAATTTATAACGAACGTTATCCAGAACGCCGACAACCAAATAAAATTGCTTTTGAAAGGTTATTAGAAAGATTCAATCGCACTGGATCGGTGATGTATGAGAAGGAAGAAAGAACTAAAACTGTGATTACAGAAGAAGCTACAATAATGTTTTACTAGCAGTTACTGAGAATCCCCATACGAGCCTTCGTACAATCTCAAGAGAACAAGGAATAAGTTACAGCTCTGTGCAAAGAATTTTGTCAACAAATCATATGCATCCTTATCATATTCAATTACAGCAGGAGTTAAGAGGTAATGATTTTGAGAGGAGGGTGCAATTTTGTTAATGGGGACTTTAAAAAACACAAGTGCAAAGACATTTTTTCGACTCCGTGTTATTTGGTAACGAGGCCACGTTCCATAAAAATGGAAGTGTGAACAGACACAATTTTCATTATTATTCCACATCGAATCCTCATCATATCGTCACCCACAGTCAGATTAGGTGGTCTCTAAATGTATGGGGTGGTATAATCGGTGACTAAGTGATAGGACTTTATTTCTTCGAAGAAACGGTAAATGGAGAAGTTTATTTAGCTTTCATGGAAACTCATTTACCAGTTCTGCTTGAAGACATTCCCCTCCGTACACGTCAACAAATGTGGTATCTTCATAACGAAGCTCCTGCTCACCATAGCGCGCTCATTCAGGGACAATTGAATGATATGTTTCCTGAAAGGTGTATTGGACGAGCAGGACCAGTTCTTTGGGCACCAAGATCACCAGAGTTGAATAAAGCAGATATTTTCCTTTGGGGTTTTATTAAAGAACAGGTGTACCAATTACCTGTTACTACACCAGTCGATATGAAAACTAGAATAAGGCAGGCGTTTCAAAATGTTAAGGTACAAATGCTTAGAAATGTAAGTCAATCTTTTCAAGACCGTCTCCAAGCCTGTATAAATGTGGAGGGTGGTCACTTTGAGCATCTTTTATAACTTTGTTGTTGATTTTTTTTATAAATTTTAGTATAGTTGTTAATAAATAAGTATGAGTAAATTTATTATTGTTGGCTTTCTTTAACCATAAAATAGAAATATCACAAAAACTATTCAGTTTGGGTATAGGGAATACTCAATAAATTTTGAAGTATAGTAAAGTAACTTTCATTTACCGATATAAAATACAGGGTGATCCATTTAAAAAAATTGTGAAACCAATGTATTCGAGTTTGGGCTCGCCCTGTATACGGTTTCTTAGATATCAAATCAGTTCGATTGAATTGTAGTACTAGACGACTATCACAGACGTATGGCTATAAAAGATTAATTTTAAATTGTGCAGTTTAAAGTATACAGGGCGTTGAAGTCATTACAATTTACAGGAACAAGTGGTCATAACTTTTTAAATACGCTGTATAACCCATTACAATATTATATCATTGTAATAGCGAAGTCAAGCAGAATTCAAATTTGAAGTAATATACAGGGTGTCCCATTTAAAAAAATATAACTTTGATCTGGTACGGCGTTCTGGAACACGCTGTACAATTGCGACTAATTTTAAAATATGAGCCTCTAGGCTGGCTACAATCGGACAAAATTTCATTCAAATATCTTTGACTATTCACAAGATATTGGACTTTATCGCACTAATGAATCACCCTGTATAGACCTCCTCCAGATATTTGTCAAATTCCGTTATTCACACCTAATTACCATTTAAACGAACTACAAAAAGTGGTCATGTCTTCCTGTGCTAATTGTTTTAAAACGATTACTCATCGTGAAACAAATAAACCTCAATGCAATGGATGTAAACAATTAATGCATTTGTCATGTACTGATTTAAAAGCCAGTGACCGTATTACCCGCCAAAAATTATGTTGCTTAAAAATAGTTTGCAATCGCTGGGCTCCTATTATAGACAGTGTCAGCGAGATTAAGAACACCTTAAATTCATTAAAAGCCTCTATAGATGAAAAAATTTATATTTTTAATGAAATTGATTCGTTCAATCAGCAAATAACTGATCTTCAAGAAAAGATTAACAACAAAAATGTCACCAAGTCTGCTGAGCTTACTGAAACAATAGCAACCGACACGTTGGATATGATGCGTCGTACTAAAAATATTTTAGTCTGGGGAGTCCCAGAAGGAAAAGGAGACATCACCACAAAAGAAGAACATGATAGGGAAAAATTGAATTTGATCCTGCAAACGGTTCAGAGCTCAGCTGAAATAGTCACTTTCTACAGACTTGGAAAACCGAATTCTTCGTACAAATACCCGCGCATGATAAAAGTCATGTGTGAACACGAATCTGATGCCAAAGCAATTTTACGCTCAAAACGAAGACTACTTGACAATGAAGCAACAAAAAAGTTTAGTATAATTGATGATAAAATTCTAGCTCAAACCACTTACTACTTGAATGAACTCAGACTCGAATTAGATTATAAAAATTCTAATGAAAATGGAAAATGGACCATTCAATATATATCAACGGATCTCCCAAGATCGTCGAAAAAAAATTTCGTCAGTAACCTGCTTCTCTACAACATCCAATGACTGGCTCCTTCTATATACAAACCTCGATTCTGTAACCAAAAAGTTTAAAGAATTTGTCTGCCTTGTTCAATCCAAAAAAGTCACTGAAACATGGTTAAATAAGAACATTCCTGATAGTCTAGTCACTATCTCTGACTATCAGATCTTTAGATATGATACACCAGAGTGTCGAGGAGATGGAAGTTGTATATACATCTATTCTCAACTCAACTTCCAGAACACTCACATTACGCTAGCTTGTATTTATCATCCAAGTGACACATCTCCTACCACAAATGCAATTTGTCTGTCTTCCTATGAAAATCTAGTCATTGTAGGTGACTTCAATTTTCCAGACATCAAATGGCCGATTTATGTGTATACCAGACTCACAAAATTCTTCCACTTTATTTATGGAATTTATGGGTAACTCATATCTCATCCAGCTTATCACCGAACCCACAAGATACAGAGTGAACCAAGAACCTTCCACACTTTACCTACTGCTTACAAATGATGAACAGTTGTTAACTGTACCCGAATATCTTCCTCCCATCGGAAAATCAGATCACATTGTTGTTTATTGTCGATTGCTTATAACTCTACAGTTTGCAGTACTTTTTCATACACAAATTATAATAGAGTATTTTCACATCTCAATGACACAAATTAAAAAGATATTTTTCCTTCAGAATCTGAACTTATTTCAAAGTACTGTTACCAATTGAAGACATAAGTGGATAAAGGTGCCATTTTACATTTTTATAGTTCTGAGTAAATTAACAAAAGGCGTTCTCATCTGGAACTTTTATATTATGTTTTTGATTGAAATAGGTAAAACATTATAAATTAGATCACTTTAATTACAGAGAAAAATTTATGTCTTGAAAGAATTGATTTTTGTATACATAACACCTTTATTCACTAACTGTAAACTAGAAATTGTATATGATTTTGGCAGATAAAGGGGTCATCATACATATACTTTTACAAAACAATATAAATTCTTTATTAAAAACAGTAAACATAAACTTGAAAGTATACAAGAGTAATAACTCAACAGGATTTTATTTTATTTTATTTTTTCTCTTGGAATTGTCTGCATTTTGATCTAAAGCTTCTTGATAGTACCATCTATTGTAGGGATGAATTAATTTGAGCTGCTTTCGTAAATTGGACATTTTATCAGTTGTTAGACCTCCACATTTGGGTAGCTGTCCTAATGTAACCATTCCTACTTCAACTTCTCTTGGACCTTTCTTATGTAAATCTACTTGTAAATATGGAGTGTTAGGATTTAAACTACTTTTATAAAAATGGTACCCAACTATTCAACACATATCCACTTAACGGTGTCCCGTAAATTTATTTTGCCGAACATTGTATTAGTCACCTTAAATAAATGTAGCATGGCTGGCAATGCCTCAAAGTGAAAAAAGATATGCTCTATATCAACATACACGCTATATTTAGTACTGGCATAAACGATAATTCCTCGATATTGATCTGATGTGTGAATGTTTTGATGCTTTCTAAGCACTTTTTCAAGTCTTTACCTTTATTCACAATGTTCTCTGTCCACGTAAAACATAGGATTTGTGACCAGAATTTGTAATGCAATGGATAGTTGTACATCACCATCTGTAGATAACTTCGGCAATGGCTTACATTTTTGGCAACGGATGGTACTTGCCTATCAAACTTTTGGGACTCATAATCAAATTCCCAGTCTTTATGATCTAAATTCTCTCCAGCATCGCATACACTACATGTATCGAATTTCGGACAGCCAAAAGATAAATTGAACTTGGTTTTTAAAATCTTTCTATAGAAAGGCATTATCCAAGTTTGGCTCTTTACATTCTTCTATACAGATACATTCAAACACAAACGGAACATAGGGATTTTAAGCATTGTATCAGAACTGCTTTTGAACTAGTCGACCAACATCCAGCTTCAACAGATTAAAAACACGATTATTGCAATCGTTCATTTGGACAGCGTCAGACAGTCAGTAAACAGCAGTCGATGGGTGAGAGTGTTCAAGCCCATAACAACTTTGCTTCAATTTAAAGAATCCTATTTTGTTTTATTTGCAAATTTATTTTTATTTTGAATGCCGCTATGGCCAAAAGAAATCAAAATGTATCATCTTAACTCGAAACATTAATTGTTTTTTCGATTTGAACAACATAAAACGTAAGCATATTGTTTCAATATGTAGCGACGTTTACTACCCCATCAAATAATTATTCAATACTAAATCGCAGTTCGCACAACACGTCGCACATAACTAACAAATTTTGGAAGGAGAAGGGGCGGGGTTTCTTACAGCGGTTCTGAATCCAGCTGTCTAGCTAAATACTTGATATTAATGGGAGTGAATTTATAGGAATGTTTTGTTGGTGGACTATTTAGATCGGGTATTTACATCGAATACATTAAACTGCTATGATCCGTTTTTCTTTGCACGTATCTGTATATCAAGTCCTACAAATGTGACATAATACCTTTATTCGCTAATAGGACTAGTCATGGTGTAAATATAGTAGAAGCGCACGACCAATCAAAAAAACTTCCAAAACGCCGCCATATTGAAAAATCAGCCAATCAGAAAATAATGCGCTTAATATTAGGAAAGAAGAATTTTGCCTTTCAAATTTCATTTTTTACCGCAGATAATTAAGTATATCAAGTTTTTCAGTTCCTTAATGAAATAAATGAATTATTCAACTACAAATTTTAATTACACTCTTGTGCAAATGTAAAATTTACGATGCGAATGACTGATGAATATCTACAGTCGTTTTCACGACAAGATAAATTTTCAATTCAACTGTTTGAGCATAATTTTATTTTGAAGAGGGTATGACATATGTACAACTTGATATTTATTTTAGAAAATATTTTTATTTCAACAATAACAAAGAGCAATTGAAACAACGAGTGTAAATAACAAAACAAAACGAGCAAAACAAGAACTAAGAAATATGTTTTCTATTAGCAGCCGTCCTTGTAGCAGTACGAATGGTTGTATTCAATTCATTTCTTAATTTATTAATTTCTCTTAACCTAATATAAGTTCTAGTTCTAACTAAACACATCAGAGCATCAAAAGGAATTTTAAAATCTTCATTTATTTTTGCATCAATTCTTGAGGATCAATCGACGCACTATCTACTTCATTATCATCTACCAAAAAAAATCATTAAAAATCATAAATGTTTCCAGCTATAATTTATAATTAGCAAAGCATTGTATGATGCAAAAATCACTCAATAGTTCAAATAAGTAGAACTAATCTACACCTCTCGCTTCGAATAAAAATAAATATTTAATAAAATATCTAGTTCACTCGTAAGACTCCAATAATTACTTACAGAATAACTGTATTTTAAACAGTAGGTACTGCCTATTTAAAATTTCATTATATAAAAAAATTAATTCTACAATTTCATTTTCAGTTATAAAAATATAGTGATACAATTACGTTGTGGTGTACCTTGATGACGTCGACTTGCTATTACCCATATTTTGTCTAATTATAAAATCAGTTTCTTCATCTTCTACCTCAACGTAGTCAATAATTTCATCAATCGAAGCGATCGAGCGGTTAAACTTACGCTGCGCATGTTCGATATCTATCCATGTCCTATCTTCATCATCTTCAGTATTACATTTTTCAATAATCATGTCTTTACTGTGTTTACCTAAAACGTACCACCTAAAGCGATATTTAAATTGTAATGCAGATGGTTTGTCAAGAGCTGCACCCATGGCTCTTATGTATGAAAAAAAGTTTTCCAAAACATCTTGATTTAGTCTTCTAGTCATAATATATGAAATTTGAAATTCTTGTCCACATGTAGCCTTAAAGTATGGTAGTAATTGTTGTAAAGATCTGTTTCATACAATGATCCCTTTTCGAAAAGGTAATAGTAATTTGTGAATACCGACTCTCATACTTATCATGAAATCTATCATTTTATTTCAAATAGCATCTTGGTTGGGTAAGTCAATACTATGAAGATAATGCAAATGAAGATTTGCATTGATACGAAATTTTGTTTTTGTCATTTCCCAATTTTAATGTATCATCACATCCTACATAACATGTACAAATGTCATCAGGTCTGCCCAAATAACCATTCATTCCACAATATCGAACAGCCTCAGCTGTTGTTTTAGAAAATACTTTTGCAGCGAGAGAAACTTTCTGTCTTTCACATCCTCACACATCTAAATGCTTTTGTTCAATTTTATAAGCTATCTTATAATCCTTTTTATTAATAATAAAGCCGTGATAAAAAAAATTATTTCTAATCAACTTTATAAGATGTGGAGCATCAGCAAACACAAAAATTTTCAGTGATTCTTCACATGGATGTTGAAAAAAGCAGCTCTCTTCATGATCTACATTTATTTTCAAAGATCTCCAAAATCCAAAATTATTTGGGAATAAGTCAGTCGTTAAAGCGCATACGATGTAACCGGCTTCGTACAAAACTTCAGTCACATCTAGGACAATATCTTCAGTTAATGGTTGGTCATAAGCAAAATAAATTGGTTGTTTCCACTTTGAAAATAAGCCACTGACCATTCCAACTTGAACTGATTTATGCGGTCCGGCACGTTTTTCTTTTTTCTTGTCTATTTCTACATTTTGAGATATGTAAATCTCATCAAAACATAAGACGCATAATTTTTTGCGAACTGACATGTTTTTAGCTTTTTCTTTCATAGATGTTAGTATTGCCTCGACAATTCCCTCCTGAATATTATATTTAGCAGCTCTTTTTCTCAATGTACTCAAATAATGTAAGGAATGACCGTTCTTTCGCAAATATCTGTAACCTTTGGATGTTACGCTTCTGAGTGCTATTGCCGAAGCAATATCTTCCTTTGACCATTTAATACACCTTTGTTTGGGGTGTAATAATTTTTGTATTTGCACTGGTGTGAATAAAGGACTCAAAATCTCGTGTACTTTATCTCTGATCTGCGATTGAAGAGAATGAACATGTTGATTTAGCATTTTTTAATTTTAATTGCTGATGCTGCAATTTAATATTTTTCAACCTTAATCGTTCCACCTCAGCTAAAAGATTTTGAGTTCTGAAAAATAATGTATTCCAGTATTAGCTGCAATTATATTATACAATGCTTATTTTTATGAATTGAGATATCTAATTAAATAAAATAATTTTTTGAAATGAAAAACATACCCGGAAAATGAAGAGTTACTATCAGTCGTCAAGTTGATACTCGGTATTGCATTAGAGAGTAGTTTGAAAACAGGCTTTTCCCCTGGAATCTACTCAAATGACTAGTATCCAAAAAACAATCTGGTGTAAAGTGCAAAGAACAAATTCGACCTAAAATTAAATATTGTTTTTATTTCATTACTTCCAATAAGCTAAACAGCAATTCGTTTACAAACTATTTTGTAAGTTGATTTCTTTATCAGAATTACAAGCTTCAACCCATTTTTGTCGGATAGCTTCATCCTTTGGGGATTGAAAATATTTGACATTTTGATATTTTGTGGCTCCATTCCAGTTGTGGCAAGCGGCTCAGGACATCCAGGCATAATTGTTAATAATATTTAACTATACACTGCTTAAAGTAACAAATGCTCAAAGCTACCTTGTGCTTATAACACCCGTTAAAAAATAACTGATTTTGAAACGAAAACCAAATCTTTATGTAAAAATAAAAACACTTTCACTTAATGTTCTCAAAAAATACAATGTTCAGATTTCACAATTTATTAGAAAAATAAACGATTACGAGTAGGATTTGGTTATGTAGGTTATGACATTCATTCAAAGCATTAAACATATGATTGGCAATATGGCGGCGTTTTGGAAGATGCGCAGAACATGACGGAAATTCGTCTTCCGTGGGAACACATATTTACACCATGGGACTAGCAGTAAGTGTGACATGGCACTTTTATCACCTAAATATATCTTTAACTACCAGGAAATTTAAAGACAGGGTCGAATTAAACGTTACATATATACCAGGGGTGTCCTAAAATAGCACTTAGGTACTCAATTTTTAATCAAATATGACATGACACCTTTATCCACTTATGTCTTCAATTGCTTAAAAATGTACACTAAAGAAAGAATAATTAAAAAAAGCGAAACTTAAACCATGGATAAATAATCAACTTTTGTCTATGATGAGACACAAAAAACAATTATGGAGAAAATTCAAAAAAATCAATAATCCAAGTGACTCTTCTACTCATCATCAGTTTTCCAATCATCTTAGTACCGAAATTAATAATGCAAAACGTACCTAATTATCAAGAAACTATTTTCTCTAGTTCAGATAGTAAAAAGATTTAGGAGTACATCCGATCAAATTTAACATCAAAAGTATGCTCCATACCCCTTCCACAAAACGAAACTAGTGATATATGTGTTGACAATGCAGAATCAGTACTACTACTTTCGAATACTTTCTCACAAGAAGATGCAACTACACCATTGCCATACATTTCTGTAAACAGAATAAATGTTTCTCTTTCCAATATCCCTTTTGACTCGCAGCATGTGGAAGATAAACTTAAATCGCTAAAACCAACTCATCACCTTGCCTGAACAATGTATCTCATCTCATATTGTGAAATCATGTGATGAGGTTCTATGTCATCCTATATCACATATTAATGAATGCTTCCTTCAAGACACACACTACCACCGATATGGAAAACTGCCTCAGCTACTCCCATATTAAAAAAAGGCAACAATAATTACCCCGAGATATTTAACATCTATCGCCTTTGGAATATCCGTACCTTGAAGGGATATAGGTCCCAATCCCACCAAGTCCCTTCTTTTGGTATAAGGCACTATGTTTGATTTGGTGGGACTTATATGTACCTACCTTTACCGTCCATTTTGTTACTATGTTCAGAGCCTGTTGCATGCGTTCTCTGACTAGTATTGAATTTGCCTTGTGTGGCCAGATCATCCGCATATCCTAAGACAGTATGGTGTTCCTCTTTGAGTCTCCTTATCAGTCCGTCCATAACAAGGTTCCATATTAAAGGAGATAGGACTCCTCCTTGAGGGCATCCCCTTGAAACCCGGGCTGATAATGTTTCACCCATCAAGGTTGAAAAGATCATTCGCGGTCTTTCAGCATGCATTCTATCCATCTGCAGCTTGCTTCGTCAATTTGTTTTTGACGAATTGCCCTCGTAATCACTTCGTGAGGGGTGTTATTAAAGGCACCCTCTGTATTAAGGAAGACTCACCTCTTTGGTTGATATTTGTACTTCCCAGGTTGCGTGATGTGCATTGACAGCTCCCCCAATGATCAGCTGGGATCCATTGCATCGACATCTCTTCACTACTTACTCCAATTCCATGGATGGTGGTTGTTCAGAAGCATCTCCTGGTAGGTAGACCGATCCGAGAATAATCTCCCTCGGTCCCCCTTCGGAGATGAATCGTAGTTCTACCGTTGTCAGGTCTCTGAAACAGAAATTATTTGAAGGTAATATCTTTATATTATTTCTTACTATTATGCATGGGAGGACCTATTGTAAAACAATTCCCCTCCTATCCCTGACATGCCCATAATCTTTCCCTTGTTAACCCAAGGTTCTTGTATGAGTGCCACATGATATTCCCTAATTACTTTCGTAAGGACTGCCGATGCAGCCTTACTGTGCTGGAGTTTCGGTTCTATTATTCGAACCCCCGCCATCTGGTCTTCTTAAAACTCGGAAGATCACCCTTCCGAGACCCATTGTCTCCAGAGCCCAAAAAAGAGACCTCATCGATTGAGAAGGACAGCGTTTGCCCGTTCTCATCGTCTTTCCTTCCCTTGAGGGTCCATTCCCCCCGTTTTAAGGCTAGCATTTTGACATACGGTCCCTCAGAATGGATTTCTCCCTTATGACTCCTGGATCGTGCACGAGGACCAGGGGCCTTCTGGGGAGATCTCCTGATCCAACAACTGTCAAATCAGCACCTTCACAGAGCTCGCCCATGCCTTCCACCGCGTTCCTGATCCATTCCTCCGTGTACTCATTCCCACAGGTCATCCAGAGGACCTCTGAGTGGAATGAGACATCCTATGAGCCATTGGGACGCGCCGAGTGGGGTAGGTCAAAAACCCATCCTCGAGAACTTGTATGAAGGATTAGGGGTGCATCACTTCCAGCCTCCTTCATCCAACCCCCCCTTGGCACGGAAAACAAAGACTTGTCGTGGTCTGAGCATATTCTCTCACCGTCAACATTTATTAAGTTATACACGACCTATGTTCGTCATTTTACTGTGGACCTGTATGGTGTGCTGTCTCAACATCTGAACAGAATAGACTTGAAAATGTGCAAAGGTTAGCCACAAGACGGCAGAATACGACCTAGTTATGAGCAACGTCTAGCTTTAGTCGAACTAACGTCTTTTGGTGCTAATCTATCACCCATTTTCACTTTAAATCCTGATATTCGATTAAGGAGACATTCATATAAGTGGAAAAAAGAAATGTTTAAAACTAGAAATAGACAGAATTTTCTCTCTAACAGAATATTTTCATACTGGAATAATTTACATAGCAATGTAGTCTGTCCATCGTCTGCCTTTAAAAACAAATTAGACCAACTTGTTCAGCTTTCTTTGTATATGTATTTTTTATTTAATTATTTTTTCCATTTTACGATATCGGCTATTTGTAGCATGTGCTATCGATAGCAATATATATTTTTTTATTATAGAGCGTTGCTGAAAATTCTCGCACCAAGGGATTATCTTTGAAAAGGGTAAAGTGAAAGTTATGAAATTCTAGGAAAATTAATGAGACTATTCTGCATATTTTAGAGCAAATGTCAAATGTTTTTGACGTCAGCGTTTAGCGTACGGCCGCCATCTTGAATTTTTAGAAATAGCAACCTAGGTCGAGTGACGTTTCACAAAGGAGCTTATTTTTTTCTCTTTCCAAAAATTATAGCAATGTATTACTTTACTAGGAAATTACAATGGAAATTTAACAAAAATATTAAAATTGTAATTTTAAACAGAACTGCATGGTACAGAAATTTATAAACTAAACATTCATATAGCAAATAGTTGCAAATACTTCATCACAATAAGTGCTCAAAATGCTGGCCATTTCGGAGCTACGAATAGTAAACACCTTTTATTTTTTATAAAAGTACAAGAAAATCAATGCCCTTTTAGGCTTAATAAAAACACATGCATGCAGTTATAAAAATGCTACATTCAAGTATGTCTAAAACCCATGGTCACAAAATTAGTTCTACCACAGAACCGAACGAAATGGTCACAGAGCCGTCATAGGCCCATCTTCGGTGGTTCCTAACATCAGGGTAGTGCTGGGAACTTTTCCCCTGCTGGTCCTCTTGTAATTCTGGAACTCGCTTTGTGTGTGTTTTCGATGCTTCTAGAAGGGTCAATCTTTAGCAAACGTGCTGCGACTGCTTGTTCAGGCTGATGTTCTGTTGGGATTGGATATTCTTTCTGTGGCAGATTGCTATGTGTCCCCAGGCTGTGAATGCGTACATCAAGATGGGTAATAGAGAGAGATCGCTCTGATCATATGTATCTTCAGGTTCAGGCTGAATCTTCTTCTGATAAGTCTAGTTAGTCATTCTCTTGTTTGTCTTGCTTAACCTACTGCGAGGCTGACGTGGTCCTTGGACGTCATGGTTTCTATTTCGACAAAATAGGAAACAATGAGATATACAAGGCCGGTTTTTTTTGTTAGGGTTAATGGCTTTGGCAGAGGCCAATTAGCCAGTCTACGTGAATCATTGATAGTCTTTATTCATTTTATTTTTCTGTATGTATGTATGTATGTATGTATGTATGTATGTATGTATGTATGTATGTATGTATGTATGTATGTATGTATGTATGTATGTATGTATGTATGTATGTATGTATGTATGTATGGATGGATGTATGGATGTATGGATGTATGGATGTATGGATGTATGGATGTATGGATGTATGGATGTATGGATGTATGGATGTATGGATGTATGGATGTATGGATGTATGGATGTATGGATGTATGGATGTATGGATGTATGGATGTATGGATGTATGGATGTATGGATGTATGGATGTATGGATGTATGGATGTATGGATGTATGGATGTATGGATGTATGGATGTATGGATGTATGGATGTATGGATGTATGGATGTATGGATGTATGGATGTATGGATGTATGGATGTATGGATGTATGGATGTATGGATGTATGGATGTATGGATGTATGGATGTATGGATGTATGGATGTATGGATGTATGGATGTATGGATGTATGGATGTATGGATGTATGGATGTATGGATGTATGGATGTATGGATGTATGGATGTATGGATGTATGGATGTATGGATGTATGGATGTATGGATGTATGGATGTATGGATGTATGGATGTATGGATGTATGGATGTATGGATATATGGATGTATGGATGTATGGATGTATGGATGTATGGATGTATGTTTCAATAATTAATCTTTTTTTTTCTTTTTTTTTCCAATTTTTTTTTTCAAATCAACAATATAATGCATAATTTTTTACAAAATTTTACAATCTAAGCTCACTGTTTATTATGTGTTGGTACAGTACATAAAGAGTGTTAATATTTTCTGTAAAAATAATACAATTTAGGTCTATTGGAAGATTTATACTGGCAGTTATTAAGTGGTTATACAATTTCCTAATATTAAGAGTATTTAACGGACACTCAAGTAGAATGTATGTCAATGTACCTATATCCCCACAGGTGCAGTATGGATTATCAATCATGTTTAACTTATGTTTGTATTTAGGGGTAAGTGCATGATTTGCACGTACTCGATTCATTGTAACTATAAAATTTCTGATCACAGTTTTATAGAACCAACGTTGTATGGGAATTTTTTCCTGATTATAGTTTAATCCGGTTGTAGATGCATTATAGAGTTTTTGGCATTTTAAATAAGTCGGAAGGTGGAGGTTTAAATTGGAGTTTTTCTCCTGATTTTAAGGCTTCTTTTGCATATTTATCCGATGTTTCATTACCAGTTATACCAGCGTATGCTTTTATCCATACAAAAATGACGATTTTGTTTTTTTTGTGAATTTCGTGGTACAAATTCAATATTTTTGCTTCAATATGATTTACTGTTCTCTTTATTTTCATATTTTTTAATTTATAGTCTGCACTTCTACTGTCTGTAAATATTACGTATCTGTTATTATCTGAGTTCGATATGTACTTCATGGCTTGTAAAATTTCTGTAATTTCTGCTGTATAGATAGAAGCCTCCTTTGGTAAAGTATATTTGGTGTGGTGTTTTTTGTTTGAGTGATAGAATGCGCAGCCTGTTTGTTCATTGGCCTTAGATCCATCTGTGAATATGTATTCATAATTTGGACAGTATTTGTTTTTAAGTTCGTTGAATTTTGTTTGAGTGAGGTTTGATATTTTGTCTTGAATTTCAAAGTAATATGTAGGGATTTTGTGAGAAAAGAGATTTTCAGGTGGGTATGAAAAGATAGGTAGTTTCTCGTTTGTATGGAACTTGCATAGGTGGTTGGATATTTCCATGAAACTTTCCACTATAAATGGTTTTTTTTTTGAGTACCAGTATTTATGAGTGAGGACCTGAACTGTTAATAATTGTATCCTGTTAAGATATGATACTTCCTTTGCTGTGATTTTAGTCATAAATATATTACTCAGTAGTTGTCCTCTTAGTCTAAGGGGTGGTACTATTGCTTCTGCTTGTATAATATTTATAGGTGTGGATTTGAGGTATCCTAGACATATTCTCAGACATTTATTTTGTTGAACTTCAATTTTGTTTAAGTGAGTTTCAGCTGCTGTTCCATATAGATGACTTCCATAGTCTATAATTGATCTTACCATTGTCTTATAAAAGAGTAATGCCGTATTTGGATCTGCTCCCCACTTTGTAATGCAGAACGCTCTAAGTATGTTGATTGAATTTCCAGCTCTTTTAATCACTTGGTGTATGCAATCCTTCCATAATAGTTTCTTGTCTAAGTGTATTCCAAGGTATTTGACGGTATTATTAATAGGGAAGGTATATCTGTCTAGGGTTATCAGATTTTGAGCAGTGGTTTTGGTTCTGGAAAAGATACATACTTCGGTCTTGGATTCTGATATGGTCAGCCCAGTATCATCTAACCATTTTTGGATTGAAATAAATTCCGCGTTAATAATTTTTGTGCATTTTCAACTGATTTTCCTGTAGTGTACAACACAATATCATCGGCGTAGTGTACAATTTTTTATTTTGGTGATCTAATTTTTTCAAGATCCATTGTATAAAGGGTATAGAGGATTGGACTGAGGATACTGCCCTGTGGTAAACCGTTTCTAGAAATTCTTGGTGCTGATATGTGTTGGATAATTTTTAAGAAAACTGATCGATTTGTATATCCGGACTTAATGAAATTTGTCAAATGAGTTGATAATCCCATGTTGATGAGTTTCTCTTCCAGCAATTGCGTAGTTAATTAAAATATAGACGATAAATACTTGCTTGGAGATGTCAAACTGTCATAAATGGAAATAAATTGGATTTTTAAATAAGTTAGTGGAAAAAATATGCTATTTCTCATCCCCATTTATGTGGATATATGCCTTGATAGCTTCTTGGAAAAGCAATTATGATGTCAGAGCATAGGTGTGGAGCAGAGACAAGTACTTTAAAGCTATATCGTTTTGCTAAGAGGAAGTCTCTGAAATAACTAAGTTGGCAGTGTGATTTGAATCTACAGCCTCACAAGCTCAAGTCCATTACCATTTTGCTCATAGAATTTTGATACTACATTATTGGTTTCTCCATTTCCGAGACTCCACCCAATGAGTATACAGGGTGTCCAGGAACTTAACACCAAAAATTGAGGAGCTTTTATGAGGTCAAAATAATGTTGAAAGTTCAAAAACATTTTTCTAATATGAACCTTCCTTTTGGAGTTATAAACGTCTAAACTTTTGAAACAAAAACTAATCTATATATTGGACCACCATACAATTTTATTGATTGATTACATACATTCATGTGATGTGTTTCATGGTATAAATGAATCTACATTACTCACATATACCCTGGAGCAGATTGTTCCCAATTTTTAAAACCTATGACTGAGTAATCCATAAGCGAAGTGAAGCAAGCAGAGACAACACAGAATGTGCCAAAACATGTTGTTGATTATCACTCGCTGCTCTGACGAGTCTATCTTTTACTTGTACTTGTATGAGTATGAGGTAATTATTACAAATAAGGAATGAAGAAAATGCTTGTACTTCTACCTTTTGCTTTAAGTCATAACCTTATGCTTGGGAGGATATCCTTCGTTTTTATGTGTAGGGCTCAATATATTTTTCGTTTACAAATCCAATCTTCCGTACACATTGACAGATCAGTTAAGTTGTAACTTCTAATGATGTTTACATTTAAGGAAATCCCTCTGATGATTCCAACACCACTCATAATGACTTCCTTGTCAATAGCCAAATTTTGGAAACAAGAAGGCCAAATCCAAACAATATCCAATTTCAAACAGAGGGCTATTTAAATCCAGTATCTGTACCACCAATTTCCAGGCCTAGTGTTGGAAATAGTCGGCCAGGTTCAGTTGGCAGCAATGGTCCTTTAAGCCCAACATTGTCTCCTCCTCCACAATCTGAAACTCCTACAGAGCATAACAATAATAAGAGAGGCAGCTTAGTATCTGAGCCTACATATACAAATAGTGTTGTATTAGATAGTAGTTTAATACCACAGTCTATAAATATGGGAAGTGCTGATATTGCTGGAGATGTGAGGTAAGTTGTAATTTGAAGACTTTTGGTTAATATGACACATTAACTATCCAGGGCGTCTCAAAATTGACGCCTCGTTCTTTCCGAATATGAATCGGAAGGCTAAAACAAATTAAATCGTAAGAGTGAAAATTTTGG
Organism: Lochmaea crataegi; assembly: GCA_947563755.1. Classification (NCBI taxonomy): domain Eukaryota; kingdom Metazoa; phylum Arthropoda; class Insecta; order Coleoptera; family Chrysomelidae; genus Lochmaea; species Lochmaea crataegi. Next base: position 37,235,423 of record OX387429.1, read on the forward strand.
ACTCTTTCCTATAAATGTCTTGCAGTTGCATATATCAATATTCAGAGTCATACCATTAACAACACATCAATTTTCGAGTGACATATCATTTTGCAGTTTACAGCAATCTTCAATAAACCTGACAGTTTTGTATATTTTCAAGTCATTAGCGAATAGTAAGTAAATAATTAGAGTATTTAGACATAGATCCAATAAAAAGGTTAAACAGTACCGGACCCAAATGCGATCCCTGCGGAACTCCCAAAGTAACACTTATAGGATCAGAAATGTTATTTGTAATTCCAACGAATTGTTTTCTATCTCTAATATAGCACCACTAATATAGACACCAGCCGCAAGGGAAATTCCATGTTTGCCAATTTGTAGAATAGAACCACATGACTGACCCTATCAAAAGCCTTGCTATAAATCTGTGTACATAGAATCAATCTGACTTCTTAACTCCATATTACTGTCGATGTCATTCTGATATAATAACAGATTAGTATCTGCTGATTTACCTGAAGCAAAGCCATGCATTAATAATTACATTTTTGCAATTCCAAGCCAAGTATTTAGTTATTAGGAGCTCAAATAATTTAGGAATAGTAATGAGTTTAATGATAGGACGGTAGTTTGTAATGCTAGATTTGTCACCTGATTTAAATATGGGAGTAACATTACTACTTTTCCATGCGCTGGGGAACAACTTCAAAGCCAGATATTCGTTGAATAACATCCACAAGGTACACTCAGAAAGTTTATAAAATTCAAGTTGTTTAGAATTAAATTTAATATACACACACTTGTGAAGTTGCTGTTTTTTGCATATAAGTTGAAGGTATTTATAAACAAGATTACTCACGATCAGTTTTCACTTTCACTGTCATCATCCAGATTGATAATAAACTTTTCTTTGGGAATTTTTTCTATATCCATATATGACTTTTCCACCCTTTTAATATGGGAAACACACTTGGCCCAGATGCTATCAGGAATGTTTGTAGTTTCTGTTTGAATAAGAGCTACCACAGTTGAACTTAAGGCTGGAGTATTATTTCTTCGAACTGCTGACTTAAGCTGATGCCATATATGTTCAATTGGGTTAAACATACAGTAATAAGGAAGAAGTCTGAGCACCGCATGTCCCAAGCTTTCAGCCAATCAATCACAAAAATATTTCTTCTATTTTCGGTTCCTGCGTGAATGATCGTAATGCGATTTCCTTTATTAGTCGGCGAATTCGTTTGGCACAAGTCAGATGAGTCTACCCAACTTTTGTTTGGAATATCGTGTGTATCAAACCAAGTTTCATCCAAATACACTTCTGTTCTACCATATTCTCTAAATTCGTTTATTGCCAATAAATATTCATTCTTAAGGCGCACAGATTCCATAATGATTTTTCTGCTACTAGTGAGTTTTTTCAATTTAAATCCGTTTTGTAAAAGTGACTTCCTAAAAATCTGTTTGCAACAATGGATACCAGTTTCATTGTTTTTAAGCCGTTGCCAAAAATAATGGAGAGCCTACTATCATTTAGGTGAATATCTTTATAGCTGAGTACAGATGACTAGAAAGTCAAGAAAACAGTGTATTCTTTGTAAAATAATTTAATTTAAAAAAAATTGCAAAGCGCTTTCGGCTGTTAAGCCATCATCAGTGCGATACCTGCAAGTAAGTAAAAAATAATTGAAATTTTATCAATAAGGAACTTAGTAAAGTATTACTTACTCGTCAAGTATGTACAAGAAACCAAATTAAAAAGTCACACACATTGATTAAGCAATCATGAAGAATTTAAAATTAACATTATGTTTAAAATTTAAATTGTTCCCTTTAAAGTTAACAATATTGTACCCCAAAATAGGCAATGAGGGTCGTCGGCTTATACAGGGTGTCCCACGAGGTTTTGGACAGTATATATCTCGAAAACTGTTTGAACTACAATATTGAAATTTTGCAGTTATAAACCGTAGGTAGTATTACACATTTTAAGCAATCAGCTACTTTGCTACAATGTCACGTTTCGGTGGTATCATTTTCAGAAATGTTAATGAGACAACCTGTATATTGTTTCACTACTCTAAAGGTCTCTCTTATACTAATTCGGCGATACCTATTTTTTTTCTGTTAGGTACTTAGAAACGACAAACTAATTTTTATAAAGTTTTTTATTTGAAAAACAAAGTGAGCTGAGAAACAAAAAACATATTATAGTAACAGCTATTCTAGTTGTCAAAAGCTGTCAGTGTCAGTGAACAATCGTTCACTGTATTATTGTTGTTAAAAGTTTTGTGACTTGAAACTTATCATGCCTTTACATTTCACTTATGACGAGTCGACGTGTCGATATGCTGATCATCTATGGAGAATGTGGAAAACATACAAGACGTGCTAGAGATTTATATAGAAATCGTTTCCCCGACCGAACAACTCCTTGTAAAAATACTTTTACTTATGTAGAACAAAAGTTAAGACATGGTTCTTTTCCAACCGGAAATCATCAAAATTCTCAACGTAAGCCTATTGTAACGGAAGATAATATTATTAATATTCTTGCTTATATCCAAGTCAATCCCCAAATTTCAACTCGATGTCTGCAACAAGAATTAGGAATAAGTAAATCTACTATTCAGAGAGTGTTAAAGAAATACAAATATCATCCTTTCAAAATACATTTAACGCAAGGTCTAACTCCTGCAGATCCACAAAGAGGACTCGATTTCATTGCTGAAATGTCAATTAAAATCGTAGAGGACCCATTTTTCTTAAATAAAATATTGTGGGGCGTAAAAAGCCGTTTTCACAACAACGGTATAGTAAATAGACATAATTGTCACTACTGGTCGGCTGAAAATCCCAAGTGGACGCGAGAAACGCATTTCCAAACTATTTGGGGGATAAATGTGTAGTGCGGTTTGTTTAATGGCCGCTTGATTGGGCCATATTTTTATGAAGGGACTTTGACAGGCGAAAGGTATTTAGATTTTCTCCAGAATATTCTTCCCCATTTGCTTGAGGACATGCCACTAAATGAGAGAGCGACTATGTGGTGGCAACAGGATGGTGCAACTCCTCATTTTGCTCAGCGAGTAACGTCACATCTGAATGTGTATTTCCAAGACAGATGGATTGGGAGAAATGGTACAATACATTGGCCGGCTCGTTCACCAGATATAACCCAGTTAGATTTTTTTCTTTAGGGATATTTAAAAGGATTAGTTTATGTTACAACTCCTGATGATGTAGATGATTTAAAAAACAGAATCAGAGCAGCTTGCCAATCTGTTACACCAGAAAGTATTGAAGCAGCATGCACAAGAAATTTACTCAGAAGATTTGAATGCTGCATTAATGAAGGTGGACATCAATTTGAGCATCAACTGTAGTAAAAGTGTTATTGTATTCCAATTCTTTTTGTTTTTCAGCTCTTTGTTTAAAAAAAAAAAAACTTTATAAAAATTAGTTTGTCGTTTCTAAGTGGGTACCTAACACAAAAAAAATAGGTATCGCCGAATTGATATCAGAGAAACCTTTAGACTAGTGGAACATTATACAGGTTGTCTCATTAACATTTCTGAAAATGATACCACTTGACCCGAAACGTGACATTGTAGCAAAGTAGCTGATTGCTTAAAATGTGTAATACAAGGTGCGGCATCATAACTTCCTTATTTCAAAACGCAATAAATTCCATTTTATAGATTAGAAGTTTTTATTATTTTTTTAATAATGTAGGTACATATTTAAAGTTTTGCTTCACACAGTTTTCAAAATCATGTCCGGTAGATGACGCCCCCCATTGTCAATACACTGAATGAGCCGATTTCTGGCGTTTATCATAACCCTTTCCAGCATGTCAACTGGTATGTTGGCAATTTCAGCCCGAATATTGGCTTTGAGATCTTCTAATGTTCTGGGACGGTTGACATAAACACGGGATTTTAAAAATCCCCACAAAAAAAATCGCACGGGGCCAAATCCGGGGAGCGGGCTGGCCATTCCAAATCGCCCCTAATTGAGATGAGGCGCCCCGGAAAGTGTTCCCTCAATACAGCCATCGATGCCCTTGAAGTGTGGGCCGTTGCGCCATCTTGTTGAAACCAAACGTCCCCTAAATCTAGTTCATCAAGTCGGGGGAATAAAAAATCATCCAACATGTTCACATACCGGTCAGAATTCACTGTCACTGTTTCCCCATTTTCTTCAAAAAACCAGGGACCAATTATCCCAGCAGAGGAAATTGCACACCACACTGTAACTTTAGGGGAATGCAGGGGTCGTTGATGCAACTCGCGGGGGTTGGTGTCGGCCCAGTAACGCATGTTTTGTTTGTTAACGTATCCACTTAAGTGGAAATGGGCCTCATCACTGAAAAAAACAATTGCGTCCTCAGGAACATTTTCGAGAAAAACCTCACACGCATTCCTCCGAGAATTGAAGTCACGCACGAAGAGTTGTTGAACACACGCCAACTTGTACGGATGGTAATGAAGATCATCGTGAAGAATTCGCCTCACTGAACGATCGGAAAGTCTAAGGGCAGACGCATGTTTGCGGGCAGAGCGCCGTGGGGATCGCAATATTGAGGCTCTCACGGCTTCAATGTTTTCAGGTGTTCTAATGGGTCGATGAACTCCAATTCTTCGTCTGGTCACACTACCGGTTTGTCTGAATGTACCGACCCATGTAACGATTGATTTCCGATCGGGTACAGGCCCTGCCGGGGCTATATTGAAACGATTTCGAAAGGCACGCTGAGTTGCGATCACAGAACGTCCATTCGAAAAGTACGCCTCAACGGCAAATGCACGCTGCTCACTGTTCCAACGCATCGTGGCGACTGACCGGATGGGGAACAAAACTTTAGATGTACGCCTACCGAATAAGAGCCGTCTCCGCCCACTACGATCTTTACAGTCTAAATGGCGCGCATTTCAAAAAAGGAAGTTATGATGCCGCACCTTGTAGTTCAAATAGTTTTCGAGATATATACTGTCCAAAACCTCGTGGGACACCCTGTATTGATTTACGACCTTAGATCTCCGGTCGTACTTAACCAAAAAATGTTATTTATAAAAGTTGTAGATAGTTTCCAGCTTCATATTTCAAAATTAGTTACAATGTTACAGGGTGTTCCAAAACTCGGTGCCAGATCAAAGTTATAGGTTCTTAAATGGAACACCCTATATTTCACTGTAAAACTGAAATCCGCTTCACTTCCCCATTACAACGATATGAGGTTGTAATCTGTTATACAGGGTATTTTAAAAGTTATAACCAATTTTCCGTCAAAATCGTAAAAAGTTTAACGCCATGTATATTTGAATTGGAGTAAGGGAATAATAATCTATTGAATCCAATCAGTGACTCTAAAAAAAAACAAGACCGTCAACCCTTCAATAAATTGTGAGATCAAAAAATTTACGTCTGCTAAGGGTGCGGCATCTATGAATGGAGAAATTATAATGGGAAGCTATTAAACTATTCGGAGCCCGCAACGTTGCCGGATTTTGAAGTCGTATGTGATGTTTCAGAAATTATGAGTAAACACAATTTACCCTTATATTGTGTTTTACTCCTCATATAGTTTGACAAGTAAAGGACAGTGATAGATGTCAAAATAATATCAACATATTATTTATTTGTCATGAACAAGCTGAAACATAGTACAACAAACGAAAATTTTAAGTTGAACACCCTATTAGGTATCACAAAAATGAAATATTGATTGGTAGTATTTTGAATACATGTTTTTACTTCCAATAGTTTATCTCACGTGTACATGAACATCGATATGCCCCAGGCTGTAACTGATGATCCCGAAGAACGTCATTGTTACGCCAATATAGATACTGAAGATTTAGAAGCTATAAGACCACCAGATACACCTTTAGTGCTATGTGTAAGTGTAGACTCAACCACAGTCGAAGAAGTAAATTATGCAGAGTTGGATTTAAATGGAGGAGGAGATGGCAATGCAAAAGTTTCGCCTGTAAGTAATATTCTTTTATGTTTTAAAGTAAGAATAGTTTTGCGGTATTATATGAAATATAATTATTAATTAATAGCTATTCTTTTCCAAAAAAATTCTGTGTACCCAGAATATTAGTCAATTATTATGCCTTGATATTGTTTTTTGCTCCTTGCCTTTTGGGAATTCAATAGGCCAAGCCAATCACATTTTTTTGGTAGAAAAATTTCCAACAGGATAAACGAAAATGGAGAGGGTAGAGAGGCGCATAAATAATGCGGGGGAAAATCCTGATATGAATGCATGCTGTCGAGGAGGGGTGAGAAATGGTTTTTGACGAGTGACGGTATAAATACTATTTTTTGTCGAAAATAATTGTTATAAAAGTTGTAGATAGTTGAAAACTCTACTCTGCTTCTGTTTAAATAAATTTTACAGTGCCGACTTGACTTCCGCCGAGGACGGACGTGTGCATTAAAGAGACATTTTTTTTGCTTTAAAAGTATAAATAGTCAATTAAGCTGTTAAAGAAAGTTAAACTTTTTAAAAACAACAAAATTATTAGTGCAGTGAAACTGAAAATTCCCAATGACCATAATAATACAGGTGGATTAGATGAACCAACGGAGTACACCCGTAATCTCCGATGTAAAATTCAAAATATTATAAATATTTCCCAAAGCCACTTCCTAATGCCATTTGAAAAAATGTAAAGGGTGTCTCCAGTAGGGAGGGGGTGAATCTGACGTTTATGACATTAGCGCTAAAAAGTGTCCCCCTCAAGTTAAAAGTTGTCCCATTTTTGAAATATTAAGGGTGGGTCCTTTTCTAATGAACACAGTGTATTTTGTAATGCATGCATGATTTATTTTTTTAATTTATTTTTATTAATTGTGTTTTAAATGAATAAAAAGAACAAAATAAAATAAATGTTTGAATGATTATTTGTTATTTGTAATTAACCTCAATATTTGAGGTTTTTTCGAAATTCATTTACTTTTTGATCATTAAACTTATAAATTTTATTCCATAGTTTACAAAATTAAATATTAATTACTATAAAAACATTGATAAAGTTAATCATTGATGTAAAACAGAGAACGTAATACATATACATCTGACCGTGTAGTAGCTAAGTCTTGTTATCTGCTGGAGTATGTACTCAATGAAAACGTCTGCCGTGACGAATATAAGTTTTTAAGACCCTAATAAATAAAATATATCAATGGCAGATCTGGTCAATTACTTTCAAAATTTTATTTTTTTCAGCACTTTCATAACTGTCTGCCACAATGTTAAACGCGTGATAATGGTCTGCCATTGTTATTTTCCGATAATAATAATAATATATTTTCAAATTTCCAAACGGCAGACGTGGTCAAATGAATTCAAAATTTGCCAAAAATCGATACCTGTCTTACCTGCGCGCCCGCCGCGTCCACCACTCTGGGCTTAATGACTCCCCATCTCATGTACGGTAGGTATAGGGGCCTCAACGTACAAAAACACAGGTCTGGTCAAATACATACAGGTAGCTTTTCACTAGCTCTTAGACTAGATTGTTTTATACTGTGATAGCTGTGGATATCAAAATAAAATTAACATTTTGTCAAACGCTTTGTCTGTGTTAGCTTCAAAGTTTGTCATTCAAATTAAACAAAAATTCCTCGAAAAGGATCACTCTCAAATAGAGTGTGACTCTACACACTCACTGATTGAGAGACGTTTGAAGGGAAGGGAAATATACCTTCCAACGGATTATATTGGAATCATTAAAGAGTCCAGAAAAAAACCAAAACCCTTAGACGTTGAATATCTAAATCATTCTTTTTTTTCTTGACTTCGAGGATCGTAGTTATCACAGATATATAGTTTGGTAAGTCTATCTGAAGCTACGCGGCATTGGTAAGAGGCGAGGAAACATGGCTGATATCTGTCATAAACGTACCAATGGCGTATGGTACCTATTTTATAAAAGTATTAAAAAAAATAATAATTATTATATAATAAGTATATCTATATAGAAACTGATTTATGCTTTGCTTTAAAGGTAAGGTATTTTTCAAAACACGGTATTTGTTAAAAACAAATAGTGTTAAAAATCGTACTTGAATTCAATATGGATACGAAATAATAAGATACCAAGTAAAACTGAAAATACGAAGGTAAATACTGAAAATTTAAACGTCACTGGATAATCAATGTCAGTCAATTGTCGAAGTGAGAGGGAAGAACACACGCACGCGCTTGCCAGTAGGTAGTCAGGTGGTTACTTAGCAACGTCCTGGTAACAAAAAAGATGATTTAAAAGTCTCTGATCTCAAGTGTATAAAATATGCACCCGACGGGAATATTTTTTACAAAAGCAGCATACTGACCCCTACTTACCTCTACCACAGAGACAAAAACTTATTGATGTTAATGCTACGCTTAAACCACTTTATAAAGAACGTCTAAAAATGAAAAACAAAAATGTACTCATTTACAAGAACTAAAAAAGGTACTGCCCATAGATACGCATTTCTTCTATGATACTTTGCAATTTAAAGAAACCAACGAGCAAAACGTTGTTGAGCTACAAAGTGATGAGCTGCCAAGCAAAAGTACTCTGAAATCTAAGAGTAAAAGTATTAATAAGAAGCAAAACTTAGGTGCGTTTTAAAAGAATAAGGAACCACAAAACAAACACTAATCCAGGGTTAAGGCTAAGGTCTAGGTCTAAGAAAATTAAAAATGCGAGAAGTGACGTGAAGCGTATATTTAAATAGTAGGATTATTTACTCATATCTTATACCCCTCTTATTACTTATTATATTACTCTTATCTTTTACTTGTGTTCATTTTAACTCAATAAAACTGCTTATTTTTACATTTTTGTCATTTGATTTTACTTACCTACTTGTAGGGTTTAGTAATTAAGAACAATGATCCAGGTGCAAGCCCATGCACCTTGATCAGTACCCTTAATAGTAATAACTTAATATTTTACTAATACAGCCTATCCCACTTAAAATCTATTTAATGACAAATCGTAACCATCTAAACTAATTCTGATTTGACGTATCCAACACTAAAAGTTAATGACAATAAATCGTAAGCAACGTAATATCTAGATAAAATCAAAGATCTAAATTATTCTTTCGGCCAAGTGATGACCAAGAATTAATAAGGTTATTATTAAATTAAAATATGCAATGAATCCATTCCAATATAAAATAAATAGTTTTTTTCTCCGATTGACATTAAACGTCAATTTTAGTGACATTTTTCGATCATAGAAGTAACACTTTTACTGCCTAGGCATTAAAAAATCTCCTTTTATTTTAATATCTCCCAGACTTTACTCAGCAACGGCAATGATACTGTGATTCAAGCAGGCCCATGTAATCAAACAATCACTTCCACGTCGCACATACATAGGCTAGCTTCACTGTGCAAACTATTATTGTCGATATTTAACATTATATTTATTATTTTTCGGTAGATATTATGTATACAATTAAGGTCTAATCGACAATAATAATTAAAAAATACGATTTAATTATTACCTATACCATACGATTAGAAAAAATATTAAAAATTGTGAGTTATATCTATCCGTCATAAATAGTTTTCATTTTAATTTGATTTTTCTAAACACACTGTACAAACAATCTTTTACTTCTCTGCCTAGTTAAACAAATAACTATTTTTGTCTCCTGTAAAATTTTCATGTTATGGGTTACGCGGTATTAGCACTAAGGTATCGATATGTAAAAATTAGGGGGATAAAATCCAAAGTTAATGAAACTTCGCATTTCTTGAGTGAATTTAATCCTGATTTACTTATAATAAGAGAAACCTTTTTTTCTTAAGAGCATCCCTCTACATAGACTACAATGGGCTTATCAAGCAGGGAAATCAGGTGAAGCTGCCCTGCATAATTTGGTCTCAGTTATCGAAAGGAGCCTGAATCATAAGGAAGTAGCCCTTGCAGCATTTGTAGACATCGAAGGAGCTATTGACAACAAATCGATGTCATCGATTAACAGATCCCTTAGAAAAAGAGGGATTAACAGCACCACATGCAAATTGATATGATCCATGATCGAGCATAGGAGAATATCAGCACATATGCATGATAAAACATACACCATTAGGACAACTGAAGGATGTCCTCAAGGGTGGAGTACTTTCACCACTTTTGTGGATGACTAAATCTGTAGGTTGAATGATCAAGGCATATGGACGCAGGGCTTTGCGGACGACATAGTGATTGTCACCAATGGGAAATTCCCAGAGGTGGTTATGAGTGTCCTACAGAAAGCACTGCGAATTGTGGAGGAATGGTGCCTTAAAGAGGACCTTTTAGTTAATCCAAAAAAAAACCAAACTAGCTGCTTTTACGAATAGAAGAGTTCTCCCGCAGGGTAGAGTACTGTTGTTCGGAGAAGAACTAGAAATATCCAAAGAAGTTGAATATCTGGGAGTGACCCTAGATTCCAACTGAATTGAAAGGCACACCTGGAAAAAATTACTACCAGGGCGACTAGGCTTTTCTGGCAATACAGAAGAGATATGAGTAAAACCTGGAAGATACGACCTGAGGTGGTTCACTGGCTTTACACAACTGTGATAAGGCCAACGATCACCTAAGGAACAATAGTCTGGTGGAGGAGGACAGCAGTTAATAGGCCTTTTCATCACAAAATTTTTTTGTGCGCATGCGTCAGTATCAGCCATCTTTTTCGTACTATTTTTAGTAAACAACCATGCTAAAGTACCCGCAACCTGTGTATCAAAAATTAAAATATAAATTTAAGTTAAATAATTCTAAAAAAAGTGAAAAAAAAGTAGTAAGACAAAATAACCAGAAACTTTTTTATATAGTTCATTGTAATTATGTTGTCTGTACGAAAAGGAACAACAAAACGGTATTGTTATGGAGTATGTAAAAGTGATACTCGATACAAATCATTTAAAACCAATACATACTATTTTATAAATTTTCCAAAGCCTTGTCTCGAATATCGCAAAAAAATAATCAAATCATCAAGCAAATTACATATTAAATCATGTGCAAAATGTGCGAAATGTGAATTATGGGTGAAAAAATGTGGCAGGAATGGAAAAATGGAAAAGCAAATGGATCTGAATATACAAAAATGGATAATATTTCAACAGATGCGCAGGTACCTACAGTGTGAATAATATAAAATTATAAAAATTTAGTAATCATAATAAAAAATTTATCCTTTTGTTATAGACATCAGCGGCTCATGAACAGGTCCACAACATACTTGATGATAATGCTTGTTTTGTTGAACAAATGTTACCAGGTCAAACATCGGAAATGAGTATAATCGACAGAGATATAAACAGTGAAGGAGCTAAGGAACATACAAGAACAATAGAAATTCAGACGGATTCGATAAAGATGCGTAATAAAATTATTCAGGTTAAATTGCAAAAAATTTCAGCCATGGAAAAATTCATTAATTCTATTCATAGTGATGAAAAAAAATGCATATTTTATACAAGTTTGCATTTTGAGCAAATCCAAGCCTTACATAGATTTTTGAGCCCAGCTTGCGAAAACTTAGATTATTGGGGTAGTCGAGAGCCAAAGCATGAAAGTTCCGAAAATAATAGTAAATACAAATTAACATCATTGCAGCAGTTAATTTTAGTATTACTAAGACTACGAATGGGATATTTAATAGAATATTTAGCTTACAAGTTCGATATTTCTACGGGGTTTGTTTCAAAAATATGTACAACTTGGATTTAATTTTTGTATAATGAATTTACCACTCAGTTGTAGCCATTTATGTTTCCACCTAGGAAAACAATATCTGAAACATTACCAAAAATATTTCGATCTATAAAAAACATAAGAGTAGCTGTGCTGAATTTTTTTGTCAATTTTTTGGTCTTATAAAACTTCGACCAGGATCATATGACCTGCTGTTCATCTGCTTTGTGAGGTTCTTTCCTCTTTCTACCTTGGTTCCAACTACATAGTTTACTTGTGCACGGAACATTATCTGCATCACAAGCATCCAAATAATTTAATAACACATATAGAAGAGCAGCAACATGAGAACAGCGACCCGTACTAGACGCTTTGCAATCACAAGTACCGTGAATCACTCGGGCAGTTGTCGGATTAATCATTACTAAAACTTGATTAACTTCTTTAGCTTGATACGAAGCTTGAACTTTACATTTCATGCAAAAGATTTGATCAGATGTTATGCCTTCAAGAATGTCAAATACGTGGTCGCTCTCCACGTACAATTTGCCTCGTTTCAACGGTTTTGATGTACTGTAATCAGCTTTTGAACTTTGATTATTAGTATAATGATTTTCAATATCACTGTCATCATTGTCGTCATCTATGCATGAAGTCACTAGATAATGGTACATAGATCCATAAGTGAAGTTTTTAGGAACTTTGTCAGAGGGAAATGGCTGCCAAGTTTTAGGATAATTTATTTTATTGCTCTGTAAGACGTTTGGACCTTGATTGGGAGTATTTAAAATGTTTAGCCATTTTCCTTTGTCTACTGGTACATTATTTCTTATTGCATTTTTGACTCTGTAAATTACATAAATTTTATATATATTTAATTATTATTTAATATTTCATTTCTAATAAAAATTACTAAACATATTCAATTCAGTATTTACATTTCTAATTAATAATGTTATGTACAGCCTCAAAATATTAATGACTTAATTTATTTATTACTAGCATTGTTTAATAATATAGAGATAGTTAGTCAAGCTTACGGGAAATAAATTTGAAGAAAAAAAAAAAAGCGAGTAAACGCTCTGTTGCCAAAGATACAATTTTCAATTTAAACAATTTATCTACAAATTGGTCCATTTTTAAATTCATGGTCAGAATTTGCAACAATTCGTTATCAATCATGAATAGATGATTATTGGTGATTATTGAATAATTAGTAGGTATCTACGAAATGGACTTTACAGATTTCAAATTTTGTGTGAACACGATATGGCAATAACGAATGGCACGCGAGTTTTGTCTTATATAAGACAATAGCAATTTATGTATATCATTAGTCTTATCATAATTAACTTTTTTAGTTGTTTAATTTTTATTGTATTAAATATAGTGTTTGTATTTGCTACACAAAATTCTTCTAGTTTAATAGTGACAAAAACCTTTGAATTATTATAAAGGCAGGTATTTTTATTATACTTAAAAATAAGATGTCTGGAAATAAATGTGTATATTACAATTGTGGAATGACAAGAAGATTAGATTCTTCGTTAAGGTTGTTCAGATTCCCGGTGACCAGACCTGAAGTTTGCAGAAAATGGATTATTAATTCAGGTAAACCATTAGAATAATAATAAGATAATATTATTAGAATAATGAAATAAATATGCATAACCCAAATTGGACAACAAATGACATTAGTATCATTTATATACCTAGTATAAAACATTCTGTTAATTTTCAATTCATAATTTGATAAAAGTTTCACAAACGAAGCATTTCCGATGTAAATCCCCAAACATATACACGAAGAACTTTACATTAAACTTAATGACGCTTTTGGTTACAAACGAAGTATTTTGCAGGTAATGCAGAACTTGCAGTATTGGAAGCAGACAAAATGATAAAAAGATTTTTGTGCCATTACCATTTTGATGATAATTGTTTATTGGGCAAAAGGTTGCCAATTACTGCAGTTCCTAAGCCGTATACAGAATTAATGGAGACAGAGGCCAATGAAAGCTGTTCATCAAACCATGATATTAACCAAAGAGAACGTGCCATAACAGTAGAAGATTATGATGGTAATGCGGAAAAATATTTGGACCGTTTAGTATTACTTCCGGATTCTCCGAAGTTGAAAAAAAACAAACAAAGCGTATACGTTGATGGAAATGATGGATTGCGTAATAAACTTAAACTTGCTACCAAGAAAATCAACAACCTCAAGACCCAAGTTCGGACATTGAAAAAAAAATTAACAAAAATCAATATGACAGCACATTATCAATCACCTCGATACCACAAAACGGAATTTACACGGTCCTTTATTAACATGCAGCTACGTCACAGAAAACATAATGAATGGATACCGTCAGAAAAGAAAGTGGCGTTGAGTCTGTTTTACAAAGGGCCAAGTACATACAAGTTTCTTCTCAGAAAAGGTGTGAAACTTCCCGCTGTTTCGACAATTAAGTACTGGATTAGAAATTTCACCTGTAATCCAGGATTTAATCAAGATATTTTCAAAAACCTTCAGCTCAAGGCAGAAACCATGTCTTCGACAGAGAAAAAATGTATACTTATGTTCGACGAAATGGCAATTAAGAAAAATGTGGTGTATAACAACAAACTAGATATAATTGAAGGTTTTGAGGATCTTGGAAATTTTGACAGAAGATCCGTACCGGCTACTCAAAGCCTTGTATTAATGGTGAGAGGCATCTTTGCAAGATGGAAACTACCAATAGCTTATTTTTTAACAGAAAAGGGAGTAAATGCAGTGTGCTTGAAATCAATAGTATCCAAGGCATTAACCTTGCTATTTAGTGTAGGACTTCAACCAGTTGCCATCGTATGTGACCTTTCCACAGTTAACCAGAAGTTGTTTAAGCTGCTAGAAACTAATATAAAACATCCTTATTTTTATTTAGACACGCATAAAATTTTTACATTCTATGACGTACCCCATCTTTTTAAATGTATACGAAACAACTTCTTAGGTAACAATTTCATATATAATGGAAAATTTATATGTATTTCGGATATAATAAATATTTACGAACTTGACAAACAAAGTAAGACTGGAAAAGCCCTTTTGAAGTTAACAAATAAACATTTATATCCGAATGCATTTCAAAAAATGAGTGTGAAATTAGCAACTCAACTTTTAAGCCATAGCGTTGCAGCTGCCATTAAGACAGCGTTATCAACGGGACAGTTGAAATCAAAAACCGCCGAGAATACTGCTTTTTTTGTAGAAACCATGAATAACCTATTTGATGGTTTGAATAGTACTCATGTAAAGACGTCAAATCCCTTCAAACGAGTATATTGTGATAAAAATAAAAATGTTATTAATGCCGTTAACGCAGGTTACCGGCTATTGATGTACATATACAAACAAAACAGAAAAGGAAACTTAAGTAGACGAGAAAGCTTCAATGCATTTTTGTTAACAATCAATGCAGTTAAACAGTTTTGGAAAATGGCAAAAATCGAAGGTTTTTCTTATATATTCACTGGTCGCCTCATCCAAGATCCTTTAGAAAATCAGTTCTCTGTGTATAGGCAGAAGGGAGGTTACAATCGCAACCCCACAGCACAAGGTTTTAGAGCCGCGTTTAAAATTAATATTGTTAATAATTTCTTGCAGCCTTCTTCTTCTGCGAACTCCGGTTTTAAGCCCGATGATGACGAAAATATATTTGAAGATCCTACAACAGATATATTAAACATAATGAATGATACTGGAGAAGAAAGCGATTATAATAACATAGATGAACGCAATGTAGAAATGGAGAATATCGATGTAGATAATTATACGAGCGTACACCCAAGAACAAATACCAATTCGCACAAAAGTTTAGAAGATTGCTGTGTTGTTTATTTCGCTGGATATTTAGCAAAAAAAGTTATTTCTAAATTTAATTGTGAATATTGTAAAGAACTGCTGGAAGGTCTTGATAACATTGAAGAAAGTGATGAACTTTTCATATTTTTCAAAAATTATAAATTAGATGAAATTAGTGGCTTAAAAACACCTTCTAAACTTATGAAAAGTTTTACAAAAGCATGTTTAGACATATTTGCCTTCAATATTGAACGATACTCCACTACAAAAATTATGAGCAATTTAAAGAAACTTATGATCCAGTTGTTACCTTCTCGTATTCCGGAGTGGTTTCAATCTAATAATAAAAATTGTGAAGACCATGGTTATTATATATTGGAATTATTAATAAGAATACAAATATATCAATATTGTAACAATTTATCTAAAAACTGGACAACCTCCAAAGAATGTAACAATAGGAATCCTAAGAAACAAACAAAATTGTCAATTCTTCAAAACCAGTAAATCCTAATATATTGTTATTGATGTTGTTTACGGCAAACGATAAAAGTTTTGCCACAAAAAAATATTTTTTTACATAGTAACAGCGTTTATTTTATGCATTGTGTAATAAATTAAAGAATGGTTTATGTAAACATACTGTTGCCGTTTTCAAGTTCAATAGAATTATGGTTATAATCAGTTTAAATAAAATATTAATCTAATAATAGTTTTTTCTTTCTTAAGAAATAAAACTAAGTGAATTTTAAAATAAATTTTTGCAACCATTTTTCAAAAAATTGGTTTATAAGATAAAAAAACTTGGACATTACTCATACAATGACTTGGAATCTTCAACAAATGAATTTTTTAATATTTCAACAAACGGAACTACAATATGATAATCAAGTTATAGAGCAAAAACAGAAAAAGAACGGATTACACTGTTCATAATAAAATCCGTAAATAAAAAAACTACATGTACAAGAAAATCAGTTAAATAAAACACGTAGGAAATGAAATTTTTTTTGAAAAATTCATCAAGATAACAAAAAATAAACATTATTAAAATAAAATTGAGCTAAACAAAAATAACAGCAAATGTATGTGAAATACAATAAATGAAGTTTTAACAAAGCCAGTGGAGAAAAAAATTTAAAAAAATTCAGAATTCGAAATATTGGGTTTTTAGTTAATATCGGAAAATACTCATTTTCAAGATTTGAAATCGGTTAATCCTCACTCGATGTTTCTATCTCCGACTGATCCTATAGAAATAATAAAAATCATATTTTTTATTCACTACATCTATGCATATCATTTTATTTTATATGGTGAATAAAATCATTATTATTGTGGTATGGATCAGATATTTCGCATTCCATATTCAACAATATTTTCACTAACATCAATCTCCATTTCTGAAATTAACTTGTTTTTTCCATTTGATATTTTTGGCAACATCATTTCTAATTGCCCTCGTAATGTAACTTGTCTGTTTATTTTTCTCGTGCCACCGTATTCGGATTCAAGATGGCAATTTTCAAGATCTACGAGATTCGTCTAGTTTCCGCTAGATACCGTCACCTCCTTAAACCATTACACTGTTAGTGGGGAGAGAAGGGACGTCAAATAAGATTTCTACAGCGTTTGACTAACTATCTCTATATTATTAAACAATGTTACTAGCTTTCATAAGTCATACTCTTGTTAACTAAAATATATTTCCAATTATTGCAAATGAATTGACATTATTGATAAGAATAAAATTGTAAATACTAATTTCTTTTTATATGTTTTTAGATAGTAAACAAATGTTGATGCCTACCCTCTCAATCAGATCACTTTTTTTCCCTTTTTGCGGACGCCCATGACATTCTAGCCACCTTTTCAATTGCTCAATTATGAGCCTCAACTGAATCATAAATAAGTGAAGCACCATCGATAGTTTTTTCCAGTAATTTATTTGTTTGTGGAGATAATATTCCTTGCCCAGCCATTGTTGATTAAAACAGTACGAATGTTTCGAATTACCGCCATTTCAATATGGCTGCTACGCTTGCGCTCGTCTTATGATGAAAAGGCCAATATATTAACTTCAATCCAAAGACAAGCCATGAACAGCACGGGGACGGCATCAATGGAAGCCCTTATTTGACTTCCTCCTTTAGAACTTTTTATAAGGGCGGAGGCAATGATGGCAATTTTTAGGCTGAAATCGGGAGACTTATGGTCCCCGAACAATGTTCGAGAAGGACACACTGATACAACTGAGACATTACTAGACGAACCCATATTTCACATGAGTTTTGATAGCATGACACCCGAGAATATATTCACTGAGCGAGTGAATATCATCATCCCATCTAGGGAACAGGTGATGCACCCAGGTAATTCTGGAGAAATCATCTGGTTCACCGATGTCTCAAAAACACCATGGCACTGGGGCTGGTATAAAAGGACCTAGAAAGAGAATGTTCTTTAGCCTTGGTCGACATACGACTGTGTTTCAAGCGGAGACGATTGTCGCTATAGCCTGTATTGATGAAAACATCCGAAGAGTATATACCGGACAAAAAATTAAAATATTCACTGACATCCAGGCTCTGCTTAAATCTATCAGTAATCCAACAACTAGGTCTAGACTGCTGAAAAACTAGAAAATAATCCCTCAACAGGCTGGCAAGAGACAACAAAGTGTCTCTAATATGGGTGCCGGCACATGAGGGGATTGAGGTAATAAAATGGCGGACCAGTTAGCTAAAGAAGGCTCTAAAGGAGACTTCATAGGTCTGGAACCGTTTTGTGGAATCACAAAAGACTGCATAAGAGGGGAAATCGGGAACTGGCTAGATAGGGAACACCAATTCAAATGGAGGTTGACATAAGGGCACCTTCATACAAAGAGTTTACTGAACAATGTAGACAAGGAACTCTCAACCAGGCTACTGAAACTGGGTAAGAGACATTTGAAGACAGTTACCAACCTGGTGACTGGACACTGCACCCTGAGGAAACATCTGTAAAAAATGGGCAAAGTTAGTGAACCTATGTACAGGAAATGTAAACTTGATGATGAAAGACCTACTCACATACTCTGCTTCTGCGAGAAATTAGACTTAGACGGAAGCATTTTGGAGAGGAATTAATACAACCATTGCAAGTACTGAAAATCCCTCCAGTTAATCTAGTGGCCTTTATAGAAGACAGAAAGCTTCTGGAATGGAAGTAGATAACATGGGAAATGGTACAAAGATCCAGTTCAAGTGCCTGGGCTGATGAGCACAACCCAAATATACAGTGAGGACATAAAGTCCCACCCTGTAACTTTTGAACCGTTGGGCAGGGCATATAGTGATGAAATTTGGAACGATAATATATGACCCCATTTTGCATTTTTTAACACATCAAAGACAGCTCTGAATGTCAAAGTGTCAGCTGGTCGGGCATTTGGAATATTTTTTTAAATGGAAATGGGGGTCGAGTAATACCTCATTTTGAAGGTCTTTTTATGCTCTATATTCCCCAGAATTGAAAACACGAGGTTCAATAGTTTCAAAATAAAAACCAGTAATATCAGTTTATAACAATCTTCTGTTAATTTGTGTACTACCTACTAGGTGTCATTGTTGATTGTTGCTGTCATGTTTTTCAATACCTGCATTTAGGTTTGACAGTAAATTTTAGCACGACATTGTCTACAATGGCTCGTTCCTTACAAGACAAATTTGAAGCGGTTATTATTTTTGGCGAAGCTAATAGAAATTACCATTCTGCTGTTCGTATGTTCAATGAACGTTATCCTGAACGCCAAATATGATGCAAATTCTTACGTAAGTTAATTTCAAAATTTCAAGAAACTGGTTCGGTGAAAGACGCTCCAAGGTCTGGGCGGCCAAAAATTGGGGAAGATGTAAAAGTCCAGGTTTTAGCTGAAATGGTTGTTAATCCCCAACAGCCATCGAAGCACGTGGCCGACGCTGCAATATTTCGCGTACTTCTGTCAAAAATATTTTAAAATGCCATAAATTTCTTCCATACAAAATCAAAATTATGCATGAATTAACAGAAGATGATTCTGATAGACAACTCGAATTTTGTGAGTTCATGTCAGGAAGAATCACAGGGAATCAAAACTATTTGCAAAATATCTGTTTTAGTGACGAAAGTATTTTTTTTAAACAGAACAGAAACTTAATGTCTGGGCGGGCATTTTGGGAAATTATATCATAGGTCCCATTTTTCTGGATGGAAATCTTAATGGACCCATGTACCTGAATATGTTGCAGAATACAATTGCTCCCCTTATTGATGCTGTTGTCGCCCAAAATCCACATGAGTTTCAAGAGGTGATATTCCAACAAGACGGAGCCCTCCTCACTATTTTAGGCAAGTCAGAAATTACCTTGATAAGAATTATCAAGATAGGTGGATTGGTCGTCGAGGTCCTACAGAATGGCCAGCTCGACCGCCAGACCTCACGCCCCTAGATTTTTTTCTTTGGGGATATGTTAAATCCGAAGTGTATAAAACGGCTCCCGGATCACTTAATAAACTTAGACAACGAATCACGGATGTTTGTTCAAGAATAACGCCACAGATGCTTCACAATGTCAGAGAAGAATTTACTCGTAGAATATTCATTTGTCAGGAAGTTCTTGATGGTCATTTTCAACATCTCCTGAAGTAACAAGTGTTTTCTAAATTTGTTTGTGCTTTTACGTTTAATTTAAATTATTTCATAATTCATTAGCTTAGGCTATTTTAGGTTAGGGTTGGTTCAATATTATTTGTTTACTTTCACATTATGTTTTGTTTTGAAACATAAATAATTTACAATAATTATGTAATAGTATGTAGATAAACAAAGAAATCGTTATTACTGGTTTTTATTTTGAAACTATTGAACCTCACGTTTACAAATCTGAGGAATGTATTGAGCATAAAAAGACCTTCAAAATGAGGTATTACTCGACCCCCATTTCCATTTAAAAACTATTCCAAATGCCCGCCCAGCTGTCACTTTGACATTCAGAGCTGTCATTGATATGTTAAAAAATGCAGAATGGGGTCATATTAAATTATCGTTCCAAATTTCATCACTATATACCCAACGGTTCAAAAGTTGCGGGGGGGGGGCGGACTTTATGTCCTCACTGTATGAATGAATGAAAACCTTTCTTAAAAAAAAAGGAGATTCAATAAAAATCAGGAATTCACAATATTAATAATAATAATAATATTAATTTATTCACTTAAAGTATACAAGTAATATATTATACAATATTTTTTAAGATTTTAAAATAGTAGTAGATAAAAGTAACACAAACATGGCGAATAAACAAACAAAAGAATGATCACAAAGGCAAGCCTGTATGTGGCAAATCATACCTATGTCTCCTCACATACCCTGCTGTGTTACATTAAAACGAAGCAAAACAAAAAATATACACAATCCACCAACTTACAAAATAGACACATTATAGTATTTTATGCAACGATCATGTGATGATAGCCATTAAGACACGAGCATGTTGTAGGATACGAAACGAGCCGCAGGAGAGTTTCGTATATAATATGCGAGTGTATTAATGGCCATTACATGAAAGTTGCATACAATATTTTTTCTACTCCGATTAATAAGAATTATTTAATTAATAATTATCATATATAGTCACTTTTGAAAATCAAAATTATTTGACAGCTGTCAAATTAAGTGTCACCTAATATAATTAATTTCAGAAATGTCAACCAGGTATCCATGGCTATATTAAATATTGTGCGAATGTCGCATTCCTATTGGCTTAAAAATCTGTATCATAATGAAAATTTGTATCATAATGAATATCATTATGATACAGATTTTAGTCTTTTAGTAAGTATAATATAAAACAGGAGTAGAAAAAAGTATATAATGAACCAAGTTTCAAGCAATTAAGTATCAATTATTATCTATTATTGACAAAACAGTGTCACTTCTGAGCGAATGAAACCCCTTCAATTTATTTTTGTATAAGTTAAAATTTGAATTTATATTTCTTATTAAGATAGGTATAGAGTTATATACTCTAGGACCAATATAATCTGGGCTACGTTGACCAATAGTCAAGCGAGATTTGTATTCTTATATCATTTTTTAAATCGTATGAATAGTAAGTATGAAGTCAGTAAAAAATAAAAAAAAACAACATTACAATAGGCTACATACATCGACAAGTTCTAATTATATACAAGTTATACTAAGGAAGGATAGGATTGAAGGAAAGCTGCGCAGGATTTAAATAATTCATCAAGTCTCTCATTTATAGGTTCTATTCCAGTTTTAATGTAAAGGGGTCTATTTGGTGGGTTATGCATTGGATTACCAGGGTGTCTCATTTTTGTTATTTTCCGGAGGCTGGTTGTTTCTCCTACTCTTATATTGTTTTTTCCCGGGTTCTTACAATTATAAAGAATTGTAGATCCATACTCTATTAAGGGTCGACAAATCATTTTATAAATATTGGCTGCAGTTTTAGTCTCAATTCCCTCGTTCCTATAAGTCAGGCTTCTGAAGAGTTGTGCTCTGGTTATCATTTTTCTTTTCATAGATGATGTGTGATAGTTGAATTTTAGTTTGTTGTTTATCTCCATCTCCAGGTACCTGACACATTGGCAGGGTTTAATAATATTATTCAATATGGATATTGTTGGAGAATTATCCTGAATCCTGTGGTTAAAAATTATAAGTTTTGTTTTAACAGGATTTATTGTTAATCTCCATCTATTGGCCCAAGATACATCATTGACTTGCCGCTATAGTATATCCACTGCACCCGTTACATTTTTGCCATAGGATATTACCGTTGCGTCATCTGCAAATTGAAGTAAGTAAGTTGCTATAAGTATGTTCATTTTGACATATGTCATTACAGTAGAGGTTGTACAATAAAGGAGATAGCGGTGAGCCTTGTGGAACTCCTTGTTGCATGGAGAATGACTGGGAAAATGTTCCATTGATTCTTTCTATACATCTGCGACTTGTGAGAAAATATTTGATGATCCAAAGTAGCGACGGGTATTCTACTTCTATGTCTGTGAAAATATGTTAATAGTTTATAATGGTATAATTTTCTAGGATCCATAATCTTACATTCGTCAAATAATAGTTCACTAGAATATAACTTGGGCTTTTGATAAATAATTTTAATAATATACTTCTGTAATATTTCCAACTTCCTTAAATGACAATTAAGAACTCCACTCCATCCAAGAAGACCGTATGAAATTCTTGACTCAACCAATGCATTATAAAGTATTTTTAATTGTTTTATATCAAGATATCTTTTTGGGTATTTAAATTTGTATACGAGAATCCTCAATATTTTCGTGACTTCGTTAATGTGGTGTTCCCATCTTAAGTGCCGATCTATAAAAATTCCAAGATATCTAATTTTGTATGTAGAGGATATGCTGACAGTTTGGCCACTGTTTACGTTTAATTGGTCAAATGCTGGGACTCCCAAATAATCAGGAGCAAATGGCAAGAAAACAGTTTTATTATAATTTATTGATAATCTTTTATAATTTAACCAATTAAATATCTGAGATAGGTCACTTTCTGCCGTTTCCTTTAATTTTTGCCACGAAGTGTCCTTATAAAAAATAACTGTATCATCCGCATAAATAAATATTTTTCCAACAGATCTGATAGAAAATAAGCTATTTATGTATATAACAAAAAATGTCGGTCCCAGGACCGTTCCTTGAGGAACTCCACATTCAACATATTGTGGTTCACTAATATAGTTTCCAATTTTAACATATTGTGGTCTTTTGCTTAAATATGACTGGATAAGTTTTAGAGGAATACCTCCAAAACCCATATTGTTCATGACTTCCAGTAACTGTTGATGATTGACAGTGTCAAACGCTTTGGCTACATCTAAGAAAACACCAATACAATAACTATTTTCTTCATCTAGGGCGCGATATCGTCTGTGTAATACTAATACCTCGTAAACCTCAAAAATGCGAAAATGCAGTTTTGAAATTATCTGGTCATGTATGCCACTTTTATCTAAAATAAAAAAATGTATTTCGAATTAATCAACTATTTGTTTTACATGACGCTATCAAAAATTAGTGAAGTTTAAGCGAAAGAACGAAAAGAATAGTATATTACATATCTAGCGGGGAAGTAGATCATTTCAGCCCAGGCTTTGTTACAGACCCGAGGCTGGAATGATCCTTCACGCGTGGTATGTATACTATTTTATTCACAATCGCTTAGTTACAAGCTTTTAAAAACATTAATTTTAAGAAAATTTGTTATCATATATTGATGTTTTTTTCGACAAAGAACGTCATGAAACGGTTGCTAGGCAACATTACTAACTACCTATAGTTTGACATCTATCATAAACGTACCAATATCAAATAAAGTTGCCAAACTAAACATAATGTCTGATTTGGAATTTACCTGCACTCCTCCGGAAGTCCGAGAAGCTGTGGGCACTGCGATGGACGGAATAATTCCAGAGAAAAGTAAAGAATACAATGTTAAGCAGCAACATGGACTGACATTGACGGTTAACAGCAATGAGAACTCGAATGTTACAATTAATATATACAATAATTCAAATCAGTTTTGGTTCTTAATAATTTCGTTTGTTATAATTTAATAAAATAAATATCAGTTGTTTGTATTAACTTAGTTTTTTTTAAAACCAGCTTAACACAATATTGTCATACTTCAGAAAAGTGACACATACTTCAGAAAAGTCACACATGCTTCTAGCCGGAAATAGTATATTGTGCAACAAGTACTTTTCTCACATGTTGCACACTATACTTCTACAACTGCACAAATTCAAAGAATACAAGTAAAGTAACTTAATATTTATATTTATAGTTAGTAAAACAAAAATAACACTAAAGTATCCCATCTCTATACTATTAAATAATTTAATTTAAAATTATAGTTGATGGTGAAATTTGTACAATTTTCTATGGTCAAATCCGGAACGTCATTTCTTTTCACTAAATTCTCCGTTATATCAATTAACCTGACAGTTTTGTGACAACTAAGTAGGTATTTAAAAATGACGGAAGCCTACTAAGTTTTTGTCGATTTTATTTGATTCTCCATATAAATGTATGTGGCGTGGGCAAAGTGCCGTGAGAAATAATATTTCTCACAGTATATGAGCAATATTTGGTTTTGAAATTAAGTAAGATATGAAAAATACGCCACTTTTCATAGCAGTTGTAGAAAAAGTACTTTTCCGGCTAAGGCGTGGAAGTGAAAGTAAGTAATGAGTCACTTCCCTACCGTTTCAAAGGTAAGAAATGTCTATATTTCTGACCGATTGTGAATAAAACGTTTTTCACTTCTCCTGTAAAATTCCAGTTTTGGGCTTACGTTCCAACTGGCGTTAGAACCGTTTTTGGTATCGTTCGCACAAGTGCTGTATTTCTTTCGTGTTCCAACTGATCAAAGTATCGTTCTTGGGACTGCTTGGGACGGTATACAAACTGTACCTTCTTGAAGGGGTGATAAAGTTGATGTTTCCATCCCAAATTCGAGTTTGCGCACTATACAATACTCGAAACGATTCCAGTACGGTTCATAAATGCCAGTTGGAACAAACCTAATATTACACAGACGATATGTGTCTGACATTAGTGTGTAAATATCATCTTCTGTACATTTCCCTTCTCTAAAACCAAATTGATTGTCGTTTAATAATTTAAATTTTTTAGTATAATTCCTTATGCGGTGACTTAATAATTTTTCGAATATTTTGGCCAGATTTGTGATTACAGAGATAGGTCTGTAATTGGAAGAGATCTTATGATCTCCGTTCTCATATACAGGATTTATGACACCAACTTTAAAAGCCATTGGACAAATTCCTTGCTCAAAAATATTGTTAATTAGGTAACTAATCGGAGCTGATATTTCTTTAGAAATGGGTTTTAAGATTTCAGTTGATATACCATCTTTCCCTGTTGCTTTTTTGTTTTTTAATGTTTGTATAATGTCCATAACCTCGTTTTAATTCGAAGGAAATGATGAAAATGAGAGAGGAATCTTTGGCCCTTCATCAACGATTTCAGAAGATGGTGTTAATTTACTATTTAGAACTCTACCAACATTAGTGAAGTATTTGTTAAATGCGTTAGCAATATCGAGTTCATTATCGAGTATTTTATTTTCGTTAAGTATGTGTTTAAGTTAAGCTTTTTTTTATTTACTATTTAATGAAAAAATTTTGAAAGGATATTGATATTGACATTCTGACGATGATATGTCATTTTGCTGAATCCTCTTGATAAGCGATGTACTATGAACTTAAAATTTATTTATTTGTTGTACATACCAGCTTTTTATAGGATTACAGTTTTTTTGATAGATCCTTCAACTTACACACACAAGGCGACCACACACTCCTATTATATACATAGAGAGGATAGAATAACACGTGGGGGTAGGATTTTAGTAATTATTAAGAAAAATATAGAGGACAAAATCCTTAACAATTTTAATACTTCAATGGAACATATTCCAATCCTGATAAACAAAAAAATTTTATTTAACGGTTCCTATAACTCTCCGTTGAATAGAATCACCAATGACGATTTGGAAAACATTTTCCAACAATACTATCAGGTTCTGGTGATAGGCGACCTCAATTGCAGACATCCTGAATAGGACCGGATCTGCGACAAACCAACTTCGAATGTGAGAGTTCTTCGAACATTTTGCGAAAATGCAGATTGCAATGTCTTTTATACCTCGAATTCTACATTTTATCCCTTAACAAGTGGAAAATCGGTAAAAACAATGTAATCGGTAAAAACATTAACGGAATTAAAATACTAAGACTCCGCTCTAACATCAGACCACCACCCCATACAACTAATTCTTAAGATACTCCACAAGGGGAATGTTTTACGACTTTAGAACAACAAACTGGGCGCGTTTTAGAGGGTTACTTAACAATAACGTACAAATAGATAAAATTGAGACTAAAGGAGATCTCTACAAAATTTACAAGAAAACATGATTAAAGCACATGACGAGGCTACAAAAAAGGTAAAAATTCATGGAAAAACTGACAAACTTCCTGACGTAATAATAGTCACAATCAAACGTTGAAATAAAGCATGGAAAGACTGGCAGAGAACGAGATACATATACCACAAAGACTACATGATTCAATTATAGAAAGAAATTAACACGGACATCACACAACATAGAAATGAAGAATTGAATAATTACCTTGAAAACCTGAACTAGAGGGATGGTAACCTATGGGATATAATGAAAAAACTAAGAAATAAACGGAAAGGAGTGACCAAAATCAAAGACAACGTTCTTACGATAACAAACTAAACTGAAATAGCACGAATGTTTGGAGAACACTTCCAGAAAAACTTCACAAACGATTTTCCGTCTAACGAAGTGCATAAGGGAATTTGAGGGATTGGAACGGCTAAGACACCACATTCCTAACAAATGTCGCACGTCAAACAGGGGAATTTTCAAAATTATAGGAAGTCTTAAACTAAAGTGGGCACCCGGCAGGGACGGGATTCACAACATCCTCCTGAAAAATTTGCCACCAAAAATAATATCCTTATTTTCAAAAATTATAAATTTCATTTTGCAAACAGGTTATTACCCGGATAACTTTGAGACGGCGAATATTATCCCGGTACCGAAAACTCCTCAAGGCTGTCGATAACTACCGCCCAATTTCATTACCTAGTAACTTGGTAAAGATAATAGACAAGGTAATACTAAGTAGACTGGGGAAAGAGGTGGAAAGCTTGAGTCTTATTCCGAGGAATTCAGGGCTGATGTACTTCACAATTCATTAGTAGAGTGTTTAATTGTGTTCGAGAAGGATTCAGGAAGAAGCACCCTTCAATTCTAGTTTCGCTCGACATCCGTAAAGCTTTTGTTCGGTCTGGCTCACAGGGCTTATATTCAAACTTACTGAACTTCCGTGTTACTTGATATCCCTTTTAATATCATATCTAAAAGAAAGAACATTTTACATGAAAATTGGAAACGCTGAAGCAGGACCATACGGAAGCAGGAGTACCGCAAGGCTCGGTAATTTCTCCCTCACTGTACTCGCTGTTTAATGCGGATTTCCCAGTTAATAACACACTACTGACTGCATTATATGCAGATGATGTCTGCTTAGTACAAACAGCGAGGACAGCTGATATTGCTCTCAAAAAAGTTGAAAATCACATAATAAATGGCACTAAAAGGTAAATTCAGGCTGAAAACCTATCTTTTCAATAGACTCAAACCACAAAACAACATAATTGAACCCAAAACTCCTGTAAAATATTCAGGATACAGTATACAACCAAACACTTTGCACAACTTGCATATCGAAACTAAAGTTACAAAATCTATTAATATGTCGTACCAGTCATATATCAGTAAAAAATAAATTATTACTCTATAGGCAGGTGATATGACCTACAATGACATTCGGCTACCCAGTGTTTTGTTCGACAACAAAATATCTATTTAATCGTATGCAAGTTGTGCAAAATAAATGTATCAGAATGGCAATATGGAAAGGTACAAGACACGATAGACTTCCAAAAACATCCTTTTGACCTTTTGAGACTTTTCTTATATCTTCCAGTGCAGCTGAATGACCATATTATGATGTACTTGGGCCAGGGTTTGAACCTGGTGTACCAAATGCACTTAATAATTGTAATACCACTTGCTTTCTGAACTGCAGATACGATATTTCATGCTCTAAAAGTCTATGTCCTTGTACACAACACACAGCCCAGCCAAATAAGGTCCACCACCATTTTTTTATTCGTATTTTGGTTCTATATTGAGCAGTAAACTGGTCATTTATGTCGACCCCGCCTATACTTGAATTGTACTGGAATTGGAATGGAATTTGGCATTTTCACAGTAATTTTTTTGTTCCCTGAGGTAAATTAGTGTGTTCAGTAAGTCCAATCACAACTTCCTTACCTGTATCAGGTATATTAGTATGGGCTCCGCAGTAAGGTTCTGCATGTAAAATATATCCAATTGGGTTAGCCATTGTCCATAGTGTGAACCCAAATCGAATGGGCTTACCTCTTATGAATAGGGAGGACACAGATGGTTTAACTTGAATTTTTTTTGTCGTTTTTTTGGTCGTTCTTCTGAAGTCGACAATTCTGCTTCTTTCTCAATATTTTATTCAGGCTCGGTTTCAAGAATATGCATTTCTTCTTGATCTTCATCATCATTTTCTTCCAAATTTAAAACTGCTGTCGATCTCAAAATTGTGACAGGAAGATGACTTCCATTCCCTTCAGTTTGTTCTACCTAACCTAACAAAAACACATAATGTACTTTGTTTTGTCCTTTACTAGAAAAATAATTTACAGAACAAAAACTACACATTTTATTTATTTTATAATCAAACTTACATTTTATCAGACGATGTCTATAGCTTCCAAATTCACTTTGATTATAGTTTCTAACTATGCTAAAAAACCTTGCTAAACCGACAAAAGTGCGAAAAACTGAAAAATAGCACTAATTGTTAACTTGTAATAAAATAGAAAACTGCTCTTTTTAAATTGAAAAATTGGTTTATTAAATAAACTGAGACATTACATTTTTTTTATTGACAAGCTATTCTATTTTTACAAACTTGATATTTTGTTGTTATGACTAATTGAAACATTGTCAGCTGAAACTACATACTTATATTGTCTGAATCGAAAAAGTATATCGAAAATATTTTTTTGTATTTTTGGACCTATATATTGTAGATCATTTAATGACCAACCACTAGTGGTTTTACAACTTCCATCAAAAACAACACGTAATTTTGTTGTGAGGCTTAATTCTTTGTATACACTATGATGTGGTAAATAGTAGCTTTGGGTATTTGGTTAAGGTTACATCTTGTAAATGATCGAGTTCCTTATATTCATCAATAAATTGCTTGTAAAGAGATTTTAATAGGGGCTTCGAATTAAACTTATTTTCTAATGCATAAAAACGTTTTACTGCAATATCGAAAGAATCTCCTAATATGTTTGAAGAATATTTGAAAGGAATTTTAACAACAAATTTGCCACTAAATGATCTGAAAGTAGTATCTTTGAACAATGTTTCACAGGTCGTCTTTGGATACAAAATTATTAAATGGAATTTCTTCAAGTTCCCAGAACTTGCGTAATTGATCATCTTCTTGACAACAATTATTACTTGACAAATGCAAAATTGATGAAGATTTAGTGGTTGATTTAGAAATAGGAGCTACACCTGCAATGCCCAACCCAATTTGGTATTTTGCAGTGTTGGCAAATGTTTGCCAAGTTTTATTTGTCCTAGACAAAGAAGATTCCAGAATTCACTTGCTCCAATTAATATGTCAATATCAAAGGGTTCATAAAATTGAGGATCAGATAGCTAGATGTCACTTGGAATGCTCCAATAGGAGTGATTAACAAATTGAGGTGGAGTACTGTTATTAATTGTTTGAACTACTAGACAGTTAATGGATCTGGAGAAATTAGAAATATTTGAGCAAAGCGTGATTGAACATTTTTTGTTTATAATAGATTTAGTTTGGTTTATACCCATAATTGAAATATTAGTGTTTGATAATGGTGATTTAAGTTTGTGACAAAATTCTTGAGTGATTAAACTGTCTAAAATTCCTCTGGCTAAGTGTAAATTATTACTTGTGTCTTTAACTTGAAAAGTGATAGTGGACAATAATACTTGGGAGGCTGATATTTTGTGTTTAACTAAGAATTGCACTTGATTTTCAGCTGGGGTACCATTAATTGTAATTTGAGAATTGGTTGTATTAGATGCTTCTTTATCATTGGTTGTGTTACAATGTGAATCGTTATGTAATAAAGTACTGTGTTTTTGAGGACATT
Organism: Lochmaea crataegi; assembly: GCA_947563755.1. NCBI lineage: Eukaryota > Metazoa > Arthropoda > Insecta > Coleoptera > Chrysomelidae > Lochmaea > Lochmaea crataegi. The sequence goes on from OX387429.1 coordinate 37,265,873, forward strand.
TTTTACAGTGCCCTCATCTATAGTAAATTTTATACCCATTTAGAATAAGACCATCCTTATTTATTATTAATAAATCGGTTGAAACAAAAAATTACCAACAAAAATGAACGTCGTAACTAATTTATTAGATGTCACGTTTTTGAAGTTACGTCAAATTTTGATTTCATGTTAATGTCATAACGCAAAATAAGATATAAAAATGCGATATTCTGATGAATCCAAAAAACTTATGCTTAATGTAGTAAACTATTTTCAAAACGATTTAGGATCTCGATTTAAGGCAATTCAAAAAGCGTCCGAAGCACTAAAAGTTCCAGAAAGCACATTATATAATCTTGAAAAACCAAACAGAGCTACAGATTTCGAATTTAGAAGAAATATGTCTGCAAGCGTTTCCCGGAGCAAAACCCGAATTACAAAAAATACCCTGCATTGTTTGAGGGAAGTAATTTATAAAATGTATGCGCGAAAGGATAAAATCACAGTAGAAACTATTTTACGGCAATTTATCGAAGAGTCTCCAGAAACTAAGATTTCCAAAGGTTCGTTATATTTGGGAATTAAAAAAATGGGTTTTCATTTCAAAAAAACAGGATGGAAGAAAACATTTATTGGAAATGCCTGCAGTCAGATTAAAAAGAATATTATTTTTGAACAAATACCATGCTGCTAAAAGCGAAAAGCTCTTTACACCTGTTTTTCTGGATGAGACATGGGTTTTTAGTAAAAGCGGGGACAGAAGAATGTGGCAAGATGGTACTAAACACAGTGATTTAAAAATAACTGGAAGTGGGACACGATATGTAATTGTTAATGCCGGTAATAAAAAAGGTTTTGTGGCAAATGCATCGCTTATTTTTAAATGCAATAAAAAAACAGGCGATTACCATGATAACATGAACACCGAAAATTTTGAAAATTGGTTTAAACAGCAACTAATTGTAAACTTGGAAGAACCATCGTTAATAATAATGGATAACGCAACGTATCACAGTCGCCTGGATGAAGAAATCCCAAGAAAAAGTTGGAGTAAAACACGCATGTTAGAATGGCTCAAAAAAAGAATATTCCTTTTCCAGATCACATTTTAAAGGATGCTGTTTGGAATATAATTGAAAAGCAAGTTTTGCCAGAAAAAAATTATCATTTAGACAAATACGCTGCCGAGCATGGTCATTGTGTTCTCAGGCTACCACCCTATCATTGCCATTTTAATGCCATCGAAATGGTATGGTCAGAAACTAAAAGGCATTATGACCAAGCTATTACGAAAACTGCAAGGTCACCTACTGAAGTCTTAAAAGTATGGAATGACGTTGTAAAAAATGTACCGGAGCAACACTGGCAGAATTACATAAATCATACAGAGAAAATTATTTCTGAAGCATGGGAAGTAGAAAACAAACTGGTCCTACTAAACATCGAACCTATGGTGATCTCTGTATCCAATGAATCCGATGATGAACTATCACTTTCCGAAAGTTATTCTGATTTAGAAACTAATTAAACTTTGCCTTGAAGATCACGTTGTCTTTTTTTTTAAATCTAGAATTTGTACTTAATCGAACTCTGAATTGCCATATTTTTTTAAGAAAACTATGTATCTAGTTAATAAAACAATGTTTTTAAAATTAGTGCGCTTCTTTTATATTCTTTTATTATGTCAACATCTTTAGAATTTTATGAATTTCATAAAATTAATTTGTATTATTACAAACCGCCACTGATAATATGAAATTTCAAGTCACTACGCCAATGCAATAAGAAATATGTCAAGCATTTGACATGACAAAGGTCATAACCTAATTTTTTTCATGCGGGTTCAGATGGTTCAAGAAGCCGCATACGTTAAGTTACTAAAACGGCTGGTACCTCTAAATAGGTATTAATTTTACTATACATTGATTTATGTTATGACCTTTCATCTATCAATTCTCTATAGAAACTTGCAGACTCTTTTTTGATGTTTTCTGTTTGAAATATAGCCTTAACATGATTATTTGCTAGTATACGCTTCTTGTCAAATCTTTCACAAAGTCTTTTCCATACAACTTCATATTGTGCTTCGACAAAATCAATGCCTTCTATAACTTGTTTCGCGTACCCTTCTAAATAAGTACATAAAAAATTGTATTCGTTTGAAGTATTCATGGATTCATTATTTTGTACAATCGATACATAGTTTGTTTTAAAAGTTGACCAACTGTCATAGATTCCATTAAATGTAGGAAGTTTAATTTTTGGGAAGAAATTATTAGAATTATCAATGCTACGTGTATTATTAAAGCTATTATTTTGTAAGTTAATTGTGCTATTCGATTTAATGTAGTGTTTTAATCCTACGATAATATCAAAAAAGTCATTTTCAAAATTGTGCCTAAATTGATAATGCTCTTCTAGCTCAGATTCTGAACATTTTTCCTCTATATCTACTTGGATTGTTTGAAATTCATCTAATAAATTTTTATATGTATTAAGTCTGAACTCGACGTCAGATTAATCTGGTTTGCTACTATTTACAGATATTTGAAACGTTCTTAGATCCTCTAAACCTTGTGTCGGAGACCAGAAGACTCAATTTTAATAGTTGTCATAGATCTGTCAGTTAAGACAGAAGTTGTAGAATTTGAAGTTATAAATATAATTCGTTAATCAAAATATATTTTCACAATTCAGTTTTGTGTGATTCATTCGAACCTTCGTAAACCGGGGGAAGCGGGTAGCTTCTTTTTTGGGTACGAACCAGAGACAATCCTGAGACGCCCAAGTGCATGCAAAATTTTAGTTCGCAATACTCCACTGGTCCATTGTGCTGCAAGGTGTAGGTAGGTGGCGCACATGTAGAGGTAAGGAGGGTACGAGAGCTTATTTTCCCGACTCGGCACCCCCTTCCTAGAACTGTTTGAAAAAGAGCGCGAACTACGAAGCGATTTAAAAATTCGTTCGTAATACAGAGTTGTTTGGAAAATAATAAGACAAATCAACACAAAGAATTGTTTATTGATAAATATAGCGACAAATATGAAAGTGCGTAAACATAATACAGTTATATTATTATAATTAAATTGCAGTATTTGAAGAAAAAAATACAAGTACACAAGTTTTCTTTCATGCATTTGATAGGTAGGTTATCAGAAATAAAATTAGTCCGTTAACATACCTTCAATGCAAGATGCTCTTCATTTTTACTGTTCTCCAATGTTTCATTTACCATTTACTTGTTGATGATTTTTTCCAAGTGTATTGCTAGGGAGTAAACTCGGAACAACATCGACTCGCAGTTTACATGTACTCAAATTCAGGTAACTATCTTGTACTTCATTCCCACCGCTTCTTGTCACAATTTTGACCTATAAATGCATTAGAACGATTATTTTTTACTTTAAAAAGACCAAAAATATTCTTACTTTTTATCATTGGATGGGAAATAATGCATTTTCTCAACCTCTTCTTCACTATTTCCACACATCAAACAAAGTTTTTGTGACATCTTAACTTCTAAGCACTTCAAACTGGTCGGAATTCTAATAAAATTAAACAATTCTAGCAAAACAAAAAGTAACAAATAACGAGAAAAATAAAAATCAGATACAGAGCAACACAAACGTCAACCAAATATGGCGACAGGCGACACAGCAAATGTCAGATGGAATTGCAGCGCTGCAACCGCCACCTGCCTACACCTTGCTAGCTTTTAAACAAAGACATATTTATACAGTTCCAATGTATCAGACAAAGGAGTCTTCTCATGTTCTCACCGAACTAATTTTCCTATGCACTTGTGCGTCTCAGGGTTGTCTCTGGTACGAACAGAACATTTAGTGGCGACCGTGACAGGACATATTACGTTTTAAAAGAAGAAATTCACGATACTGGATTGTGAATTTGAACGTTTTGGTGGTTTGACCGAGTTTGTTGCACAAACTTTTACCGCGTTCAACAAGTATTTCGTATCGTTTCACCGAAAATTCGTTAGTAAATATGGCCAACGAAAAGAATTTGAAGAAAAGCCGGAAAGCAATTCGAGGCATGTTTACAAAATACGCGAATGAACTCGACGAATTATTTAGTGCTGATCCCGTGGATACAGAGTCGGTAGGGATAACATTCGAACTTTTAAGGATAAAATTTGATGAATTGAAAGTATTGAACAATCAAATCTATGAGCTTGTATTAGACAGTGCATCGGAAGAAGAATTGATTAGTGAAATTGAAAGCTGTGAGGATTACAATAAGAAGTATACCAAAACAAGAACAAAGTTTGAGAAAATAAAAGGTGATTTAACTACAGTGGTAAAGAATGCTCACATCTGCAATGTTCCCAACCAAAATTCCTTGGAAAGAACAAGTATGCATAAGTTTCAGTTACCAAAAGTAGAATTTAAACGTTACGACGGCAGTATAAAAGAGTGGTTATCCTTTTGGGCGCAGTTTAAGAAAATTCACAATGACAATTCTATTGACAATAGTGACAAAATTGAATACCTGATTCAAGCTACTGTCCAAAATAGCCGAGCTAGGCGATTAGTAGAAAGTTATCCAGCTATGGGGGAAAATTATGAAAAAATCATTGAAAGCAATTCTGTCTCCAAACAAAAATTTGAAATTGCTGTTCTCTACGATCAAATAGAAACACAGTTGCGTGCACTCGAAACATTAGGCATATCCTCCGACAAGTGTTCTGCTATGCTGTACCCGCTAATCGAATCCTGTTTACCACATGAATTAATTAGGGTTTGGCAACGTTCATCGTTTTTCAATGATTCTTCGTTCCTAGAGACTACGAGTACACACTCTGGCGACGCAACCACTATTTCCTCTTTAGAAGTTCGTCTTAAAAATCTTATGTCATTTCTTAGACAGGAGGTGGAGAACGAACAAAGAATCGACTTAGCTGCCGAAGGTTTCGGAATTAAGGAGTCATCATCGTCTGATAAACACGATAAGCGAGTTCCGCTATAGATAAGAAATTTAGACGTAACAGTGAAATCCCTACTGCGGCGGGACTTATGAATTGCGAAGTTATCACATGTATTTTTTGTACAGGGTCTCATGATAGTTCGAGCTGTTTCAAGGCGCAGAAGATGTCTTACGAGCAACGAAAGGAAGTACTCGCACAGAAAAGGGCCTGTTATCGCTGTCTAAAGGTGGGTCACCAGTCGAAAAGGTGTAGAAGTCGTCTAAGATGTATTTTATGTAAGCGTTCTCATGTCGTTCTAATGTGTCCTGGCGTTCCTGACGTTATAGAAAATAAGCCTACCACCAGTGTAGAAGCTGCTGTTACGAGAGATGTTCAAAGAAATCAGACCCTATCCAATTATACAAGCACTCAGATATTTTTGCAGACGATTCGAATTATCCTGAAAAGTTTTGTTGGGTCTAGGGTAGTACGAGCCTTGATTGATAGTGGATCGGAAAGGTCGTACATTTTGAAAACCACTGCTAGACAGCTTGGATATAAACCTAAACGTTGCGAGAAAATCGTTCACAGTCTATTTGGTGGGAGACAGGTTTTAAATACCCACAACTGCTATGACATTACAATTTCCAACGACGGAGACTATAGCTACATGTTCGAAGCCCTCGATGAGACGACTATTTGTGGTGACATTGTTCCAGTTCTTCAAGGTCAGTGGACAGAGGAAATGAAATACTTCGATGCTGAGATTTCTGACGCTGGAAACCCCGGTCCGATCGAGCTATTGTCGCGGGAAGTTTGTATACCGGAAGACGCCGAGAATTAAAATGTGGCCTATTCGCAATTGAGACTCATTTTGGTTGGACGCTTATGGGAAAAATACCAACAACAAACAGTCGATCTGATGTGGTGACGACAACTCTGAATTTGTTTGTCAAAGATATGACAATTAGCGATATGTGGGAACTTGAGACTATTGGTATTAAAAATCCTTCAGACAAGCCTAACAAAGAAGAAAATGACATAGAGGCTAGGAAATTATTTCTACAGACAGTGAAAGTAGATAAAAATGGACGTTACGTGGTTCAACTTCCATGGATTGATGGACATCCCCCAATTCCGACAAATTACAAAATGGCTCGAAAGAGATTAATCAATACTGTTAGCAAGTTGAAGAAAAAAGGGGTTTTTGAGCTATATGATGATGTTTTTGCAGAATGGGAAAAAGAGGAGGTCATCGAAATAGTTGGATCATCTCAAGAAGTGGACCTAACTAAAGGTCATTATCTGCCACACCGACCAGTTATAAAAGAAAACAGAGCCACCACCAAGATAAGACCAGTATTTGATGCATCGGCACATGAGACAGGGGAACCAGCATTGAACCACTGTTTAGAAAAAGGGCCTAATTTGATAGAGTTGATTCCGTCGATGTTGCTCAGGTTTAGAGAAAATAAAATGGGAGTGACGGCAGATATCCGTAAAGCTTTTCTTCAAATAGGTCTCTGTGAAAATGATCGTGATTTCCTTAGATTTTTATGGTTCGATTCTCAATGTCAAGAAATTGTTTTGCGACACAAACGTGTGGTTTTTGGAGTCAACAGTAGCCCTTTTCTTTTAGGAGCAACGATAGAATATCATTTATCTACGTATCTCTAAAAGGGTCCCAATTCAGGAAAATATTCTCGAGAAACCCTTGAACGGTTGAACAAGAGTTTCTACGTTGATAATTGCGTCGCTAGCTTGCATGATGAAAGATCCCTGTCTGAATTCATTAAGGAAGCAACTGCAGTTATGGCCGAAGGTCAGTTTGAATTAAGAGGGTGGGAGTACACCGGCTCTGCTACCTGTGATACCTGTCCCCTCCTAGGTTTAGTCTGGGATCCGCAGAGAGACGTTTTATATTTGAATCCAGAATTCATTTTGTCTGACCTTAACCAAGAACTATTGGTAATATCGAAACGACTAATCTCGTCCATTTCGCATAAAGTTTTCGACCCTATCGGATTCACGTTCCCTTCAGTTTTGGTACCCAAGCTTTTGTTACAAGGCCTGTGGAAGGAACGACTTACTTGGGACCAGGCAGTAGATGACGACACTGCACAGTCTTTCAAGGCATGGGTCAGAGATTTACCCTACATGAAGAAAATTGAAATACCTCGATGGGTGTTGACTACAAATTCTGATTCGCAAGATCTAAGTCTCCACACATTTTGTGATGCTAGTAACAATGCGTACGCATGCGCCATATTTTTGAGAGCTGTTATAAATGGAAAGGTTGCAGTCTTTTTGTTGGCCGCTAAAGCTCGAGTAGCACCCTTAAAAAGATCAAATACCAAAATGACCATTCCTCGACTGGAATTATTGTCGGCCACCATAGGAGCTAGGTTGTATGCGCATGTCGTAGAAAATTTGACGAGAAAAGTTGAGAGTTTTTTCTGGAGCGACTCCTCTACTGTGATATCGTGGATTCAAAGGAAAGAAGAGTGGGGAGTTTTTGTCTGGAACCGGGTGAAAGAGATACGTAATTTGACCGATACTGAAAAATGGCGCCACCTACCAGGTATACATAACCCAGCAGACCTTCCATCGCGAGGGTGTTCTCCAAAACAATTGTTTGATTCTAAATGGTGGGAGGGGCCAACATGGCTGTATGATGAACAACGACAGTGGCCGTGTATGATTATTAATTACAATGAAGAAGAAATTGGACAGGAGAGGAAAAAGAAATTAACAAGTACTTTTCTAAATATAGACAACTTGGTCGACTGGCATCTTGATCATTTTTCCAAATATACTATGACCATACGAATGATCGCTTGGATTTTCAGATACATTTACAACTGTAAACAGTTAAGGAAAAACTCAGTGGAGAGTTAGCAGTTCAAGAAATAGAAAATGCTGAAAAATTCGTTTATAAGTTGGTACAACAGAAGACGTTTTCAAGTGAAAATGACAAAAACATAAGATGTCTTCACCCCTTTTATGATCAAGATGGATTAATGCGATTAAAATCGAAAGTTTCGCATAGAGAAGATACAGAAAATGATCGCTTTCCTATTGTGTTACCTGCCAAGGATCCAGTGGTAAAAAGTTTGATCATGGACATGCATGTTAAAGCTCGTCACGTAGGAACTCAGAGTCTCTTAAGCCTGCTTCGGGAAAAATTTTGGATTATAGGCGGGAGACGAACAATACGATCAGTAGTCTCGAAATGTGTGATTTGTCGAAGGTTCGACGCAAAACCAGTGATAGTAGAATCCCCTCCACTTTCATTGGACAGAGTTCGTGATGCTGTCGCGTTTGAAGTAACGGGGGTAGACCTCACTGGACCGCTGTACTTAAAAAGTGGTGATAAGGCTTGGATCTGCCTATTTACATGTGCGGTTTATCGGGCGATCCATTTGGAGTTGGTTACATCCTTGTCAGCCCAAAGTTTTCTTCAAGCTTTGCGACGGTTTGTGTCGAGACGTGGAAGGCACAAGACAATTTATAGTGACAATGGAACAAATTTTTTAGGTGCCGAAAACGCTATGTCTCAATTGGACTGGGACACGATTGTGCGTGAAAGTTCCGTAAGACGCATATCGTGGAAATTTAACCCCCCTACGGCTGCTTGGTGGGGAGGTTTTTGGGAACGTTTGATCGGAGTGCTGAAACCGTTATTGAGGAAAGTGTTAGGTCGCGCACGTTTAAAATATGAAGATTTGTTGACTATTTTGTGCGATTGCGAGGCTATTGTTAATGCTAGACCTATCACGTACCTATCCGAGGATCCTAAAGACTTAGTAGCGTTGACACCAGCGATGTTTCTTCGCGATCAAATAGAGTACGGTCTTCCTGATTGTGATGCCATAGACCGCGGTTCTTTGTGTAAGAAAATAAGAAAAATGCAAGCCTTACGCGAAACTCTCCAAACTCGGTTTCGTTCTGAATATCTAGGACAGTTAAAATTTTCGTGTAACAAACGGGCTAATCGGAAAATTACAGTCGGCGAAGTTGTTTTAGTCGGCAATGACAATAGTAAACGCATAGACCGGCCGATTGCTAAAGTGATAGAAGTTCTACCAAGTAAAGATGGACAGATTCGTCTGGTTCGAGTGCAAACCCCTCGTGGGGGCATTATTGAGACCTGTTCAAAGATTATACTCGTTAGAGTGTAAAGATGATTCTGATTTACATCTTCAAGAGGAAAATTCTTCGCCAAGCGGCAATGGAGAAATAAGTAGTTGTCAGAAGTCACACGAATCAGACACAGTTGTTGATCCAGGAGATAATGTTGGTGCGGGAATGACGAAAACGAGAATAACGCGTAGCGGACGTCTTTCTCGAATGCCTCTTCGTTTTCTATAAGTGAAACAGTGGGTTCTACTTTTCTGAAAGAAAATGTTATGTACTTTATTTTTTTTGGTCTCTCTTTTGTTAAGTGAAAAATGTGTTTTTGTTCATAGACATTTTTCAGGTGGGAGTATGTCGGAGACCAGAAGACTCAATTTTAATAGTTGTCATAGAACTGTCAGTTAAGACAGAAGTTGTAGAATTTGAAGTTATAAATATAATTCGTTAATCAAAATATATTTTCACAATTCAGTTTTGTGTGATTCATTCGAACCTTCGTAAACCGGGGGAAGCGGGTAGCTTCTTTTTTGGGTACGAACAGAACACCTTGCTTTAGCGATTCTCTGTTTCGAATCAATTTTTTGAGTGACATGATAACAAATAATGTGCCTACTCTTAATCGCGTTAGAGGAACTCTTTTATAGTTAAAATCTTAATCGTGAGTAAATTGGTATTAGATTTTAGATTTTTAGATTAGGTTTTAATTGAAATTAGGGTTGAAACTAACTACCTACTGCAACATTTAGAAATCAAATAGTCATTACCTTTATAATGCAACTTGCTTTCTCCCCTATCGTTGAAACCAATATCAAATGGGCGACTGCACTACTGGAATGGCGTTGATACACCATTTTAAGTATCCTGTGTGAAGGACCAGAATATTATGTATAATGAATTGTTAACTTGTAATAAAATAGAAAACTGTTCTTATTAAATTGAAAAATTGATTTATTGATTTATTGAATAAATTTTGACAGTTAACTTTTTTTTGTTCACAAGCTATTTTTACAAACTTGATATTTGTTGTTCTTGTTCTTCTACCTCTTCATCTTCTCGTGCAGATTCCAATCTGCTGGCATTATTTCGCTCTACAGGTTCAGAATTGATTTCTGCAAAAGATGGTCTTTCGGCATTAGAGCCATTATTCTGCAATTTACCACGAAAATTTTCGTCAATAAAATTTGCTGTATGACACGACCAAAAGTTCTCGCAAAAATATAAAACGTTCTCTATTCTCCAGACAAAATTTTATAAAGTTCGCATTTGACATTACAGTCTGTTTAATATGTAGTATGATGCTGTTGATGTAGACATGTGAATGTGGCTTAACATCAATAGAACCATAGACTTATAAGTCTATGAATAGAACATAATGTATCACATCGTCCATGTCATATGTCATACTTCTGGGCAGTTGTCAGTTGATTATCAATGTAGAATAAAGCACATGTTTGTTACAAGTTTCAAGTGTTTAATTTATATTTATAATATTAATACTTACATACATTAAAACATGGCACAGTCATAAAAAGCAAAATTCAGTGAAAATCACCACCAGAAAGTAGTCTCCAAGCTTAAGTTAAAAGCAAGTATACCTCAACAGCATCATACTACATATTAAACACCTTCCCCTTTAAGATGAACTATCCGATTCATAAGAAGTATACATGTTGTGATAATTTGGTGGCTTGATTGTGCGACCATAACGGGAGCGAGTTGTAACCATATGTTTATTGGGGGTACTGTTTTGATTACACTTATTCATCATACTACGAGAACTATCAACAGGAGTACTTTGAATGTTCGAGTTATCTGGAGAGTCCACACTAGGGGTATTATGGTTGGTACGAGTTGCTATCGAACTTGATGAATTACTGGAGGAGCTACGACGAGAATTAGGTTGATTGATTTGGTTGGACGAATTGATATCCGGAAGTAATTCAGGTTCAAAGATAAATTTATGATCAGAATTTGTTTTTGATAGTTTTATCTGCGAAGTATTACGACGCACGATTTTATTATTGCTCTCTTTTTTCACCCAGTAAGACCTCGGTTCGGAAGCTTTCTCTATTACAATAGCTTTACACCAAGTACGCTCATTCTTACATTTTATTACTATTTTATCGCCTTTTATGAACTCTTGGTGCTTCCTACGAACTAACTTATCATACTTAGCTTTGACAATTTCTTTTTGTGAGGTTAGTTTGTTGTAAATATGAGTTTGAACTTTTGGTTCTAAGGTCTTCATAGTTACTGGTATTTGGGATTTTAGATTCCTGCTTTGTAAAATCTGGGCAGGGGATGCATTAAGATTGATGATCGGGGAATTGTTGTATTCTAGAATATATTCTCTAAAATCTATTTTATCTTCATTGCATTTCCTTAAAATTTGTTTGCTGATACTGACTGCTTTTTCCGCCATACCATTACTTTGATGGTAGTGCGGACTGCATGTCTTTATTGTGATTTCTTTTTCTTTATAATACTTTAGACAGAGGTTTGATATGAAGGGGAGATTATCTGCAATAATATACTGTGGATACCCAAAACGCGTAAAAACATCTTGAAAAGCATCGAGAATAGTCTCCGAAGTTTTGTCTTTCAATAGAATTAATTCTAACCAATGTGAGAAGTGGTCTATAATAACCAAGTAACTATGATTACCAAATTCTAATATGTCAGTACCAATTTTATTAAATCTAAGTTTTGGTGTAGAGTGTGGCAACATTGGTTCCCTGAAGTTGGCAGGCATGTATTTTTCACAAATTCGACATTTCTTAATAAAAGAAGTTATATCTGTGGACAAGTTTGGCCAATAGAACAACTTACGGGCCTTATTTATTGTTTTACTGATTCCAATATGTCCTTTATGAAGTAATTTAATCATTTCCAATCTAAGAGTATGAGGTACAATTATTTTATCTTCTAAGAAAATGATTCCTGCCTCGACATAAATTGATTCTTTCAATGGGATATATGGTTTACAGTTTGGGGGTATTAAACTATCTTTTGGCCAACCATTATAATAGTAATCATAAATTTTTGATAATGTTTCGTCTTTACTTGTTTCAAGCCTGAATTGGTCTTTTTTTGAATCACTCATAGGTAAATGTCTTGTCACCAAATGCACCATCTCAAACATGTCAGGGTCTGGCTTGTTGTCGCCCTTTAAGCTCGACCTAGATAGCATGTCTGCAAACTGTATATTCTTACCTGGTACATTATAAACATTAATGGAATATTTGAGAAGTTTTAATCGTAGCCTCTGTAAACGGACTGATCCTATACTATGAATAGGTTTTTTCATAATTGATACTATAGGTTTATGGTCAGATTGGACATCTACATTATTTTTATAAATAAAATCATGATACTTTTGGCAACCGAAGTATATGGCAAGCATCTCTTTTTCAGTTTGACTGTAGTTGATCTCGTAATCATTCATAGTGCGAGATGCACATGCAACCAATTTGAGAACATTATTTTCATACTGTTGAAACATACAACATCCAAGAGCATTTTTAGAAGCATCACATTGCAGGACTATTTTCTTATTACAATTGAAGGGGACTAAAGCTGGGGATTGACTTATTATGACTTTTAACTTAGCAAACACTTCTTGATGCTTAGGCAACCATGAAAACTCTATGTTTGATTTTAACAGTTCACATAATGGGTGCATAACCTCAGACATATTTTTGACATAACGTCTGACATAATTGAATGAACCTATAATTCTTTGAAGTTCAACTTTATTAGTGGGAGGACGTAGTTTTTTTAAAGATTCGACTCTGACCTATCGTCCATGTCATATGTCATACTTCTGGGCAGTTGTCAGTTGATTATCAATGTAGAATAAAGCACATGTTTGTTACAAGTTTCAAGTGTTTAATTTATATTTATAATATTAATACTTACATACATTAAAACACAGTCTTTTACGTAATTTGTAAACTAACAAAAAACAAATTGCTGCAACATAACAGGTTCTTTCTTGTTCACCAATTTTGAAAAGAAAATTAATCTTATTGAAAATAAATTATATGAGGTTAATGAAAGTGTGCTTGTTTACTGTTTGCTACGTTTTAAAGATCAATCTGCAACTGTCATACATCAGCTGTTACCAAAATAAGCCGTCGCGGACCGTATGAATTACTCAAAAAATTTTTGGGAGATTTTTTGCCCGCGTAATACAGATATTAAGATAATGTTATAAAATCTCAGGAAAAATTTCTGTCAAAATTTTCGTGATACATCTCAGAGTAATTTTCTCTTATAATCTCCCTAGAGCACGAATTATTTCCGGACATTTTCTTAAAAAATTCGCAACTGAGGAAAATTTCCGAAATATAATTCCTGCTCGCGGGAGATTCGGTAAGAAAATTTTATACCAAAACTTTTTTAAAATAGAAATTAAATTGGTGACATGCTTAGGTGACATATTATTATTTATAACAGCTGTCAAGCCAGAGGGAAATTTCCGCTTATTAATTTCCCTCTACGCAGGGAAGTTTCCGAAGAAATTAGGTTATTGTCATAGCAACATGTTAAAATGCAGGCATCTGATTGGCTAAAATTAACTGGTATAAAATTTTCGGTATAATTCTCTGGAATTCAATACCTTGATAATGCAAACTTTTGGTATAGAGAGCAGTATAACTTCAGACCAGGAAGCAGTACAATAACTGTGATAACAGATCTCATCACAAATATGGGTGATTCTGTTCTAACTGTGATTTTTTTTATTAATAATTTTTGTTCTTTAAAATAAATTTAGTAGACATTCTTTGGAAAAATCGATTAAATTTATTGTTTTGTACACATTTTAATTTATGAGATAATTAGTTTGAATCATGTATTGCTACAAAAAAAATAAGAAATTTATCGAAAAATTCTACATATGCCTATGACACGGTATTGACATTTAAGTGATCTATTGTAAGTTGCAAGTAATACTATACAAAAAAAGTGATGATATATGATCATGCATATCTAATTAACACAGAAATTCCATTAATAGATTGTTGATTAAGGGCCAGTGAGAACAAATAGTGAAGGAAATAAAAAATCACAGTTAGAACAGAATCACCCATATTTCTAACAAGGTAGATAAAGGTATGGCCTGAATTCTAATAACTGTAGATCTGAAGAAGGCTTTTGATACTGTGGATCATGAGTTGCTGGTTAAAGTATTGGAAAGTGATGGTTTGCAAGGAGCCTGGTTTAAAGACTACTAGTATGGACGAACACATTATACAAAGGTCAATAATATATCTAGTCTCTGGGATAATATCACATCGAACTAAACCTCACAGATCAAGTTGAAGCCATTTTGATTCTTCAGTATAAAACCATCAAAAATATTTTCACTCTACTCAGCCTATGTCCATCTGAAAACCTATATTTCCCTAATGGAATAATGGATATCAAGTCATCCTCCATAGTTCATAAGTGTAACTCGAACAACTGCAACTCGAACATAAATTTTACTAGATCAAACAATATACACCATTACAACATAAGACGCAGTGATAGTCTAAGAACAATGAAGTGGCCAAAGAAGCTTGTTTGCCGAGGGCGTCAGGATCTATAACAGACTCATACAAACAAACGCATATCTCACCAAAAACGATGGGAGTCGAAATCTTTAAAATACGCTTAAAGCAACTGATATTTTTTTCAGTGAATAATAAAAAAGTAGTTTCCTGTTTTTTAGACATGACACTGCATATACTTGCTTTACTTACTAATTTTTTCTACATATGTTTACTAAAAAACATCGTAACCTTGAAAATAAATTTTCTTTTCTTGGTATTTATTATTATAAAGGGTGATTAATTAGTGTGATATAGCTCAGTTGGTCTGTTATGAAATATACTAAAAAAAATTATTTATAAAACTTGTAGATACCTTTAAGCTTAATTTTTCAAAATTAGTTGTTACAGGGCGTTCCATAACTTGGTGCCAGATGAATTTGAAGGTTTTTTTAAATGAAACACCCCATATTTTATTTTAAAACTGAAATCCGCTTCACTTCCATTACAACAATATGAGGTTGTAATCGGATTTTTTAACGAGCCCAACAACCATGGTCTGGGGACCTCGGTTTTACGTCTCATCCGAAAGACGGCATATCTACATTACTACTATAGTAGTCTAAAGTGCACCCTAGTAGACTAAAGTGTTTGGCTGCAGGCTGTTCGAGCTCTTTGTGGGTTTTTGCCCAGTGGTCACCCATCCAAGTACTAACCGCGTTCCAAACTGCTTCAACGTAACTATCGCCTCAGAGGCGCTCCACTACAGTGCTGGGTCGACGCCCGTAATCTGTTATTCAGAGTATTTGAATACTTATAATTTTCTGTCAAAATCGTGGCAAGTTCAACCCCCTATATAATTCAATAGGAGTAAAAAAAATTCTATTGTAGCCAAAGCTTTTTAATGATTTTAAAAATTTGTGAATACGAATGGTTTTGCTAATATTTATTAAATCAAATACATGGTGAGTCAAAATCCACGTAGATAATTATTTTAAAAATTTTAAATGGATCACCCGTATTTTATATCATTGTCGAAGAGTACTATTATCATACTTCTATTTTTATGAAGAATTCGCTTTCTAACCAATGCTCTAGACGGTTTTTGATAAGTCTCTCTAACTTTTTAGAATGCAAGATGCTAGCGATATTGATCTTTATGACATTGGCTACTCATATGGTTTACCTATTTTTTTTTATTTTTGAACTTTTTTTTATACACTGTGTTCATTTGAAAAGGACCCACCCTTAATATTTCAAAAATGGAACAGATTAGAAAGAAATGCCGAAACACGTCAACTTTTAACTTGAGAGGGACACTTTTTGGCGCTAATGTCATAAACGTCAGATTCACCCCCTCCCTACTGGAGACTCCCCTTACATTTTTTCAAATGGCATTAGGTATCAATTCACACCTGATTTAAAAGGTCTGGTAAATCTCTATTCAATCAATTTGTTTTGCCTTATACCATTGTTATTTAATCGTTGTTTAATATTGGCTCTTTTTCAACTTTTATTGCCCGAATGTTAACGGTAGTCACTTTGACACATGATTAAATAGCAGTTTTTTCTTGTTAACAGTTGTCTTTTTACTATTTGTGAATTTTTTATTCTTCAAAGAGTCTTTTCATCATAACACAATACGGGGGCATACGAAAAGTTGAAAAAGAGCCAATTTTAAACAACAATTAAATAACAATGGAAGGCCGGTATCAAAAGCAAAACAACATGATTGAATAGAGATTTACCAGACCTTTTAAATAAGGTATGACTTGGTACCTAATGCCATTTGAAAAAATGTAAGGGGTATCTCCAGAAGGGAGGGGGTGAATCTGACGTTTGTGACATTAGCGCCAAAAAGTGTCCCCCTCAAGTTAAAAGTTGACGTGTTTCGGCATTTCTTTCTAATATGTCGCGTTTTTTAAATATTAAGGGTGGGTCCTTTTCAAATGAACACAGTGTATATTTGGTCTTAAGAGAGATGAATACATATAACTGAAATATTTAAAATGAGTTTTGTATTCATATTGTTATACCTTCAGTAAATAGAAAGAATTTTTTAAATTTTTTTCAGGTGGTTCCTGATGTCCCTAGTATAAAAGAAAAATACGTTACAATCGATTTTCAGAAAACAACGGCGCTATCACAGTCAATAAATCCTAATATGACCATAGAAGAAGGTTGTAGAAAAACTAGGCACAATTCTACAATCAACTATCACAGTTCTATAAGTGATTAAATATAATCAACAATTTGTGATGTATTTTTTATTTATTTTTTTTTGTGACAATTGTAAGGTGTTTTTATAATTATTTCGAACGTAAATTCTGATAAATAATCAGACTAAGACAAAAAAAGTATTAGGAGTCCGGTGACGCCAGATCGAAAACTTGTAATTTTTAGGTATTAAGAGCAAATGCTTTAGAACAATTTCAATTTTCAAAATATGAATGACAGTTTTTTAAAATTATTGTTAATGAAACAATTCTTATTGAATCATATTATTAAAGGTGTGAAGAGTAAGATCTATAGAATACTAAAATTATTGACAATAATGAAGTCTGCAACATGGCTTAGTCTACCAAGCATTATGTATATATGAATCATTAGTGCTCATCTCAGCTTTGACCATAAAAATTCAGAGCATGTAGTGGCATAATATTGGCCCGTCAAGACACTTTTTATACTATTACCATAAACAAGCTTATGGCGCCAGAAAATAGTGAAATATGGTATATGTACTAGTCGTAGAAAAACAATATTTTTTCCAAAAACCGTTCATGAATATTGAAATTTCAGACAAAATTTTTAGAAGCAAAAGTCAATATTTCCTTACATTAATTTGAGAAATATTCATTTTTGTACTGTAAGTAAATATATTATTTCCTTACAGTTATCGATTATGTACTAAGAAAATTATTAAAATACGTTTATCTAAAGCTTGCTGGATGAATTTGTTGGTGGCCTATTTCGTTAAAATCTTTATTTTTTTTTGGCTTATAATCTTCCGCTTGTCGTTTCAATAATGAATGAAGTTTGGATGTTTAGATATATCTACATCATTTTTACTTGAAAAATGAATAATTATCTCATGCTCATGAGAACTTTTTTATTATTGCGATAGTTCATGGAACGATTGTATGCATAGTAGTATTTTTCTTTTGATTTTTTTGGTATTGAAACTAATAAGGAAGTATTCACTGCCTCACCAGTTCCAGAGGAGTTCCAGAAATGGAAATTCATACTCGTTTTTCATTATTTCGCATTTTTAAGTGCTACTTTACCTTGAAATTTCGAAAACCATTAATTAAACTTCTAGATGTTTGGTTTGACATTTCAATTGTTATTAATAATTTCATGGTAATATTTATTTATGAACAAAATTATTCATAATTTTTAGAAAATTGAACTATATTTTAATTTCTTTTGTTTTTAAACGATTTTCGGAAAAATAGTATGTGTACCTCAAAGAAAAGCCACATTCCTGTATTTCGTATTGCTTGTACCGGCAAGCAATCTTCACATTCTTTTGGGAATGTTGAGAATTTTCGAACTAAGTAAAAAATATACTATTCACTTGAGTCTAAACTTACGCTTATGTAGGTATAGTTACCACATATTCTACAAAACAGAGCAAACCAAAGAAAAAAATAGAAACACCATACAAATGATTTTAATACATTTTTGTAATAAATTTTATAAATACCAAAGATATTATTAATATTTTTTAGAGTGGGTGTGTGTGTGAGTATGTATGAGTGTGTGTGTGTGAAAAATATACAGGATGATTTTTTTCGATGGCACATTAGGTATTAGGATGGGAAAAGTTATGTCATACGATTAAGATGAATAAAAACCAAAAAATGTCGAAACTGTTGTTACACTTGAATCATCTTACAGTGATTGATATAAATAGTTAGAATTCAGTAATTTTCATTTATAACGAAATTAATGGAGTTTATTATATCAGTGAAACATAAATTGTTTTTTATTACTAGTTTGAAAAAGCTACTGTGTAGCGAAACGCGTCACTAATTTTAATTTGAACGTTAGTTCAAAATAAAAATGATTTAAACAAATTAAATTGTTTTATTTCATCATAAATTGTTTTAATTCAATAATAATATCTCGAGAAACATAAGACGTAGGTAATGTATCTTGTTATAAAAAGTTGTGACTGAAATAGCAATTCAAAAAGTTCAAAATATACGGGGTGATTCATTTAAAATAACGAAGTTGACTGCAACTTCCGGTATAAGTCGAGCGTAATTCCATTCGATAGATCAATGTCGGAAACCCCTTATTACAAATCTTCAGATTTGTATTCTGATCGGTTTTGCCAGAATGCCTAATGTGCTATCGAAAAAAATCACCCTGTATTTATAGTTTATAATAAACAAAGAAACGAAGACAAAAAGGTAATTTTGCCAAAGATATTTTTAAGTAATGAGAATTTTTTGTAAATTATTTCGTTTTATATAATATTTTAATTGTATTATATATATATATATATATATATATATATATATATATATATATATATATATATATATATATATATATATATATATATATATATATATATATTGTATTGTTCATCTCTAGTAATATAATAACTCTTATTATATATTGTGGCTTTTTAGAGAAAAATACCTATTTTCAAAGTACACACTTTATTTTGTTTAGCTTTCGTTGCACTTCGTCAACTTCATCAGAACAAAATCCGTGATTAAAAAATAATATCAAAAATCATCATAATAAAAAATACAGAATAATTTTATAGAAAACACGTTCAAATTTTGATTATTTTACCAAACTAATGTCAAACGTCAAAATAACGTTAAAAATTGAAAGTGACAAATGAAAAGTTTTAAATTTGTGTTCGTAAATAGCAGTTTTAAAGGTGGTATCTTGTATTGAATTGTCCGGTAGTTCATTGATTGATCGGAGCTAATGTGTCAATGTTTTGACTGGTATTTCTTACGGAATTATAATTATGTTTCTTCTTTTTTAGTTGCAAGTCTAAGTCTATCAGGTTTGAGTAAATTAAATTTAGTCCGTCAGTGTCTGTTTTGGTATTCATGGGATGTTTTTCTTGAGATATTCTAGCCATTTCAGTAAAAAGTCGTTCTGTATAATTTTTACATTTGTCAAGTATTTCAGTATTCTCAAAGTCTATACTATGTCCGGTGTTATGGGTATGTTGGGCTAATGCACATCGGTTCACATATCGTTTGCAATCACTTTTATGTGAAGTTATACGGTCTTTGAGATGTCTTGAAGTATGTCCTACACATTAGCTCCGATCAATCAATGAACTACCGGACAATTCAATACAACAATACACCTTTAAAATTGCTATTTACCAACACAAATTTAAAACTTTTCATTTGTCACTTTCAATTTTTAACGTTATTTTGACGTTTGACATTAGTTTGGTAAAATAATCAAAATTTGAACGTGTTTTCTATAAAATTATTCTGTATTTTTTATTATGATGAAGATTTTTGATATTATTTTTTAATCACGGATTTTGTTCTGATGAAGTTGACGAAGTGCAACGAAAGCTAAACAAAATAAAGTGTGTACTTTGAAAATAGGCATTTTTCTCTAAAAAGCCACAATATATAATAAGAGTTATATATATATATATATATATATATATATATATATATATATATATAGTTATATAGTTATATATATATATATATATATATATATATATATATATATATAACTCCGATTATATATATGCTGCTTTAAATGAAGTAGAAAATATTAATTTTCAATAAACGATATTTTATAACTATAATTGTTATTATTTTTAAAAAGTGAGAATGGGCTGCTGAGGTTTAAACCTATAATAGCCCATTTTTTACATGAGATTAGTAAGTATATGCTAAACATATAAATATGTAAGTAGCTGTGTCTTAGCCAGGAGGTCAAGTATCTGGGCATAATTCTGGATGCAAAGCTAACCTGGAACTCACACCTACATGACAAAACCAATAAAGGGAAGATGGCCCCAATGGCTGCCAAACGGGCGATAGGAAACACATGGGGACTAAATCCACGGATAGTTCACTGGTTGTACACAACTGTGCTGGGACCCATGGTTACCTATGGAGCCCTAGTTTGGGGGCCAAAAACAGATCAGAGGAAAGCCGAACTGGAACTACAGAGGCTTGCCTGCCTGTGCATAACGGGTGCGATAAGAAGCAGCCCGACTGCGGCATTGGAAGCCATTCTCAATCTTACGCCTCTTGCTCTGCATGTTAAGGCGGAAGCGAGAATGGCTGCATTCAGGCTGGAATGCAATGGGAATTGGCACGAAGGAACCAACTCCCATAGTCATTCCAGAATCACAGATGTTATCACAAACTCGCTGCTTGAAATGAGAAGGGATAACATGTTGGCCACTATAAACGACAACCAACCTAACCATATCCAGCTAAACTGGGATGGGCTGGAAGCATTCAGCCAGGAAGGAACGTTGGTGTGGTACACAGACGGATCTAAAACTGACCAAGGAACAGGAGCTGGAGTCCATGCCAGACCCAGGCGCAATGTCCACGCATCGTTGGGGAAGTTTGCATCTGAATTCCAGGCAGAAATCTAAGCTATCGACACGTGTTTGCAAATGAACATCGAAAGGGGGTATAGAGGCCAAAAGATCCTCTTACTCTCAGATAGTCAGGCAGCACTGAACTCTTTAGCATGGCCCCATATCAGATCTAAACTGGTCTGGGACTGCCTTCAAAAACCACAATAGAGTAACTCTTGAGTGGATCCCGGGGCACAAGGGTATTGTAGGCAATGAAAAGGCAGACACCCTAGCTAAACTGCATTCACTGGTCCTGAACCAGTATTTGGAATATCAAAATCTGCTGCACGTGGTTGTATATATTTTTGAATGCAGTATCATAAAAAAATAAAAACAAAAAATTTTGTCTAAAAAATGAAAACAAAATTAATGGGTGGACCACCCTTAACATTTAGGGGAGTGAAAAATAGATGTTGATCGATTCGCAGACCTACCTACCCGATATGCACACAAAATTTCATGAGAATCGGTCTAGCCATTTCGGATAATTAGCAAATAAGGGGTTCATCGTAGAAGGGTGAAAATTTAGAGTTGTATGTATTTTTGAATGCTGTATCATAAAAAAATGAAAACAAAAAATTTTGTCTAAAAAATACACAAAAAATTAAGGGGTGGGCCACCCTTAACATTTAGGGGTGTGAAAAATAGATGTTGATCGATTCGCAGACCTACCGGAGCCATTTCGGAGGAGTTTAATTACAAACACCGTGACACGACAATTTTATATATTAGATTGAGTTGAAATTTGAAAAAAAATCAAGCGGCAGTTCGGACAGTTGTAAATTTTTGAAAAAAGGTGAAAAATAAAGCTGTCAGGAAGATATAGAGAAAAATCATTTTGAAAAGCAGAATTTGGAGTTGGATTTAGAAAGTAATTCCAAAAAAAGAAACAATAATAATGAACGGGATCCCATAAAAGTAAGGAAATTTTAATAAATTAGAAACTTCATTGGGCCTAAAGTTAAAAATAAAAAGAATCAGATCTGAAAGCAGAACGTGCTTCTGCATGGACTAATCGTTACTTAAAATAATGTTCCAAGGCAACATACCATAAAATCTGCTTATGAGGCGCAATTTTTGATTTCCGTAGTCACATAATGATTTGCAATCACGACTGCGCAGAGTAGCTGCTCTATAAGCACGAATACCTGGTCTCCTTGTCGGAGAATGCAATTATTAGATCGGCACAAAAATTTATCCAATTCCGACAAAGGGACCTCCAGTCACAGCAGTAGCTATAGCCGCGGTTTTTTAAAGCTTCGCTAGCTTTGGCAATCAATAAATTATCAGTTGTAATTTAACTAGTTCAATGAAAATTATCGAACATTTTTGGGAAAGATGCTCGAATGCAAGTTAAGTTGAAAAAGAGCACGAGTGCGCGGAGCGCTCGAGTGCCTTTTTCAGTTCGGTTCACTTGCATTTTGTCAAAACGAGGATCTTACGTGACGAACCGTCTGTTTCTTACACCGAATCGAGAATGGCAAAATAATGGTATATGGTTCAAGAACATCCCAGTTGGCAGAAACGAGATCGCAAAATGGACAAAGCTGTCTGTCCAAAAAGCAGGTCTCGTTAGCGAAAAGTTCAAATTTACAAACCATTCTCACCGAGCAACTGCCATAAGCCATCTAGCCAAGGTTGGGGTAAACGAAAACCAGCTAACGAAAATAACGGGACATGGAAATGTCAGTTCAATAAAACCTTTACAACTCGATAAAGAGTTTCACGAGGAAATAATAAAGAAAATGAGAAACAGTGAAAACAACGAGTTTAGTTTTTTTTCAGTTTCAACTTCTGCTTCAAGTAACGTTGTTTCTGACCAACAACAAACTTCGACTGGTTCAGTCAAAAATTTCAATAATTGCGTTTTTAATTGTAAAAATGTCAATAACAAGGTTTAACAGTTTTCATGTTACTTTAATAAATAATAAACGTTTATAATTACGTCTGCATTTATTTTAAAGGACCTGATAATTTTGCACTAGTGCAAAATTATCGCCTAATTGTATGCTCATTGGCTAAAACAACCATCAAAAAATAGTCGGAACAATGTTGAAATGTCAACTTTGACAGATGAAAACAAATTTCACTAGTAATACCACTAGAGGTCTAATTATTTCCGGAAATTTTTTCAAGCTCATGACGAGGGATAATTTTCTAAAAATATTCATGAACGAGAACACATTTCCGGACTTAATTTGACCTCGTGTGGTATTCGGTAAGAAAATTCCACACCAAATTTTGTTTGAAAATCAAATAATTAAAATTTATTTTTCGATTTCCAACAACGTCAACTTTTGACGTTTGAGGTTTGGTCGACTTGATTATTCAGTTACCATGGCAACTAAGTGAAACCCTAACCTAAAAATTATTTCAGTTTTGAAGCTGTCAAGGGGCACGACGTAAAAAAAATGTTTCGCTTCGGTCAAGAAAGCAATAGTATATTTCATTACGAGTCCAGAAAATAGGTTTTTCCCGTGTGCGCGCGACGGGTGAGGCGTAGCCGAACACGGGAAGTCGTGCAAGTACGGGAAAAGCATTTATGGATGTGTAATGAACGATACTTTTCATTATACCTTTCTTAATACAAAAACTAGTAAGTATTTACTATACTAGACTATAATTCAAAACATTGACATCTGCTGTCATAGTACAATTATTATAATTCAAAACACTGACATCGGTTGTCATAATACAATTGTGGTTTAGTGTTGCTAAGGGAACGGTGTTCTGTTCCCTTAGCAAAGCATGTTAGCGCACAGGAAAACACAACGCACAACGGTACTCTTGATAGGCATGTTAAGATAGGGTTTTCAGTAAGGTATAATGAAAAGAAAATATTCGCAAGGAGATTAAGCAGTTGACACCCGCGAATACTAGGAAATCGAAGTCAAGCGTATGGAACAAGTGGTAGAAAATTGTTTTTTTTTGCAAATAAAAACCAGACTGTCAAAAAAATATTCTGACATTATAAACGTCAAAAAAATTTCCAGTATAATTCGCTGTTGGGTACCCACCAGGAAAAAATTTCCACTAAAATTCATCCGTTGCCATAGTGATCTGTCAAAAAAACACGTTTTGATTGGTTAACAATTACAGGTGTGGAATTTTCGGGGGTAATACCACGAGTGCTGTTATATCTCCGAATCGATTCATGACCTCTAAGAAATTCTTCTTTGACGTTTCACGTTTATTATTTTAACTTTGTCTGACAGCGGTTGTCATGGCAACGTGGAATTTCCATTTAATAATTTAGCATTCGTTGCATTGATACAATATGAGTGAAATATTCACTGATATTTAGATCATCTTTTAATTTTGTTGCATCGTCTAGCCATTCCTCAATGGAGTATGCGCTGTTGTCAGGATCGTAGCTGGTTAGTTTAAACGATGATTTCATTGGTCCAACCACAGACGCTTGCGCATTTGATCCATCTGCTCCGGACACACTGGGCGTTGGTGTAGAACACGTTTGCATCGCCATTTTGGATTGTTTGGTTAATTCTGCTATTTGTTGCTGCTGAGCTGCCATTGAATTTATCAGGGCTTCTTGCCATTGTACCTTAGGACGTTTCGGACTTGATGGTACCAAATCATCCCTAGCCTCAGTGATGGGTTCAGCATGTTGTTCTGATGATTCATCATTAACACAAACACAATTTTCTTCTTCCATTATTTTAAGTTCAGTTTATTATTTATTTATTTTATTCACTTTTGCACGTAGAACTATCCCACTTCTGATGTTCAGTAATATGGGGTTTCGTCCCCAATAAAACTCGCAAAATACTCAAACGACTATTTATTGTACTAAAGCGTACAGTATATCTTAACTGATGCATGAATACTGTGCAGTATTCGCGATTTCGACCACCGATGAGGGCTCTGCGAGACGTAAACAAATATGGAGGATTGTGAGTAATCTCTTTGTTTATGGCGTCAGTTTGTATACGGACTTCATTGTTGAGTTGTATGTTTTAGTTGTTTGCGAACTATAAAAAAGTGTGTAACAGTTCGTCTCCTTAAGCCGTCCCTGTGTCGTATTCCTCACCCTCCAGGCCATAATAGTTGTTGTCACATTTGCATCCCCTCTACGACATTCGAGACAACGCGCATGGGTAGGAACCCTCAGCGAGAGACGAGACGACCATTTATATCATTCTTATTCTAATTTTTATTGTTGTTAATCTATGATTCTTATTCAAGCTTCGGTAGAAGACAGACGTGCCTCGTAAAATACTTTTATTTCATATACCATATATTATTTTCTAATTGTCCAGTAAAGTTTAATATTTCCATAAAATATTTGAGTATCATTGCCGCCCTGCTAGCCGTCAAATAAATCCAATGTTACAAGTGGTATTTTGGATTTTTGTGTGTGTTTTGGACAATTGATTATTGTGTGTGTGAAGGAAAATAAGAAACTGTGAGGTAATATAACGTTTTGCAATCGTTTAAAATAGGAATCAAATCAGATCCTTTTCAGTTATCAACAGTCATGGAAAACCAGGAGGTATATTTGAGTTTGACTACTGTATTTGCATATTTGGATGCAACACATGACAGTAGGTGCTTCGTGGAGGGCGAACAAGTCCTAAACAGTAGGCATTTGATTCTTTGTGGCATTTGCGATCGCAAATGCAATGAAGATGGTGTTTACTCAGCCATTAGACTCATGGCACTTTGCCTCCAAACCAGTGCGCTTCTATACTGGAAAACCTCATGAAGTCTCTGGATGGTTAGAGACTGATTTTTCAACAGGAACATGGAAAATACTTTCATTTTCATGTACCTGCAAAGCTGGAGCTTCAGGAAAATGCAAACACATTTCAGCCACACTTTTGAAATGTACAAGGTAATTTTTTTCTTAACTTGAAAAGGACTTATTAATTCAGATTGTGTTATTGATTGCAGGGGAGATGTTTTATCACTTGAGACATTGTCAAGCACTGATGTGGAGTGCTATTGGAGGACTCACAAGGAGGCAGTTGAGGAGGATTACGAGGCCCAACCAATTAGCCTAACTTGTTGTGTCAAGAAGATGGCTGCGAGGAAACTTTGTAGGCCACTTTCACAGGAAGATAAAGAAAGATGTTCGTCTTTATTGGTATCCAGTCATCCCTATTCTGCACTGAGTAAGCATATGTGAGTATTTGACCAGAACAATAAGACTAAAAAAAACATTGCTTATAAAAATTTCTTTATTTACAGACAAGGGCGTCGAACAGTGACAACAAAAGTTGGTGTGGAAGTCCTACCTCCAAATTGGCTTAATCTTCTGGTGTCACACATGAAAGATTCAACATTTTTGTTGAGTTTGAATTTGAATGTCTCAAACTACACATTGCATGAGTGTTGCAAAAACTTTTATTCAACTCTCTGTAATGTAGACATGTCAGAAATAATTGTCAGTTGTTGTAGTGGAAGTGAAGGTTGGAAAATTCATCGGAAGTATAGGTAAACAGGTATAAATATTTAATAAGAATATCAAAAGTGGAGATGATAAAAGGTGTTTTTCAGGTTCCCGCTGCTATTCAATATTCACTTATAGACAAATGGATTGGAATAACAAAAGCTTGAACTACTTCTTTCCAAAAGGGTTCACAAATAAATTTGTACAACATGGTATCCATCATGAGAAAGAAGCTCTTAACAAGTACAAGGAAAATTTGGGAGTGAATGTAATTGAACCTGGGTTCATTATTTGCCAGCCATATCCATGGTTAGGGTACTCACCTGATGGTATTGTTATGGAAGAAGGAAAACCATCTAGGCTGCTTGAAATTAAATGTGCTTTTGTTGGTAATATACTCACTTATAATCATAATAATGAACCTGAATAAATGTCTTTCATTTGTAGGCAAAACAAAAGGTGCAATACACTTCGTAAACGAATGCAGCAACCTGGAAATTTCAACCAATGGAGTTAGACTGAAGAAGAAACACGCCTATTATGGACAAGTACAATTGGGCATGGCCCTGTTGAACTTGACCCAATGTGATTTTATATTATATTCAACATATTCAAGATCTTTTATAAATATAATTGTACCATTCGATGAAGATTTTTCCAGACAATTAATAGAAACAATTTCTTTGAATTATTTTAACCACATGATCCATGTTATATGTGAAAATAAACAGGAGCTAGAGTATTTTTGAGTTTATTTTGGAAAATGTATCACATAAATGAAAACATTCATTACTATTATGAAAATATAGTCTTAAAGACTCCAAAAAAGCTTTCCTAAATCACCCATCTTTAAAAAACATAAAAAAAAGAATACCTGTAATTTATGAAAATTTATTATAACGCATACATGCAGTAAAATACAAAAGTATTATAGTCATGAAATGAATATCCAAATGTTATGAATATATTTTATATCAATTTCATTAATATATTAATGTTGCAATGCAGATGATACAAGTGAAGATTTGTGAAAAAAAGACAAAACTGAAGTATTTGGAATTATTTAGATAAAATTTATCACTCATCACCACATACATACAAAAAAAAAAAATTTCCTTATAATTATAGGGAACTTGATTAAATATCAAAAATCTACAAAAGTATATTAGAAAATCTCATCAAACAAATTAATATTGTAATATGAACTCAACTCACAACTAAAATAATAATTGATCAATTGAAAGATGAAAAAATGCAGGGTATTTGTGCATCTATGAATATTAATTCCTCATGAATTTGTCATCATCTAATATAGGGGTTTGCAGGTTCACCATGGCACTTATGACTGTAATTATGTCATCCACATCTTTGAGCAAAGTCCATGGCAGAGGAACTCTTAATATTTCAAAAATCTTCATTCGCTGGTTTGCTCTTTCAATATGTACTCGAGCCTTAGATATAGCAACATTCAGATCAGCTTCCTGTTTGGTAAATTGTTTTTTATGTCGTAAGAAAAAAGGCCGAATTAAACTGACAGAATATTTATGACAAATATTCTCAATCAGAAAACCCTTATCAACCATGACAGAATCTTTGAAAGGTTCTAGTTTTTCAATTAAATTGCTCTGCTCGAATATAGCTTTATCTGAGCATCTTCCACCATAACAAGCTGAAACGAAAGTTATATGCCCAGATGGACTAACACCTGTCATGAACTTGATTGTTTGTCCCCCTTTATAATGAGAATAAGTTCTTATTCGGCATGATAAACATTTTGACCTTTGCACTGGTATCTCAGTGCAATCAAGTACCACTCTTACATTTCTGAATTTTTCAAAGCAAAGGGGCAAGTTCATTGATATTTCATCTGAACTTGGCCATCGTATACAATCTCTCAAGATACTTGCTAGATAAGCTATGTACTCACTGAATACAATTCTGACTGTACTTTGAGCAACTTTAAACAGAAAAGATAATACATTGAATCTGACAGCCATTTTTAGTTTCATAAATACAAGAACTTTTCTATCTTTCACAGTTAATTTATGAATTTTCTTTTCAGGATATAGATCAGAAATTAATTTGGTTAAATTTTTCAGCATTTCAAAATTTGGAATTCCAGTTAATGAATTCAATTGGGCATTAGATTGAATTGTGCTTGTGAAACTAATAATCAAATCACCACTTGTCACTTGAACCTCCTTATGTTCGAATGATTTCACCAAAGTTTTATTTTCTGTAAATTGCAAGTCCAACAAAGATTGCACAACACACTGTTCTTTTTTTGTCAAGTCAGCAAATTCCAGAGGCTTGTGTTCGATTTCTTCACCATGTTCAACATCATGAGAATGTGAGGCCTCAGAGATATAGTCCTGGCGATTCAGAGTTTAGCGCGATAATCGCTGGTATCAGCTTGAAACTTTGTATAAAGGTTGCAAAAAATACGTACAATAAAATAGTACTAACCCGCAAATGCAAAACCTTGCACGACATTGTTTAAATGACCATATTGTGCTAATTTCTAGTACAATTACTCGTTCATTCGTGAATATCTTTTTTGCTCTTGATTATGAAGAAAAAATGTTAAATACTTTTTTTTTGTCTTCTAAAAACGAACAATATGAAACCAACCGCGTCGAAAAATATTGATTAGATCAAAAGTTATTGATGATTAAGTTTACATAAACATTAGTTTGATTAAACACTATTAGATTATTTTGTTAACAATGACAATATCCTGTAATTGTGCTTAATTACTGTACTCCGTCAACAGATCACGTGTGCCAAACCCGCAATCGGTAAGTTGAATAGTTAATGAGTTATAGCGTTATAAACAAATTGACGTAGCATTTTTTTACAATAAACCTGTACCACTTTGTCACTTTCCCTGTATGACGCTGATTTTTTCCAAGGTAGATTACGTACGGTGTAATCGAGCGGCGTCGTTATTTTTTCAAAAATTGCAATTGCACGGCCAAAATAGGGTTTTTCTACAAATAACAACAAAAAATGCATACTTTGTTTGACGCACGCGCATCTACTCAGGTTTCAATATTTCCAGATTTTCGACAACGGGAATAGATTTCTCTCGTCGCGAGGTATGAAATTAAAAAAAAATCATCCAAATATCTTTATTGGATCCCAAGAAAAGTCGACTTTAAGTAGCACCGTTCAATTTGAATGGCTGCGTCAAGATTTTCAGCGAAATAATAAAGATATTTGGATGATTTTTTTTTAATTTCATACCTCGCGACGAGAGAAATCTATTCCCGTTGTCGAAAATCTGGAAATATTGAAACCGGAGTAGATGCGCGTGCGTCAAACAAAGTATACATTTTTTGTTGTTATTTGTAGAAAAACCCTATTATGGCCGTGCAATTGCAATTTTTGAAAAAATAACGACGCCGCTCGATTACACCGTACGTAATCTACCTTAGAAAAAATCAGCGTCATACAGGGAAAGTGACAAAGTGGTACAGGTTTATTGTAAAAAAATGCTACGTCAATTTGTTTATAACGCTATAACTCATTAACTATTCAACTTACCGATTGCGGGTTTGGCACACGTGATCTGTTGACGGAGTACAGTAATTAAGCACAATTACAGGATATTGTCATTGTTAACAAAATAATCTAATAGTGTTTAATCAAACTAATGTTTATGTAAACTTAATCATCAATAACTTTTGATCTAATCAATATTTTTCGACGCGGTTGGTTTCATATTTTTCGTTTTTAGAAGACAAAAAAAAGTATTTAACATTTTTTCTTCATAATCAAGAGCAAAAAAGATATTCACGAATGAACGAGTAATTGTACTAGAAAATAGCACAATATGGTCATTTAAACAATGTCGTGCAAGGTGTTGCATTTGCGGGTTAGTACTATTTTATTGTACGTATTTTTTGCAACCTTTATACAAAGTTTCAAGCTGATACCAGCGATTATCGCAAAAAGGCGATTTTCGGTGTGTAATGCCTGGACTAATAGTTTGTGGATTGGTATTCAAATCTCTTAGGATACTTCGCATTTCAAACCTTTGTTTTCGTTGAAAATCATTAGCCTGTTGCAACTTTCTTGTGTGCTGTATTTTGGGTAAATTGCAGGATGGAACAGCTGTAGCTTTCAGTCTAGGACGGTTCATGCTAATTAGAGCTGCACCTATGTACAAGAAAATAGTCATTTAAATATCACCTTTTGCTGAAAATTTGATTTGGCAAGAAAATCACTTTCTTGGAAATGAAGAGAACAAACTCGCATTGAGTTGGTAACTGGCTTCCCCATTAATAAAACCTTTGTCCATGCTTTCCTTACTCACAAAGTAGGTTTACGATTTATCCGCCAGGGGGCGACTAGACTTTTGAAATAGCGATTATGCGCGCTGTCTCTTCCGCGCTCGTCTCGCCACCGCCCGATTCCATTTGCTTTGCTGACGTAAGAGAGGTGACGTGACAATAGGTCAAGAAGTGTAGATAGTCATAGTTCACGATATTCTCGAGGCATAGATAAAGAATATATATTCTCGAGGAGACCACAGTCCTCTGCTCTGATGGTCCTCAGAGACAATCAAATAACTCACATTTTCATTAGGAATGCGTATTTTTATGGCTGCGTATAATTACATGCACAAAAAAATTTGAACTGTTTAAAAGCAACATTTTAAAAATTTCCAAAGTCAGTTTAATAGGTATTGATAAAAAAAGTTTAGGCTATACTAGATCCGTAATTGTTGAAATTAAATTGCATAGTACTTGTATCATTTCACCATTAACAATTGTTAATAATCTCGAATTTGGAATTCTTTTGGGAAAAGATGAATTGCATAAACATAAAGTTATTACTGATTTTAAATTTGAGAAGATAACAATAAATGGCAAACATGAATTAGAATTTACAGTAACAAAGAGTAGGTATCGAAACAGTAGAGCAAACGAATTTAATTAGTAGGACAAATAATAATGGTGAATGTAAAAAGACGGAAGGGATGAAGGACGATGAAAGTGAATTATATAGAATAAATAATTATATTGAGATAGAATGATAGATTATAGGTATACCTAATGGTTACAAGATTACTGGAGGAAGGAATATGGCCAAATAAGCTGAAATTGGAGTGGTATTTGAAAATGTATAGGTATTGATTGTAAGAAAAGGTGGGAAGAGAAAGTTGAATAATAAATAAATATATTATAAACTTAGTAAATGAAGAAGCTAAGATAGAAAAAGATGATGAACATAAAATAAGAGCCAGAGCGATGATATATTTTTAATCGAAAAGTTATTCTATATTATCTTAATGTAAATAAGACAATTCAAAAAAATTATCAAACGTTAATATTATTAGCTATAGTACTACACAATTTTTAAACTCTGCAGTAATTGTGCGATAGTTCTATTAGAATATTGTAACGGTAAAAGTTGCTTTTAATTGGGCGCCAATTTGTAACTGTAAAGGCGCCAATTTGTAACGGTAAATGCTGTACCTCACAGGGCACCAGCTCGAAGGGCTCCGGCTAGAGACTCCTCTCAAGGGTGATTCGACCCCAAGTTTATGCTGCACAAGGATAACAGAAGGTTGTAAAAGTTGAGGGCGCCACTACCTTTTTAACGATAAAAAGGACTAAGAAAACTAAGACGGAAAAGGTAGAAACGCCTTGTAAAATTTAAATGAAATTTAAAAAATAAAAAAGTTACTAAAAATTACCCCGGGCGATATCTCCCTCAACTTTTATAGTTGAGGATTGTAATAAAAAAAGAATTAAAAACAAATTTTTAATTTATTCTGCCACAGGAAATGAATAACGGAATTTAATAGAGGAATTTGTACTTTTATAGGTACTTAGCTTAGATGAAGTGGTTTCTTGGAGAAGAAGTCAGGCCTTGATCCGAACTGATGAGTTCTGTTCTAGGGCGGTAGTTTGGGGGTTCTATCCTTGGCTATATTCTTGGGGTTATATTCTCCGGTTAAATTCTTCGGTTTATATCCTCGGCGTTATATTCTAGCCTAGGGTTATATTCTCGGCGTTAAATTCTTGGGTTATATCCTAGCCTAGGGTTATATTCTTGAGTTATATCCTAGCCTAGGGTTATATTCTTGGGTTCTATCCTAGCCTAGGGGCTGTGCTTACCTAGAAGTACAAGTGGATCAGGGATATGTAGGAACTTGAATGTTATGGCACATTATGTTGGTCAGCTTTTCAGGTTAAAGAAAAGGAAGGCAGTTATTTGAAAGTCAAAAAATTGATTTAATTTACTGAAAGCTTTCCAACATTATATGTTCCATGTTAAAACAGTAAATATCGACTAAATTAAACAAATATACTAATGATCCGAAAGAAACTAATCATATCAAAAAGTTATTTATTTAGTTATATGAAAAAATATCGTGCTTAGGAAATATATGAAACCGGCACTGGCGTTACGAAAGAATATTTTATAGGTTAACGGTAATTTATAAAAGTGTTATTTTATAATTAAAAGAGTTATTTCGCAACTGAAAAAGCTTGAAAATGTTTGTATAAAAGTAAAACTGAATTATAAAAGAATATTTGGCTTAAA
Source organism: Lochmaea crataegi (assembly GCA_947563755.1). Taxonomy (NCBI): domain Eukaryota; kingdom Metazoa; phylum Arthropoda; class Insecta; order Coleoptera; family Chrysomelidae; genus Lochmaea; species Lochmaea crataegi. Next base: position 37,299,016 of record OX387429.1, read on the forward strand.
ACTACCATATTAGTATAAAAGAACAGTTTATGACCACGTGTTGAATTTAATTTCGTCTATCTCTGTAAAAAAATAAAGAATGCATACGAAAATTATATCAGACAGTAGGTACTTTAGAAGAAGCTTATTAATTATGAATTATGATTTTGAACTTACCACAGCAAAATTCCTAAGATAGATACTTAAGATATGAAAGATAGCGAAAGATAATCTGTCCCCTTCGGCGGTCGTTAACTAAAAGGGGTGTTTAACGTGGCGTTGTGCAAAAAATGGAAGCGTCCGTTGGCAAACGTCAATTGTCTTACGTTCGGGGTAGAAGAGTTTGGGATCACAGAACTATAATTGAATGTGGCTAGTGACGACGAGCGCTAATTAAAAGGATTTATTCTGTAAAATCGAAACAGGTCGATAGACATGTTACAATATGTTTAGATGTTCGAAATTTGAGCAAGTGCACTATTCCTGAATTTGAAGGAAATTTTATTATTATTACGGATAACTTTAATACTTTTTATACAGGAAAGCCACGAGGTCTGTTTAATATAGACCAACTCTTTGATTATAATCAGCCATGAAAATGTCATTATATTCGTAGATACTTAAATTAATTTAATTCAGTGATATTATCTTTTTTATAATTGTTGAATTTTTTCAATCCTTTGAAAATTTCAAATTAGTGGTAAATTGATTGATTGAAGGGAGACGGGAAATTGTAACGTTATGGTCATTACAAAAAATTATATTGTAATCATTTATGTAAAATATTGAGTTGAAATTTTCGTATTATAAGTTTAAAAAAAAATCAATCGGCAGTTCGGACAGTTGTCAATTTTTTAAAGAAGGTGAAAAATAAAGCTGCCATGAAGATGTAGAGTTAACTCATTTTGAAAAGCTGAATTTGAAGTTAGATTTAGAAAAAAAAAGAAACAATAATAATATACGGGATCCCATAAAAGTAAGGAAATTTTAATAAATTAGAAACTTCATTGGGCCCAAAATTAAAAATAAAAAGATTCTTTTATAAAATGAAAATAAAATATTAGACCTAAATATACTTCACAAGTAGTAGTAAATAATTTATAAGAATAACTATTAGAAAAAGAAAAGGATTAAAGAAAAGCTGAGTATCTAAATTCTTATTTGTAATAAGGGGTGAGGAGGTGGTACATATATTATGTCATATCATGGCTGCAATATAATGTACTTATATGAAGTTTGATTAATATACATCATTATGCTAATACACAATTATAAATAATCTGCCATCACATTATTTTATTAGACTTTTCAACAAATTACCAGTTAATATCAAAATAGAAGGATATATAAAGAAGTTCAATAAGACTATTATAGATTCAGCTTCAAATTTAGAATCTTTCACAGTTGAAGAATGTCTTCTGGTGGACCTGTAGGAAGGACAAGAAAATCTACTTTTCCTTTTCAATTTTTGATAATTTTTTAAATATTTACTTAATTACAGTTACCTGTAAATAATTGTCATATTAGAAGTGTAATTCAACGTCTGTCGGGGCATATAGCCCGAGAAGTAGTTGTTGCTTCTTAGTGGTCGGTCTGCTCTGAGGAAATTGATTTTTCTAATTTTGTTAAGCGTTTAATAGTATTGAACTATTATTTTTTGACGTCTATAGATCACGCTTTACTAATATGACAATTATTTACAGGTAAATGTAATTAAGTAAATACCTACAAAACCGATATGGTTTTTTGTCGATATAGAATTTTGGTTTGTGATTAGATGTAGAGATGTCGCTGATATCGCACTCTTAGCATTTCCTTTACTGAGGCTAATGTATTGGTGTGGTATCAACGTAGTCTCTAGTCCAGGATTATGCTCTCAAAGCTTCTGGACGAATAGCATCTACCTTGTGCTGATGAGGCGCAAAAACGCCGAAACCGGTCTACAAGTGATGTTATTCCTTCTAATCGCAAACCAGAATGGTTGGTTCGATCTTAACAGATATACCAACCCCGTTTACTTTAGAAGTGTAATTCAATGTCTGTCGGGGCATATAGCCCGAGAAGTAGTTGTTGCTTCTTAGTGGACGGTCTGCTCTGTGGAAATTAATTTTTTTAATTTTGTAAAGCGTTTAATAGTATTGAACTATTATTTTTTGACGTCTAATTTTTTAAATGTTTTTATTGCACTTGCATGAGCACTCACTGTGATGAGGCTACTATTTTCATTTATAATTGATATATTGATTTTATATATCTTGCAAATAAAACTCTTTCTCTACTGAATTTTTATACGTAGGTACCATTAGTCATACGTTTATTTCACAGAGCATATACATTTTTGATTATGATATATAGCAAAACAGTTTTCATATGACAGGACACCACACTTTCCGCAAATTGTTTTGGTCCTTTTCTGCATTCCTCTAATAGCAACAACGAGCACATCTCCTTTGAGTTTGAAATAGCCCTCTTTATAGTTTGTTTCATAAGTGATGATAGCCAGTTATGGGACATGAAGAAAATCAATCGCAATTTGTATTTCACCATCACTATCTTGAATTTGTCTTTCTTGGAACAAAAATTGGTGTTGGTTCTGACCATATCATTGGTATTATTTGAGAGAAGTACCTACCTTCTTTATTGGGGATTCACTTTCAATCAGTATAGGTACTTTTAACTCGTTGATGTGCTGATAATGGTCTCAATTACTACTGCACAGTGACACATTAACCCCTTCTGAATTCTCTGTGGATTTCATTTTTACTCATCACCCTTTTCGGGGCGTTGTCTGTAAAAACATAAATAATCAGTAATTTATGGATAGGTACATATTTGTACAATTATACACATGATAATGTAGGAATGTGCAAAACTTTTTTGTGTTGTTTTCATTGGGATTTTGCAACACAATTATATAATGATATTGAAGAAAATTACCTCTAACCAAACATAACACCAGCTACGCGAAATACACTGCGCGTCAGGGAGAACGGGCCACCCCAAAAATTTGCGAAATTATACAATTTTTTTAATTCAGCTTTTTTTTTGTTGTAATAAATGTATGATGTATTTATTCAATAATGCTTTTAGCATGTTATATGATGTTTATACGGGTTACAATCAGAAAGTAAGCAACAATTCAAGAATTTATAAATTTATTAAGAAACAACACTTTCAGTTGACACTACAATAATTGAACAAAGCACACACAAAAAGTGACGGGGTTTATTTTTCAATAAGGCGTATTGCCACCTCGATACTGGATGACACTTCTCATATGCGAGTGGGCATAGAACGTAGTACATTCTGAATGTTTGCTTGAGGAAAATTATTGGTCCATTCTTCAATCAGGGCCAATCGGAGCTCTTCACGTGTTGATGGAGCAGGTATGCAACGTCTTACACGTCTTTTGAGCTGGTCCCAAATATGCTCAATAGGATTTAGATCTGGGCTTTGAGCGGACCAGTCCATTTTTGCAATACCAACCTCTTCAAGGTACTCCGTTACAATTCTTGCCGTGTGCGGTCGAGCATTACCTTGCATTAGCTGAAAAAGCCGCTTTGGAGCATTCTAGCGGTTTGCGTTCGGTCTCGCAATGCAGAAATCGTGAGAAAGTGATCCATTCGAGTTGTTGTTTTTCGTTTTCCGCCCGTACCGGGTCACCGCTGGTGTGTTTTTTGTACTGTTGAACGACTAACATTCAAACGTCTCGCTATATCCCGTTGACTCGTTCCAATATCCAGCAATGTTTCAATCTCAACAGCTCCGATATTTTTCATCCATTGTTAAGAAATAAACTTAACTCTATAGAGGCTACTTTAGTACAAAGATACGTCTAACTTAAAATCACTTTGAATGTTACAAAGAAAACGTTTTAAATCACAATACATGAAGTCGAAATTTTCATTCACGCGATCGGTGTTTGACCAGTAACTAACAATTGTATCGTTTCCTTGGTTCCGAGAAGTTGTTTATCCTATGTACAGGGCCGGTCTGCCTGCTCAGTATACATACTAACCCATTTTACTGAATTAATAAATAAGCAATTAGTAACTATTGATGATTTCGCAAATTTTTGGGGTGGTCCGTTTTCCCTGACGCGCAGTGTACTTGTTTTTCCTTGGAATTTGCTAAAACCAAGCATAAAAGGTAACCTAATGCAAATAAACAAACCCTCTCCTTTTTAGATAACCCAAAATAATTTACCACGTCGTCCCTACTCTAAAAACTTTTGAACCGATATCTATACTAGCACCACCAATTTAACACCCTTCGACTGACAGTTTTTATATACAGAGTGTGCTCCTTATATCTAGTCTCCATGTGTGTTAGGATATTGTCATTAATCCATGGTACAATCGTTCCAGATGAAAAAATCAGAAAATCACGAATTTCAGGATAAACACGAATATTGACACAATAAGGGTGAGCTCGTTCCATTTTCCTAATCTATCTAGCTATCTATCTATATATTGTTATGGTATGAAAATACCCTAAATAAAATATTAACTAATCATAAGGTATAATTAAAGCAATACGACCAACCCTGTTATTTGTTTACTTAATTTAAATAAATTCATCACAGTAAAAGAAATATAATAAGTTTTGGCAAACACTATATACTAAATTTTAGTAATCAATTTTGAAAAACCCCGTATAATCAAATAATTTAAGTTATAAATTGACAGATAAAAACAGGAGCACCAACTTCAAACAAATTGTGTAAAATACCAACTTAAAACTGAAGTGTATAAAAATACAAATATAAAAATTTTGACCACTGCAATTATAAAATTAACAACATAGAAATGAAACAAATACCATATAGAAACTAACATAATTTCATTTGAATAAAGCTACAATATTTTCAAAGATTGTAAATATCAATTTAGTAACAAACTCTTAAAATGAATCTGATTGATTGAAAAATAAAAAAAAAGAAATCATATATATATATATATATATATAGGAGACGATTTATTTGGGGATGTGGCAATAAAATACCAGAGAGTACTCTTTTTAAAATATATTCCAAGCTTTCGAATATAACATATTCATTCTCAAGGAATTATTTAAACGAGGATGTCGGTATAATTGTAAAAATAGATAAAAATTAAATTTTATAATTGACATAAACGTTCATTACATATTAAACTCAAAAAACAATATGTAATGAACGTTTATGTCAATTATAAAATTTAATTTTTATCTATTTTTACAATTATACCGACATCCTCGTTTAAATAATTCCTTGAGAATGAATATGTTATATTCGAAAGCTTGGAATATATTTTAAAAAGAGTACTCTCTGGTATTTTATTGCCACATCCCCAAATAAATCGTCTCCGTTACTGAGTTGGCAAATATTTCTAGTAATTTATATATATATATATATATATATATATATATATATATATAATAGGAGTTTTTGTGGGGATGTGGCAATAATACCAAAGTGTACTCTTTTAAGAATTGAATTCCGAGCTTTCGAACCACTACGTGTTCATTTTCAAGGACTAAAAATGTAAAATAAAATAAATTATATAGCAGATAAATTAAATAATAATACTTACATATATCTAAATGAGATTAGAGGTAAATAATTTGTATAAATAGTAGTAAATGGAACATTTGTATATAAAAAACTCAAAAAACAATATAATATAAAAAATATTTTTGAAAGATGTCTAAATGAAATTGTTTAAAAATTCTCCATAGTAATTCGTTTTTTAAAATTATTTAAATTTTGTTTTTCAAAATCCAAAAGATATGCATATATTGTACTTAGATTATTTAGATCAGTTTTTTTGTTAATACATTTATCTTCTTGTGATATATAGGCTGTTTCTAAGAAGATCCGTTTTTTTTAATTGATCTCTGTCGATAAAATTTTGGCATGCTCATAATTCATTTTATGGCCTTCAGCAAAAGAAATGATGAAAAAAAAATTTTCAAGGCACAAAAATATTGTTATTTAAAAAATAGAAAAAAAAATTTCGTAAAAAACAGTACATGGCTGTTTTCATAACAAAATTAAGTATTTAAAAAAAATATACGGAAAAAATAATTTGTTTATAACAAATTGTTTATTAAATAAACAAATAAAAAATTAATCAAAATTTTTTTTTATATAATCCGAAAGAACAATAGAATTTATGATTTTTAGAGAAAAAATGGTTTCTTAATTTTAATATTTAGTCGCAAAAATAGATTGTTAATTAACAAGCATTTTTTAGCAGCAAATAAATTTTTTTAATAAACCGTTTTTTCTCTAAAAATCATAAATTGTATCAACCAATAGATGACGCAAAAAAATTTTTTGATTGCCTCATAAACAATGCATTTGTTTATAACAATTTTTTTAACACTGGTGATAAAAATATTTTTATGTATCTTTTAACATTTAAATATCGAAACATTCAAGATATAAAAAAAATTATTAATTACTTATTTGTAATTTTTAATTTTTACGTATTTTCATTAGTTAATAAAAAAGTGGAAAATCAAAATTTTTGAATTTTTCCAACGGTGATCTATTTATTAGCCTATTAAGAATAACTCCACAAAGTAAAAAAAATCTTAAGGTTTTAGTTTAATAATTATCGCGGTTTTTCTGTTAACATTTAATGTAGAAAAAATTGTTAATTAACAAATGGATAAATAATGGAAAAATTGGGATACAAATTTTTTAACCGCGGATTATTGTTTATTTATGTATCCCAATAGAATTTTATTATTCCTTAATATTCATATTTAATATGTTTAAATAATTTTTTAAGTTACTGTGTCCGAGTGACGGACCGCGCGTGAAAGTCAGACTACCCGGTTTTGGCTCTATTTTCAGGGCCCTGTAAAAATTATAAATATTGGAGATACAGTTCCGGGAGTTGGAACTTTTTTTTAGTAAATTAAATGATCTTTTAGATCTTTTTTTTAATTTCGAAAATCTTATAAATAAATAGTTTTCGAGATATTCAAAAAAAAACTAAACCCCCACTTTTTTTTTACTATATTGTTTATAACTTTTGCAATTTTTTTCGGCCCCTTTCGGAACCTTTCCTTAAACTATCTACATAACAATCCGAATCGAATGACACCTTGATCGTAATTTTCGGTGAATATACAAAAATTTTGAGGAAAATCGTACATGTGAACTAGACTATGCCGGGAAGATTGAGAATGGCTTCCATTAACGCAGTTGGGCTTCTTTTCGCACCTGTTATGCAAAGACAGACAAGCCTGTGAAGTTTTGATAGCTCCAGTTTGGCTTCCCTTTGATCTGTCTTTGGCCACCAAACTAAGGCTCCATAGGTGACCAAGGGTCTCACCACACTTGTGTACAGCCAGTGTACGATCCGTGGATTCAGTCCGCATGTGTCTCCTATCTCCCGTTTTTTACAGCTGCCCTAATGACTTTTTGCTTTTGTCAAGAAGGTGTGAATTCCAGGTTAGCTTTGCATCCAGAATTATACCCAGATACTTGACCTCCTGGCTTAGACAAAACGAAACGTTGAAAAGGCTTGGCAGTTTCAGTCTCTCAAGCTTTCTTTTTCTTGTGGAGGGAATGTGCGCAGTTTTTGCAGGATTCACTCTTGGGTATTCCTTCCGACACCATTTCTCCACCGCATCCAGAGCTTGTTGCATCAGCTACGATATAACGTTAGGGTGTTTCCCTATTACAAGTATTGTCCGATCATCTGCATACCCCTTGTGGTATAGCCCCTTTCTGTTCAATTTCTTCAGCTATGACGAGGTCCCACAGCAAAGGTAATATGACTCCTCTCTGTGGGCATCCCTTCATTATCGAAACCTTAGAATCTCCAAATAAGGTTGTCATTGCTGTCCTGTTATAAAGCCTATTTTCTATCCACCGACATGTGGTGTCGTCTGCTCCACGCCTTGCAACAGCAGCTTCTATGTCGAGAAATGCTCCGAGAGCTATTTCTTGATTTCCTAGGACAGCCTCAATTTTTTATGAGAAAATTTTCCCTAACATGCCTATCAATAAGTTTCTCAATCATCTTCAACATGGCCTGAATGACTTGGCCTGGAAATAATCCTTTCCCTGCTTGGGAATAAAGACGATTCGGGCTCTTTTCCAAGCAGTTGCAATGTATCCATGCTCTGAAGAGTTTGCAACGTACTGGAGTTAAATGTATATTCTCCTGATGCAGATGCGCTGAGATTATACCATCTGGTCCAGCAGCTTTGTATGTCTCAACCGAGTCAATAGCCCAGTCCAACTTGCTCTGGGTTATTACTGCATTAGCTGCATTCCAATCATCTTTCCTCGCACGAGCTAGGGGAGTTGGAGGTCTAACTGATAGCATCGTTCCTGTCTCCACGGAATCCAGTGTCCGTATATGACCCATTGGGTTTTCAAATATTGCCTATGGGATTAACAGGATCTTTGGCAAGGATTTTCTAGAGTCGAGTCGTTTTTGAGGTTGTTTCTACCTCTCCACAGAATTTCCTCCGGGAATCCCTTTTTGCCTTCCTGATTTGTTTATTATATGCAGTCAGAGTAGAGTAATTTTCTTTGCACTCTCCTGTACTTCTCGCAGAGATACAAGATATCAAAGCTGAAATTCTAAAGTTCACTTGGAGTAATTCAATTCGTGTGTAAATGACTTTTTTGACTCATGTGATTGTCACATGACAATATTCTCATTCGTCGAAGAGGCTACTTTACACACTTATGGAGTAATAAAATAACTATTTCATAATATGTTTATACCGTTTCAATTTTCGATATTATTTTTTTAGGAGTGGGTACAAGTTTTTATTATATTTTCTAAACATAACTGGTATATTTATATAAATGGATTATTTTACACACTTGTATCCATAAAAATAATAAACTGTTTAACTGATTTTATGTTTAAATTAAAAATTTACATACTATATTTCTTGCCGAAGAGGAAAAACCTTCCAACCTTTTTTAAAAATATAGAACCAAATGTCCGCATACAATATACATGAATATTTATATTAAATATCGGGCATGTCTATAAAGAGGTGTCCTTATCACCTCCGATAATGTGGCAACGCTGTCGGAGGAGACAAAGATAACAAGATATATAATTTTTGGAGGTGACATAGTACCTTATGTGCTTCGTATATATGGGTATACATGATCCCTTAAAAACTAAAATTTATTTCCCCTCAAGGAATCTGGATTCGTCTACATCTTAGCATCCCAAATATAGCCTTTTTTTTATGTAGGCCAACGGGAAGACCCGGAGGCCAGGTCGCCTTTTCCATGTAGCGGAGGCAATAAGGTATCGTGTACCAATATATATATATATATATACAAACAGACAAATACTATTGAGGTTAGCAGCAAAAAAGGAAAAAGTGTACTCTTTTTAAATTTCCAAGCTTTCGTAAATCTTTATTTACATCATCAGGGAACTACAAAAGTGAGAAAAAACATAAATTACAAAGCGGTCCGCTACAACAGTTTCATAACTTACGTTAATCGAGAATGATTCCTTGATCTTAACATTGGGAAAAGTGTTAAACAGTTAGCACTGAAGAATGAGACAAGTCCAGCTTGCATTATAAGCAATAGCTCACAGTCACATAATAAAATATATTAAAAATCATTACAAAGTTAAAATATTAAAAATGAAAGAATCCACACAAACACGTGGATTTATACATGTTATTAATTAAACAATGATTGAAAAATAGGTTAAGGACAAGTTCTTCTTTTCTTTGAAGTAGAAAAGAAGAGATACTACGACTATAATGACATCAACCAAAAACAATAGAAATATAAATTATTGAAATACGAGGGAGGTACAAAAATTATTAGGTAGGAGTTATGATGAAATATTATTTGAATTGATATCAATTTGTTTATGAAAATTATGTTTATCCAAAGTTAATAAAAGTGAGTAAAGATTACTTAAATTTTGAATGTCTGTTTTCTTATTAATATGATCATCCTCCTGAAAAATGAAAGCCAGGAGGATGATCATATTAATAAGAAAACAGACATTCAAAATTTAAGTAATCTTTACTCACTTTTATTAACTTTGGATGAACATAATTTTCATAAACAAATTGATATCAATTCAAATAATATTTCATCATAACTCCTACCTAATAATTTTTGTACCTCCCTCGTATTTCAATAATTTATATTTCTATTGTTTTTGGTTGATGTCATTATAGTCGTAGTATCTCTTCTTTTCTACTTCAAAGAAAAGAAGAACTTGTCCTTAACCTATTTTTCAATCATTGTTTAATTAATAACATGTATAAATCCACGTGTTTGTGTGGATTCTTTCATTTTTAATATTTTAACTTTGTAATGATTTTTAATATATTTTATTATGTGACTGTGAGCTATTGCTTATAATGCAAGCTGGACTTGTCTCATTCTTCAGTGCTAACTGTTTAACACTTTTCCCAATGTTAAGATCAAGGAATCATTCTCGATTAACGTAAGTTATGAAACTGTTGTAGCGGACCGCTTTGTAATTTATGTTTTTTCTCACTTTTGTAGTTCCCTGATGATGTAAATAAAGATTTACGAAAGCTTGGAAATTTAAAAAGAGTACACTTTTTCCTTTTTTGCTGCTAACCTCAATAGTATTTGTCTGTTTGTGTCCTAATTGATCAGCAACGATCACATGCGTTTATCGCTTTTCAGTATATATATATATATATATATATATATATATATATATAATAGGTTTTATATATCTTATGGATTCCGTCGTAAGGAGGAGGCAAAATAGTGCCTTCAATGTATTATATGAAATTTCTTACATACAAAGAATATGTTTTACTTGCTGATGCAACGGCTACTCAGTTTAGAGAGCACCTCAGGTGTAGATTCTGAGACCAAACTAGTATAAATTCAGAGAGTAGTCTTACCGGTTCTCGGGTAATTCTACTTGAAATTTATTTAAGGTGAAATAAAGATAAATTAGGAAAGGTAAGTGGGCGCCACTCTGAATAATACTAGCCTATTTGTTATTCACATCTGCACTATAGCGACAAATCCTGTAAGATTGGAAGGGAAAAAACTATATGAACAACGTTATTAAATTTACAAGTTGTATATTGACTTTGTTCAAAAAAACTTAAATAGAAAAAAAAAATTGACTAGGTAGGTTGTTGTTCAATGTTGATGAGCTCACTACATGTAGCAGATGTACTTTCCTGAAGTGATGGCGGAGAGATGGTGTCCTTTTGAAGTTCTAGTTTCAGTTAACGTTCTTGCTTGTTCCAGGTGAAAATTCCTGACCCAGGTAGTGTCTCAGGTAAAGTTCCTGTCACAGGTAAAGTCTCAGGTAAAGTTTCGGGTCCAGGTAAGGTTTCGGGTCCTGGTAAAGTGCTAGGGAACAAATGTAGTATCAGGAACAAATTTACCAAATTTAACAAAATCCAGGATGTCTGAAGTATGATATTATAATATTGAAGAAAATTGCTAATTTAATATTACAGTACATATAATATTTAATATTGAAGAAAATTATTTGACAACGTGGTTCATACATCCTGTATTTTTAGATAAAAAGAAAGCAAATAAAAAAACGATAAAATAGAATAACCGATTCTGCACCGGTAAATACATACATTTGTTTAAATACGTATATATTTTTAAATAGATATTTTTAAATAGATAATATAAAAAAACCTGAAAGAAAAAAACAAATTCATATCGATATATATTATTCCTGGCACTGGAATGACATTGCTACATAATAAAGATAGGAAGGTAGAAGCTATTAAGAAAGGAGAGTTAGTTATACATTTAAGCGAAATGACTTACCACTCAAATGAATGCACTTCTAAGATAAGATAAGATAAGCCAGAAAGGCTTCAATAGCACATGTTCGCCGGAAAAAGAAGAACGAAACCCCTTTGCCACTTGTTTAAATACACGAAATCATGTGAACGACAACCGACTTACGTCTCATGTTCGTGTCACGCTCATACGCTTTGACCAGGAAAGGAATTTACCTTTCAGTAGTGAATTCTTGATTCATATTTGATTTATAATTGGTAGAAGAAGAGACACGAGATCGAAGTGGGAATTTCAAGATGGGCGTGACTATTTTCCGGCAGACGGACCTCGATCAGCGCGCATAGAAACGTTGATTTCGACTCTCGTCGACAGTAAATATATTCAGCCTTGAAACATTTCTCGGTGTTGGGTATGAGAAAGGACTGGCTATTCGCCGCCCATACGATAATTTATTAATTCAATCGAGGGAAGTAAAGTGAACGAAATTAACGTTACACTTTTTATAAATTGCCTAGGCATTTCACAAAAAGCCGGCAAAACGCGATCATAAAATGCATTTTTCGTTATGCCGACACCAATTCAGGCAAATTGATAAAATGCCGGCAAAACAAGAACAGAAGAATGTATATCATGTTGTGACTGATTATTTTTACGCATTTTACAATTTGCCAAAATCGGTGCCGTCAAAACGTGAAAATAAAGTCGAAAACACTACTAAATTAAATAATACAGTTACTGTAAATCTTTTTATTAAGAAAACAAATAAACAGTTAACACTTCATGATATAAAAATATACAACTTGAGTAACTACCTAACACAAATATGAAACTGCAAATAAAAAACAAATCCTATGAAAAGAATGAAATATTCTTAAAATTTAGGTAGGTAAGAATGCGAATAAAAATTGAAAACAAATTATTTATTTATTGCTGCATGTCAAACTTCCATGACATTTAGAAGAGCATAAATTGTTATTTTTAAAGCAAGCACATTTTTTTGTATTGCACTGTTTACTACTAGCCTTACAGCTTCATTTTTGAAAGCCTTGACCTCCGAATCGTGACTGATATGCAACTGCCTCTCTGAGGGTAATTAGTCGATCAGGAACTTCTTCTCCAAAACCTACTGAGGATTTTTGAATATCATTTCTAGAAAATAAAGTTTTAAGAATTCCTTTGGAGGTACCTACTTTGTAGAGGCTATTTTTCAGGTCAATCACTTTTCCAACGATATTCTTGGAATCGAGAGGCCCTCGATCTACCTTAGGAACTGTTAAATAAACATATGACCCGATTGCAATCGACTTAAATTTTTTGTTGGATGCCTCAGTCATCTTTTCAGCTGCTCTTTTTTGACCAGAGTACGATTGTTGTCTCTCAATTTCAATTTTATTTTGAGTTGCACAAAGTGAACAAATCCTTGTATCTGTTTTGAGGATGGTCCTGAACTTAAAATTGTACAATCTGAATGCATTGTGGCATTACATATCTCACAAGTGAATTTAGATTTTTCTGTGATTTTTTCACTACACGTACAACAATATACAATACTATCACTTAAAATCTCAGTCGCATTTTCTTCCATATTGTCCAGTTGAATGCTACCCTCTGAGTTCGAATCAAGATTATCTTCCGGAATTTTCCGTTCAGTGTTGTTGGTTCGTGAAGGATTCATTATATCTTCAAGTTCCTCTTCTGTCCGAAGTTCTTTAATTACAGAATCTGGAAGGTTTGTCGATTTTAATCCAAGTTTAGGATTAGCTCCAAACAATGCACGGTACGGAGTTCTTCCAATAATGCGATGTTTTGATGAATTTTTCTGCCATTGTACAAAATAGCACCCCATGGCCCAATTTGTGGAGGAGTGATCGGACATCCAGGAACGAAGCATGTTTTCAACATCTTGATTACTTCTTTCTACGCTACCCTGGCTTTGAGGGTGACGTGGCCTACCATGAACAATTTTGCAATCTATTACCGAAGCAGTAAATTCCCGGCCATTGTCACTTTGCAATATGTGCGGTGCTCCAAACTCCAAGAATATTTTCAGTAATTCTATAGCTACCTCCGCAGCACGTTTGGTATATAAAGGGCGAAGATGCAAAAATTTGGTGGCATGGTCTTGATAGTTAAGAAGCCATTTATAGTTTCCGTCAGGAGCAGATTGGAAATCTATCAAATCTACTTGGCCGCGAACATTAAAATCTTTAGAAAGGATTGGTCGCACAACCAATTCCTTATGAGGTTGCGATTTCTTAAGTTGACATTCCTTACATAGTGAAATGAAAGTTTCTACTGCTCTTCTAGGAATGTTATATTTATTTTTTAATGCAAATATCATTTTATCACTGCCACCATGACCTGTGGATCGGTGAGATTCTAACAACACATCAAAATACTGTTCTATGGGAATTATGTAAACAATAGGTTGATCAAGAGAACTTCGTTTTACGACTAAATGTTCATCAGTACCGATAGACAAAATATCATATTTTCTCATTAAATGATACTGCTTATTATTTTTTTTGTTACCTGTTGAGTCAGCTAATTTACCATGTTTAATGTCTGTAATAACTTCTTTAACCCTGTTAGCCGTCCAAGATTTTTTAATAACATCTTTTTCCACTCTTTCACTATAAAACTTTTGTACCTGTTCATTAAATTGCGCTTTCATGACTTCTAAATCTCGTTTCTCATTCTCGATTTGCACGACTTCATTGTTTTCGCTCATTTTGATATTTTTGAACACATCAAAATAGATAAACAACAAAATAAAGGTTACGCGAATTATTAAATTATAACACAATGTGCGTTTTTACCGACCCCTGACTGATAGCAAACTGCAAAGGGGCAATTCCTAATAGGTATCTAATGTTCTATTCAACCGAAAAAAGTCGACTTGTTTATATCTATTCACGTTTTGACGGCACCGATTTTGGCAAATTGTAAAATGCCTAAAAATAATCAGTCACAACATGATATACATTCTTCTGTTCTTGTTTTGCCGGCATTTTATCAATTTGCCTGAATTGGTGTCGGCATAACGAAAAATGCATTTTATGATCGCGTTTTGCCGGCTTTTTGTAAAATGCCTAGGCAATTTATAAAAAGCCTACATTTACATTATGCCTACGACATATATATATATATATATATATATATTCATCATCCATCATTGCGAAGCCCAAAAAACTATATTCTACATGTTATATGAAGCCCGCTACGTTCTTACGAAGCCCACCTTCCGGCTTCCTATAAACAAGCGTGTATAAACTCGCCAAATGATTTGATACACTATAGAAATTCTGTATACCATTCTGGCAAAACATGCGCAGTATAGTTCACATCATTTGCTTGTAGGGAGCGTCTTAGTCGTCGTGTATAAACTTTATACAATCTAGATATGTACTAAGCATTTTATGAGCCCCGTGAATGTTTGAGTGCTAATAAGAGCCTCAGAAAATTGACAACGTCGCACTAAATGATGAGCTTCGATATTACTGCTTTAAATCGTTTATGTTGTTTGATAAATCAGTGTTTCGTCTCTGGGTTTTACACAGCCCGGGCTTCCAGTGTGTTTTTATATAATTGTTTTCAGTGAAATGAATCGTTCCAAGCGAATATTATCGCTAGTTGCTAAAGAAGGCGTACCACGTAAGTAATTTATAGATTTAGCTAATAGGTAAAATATAACTAGATGCATGGATAATTTAGATTAAGATCAACTGTTTGAGTGAATTTGGCGCCAAAATTAAATTTCTAATAATTTCTTTATTTATAAATAGTTACAGTGACTTTTTTTACAGTTAGTTTTTTGAATTTTATTGCAATATTTATTTTTGATGAAACAAATACAAAAAAAAATCCGCTAATTTTAACTATTTGATCAGGTAGGTACTAAACAAAACGTCATCAATAAGTTAGAAGTCATCGAATTTAAGCAATTCACAGTCGTTATTAAAGTTTTTAGATAACCGAAAAACTGAAATGATGAGATTTTCAAAATATGTCCGTCCGTTAGTCCGTCTGTATGTACAATTCTCTTATTTATGAACCGATTAAGATGAAATTTTCTACATGGACATAGACTGATAACCGAAAAACAGAAGTGACGAGATTTTTAAAATATATCCGTCCGTTCGTCTGTCACAGAACTTTCATTTTCTCATTTATGTGCCGATTAAGATGAGCTTTTGTACAAGGGCATAGATTGATAACCGAAAAACAGAAATGACAAGATTTTTAATATATGTCCGTTCGTTCGTCTGTCACAGACCTTGAATTTTTTCGTTTTTAAATCACCTTGTATCTAAAAAAGCCGTCACATCTACTGTTTTTAAATTAATATTTACAAGTATTCACAAATAAGAGTTGTTTTTTCCACATTTGTTTAAAAAGGAAATCTATCCAATTAATTGTTTAATAAAACCTTATAAGCTGTTAAATTCTGCGAAAAAAGTTATTGGGAGTAATATGTTACCTATTTGATAATCAATTAAAGCCTATTGTTAAATGCTTGAAGTTTGCCCAACGACATTTTATTTTTATTGCATTTTTAGCAATACCAATGCCTGAAGATATATGTGCAAATAATGAATATGGCGATTTTACTAATTTTATTGGCGATTTTTCTGATAAACATCAATGTATAACTAAAAAGGGCTCCCCATTAAGTGAAATTACTAACCAAAATAAATCAGATCTCGAATGCACACATAGTGACAATGATATTGGAATACCCAGTTTTCAAAAATTCATTGACACAAAACAAGTTTATTCGGAAATTAAAAATGACGATATATCTGCAGAGGGCAATGTAGTAGTTTGCAGCAACATCAATGAAATATATAGTTTACCAGAAAAAGATGAGAATAAAAAACTATCTCTATTTAATCAAACCAACAGTTCTACTATAAACACTGCACAAAATTACCTTGAGGTTATGAATATACCCTTTAAGACAGAAGTCCGAACTACTACAAATGAAAAATATCTCTTAGATAAAAATTTTGTCGCCACAAGTGATCCTCAAATTGGCTCAGAAATACACAGTAACAGTTTACAAATACGTGACATTTACCCAAAAACAAGCGAAAATTTGGACATTTCAAAAATGATAGTGGAATCCTCAAATATTAACTCTGCAATAACTGAACATTCTGCGACGATTAGATATTGAAAATTTAGATATGATAATTAACAATCTTAGGTTAAATGCACGTTTTAATGTTTTTGAAATCTGTTGAATTATCTTATATATTATATATTACTATAACTTACTTATTTAAAAAATATATTAAAATAATAAAGTAGGTAAATAAAATTTCAAAATATGTATTATGAAATGTCATTAATTCATTAATGAAATAAGAACAATATTTAGTTTTAAGAAATATTGATGATTAAATTTATTTTGTAAATATCTTGTTTGCAGGAATATGATATTCCAGTTTCTACACCAACATCCAAATTTGAGGTCCAACAAAACGATATTCGTCATTTGAGTACGTCAAAAAATTCAGAAATTGAACTAAGTGGCAATAAAAAAATAAAAATTTTAAGTGATGTTACTTTAGTACAAGCACGTGACAGTTTGCCTAACCATGTTCAACCATACGATTTGGCGGTAAGTATTGTTAAGACTTCAATCATTTACGATTGTGTAGTTTGTGTTATAAAACTTGAAACCGTAGGTTTCCTCTACCAGAATCAATTAAAAAATTACTATTTCCGAAATTAGACCAAAGGCGATACTCATCTGAAGTGGAAACACAGTTAAACACGGTTACTCAAGTCAACCACGTCAAAAAAGTTTCGCTTTTGGCGTGATTGACTTGAGTACTATATAATAATAATAGAGTAAAACCAGTTTAGAATGTTGAAGGCATTGGTCTTGAATAAACTAATACTATCCTCTATTTTGAAGGGACCGAGTGAGTATACCAGAAAACCGTCAGCGAGAGAGAGACCAACTATATGCCCTATCTGTTTTAAGGATGTTATCACACATTTCACAAGGCATCTTTTCCGGCATCATAAGAATCACAAAGAAGTTCGTTTGCTTGGAACTTTAAAGCCCAATAGTAAAGGACGTTTGGCGCTTGTGGCTTCTTTAAGA
Source organism: Lochmaea crataegi (assembly GCA_947563755.1). Taxonomy (NCBI): domain Eukaryota; kingdom Metazoa; phylum Arthropoda; class Insecta; order Coleoptera; family Chrysomelidae; genus Lochmaea; species Lochmaea crataegi. The sequence goes on from OX387429.1 coordinate 37,316,880, forward strand.
AAGCAAGGAAATTTCATTTAGAAAACAGAAAAAAATGTTACTCATCCAGTCAAATCTTCAAAAAAAAAAAGATGCCGAATACTTCACCTGCACTTATTGTCTGGGTCTGTACACAAAACATTTACTATATAAGCACGTTAAAATTTGTAAAGGGAAACCAGAAGATGTAACAAACCCCCCTAAGAATTGTTTAGCTGCATCACAAACTTTTATGGCTATAATAAATTCAAAAAATAGTAACTTTTTAAAGTATTCTAGATTAAAAGAGGAAGTGTTTGGTACCATGCGTCCTGACGATATAAGTGCTATAGTGAAGAATGATCCCCTGATTTGTTTGTACGGTGAAGTACTGCTTTCGAAGCATAAAAGACAACAAATTGTCAATGCAGTATCCAATAAAATGAGAGAAATGGGCCGGCTATTGATATCTCTAAAAAGAATTCAAAACATTAATGGTTTATTTGATGCTCTAAAGCCACAAATGTTCGAATATTTAGTATCTGCTACAAAAAATATAAGTGGTTATGACATTACCAGTAAAAATTTTAAGGCTCCATCATTGGCTTTGCACATGGGGACTAATCTGAAAATTGTTTGTGACGTAGCTTATAAACTAGTTCTGCAAAAGAAAATTATCCCTGGTATAGAATGCTACGATTCTACAACAAAAAACAGGAGATCAAAGATTTAAAAAAGCTTATTGAAGGTCATTGGTGCAATGAATTATCTAGTCTGGCTCTAAAGGACTTAAAAGAAAAATATTGGGATAAGCCAATACAGTTGCCGCTTACAAGTGACCTTCATTTATTCAATGAATATATTGATAAACTTGCAGATGAATCTTTTAATCATTTAAACAATAATATTAATAGTATACAACATTATAAACAACTAACACAATGTGTTTTGGCTAAAACTGTACTTTTCAATAGAAAAAGAGTTGGAGATGTGCAGTACTTAAAAATTGATAACTATAACAAAGATTATAGTACGATTAATCCAGAAAGTTTTGGAGAAACACTCACCGAAGTGGAAAAAATTTTAAGTAAAAACCACAAGCGAATAGTTACTAGCTGAAAAGGCTCAAAACCTGCTCCCATACTATTTTCAAGAAAAACCCAAAGGTATATCAAGTGCTTACTAAACATTAGACAAAACACAGACATTGTTTCCAAATGTAATCCATACATTTTTGCTAATCCCAATTCTGAGGATCGCTGGATGACTGGAACAAAGGTAATTAGAGACTTAGCTACTAGTTGTGGAGCCAAACAACCAGGCCTTTTAACATCCTCAAAGTTCCGGAAACATATTGCAACGACTCTACAGCTGATGGCAATCGGAGAAGACGAAATGGAACAGATCGCAACTTTTATGGGGCATACAAAAAAAAACGCATGCTGAATTTTATAGGTAGGGTTAGATTTTTCCTGAATTATCAACAATTTTTACAAAAATAATAATTATTATGTTTTAGACTGCCACAGGACATGTATCAGTCAGCTAAAGTGGCAAAATTTTTATTACTAATGGAAAATGGTAGAGGGAATCAATTTAAAGGAAAAAATCTAAATGACATTGAAATTGAAAACGAAATTTATCACAGTTCCGAATCTGAGGAAGAAGAATGTACTGTGGAGAGATTAGTAAATAAAATTACATCAGATGAAGGCAGTGCAAGCACAAAGGCTGTTGAAAACGTTATGTCAGAAGAATTTGCAAATACTGACTTTTCCGAAGTTGCCCAGATCAATGAACCAACCAAAAAGAATATTAAGGGTAAGCAATGATTGTATTTACTAAACAAAATCGTTAGGGTAAATACATACTACTCATTTCTATAAGAATATAAGATATATCGCAGAGTATTATTTCTGAAATAATAAAATTTTGAAACTAAAAATTTATTCATTTAACTGTTTTCATAAAATGTATTTGGCTTATTCTAAACTAATATTGTTTGTTTTTCTTATAAACTATACAATTAAAATATAGCATTTTTTTGTAAACGGTATTCTACATTTCAGAATTAGAGAAGAAAGGAAAGGATGCTTCAAAAAGAATAAAATGGTCTCAATAAGAAAAACGAATTATTTGTGACTATTTTAAACACCACATAAGGAAGAAAGTTGTGCCCAAAAAATTTGAATGCGATCAATTTTTAGATTTACACTCAACTGCTTTCCAAAATATGAACTGGGTCCGAATAAAAACCCTTGTTTACAATACTTTTCGTCTAAAGAAATAGAATAATGAAATTCTTCAACCTTAAATAAATGTTCTTATTTTGTCACTAAATTCAGTTTTATTTCCTATTAAAAACCTTTTTGTATACTCTCTGGAGAATTGGTGATATAACAATAAAAGATGAATCTTAATAACTATATTCACACTATCATAAGTAAATTCTAAACATTACTATTTACAATCTTATCAAGCATTATTGCCGGTATTTCGTCCCCCATAAGTGGAGGTTCCCGATATATGTAGTAAGCATCGTTCGTGATCTAACCCATACATCACATAATAAACTATGGAATAAATATATCATCCTGATGCGTACATTTTGACATAATGGTTAAATTTCTAGTCATAGGTACTTGTCAAAGTAAGGACGTCACCTCTAAATTTTCAATTGTTTGACATGTTATACCTCTTTTGAAAAGGTTTTTCATTCCAATCACATATTATTTTTAAATATTTACGGTATAGAGGGTGGTGAAAAATATAAAATTAATAAATAAATCCAAATTATTTGAATATATATATTAAATTGCTAGAAACAAAATAGTTTATGTTTTTGACATTTTTGCTTGGAAACAGACAGTTTGGCTTTAACAGATACACAAAGAATTGATATTCTTATTATTATTCTTCTTCTTGCATTTAAGAAATAACCACTATCTTGTTTCCAAACAATACATTTTAAAATCCATTGATTTTGTTGTACATGCTTCAGAAATTTAATATTTATTTAAATAAATGTGTTTCATTATTTTAATATATTTCACCACTTTGGATTCTGTAAATATTTAAAAATATAATCACGTGGTTGGAAAGAGAGAGAAGAGCCCTTTTAAAAGAGTAACCAAATTTCATATAGTGTTATTAACAAAAATAAAGAGTTGACGTCACTACTTTGACAAGTATGACTTCAGAAATTTCACAATTATGTCAAAATATGCGCATATGAAAATAGAAATCGACGTGTCTCAGAATTTTTGCAGCTGAAATAAAAATAATAATATTTTGCTAAATAACACTGGGTCAGATGTTATCTTCAACTGAGATACAGGGTGTTATCTACTACTGAGATACAGGGTGTTAAAGTTAACAGATTTTTTCGTTTTTAGGCTATAATTTCGCTACATCTATATACATTTTCACCAAATTTGACAGAGAGGTACTACTTTAGGTAAGAAATATGATTTTATTTGTTATTTAACATTTTGTCATAGGGGCGCCACATGAGAGATACCTGATGATGAAATTAAGCCATAACTTTTTTGACAAAAGTTTTTGATAATTTTGACTGGGAAATATGATGTAAATATTATTTAAGTAAATTTGTTATACCTGTTTGAACTCGATAACTTAACCGATTTCAATAAAAACGCCATTAAATAGTTCAAAATTATGAACATGCATGAAAATAAAAAGAACTTGTTTCATTAATAATGGGCCATAGAGTAACTGAAGAATCCTTGGTTTAAAATATGAAGATTTATCGTGATACATGTAGATAAAAAGTGCTTCATACTGAGAATACAGGCTGATTTTGAATTTTGAAATAAAACACCCTGTATCTTAGAAAGGAAGCACTTTTTATCTAAATATATTACGTTAAATCATCATATTTTAAATCGAGTTTTTCTGTGTCCCATTATTAATGAACAATGCTTGTCTCGTTTTTTCGTTTTGGAGCATTTTCGAGACTTTAACTCTTTAATGGCGTTTTTCTCGAAAACGGTTTAAGTTATCGAGTTCAAACAGGTTTAACAAATATACATACTAATAATAAATACGTCATATTTTCTAGTCAATATTATCAAAAAGTTTCGTCAAAAAATGTTGTGGCCTAATTTCATCATGTGGCGCTACCTATACCAAAATGTAGATTAACAAATAAAAAAATATTCCTCACCTACAGGAGCACCTATCTACCAAATTTGCTAAAAATGTTTAGGCATGTTCTGAAGTTATTGCCAAAAAATTAAAAAAATTTGGTAACTTCAACACCCTGTATCTGAGTACTAGATAATATTTGACCCAGTGTTATTCAGCAAAATATTATTTTGATGTCCTGAACCTGTGGTTAAGATATTGACCATTCCTTATGAAACACCCTGTGTAAGCATGCTAGATTACAGCATTAAAAAAATGTCAAATTACATATTTATTGAAGAAATATGGCAACATGGCTGGGCTGCTCATTATTAGGCGTATATATACATTATACACAGTGGGCCATGTAATAACCTAATAATGTCAAGGGGCTCGTAAAAACTTAAGCATATAATAAGATTTATATATAAGAAAAAAGTTTCCCCTCTCTGGTGTTTCTTTATAATGCTTTTATATAGTTCATGTTTTCTTAAAATACACTTTAAAAAAATTGATATAAAGGCCGGGACTCCGGTCGCCTGTAGTATGTACTGGGCTTGCAATAAATATGAGGACGTATATATATATATATATTTATATATATATATATATATATATATATATATATACATACGTCCTCATATTTATTGCAAGCCCAGTACATACTACAGGCGACCGGAGTCCCGGCCTTTATATCAATTTTTTTAAAGTGTATTTTAAGAAAACATGAACTATATAAAAGCATTATAAAGAAACACCAGAGAGGGGAAACTTTTTTCTTATATATAAATCTTATTATATGCTTAAGTTTTTACGAGCCCCTTGACATTATTAGGTTATTACATGGCCCACTGTGTATAATGTATATATACGCCTAATAATGAGCAGCCCAGCCATGTTGCCATATTTCTTCAATAAATATGTAATTTGACATTTTTTTAATGCTGTAATCTAGCATGCTTACACAGGGTGTTTCATAAGGAATGGTCAATATCTCAACCACAGGTTCAGGACATCAAAATAATATTTTGCTGAATAACACTGGGTCAAATATTATCTAGTACTCAGATACAGGGTGTTGAAGTTACCAAATTTTTTTAATTTTTTGGCAATAACTTCAGAACATGCCTAAACATTTTTATCAAATTTGGTAGATAGGTGCTCCTGTAGGTGAGGAATATTTTTTTATCTGTTAATCTACATTTTGGTATAGGGAGCGCCACATGATGAAATTAGGCCACAAGATTTTTTGACGAAACTTTTTGATAATATTGACTAGAAAATATGACGTATTTATTATTAGTATGTATATTTGTTAAACCTGTTTGAACTCGATAACTTAAACCGTTTTCGAGAAAAACGCCATTAAAGAGTTAAAGTCTCGAAAATGCTCCAAAACGAAAAAACGAGACAAGCATTGTTCATTAATAATGGGACACAGAAAAACTCGATTTAAAATATGATGATTTAACGTAATATATTTAGATAAAAAGTGCTTCCTTTCTAAGATACAGGGTGTTTTATTTCAAAATTCAAAATCAGCCTGTATTCTCAGTATGAAGCACTTTTTATCTACATGTATCACGATCAATCTTCATATTTTAAACCAAGGATTCTTCAGTTACTCTATGGCCCATTATTAATGAAACAAGTTCTTTTTATTTTCATGCATGTTCATAACTTTGAACCATTTAATGGCGTTTTTATTGAAATCGGTTAAGTTATCGAGTTCAAACAGGTATAACAAATTTACTTAAATAATCTTTACATCATATTTCCCAGTCAAAATTATCAAAAACTTTTGTCAAAAAAGTTATGGCTCAATTTCATCATCAGGTATCTCTCATGTGGCGCCCCTATGACAAAATGTTAAATAACAAATAAAATCATATTTCTTACCTAAAGTAGTACCTCTCTGTCAAATTTGGTAAAAATGTATATAGATGTAGCGAAATTATAGCCTAAAAACGAAAAAATCTGTTAACTTTAACACCCTGTATCTCAGTAGTAGATAACACCCTGTATCTCAGTTGAAGATAACATTTGACCCAGTGTTATTTAGCAAAATATTATTATTTTTATTTCAGCTGCAAAAATTCTGAGACACGTCGATTTCTATTTTCATATGCGCATATTTTGACATAATTGTGAAATTTCTGAAGTCATACTTGTCAAAGTAGTGACGTCAACTCTTTATTTTTGTTAATAACACTATATGAAATTTGGTTACTCTTTTAAAAGGGCTCTTCTCTCTCTTTCCAACCACGTGATTATATTTTTAAATATTTACGGAATCCAAAGTGGTGAAATATATTAAAATCATGAAACACATTTATTTAAATAAATATTAAATTTCTGAAGCATGTACAACAAAATCAATGGATTTTAAAATGTATTGTTTGGAAACAAGATAGTGGTTATTTCTTAAATGCAAGAAGAAGAATAATAATAAGAATATCATTTCTTTGTGTATCTGTTAAAGCCAAACTGTCTGTTTCCAAGCAAAAATGTCAAAAACATAAACTATTTTGTTTCTAGCAATTTAATATATATATTCAAATAATTTGGATTTATTTATTAATTTTATATTTTTCACCACCCTCTATACCGTAAATATTTAAAAATAATATGTGATTGGAATGAAAAACCTTTCCAAAAGAGGTATAACATGTCAAACAATTGAAAATTTAGAGGTGACGTCCTTACTTTGACAAGTACCTATGACTAGAAATTTAACCATTATGTCAAAATGTACGCATCAGGATGATATATTTATTCCATACTTTATTATGTGATGTATGGGTTAGATCACGAACGATGCTTACTACATATATCGGGAACCTCCACTTATGGCTGCTGATGAAGGTACAAACCGTTTCCGGCGCTGACTACAAGCTGTGGGGGACGAAATACCGGCAATAATGCTTGATAAGATTGTAAATAGTAATGTTTAGAATTTACTTATGATAGTGTGAATATAGTTATTAAGATTCATCTTTTATTGTTATATCACCAATTCTCCAGAGAGTATACAAAAAGGTTTTTAATAGGAAATAAAACTGAATTTAGTGACAAAATAAGAACATTTATTTAAGGTTGAAGAATTTCATTATTCTATTTCTTTAGACGAAAAGTATTGTAAAAAAGGGTTTTTATTCGGACCCAGTTCATATTTTGGAAAGCAGTTGAGTGTAAATCTAAAAATTGATCGCATTCAAATTTTTTGGGCACAACTTTCTTCCTTATGTGGTGTTTAAAATAGTCACAAATAATTCGTTTTTCTTCTTGAGACCATTTTATTCTTTTTGAAGCATCCTTTCCTTTCTTCTCTAATTCTGAAATGTAGAATACCGTTTACAAAAAAATGCTATATTTTAATTGTATAGTTTATAAGAAAAACAAACAATATTAGTTTAGAATAAGCCAAATACATTTTATGAAAACAGTTAAATGAATAAATTTTTAGTTTCAAAATTTTATTATTTCAGAAATAATACTCTGCGATATATCTTATATTCTTATAGAAATGAGTAGTATGTATTTACCCTAACGATTTTGTTTAGTAAATACAATCATTGCTTACCCTTAATATTCTTTTTGGTTGGTTCATTGATCTGGGCAACTTCGGAAAAGTCAGTATTTGCAAATTCTTCTGACATAACGTTTTCAACAGCCTTTGTGCTTGCACTGCCTACATCTGATGTAATTTTATTTACTAATCTCTCCACAGTACATTCTTCTTCCTCAGATTCGGAACTGTGATAAATTTCGTTTTCAATTTCAATGTCATTTAGATTTTTTCCTTTAAATTGATTCCCTCTACCATTTTCCATTAGTAATAAAAGTTTTGCCACTTTAGCTGTCTGATACATGTCCTGTGGCAGTCTAAAACATAATAATTATTATTTTTGTAAAAATTGTTGATAATTCAGGAAAAATCTAACCCTACCTATAAAATTCAGCATGCGTTTTTTTTGTATGCCCCATAAAAGTTGCGATCTGTTCCATTTCGTCTTCTCCGATTGCCATCAGCTGTAGAGTCGTTGCAATATGTTTCCGGAACTTTGTGGATGTTAAAAGGCCTGGTTGTTTGGCTCCACAACTAGTAGCTAAGTCTCTAATTACCTTTGTTCCAGTCATCCAGCGATCCTCAGAATTGGGATTAGCAAAAATGTATGGATTACATTTGGGAACAATGTCTGTGTTTTGTCTAATGTTTAGTAAGCACTTGATATACCTTTGGGTTTTTCTTGAAAATAGTATGGGAGCAGGTTTTTAGCCTTTTCCGCCAGTAACTATACGCTTGTGGTTTTTACTTAAAATTTTTTCCACTTCGGTGAGTGTTTCTCCAAAACTTTCTGGATTAATCGTACTATAATATTTGTTATAGTTATCAATTTTTAAGTACTGCACATCTCCAACTCTTTTTCTATTGAAAAGTACAGTTTTAGCCAAAACACATTGGGTTAGTTGTTTATAATGTTGTATACTGTTAATATTATTGTTTAAATGATTAAAAGATTCATCTGCAAGTTTATCAATATATTCATAGAATAAATGAAGGTCACTTGTAAGCGGCAACTGTATTGGCTTATCCCAATATTTTTCTTTTAAGTCCTTTAGAGCCAGACTAGATAATTCATTGCACCAATGACCTTCAATAAGCTTTTTTAAATCTTTGATATCCTGTTTTTTTGTTGTAGAATCGTAGCATTCTATACCAGGGATAATTTTCTTTTGCAGAACTAGTTTATAAGCTACGTCACAAACAATTTTCAGATTAGTCCCCATGTGCAAAGCCAATGATGGAGCCTTAAAATTTTTACTGGTAATGTCATAACCACTTATATTTTTTGTAGCAGATACTAAATATTCGAACATTTCTGGCTTTAGAGCATCAAATAAACCATTAATGTTTTGAATTCTTTTTAGAGATATCAATAGCCGGCCCATTTCTCTGATTTTATTGGATACTGCATTGACAATTTGTTGTCTTTTATGCTTCGAAAGCAGTACTTCACCGTACAAACAAATCAGGGGATCATTCTTCACTATAGCACTTATATCGTCAGGACGCATGGTACCAAACACTTCCTCTTTTAATCTAGAATACTTTAAAAAGTTACTATTTTTTGAATTTATTATAGCCATAAAAGTTTGTGATGCAGCTAAACAATTCTTAGGGGGGTTTGTTACATCTTCTGGTTTCCCTTTACAAATTTTAACGTGCTTATATAGTAAATGTTTTGTGTACAGACCCAGACAATAAGTGCAGGTGAAGTATTCGGCATCTTTTTTTTTGAAGATTTGACTGGATGAGTAACATTTTTTTCTGTTTTAAAAATGAAATTTCCTTGCTTTCTTAAAGAAGCCACAAGCGCCAAACGTCCTTTACTATTGGGCTTTAAAGTTCCAAGCAAACGAACTTCTTTGTGATTCTTATGATGCCGGAAAAGATGCCTTGTGAAATGTGTGATAACATCCTTAAAACAGATAGGGCATATAGTTGGTCTCTCTCTCGCTGACGGTTTTCTGGTATACTCACTCGGTCCCTTCAAAATAGAGGATAGTATTAGTTTATTCAAGACCAATGCCTTCAAGATTCTAACTAACCAACTTCGTATTTATTTAGAATATCTAAACTGGTTTTACTCTATTATTATTATATAGTACTCAAGTCAATCACGCCAAAAGCGAAACTTTTTTGACGTGGTTGACTTGAGTAACCGTGTTTAACTGTGTTTCCACTTCAGATGAGTGTCGCCTTTGGTCTAATTTCGGAAATAGTAATTTTTTAATTGATTCTGGTAGAGGAAACCTACGGTTTCAAGTTTTATAACACAAACTACACAATCGTAAATGATTGAAGTCTTAACAATACTTACCGCCAAATCGTATGGTTGAACATGGTTAGGCAAACTGTCACGTGCTTGTACTAAAGTAACATCACTTAAAATTTTTATTTTTTTATTGCCACTTAGTTCAATTTCTGAATTTTTTGACGTACTCAAATGACGAATATCGTTTTGTTGGACCTCAAATTTGGAAGTTGGTGTAGAAACTGGAATATCATATTCCTGCAAACAAGATATTTACAAAATAAATTTAATCATCAATATTTCTTAAAACTAAATATTGTTATTATTTCATTAATGAATTAATGACATTTCATAATACATATTTTGAAATTTTATTCACCTACTTTATTATTTTAATATATTTTTTAAATAAGTAAGTTATAGTAATATATAATATATAAGATAATTCAATAGATTTCAAAAACATTCAAACGTGCATTTAACCTAAGATTGTTAATTATCATATCTAAATTTTCAATATCTAATAATAATAATAATAATAAATAAATAACAATAATACCAAGTTTGATCTGTACTTATACCAATAAATTTAAAATTTTACCAAAATTATTTCCTATTTTAATTTTAATTCAAATAAAACAAAAAAACTGTCGTATTTTCAATAAAAGCCTACTTACATTTTTCATTGGATAATCTATATAATTGACCAAAGAGGCATCAGAGGTTGAATCGGAAGATAGTTCATCCTCAGAAGGTAAATATTCAGATCCTGAGCTAGCAAGTCCTTTAAGTAAATCGTCGATTCCTTCATTGGAACTTTCAGACATATCAAAATCAACAAAAGCACTTTGAGAAGATATTATTTCGCCGCTCCTTTGGGTTTTCTCTATTTGAGCTGAGGCAATTGCTGCGTTTGGCTCGGCTGCTAGATAATATGTATGGCTATCAAATATCAGAGAATTTTCTGTTATGGTATTATTTACTCCAACTTCTTTATTTAATTTTTCTTTATTTATTTCTTCATACGTCTTCTGTGTATCAATCGTCGCAGAATGTTCAGTTATTGCAGAGTTAATATTTGAGGATTCCACTATCATTTTTGAAATTTCCAAATTTTCGCTTGTTTTTGGGTAAATGTCACGTATTTGTAAACTGTTACTGTGTATTTCTGAGCCAATTTGAGGATCACTTGTGGTGACAAAATTTTTATCTAAGAGATATTTTTCATTTGTAGTAGTTCGGACTTCTGTCTTAAAGGGTATATTCATAACCTCAAGGTAATTTTGTGCAGTGTTTATAGTAGAACTGTTGGTTTGATTAAATAGAGATAGTTTTTTATTCTCATCTTTTTCTGGTAAACTATATATTTCATTGATGTTGCTGCAAACTACTACATTGCCCTCTGCAGATATATGGTCATTTTTAATTTCCGAATAAACTTGTTTTGTTTCAATGAATTTTTGAAAACTGGGTATTCCAATATCATTGTCACTATGTGTGCATTCGAGATCTGATTTATTTTGGTTAGTAATTTCACTTAATGGGGAGCCCTTTTTATTTATACATTGATGTTTATCAGAAAAATCGCCAATAAAATTAGTAAAATCGCCATATTCATTATTTGCACATATATCTTCAGGCATTGGTATTGCTAAAAATGCAATAAAAATAAAATGTCGTTGGGCAGACTTCAAGCATTTAACAATAGGCTTTAATTGATTATCAAATAGGTAACATATAACTCCCAATAACTTTTTTCGCAGAATTTAACAGCTTCTAAGGGTTTTATTAAACAATTAATTGGATAGATTTCCTTTTTAAACAAATGTGGAAAAGACAACTCTTATTTGTGAATACTTGTAAATATTAATTTAAAAACAGTAGATGTGACGGCTTTTTTAGATACAAGGCGATTTAAAAACGAAAAAATTCAAGGCCTGTGACAGACGAACGAACGGACATATATTAAAAATCTTGTCATTTCTGTTTTTCGGTTATCAATCTATGCCCTTGTACAAAAGCTCATCTTAATCGGCACATAAATGAGAAAATGAAAGTTCTGTGACAGACGAACGGACAGACATATTTTAAAAATCTCGTCACTTCCGTTTTTCATTTTAATCGGTTCATAAATAAGAGAATTGTACATACAGACGGACTAACGGACGGACATATTTTGAAAATCTCATCATTTCTGTTTTTCGGTTATCTAAAAACTTTAATAACGACTGTGAATTGCTTAAATTCGATGACTTCTAACTTATTGATGACGTTTTGTTTAGTACCTACCTGATCAAATAGTTAAAATTAGCGGATTTTTTTTTGTATTTGTTTCATCAAAAATAAATATTACAATAAAATTCAAAAAACTAACTGTAAAAAAAGTCACTGTAACTATTTATAAATAAAGAAATTATTAGAAATTTAATGTTGGCGCCAAATTCACTCAAACAGTTGATCTTAATCTAAATTATCCATGCATCTAGTTATATTTTACCTATTAGCTAAATCTATAAATTACTTACGTGGTACGCCTTCTTTAGCAACTAGCGATAATATTCGCTTGGAACGATTCATTTCACTGAAAACAATTATATAAAAACACACTGGAAGCCCGGGCTGTGTAAAACCCAGAGACGAAACACTGATTTATCAAACAACATAAACGATTTAAAGCAGTAATATCGAAGCTCATCATTTAGTGCGACGTTGTCAATTTTCTGAGGCTCTTATTAGCACTCAAACATTCACGGGGCTCATAAAATGCTTAGTACATATCTAGATTGTATAAAGTTTATACACGACGACTAAGACGCTCCCTACAAGCAAATGATGTGAACTATACTGCGCATGTTTTGCCATATTAGACGTCAATTTGAAGCCCTAGCAAAAAATGGTGTACAGAATTTCTATAGTGAATCAAATCATTTGGCGAGTTTATACACGCTTGTTTATAGGAAGCCCGAAGGTGGGCTTCGTAAGAACGTAGCGGGCTTCATATAACATGTAGAATATAGTTTTTTGTGCTTCGCAATGATGGATGATGAATATATATATATATATATATATATATATATATATATATATATATATATATATATATATATATATATATATATATATATAGGAAATAGTTCGTTGCCGATACTAGTTAGGTCTAACTATTATTGTGGGGGATGCGGCAATGTGAATAAGTGAACTCTTTTTAGTTTGTTCTGAGCTTTCGGTAATTTATTATCACCATTATCAAAGAACTACAAAAGATACATTTATAGATATTTCAAACAGGTATAAATAAATTCAGTTTAAAAGTAAAACATTAATTACTTACAACTAAGCGAGGTTAATCACAATATCTATATATAATATGTATAATATGGAGAAAAAACATGGTATAAGATATAATTTTCTTTTTCAAGAAATTAAATTAAAAATAAAACTATCAAAAATTGACATTACGACATCGATGTTAATTTTTAGTAGTCATAGAAATGTCTTTAAATATGTTTAGTATATTAGCAAGTGAAATAATAGTTGGTAAGTTAATATAAAGGAACAGAATTCTCATCTTCAATATTTGAATTTTTTGTTTTTTTGTCAAAAGATAATAAATAGCTATAAATTGTACTAAGTTTTTGAATATCAGTTCTTTTATTTAAGCAATTATGTTCTTGAGATATGAATGCCATTTCCAGGAAAATCCTTTTAGAGTAGTTGTTTTCTTTATGTAAAATTTCAAAGTTTTTATAATCTATTATATGATTTGTAGAAAAAACATGTTCAGCTAATGCTGATCTTTCTGGATATAATCTTGCATCGCTCTTATGTAGAGCTATACGTTTAGTTATTTTTTGTGATGTTTCACCTACATATGCAGATTTACATGTAAAGCAAGTCAATCTATATATTACATTAGAAAGATCAGTAAGAGGATCAATTTCTTTCAACTTACTATAAACACAATTAAGTGAGAGAACATTTTTATTTGCAATAAAAACAAAAAATTCAAATATTGAAGATGAGAATTCTGTTCCTTTATATTAACTTACCAACTATTATTTCACTTGCTAATATACTAAACATATTTAAAGACATTTCTATGACTACTAAAAATTAACATCGATGTCGTAATGTCAATTTTTGATAGTTTTATTTTTAATTTAATTTCTTGAAAAAGAAAATTATATCTTATACCATGTTTTTTCTCCATATTATACATATTATATATAGATATTGTGATTAACCTCGCTTAGTTGTAAGTAATTAATGTTTTACTTTTAAACTGAATTTATTTATACCTGTTTGAAATATCTATAAATGTATCTTTTGTAGTTCTTTGATAATGGTGATAATAAATTACCGAAAGCTCGGAACAAACTAAAAAGAGTTCACTTATTCACATTGCCGCATCCCCCACAATAATAGTTAGACATATATATATATATATATATATATATATATATATATATATATATATATATATATATATATATATATACAGGATAGTCTTTGCCGACTAATTAGGTATGAAACCAGAAATATTGGGGAAACGGCAAGTTTATAAAAGTGAATAAAGTGATAAAATGATAAAATTGGTATTTGAATTTTTTTAAAAATATTGAAATATTGTCATTATGACAGATAAACAATTTCATTTTTTTTTCCTTCTAATAAGTTCTAATAAATAACATTAAAATTGCCAATAAAACATGTTTCACGATAAAATCTATTTTTACAAAATTGAAAGACAAAACTCCGATTCTCAATCTATCAAATGTAATATATTGTATACCATGTAAAAACTGTAATAATAAATACATTGGCCACACTAGTCAAAAATTAAAAAGTCGTTTACATAAAAGTGATTGTAGATTACATCCTGACAGATGTGCATTAGCAGAACATGTAATTGATAAAGACCACGTTATGGATTTTGAATCTGTTAATATTTTAGACATACAAACAAATACTAAAAAAAGACTTTTCTTAGAAATGGCTCACATATCACAAGAACCCTGTACTATTAACAAGAAGAGTGACCATAAGAATCTCAGTGATATTTATCACTACTTACTATCAATGGATCACAATAATAACATTTCAAATTTCAATTCTTAATCAAAAATTAATTCTTTAAAAAACACTTTTATAATAATTTGACATTATCATAACCTACACTCTCCATTTTTTGACATAATTTTTATAACTTATTAGAAGGAAAAAAAAATGAAATTGTTTATCTGTCATAATGACAATATTTCAATATTTTTTAAATAATTCAAATACCAATTTTAGCATTTAATATATATTTACCATTTTATATCAATCCTCAATTTACTGTAACTTGATAATGGAAATAAAAGTTTCCGAAAGCTTGTTAAATTAGTAAGAAGAGTTCACTTTTATAAACTTGCCGTTTCCCCAATATTTCTGGTTTTATATATATATATATATATTATTATATATTGTGGCTTTTTAGAAAAAAATACCTATTTTCAAAGTACACACTTTATTTTGTTGAGCTTTCGTTGCACTTCGTCAACTTCATCAGAACAAAATCCGTGATTAAAAAATAATATCAAAAATCTTCATCATAATAAGAAATACAGAATAATTTTATAGAAAACACGTTCAAATTTTGATTATTTTACCAAACTAATGTCAAACGTCAAAATAACGTTAAAAATTGAAAGTGACAAATGAAAAGTTTTAAATTTGTGTTGGTAAATAGCAATTTTAAGGGTGGTATCTTGTATCATTGTATAAAGTTTATACAATGCTTGTATTGAATTGTTCGGTAGTTCATTGATTGATCGGAGCTAATGTGTCAATGTTTTGACTGGTATTTCTTACGGAATTATAATTGTTTCTTCTTTTTTAGTCGCAAGTCTTAGGGCCGAATTCAGAAACGATACTACTACTACACTCATTTTACACTCAAGTCGCGACTCGTTTGAGAGTGAGTGGAACTCACCCTCAATTTTGGTATTCAAAAACCATGTAGGTTGAGTAACTCATGTGAGTAGAGATTGTAGTGCACTAGTTTCTGTTTCGAGCTGACAACATTGTAATTTTTGGTTTATTTGAACTACATTTGACAATTCATATTAATCATTTCCCTTGTGTATTAATTTCGAATATAGATAACGTCAAAGATTATATTGAAAACTTTATCTTTTATTTAATGAATATGAGCGAACAAAAGAAATATATAACACCAAGTGAAAAAATATATTTAACGGAGTTAGTGGCTCAATATAAAAATATTATAGAGTGTAAAAAAACGGATTTAGTGAATGCATCCGAAAAAAGAAAACGTGGGCTATTATCACTACAGAATTTAATTCTGTACCGGATCACACAAACGTAAGTAGTATTGAATAATAGCGATTTTCATTCCTATCCAGTATTACCATAACCCAACTTTTACAAAAGTAATAATATTATTGGATTTGACTTGACAGCGAACTCCACAACAACTTCAAAAAGCATGGGAGAACATAAAATGCAGAAGGAAAAAGGAGCTATCAAAAGAAAAACAGCAGAGAATGGCAACTGGCGGTGGAATTATTAAAGCACCGACTAATGATGATGCAACCGATGGCATCTTAGATTGTGTAGACATCGAAGTAAAAGATGTCATTGATAGCGACGAGGCTATGCTAAGCATTAATTATGCTCTGGTTGATGATAATTTAGTAGCAATTGAGACCAGTGAAGGTAAGGAAACAAAAATTCTAAATACGTCTATTTAATTTACACCCGTTTAAAGTGCTTATAATTTTAAGGGACCGAAAGATGATTATTTATTAGCTTTAACGTTTGATTGTTTTGCTTCTTGTTTTGTGAGATGAAATAAAGTCCACGCAATGTCTATATTTGCGAATAGGTACACTTTACAAGAAAAGACAAATGTGCTGATTTAACTGATCCTTTTAAAAGCGATTTAACAATGAATAAGAATACCCATTTAAATACTGACTAACATGATGATTTTTATTCTTTTATGAAATTTATGAATACATGCGTAATTGGTTGCCATAAACATATTTCATGTATTGACTTTTACTTATTTTTTTATAGAAATCAACGGTGACAATAATGCAGGGGACTTACCAAGCACCAGTATGAAACCTCTTACTACCAATATCGAGGAGGAAACCCCTAAGAAAATTCAAAGAATAAGTAACTATTCATAGTAAACCTATCTCCCTAAACCTCATATATTTTCTCTGAATTTCAAATTTGTTAATATTCTTCCTCTGTTTTATAGATACAACAAGGAGCTCTCTTTTGAGAAAAGGGCGAAAAAGGGGGTCTGTAATTGATACTGAGCTGGCAGCACGTGTAGCCCGGTTGAAAAAACTTGAGAAGCAAGATGAAGAATTTCACATGATGCGAATGGAAAATGAGAGACAGTTACATGCTGTCCGGTTAGAAGCTGAAAAAGTAAAATTGGCAGCTGAAAGAATTATTTTAGAACACAACAAAAAACAGTTCATGGAATAATGTATATTTTTATTGAAATAATAATAAAACTTAGTACTAGTCAATATTTTAATTCATAAAATGCCTGTGATTGGAAGCTGCTCTGATTGCATTGCCTCTGATATTTTCCGCATCATTTAAATATCGTACTGGAATATTACCTCGGTTTTCATTTTCCTCTAGTAGTGGCAATCCTTCTCTTGTTGAAATTGCAATATTATGCAGAACAGCTGTAGCAGCAATTATTCTAATTGTGTTTCTTAATTTATTGTTTAAACACAAATGCAGGCATCGAAATCGTCCCTTCCAAATTCCGAAAGTTCTTTCAACAACCGTTCTAGTATGTATGTGTGCTGTATTGTAGCGATGTTCAGCAGGTGTCTGTGGGTTCAAAATTGGTGTGAAGAGGTATCGACTCTGTTGATACGCACTATCTCCTAACAGCAATCCTGATAATCTTCCCTCTTCGAATCTTAATTTCACTGCACTGCTATTGAATATGCGGCTATCATGTGCAGAACCTGGCCATCTAATTACGATGTCATATATTTCATGATTGGGGCCACAGACAACCTGAACATTTAAAGACATCCAGCCTTTTCTGTTACGAAATCTTTCAGCTGTAGGCCCCCCAGGACTGCATATTTCAATGTGTGTCCCATCAATGCACCCTATTACACCTGGGAAGTGAGCAATTCCATAAAATTTATTTCTACATCGAGCAATGTCTCTTTCTGGAAATTTTATATATCTGGGTAATTGCCGGGCAATTACTTCTGATACCTCATTTATAATGCGGCATACTGTTGCCTGACTTATTGCCATAAGATCTCCTACAGTTCTTTATAAAAAAATCACATTACTTATATATTCCTTGAAAACTTAAATACAAGATTACCTGATAACTTCCAGTGGCATAAAATCTTAAGGTCATGCATAGTTTTATTATTGGTGGGATTGGTAGTCCACGATTTGAGTTCCCATTATTTAGTGGATACACCATCGGTAATAACATTGTTTGCATTGTGTCTCTGCAGAAGCGATATCTCTGGTACAGTTCGTTATTTGTATACAATTCCAACGGATTAGCATTATCTCGTAGCAGTTGCCTGAAATGAATAAAATTTGTACCTACATAATAAAAATTTGACTATTAATTTTACTTACCGTGGAATAGGCAAATACGCTTCATCATCTTCGACATATTGGATAAACTCGTATAGATCAGCCATTTAAATTTAAATACTATAAATTAAAAATCAAATTTATTTACAGCGAACGACTGCTTTGTAACTGTTTATTGATTATACCAAGTTTGAATATTTTAAGTAACGGTATTTTTGAATAATTTGAAGAAAATTCATATGAGGACGTCTTCTTCAAAGGGCTGTAGCTCCCTTAGGAAGCATTTTCGGATTAAGGTAATTTGAGCTAAATCGACTTAACATCACCTCTAGTAACTGTAGTTTCCGTTTGGCAGGAGAGTTTCTGGACACCCTGTATACGACGTTATTAATTGCTCCAAACACAAAAATGTGAGGTTTTGTTGATAATGTAGGGACCAACTAGTTACCCTCAAAATAAACTCATTTATACACTACAATTGTAGTGTCGATTTGAGTATTTCTTGTTTCTGGATTCCAAATTGAGCATGAGTGTCGATTCGAGTACAGATTGAGTGTAAATTGAGGGTGAGTGACGTCTATGAATTCGGCCCTAAGTCTATGAGGTTTGAGTAAATTAAATTTAGTCCGTCAGTGTCTGTTTTGGTATTCATGGGATGTTTTTCTTGAGATATTCTAGCCATTTCAGTAAAAAGTCGTTCTGTATAATTTTTACATTTGTCAGGTGTTTCAGTATTCTCAAAATCTATACTATGTCCGGTGTTATGGGTATGTTGGGCTAATGCACATCGGTTCACATATCGTTTGCAATCACTTTTATGTGAAGTTATACGGTCTTTGAGATGTCTTGAAGTATGTCCTATGTAATTTTGTTCGCAATCTTTACAAGGAATTTTATATATGATATTAGAATGTTGTTCTTTTTTAATTTTATCTTTCAATTTAGAAAAAACATTAGCTACCTTCTTAATTGGTTTGTTTGTGATTCTTATGTTATTAACGTCTTTAAAAATAGAGAAGATTTTTGATGTTAGATTTCTTACATATGGTAAAGGTTTATATGTAATTAACTGTAGTTCTTCTGGTAGTTGTTCTCCAGGTACATCGATGTTATTTTCTTGTATGTTGATGGTTTGGTGAATCGGCAAGTTGTACAATAATTTCCTTAGTAAATTTGGAGGGTAGCTGTTGTCTTTTAGAATATTCTCAATCAGCCGTATATTTTTATGGTATAAACTAGAATCAGATATTTTATAGATTCTGTTTTTAAGAGCCATAACGAGGTTGATATTCATTGTATACGGGTGATATGAGTGAAAATTTAGAAATTTTCCTGAAGAAGATGGTTTGATGTACCAGTCTAGAATAATTTCTTGTGATGTCTTCCTTATCAAGAGTGTATCTAGAAAAGGTACTCTTCGGTTATTTTCTCTTTCTAAGGTGAATTGTATGTTCTCATGAAAAATGTTAAATTGTTGTAAAAAATCTTCTTGTTTTTCTTCAGGTACTGCACAGATGATATCATCAACATATTTGTTAATGAAAGGTATTGGGTAAGGGATTTTTGATAATACGTTGTCTAGAATAAAATCCATAATGTATTGGGAAATTATAGGAGAAATAGTGCTACCCATTTTTAACGTTATTTTGACGTTTGACATTAGTTTGGTAAAATAATCAAAATTTGAACGTGTTTTCTATAAAATTATTCTGTATTTCTTATTATGATGAAGATTTTTGATATTATTTTTTAATCACGGATTTTGTTCTGATGAAGTTGACGAAGTGCATCGAAAGCTCAACAAAATAAAGTGTGTACTTTGAAAATAGGTATTTTTCTCTAAAAAGCCACAATATATAATAAGAGTTATTATATTACTAGAGATGAACAATACAATCTATATATATATATATATGTCTAACTATTATTGTGGGGGATGCGGCAATGTGAATAAGTGAACTCTTTTTAGTTTGTTCTGAGCTTTCGGTAATTTATTATCACCATTATCAAAGAACTACAAAAGATACATTTATAGATATTTCAACAGGTATAAATAAATTCAGTTTAAAAGTAAAACATTAATTACTTACAACTAAGCGAGGTTAATCACAATATCTATATATAATATGTATAATATGGAGAAAAAACATGGTATAAGATATAATTTTCTTTTTCAAGAAATTAAATTAAAAATAAAACTATCAAAATTGACATTACGACATCGATGTTAATTTTTAGTAGTCATAGAAATGTCTTTAAATATGTTTAGTATATTAGCAAGTGAAATAATAGTTGGTAAGTTAATATGAAGGAACAGAATTCTCATCTTCAATATTTGAATTTTTTGTTTTTTTGTCAAAAGATAATAAATAGCTATAAATTGTACTAAGTTTTTGAATATCAGTTCTTTTATTTAAGCAATTATCTTCTTGAGATATGAATGCCATTTCCAGGAAAATCCTTTTAGAGTAGTTGTTTTCTTTATGTAAAATTTCAAAGTTATACGAACTCAGAAAATGTAACGAATACAACTACAACTAACATATTTTTTGCATCTTTACCTTACTTTAGAGAGCTTACGCCTAGAATTTCCAAAATATTAAAAGAAGTAACTAATATAAAACTTGCAAATAAAAATGTTCTCTCACTTAATTGTGTTTATAGTAAGTTGAAAGAAATTGATCCTCTTACTGATCTTTCTAATGTAATATATAGATTGACTTGCTTTACATGTAAATCTGCATATGTAGGTGAAACATCACAAAAAATAACTAAACGTATAGCTCTACATAAGAGCGATGCAAGATTATATCCAGAAAGATCAGCATTAGCTGAACATGTTTTTTCTACAAATCATATAATAGATTATAAAAACTTTGAAATTTTACATAAAGAAAACAACTACTCTAAAAGGATTTTCCTGGAAATGGCATTCATATCTCAAGAAGATAATTGCTTAAATAAAAGAACTGATATTCAAAAACTTAGTACAATTTATAGCTATTTATTATCTTTTGACAAAAAAACAAAAAATTCAAATATTGAAGATGAGAATTCTGTTCCTTCATATTAACTTACCAACTATTATTTCACTTGCTAATATACTAAACATATTTAAAGACATTTCTATGACTACTAAAAATTAACATCGATGTCGTAATGTCAATTTTGATAGTTTTATTTTTAATTTAATTTCTTGAAAAAGAAAATTATATCTTATACCATGTTTTTTCTCCATATTATACATATTATATATAGATATTGTGATTAACCTCGCTTAGTTGTAAGTAATTAATGTTTTACTTTTAAACTGAATTTATTTATACCTGTTGAAATATCTATAAATGTATCTTTTGTAGTTCTTTGATAATGGTGATAATAAATTACCGAAAGCTCAGAACAAACTAAAAAGAGTTCACTTATTCACATTGCCGCATCCCCCACAATAATAGTTAGACCTAACTAGTATCGGCAACGAACTATTTCCTATATATATATATATATATATATATATATAGTTATAGTAGATATTTGCCGAATAATAATGTACAAGGACAGGAATATTGGGGAAGCGGCAAAATTGTAAAATGAGTACTCTTTACACTATTTTCCAAGCTTTCGGAATATCTTTATTTCCATTCTCAAGGACAGCATTCGAGATTGTATTACTAGTTGTTCTTGTTATGTTGGGTTCGTATTATAAGGAAACGATATACAGTTACAAATATAGTTTATTTACACATATATCGTTAACTCTACAATCATAAAATAACATCTTCAAAAAACCCTGTCATCATGACATTCCATCTCTAGGTAACTCAAGTCCTGACAGAACATCCCCCCTTTATTATAACAGATATAACAAGTTTTTAAACAACATAGTCCTTTAGATATGAAGGTCTTTTAATATTACGCACTGGTCGGTTATTTTTAGCACTTTCAATTTCATTGGCATCACTATTAGCATTTTCTTGTATAACTTCAGTTTCTGCAGAACTTTTATTACAATTATCTAACTGTACAGATGATGGTGAGTGAGTGTCCACATTAGATTTATGATTACATTGGGTAACAATTTCATGGGAAGCAAAGTTGTAATGTTTTGCTGGTACTAAAAACCATCTATTTCTTCTAAACCTGCCCCTGTGAGTTTCGACAAGATAAGATCTAGGTTCGTTAAGCTTTTGAATAACTTTCCCGTATGTTTTTAGATCGGTCACCCATACACTATCATCAACCTTTAAATCGGGAAGCTCTCTAGTGCGATGACGCCTATTATAATTTTGTTTCATGTTATCCCTATATTTTCCCTCCCTTTGAAAAACTGGACTTGTATCAATGGTTTGATTGAGCAGTCTAGGCAAAATTGGAAGAGGAGAACGAACCTTTCTGTTGAATAATAATTCTGCTGGAGTGAAACCATTTTCTAAAGGGGTGGTACGGTATGCTAACAGAGATAAAAATAAATCATCACCTTTTTTGATCAAATTCTTAGCAGTTTTGACTGCAGCTTCAATACAGCCATTGGACTGAGGGTACTTAGGACTGCTTGTTATATGATTAAAATCAAAATTTTTTGCAAATTTTTTGAAATCGGTTTGGAACTGTGGTCCATTATCTGATCTTACTATTTCCGGTAAACCATACCTAGAAAACAGCTCTTTCAATTTGGTGATGATCACATTTTCAGTCATTAATTGAAGTTTAAAGATTTCGAAGAATCGAGAGAAATAATCAGTTACAATGAGCTACCAAGTTTCATCGCATTTAAATAAATCAAGTGCAATTTTTTGCCATGCGCGATCCGGAAATTCATCTCCAAAGAAAGGTTCTTTTACATTGACCTTGTACTCGATGCAGCGTGGACAATTGCGAACTAAATTTTCTATTTTAGTGGATAATCCTGGCCACCAAACAGAGGCCTTAGCTCTAGCTCTACATTTCTACATAGGAATAAAGCTAAACTTTTGGAGAATGAGGCCACCGAGAATTTTTCCATAATTGATGACAAGACCCCTATTCAACAACAACGACTAAAGGAGCTTCGCAATGAGCTAGACACCCGAAAGAATAACGGAGAACATGATTTGACTATCAGATACATCAACGGAACTCCCAAAATCACTAAATTTCGTTCCTAACTCTTCTAAGGACAATTTTAACGATTGGCTCTTTCTTTATACAAATCTAGACTCACTTTCTGCAAAATTTAACGAGTTCACTGGTACCGTACAGCTTCTTCAACCTAATATTATTTTAATTGCAGAAACTTGGCTTAAACCTTCAATTCCGGACTCTCTGGTTAACGTTAATGGATATACAATATATCGTAAAGATAGAAACAATAGTGTCGGTGGAGGCGTATGCATATATTTATCCGATAATATTACTAATAATTTCTCCATTACCACTAAACCAATCGACATGCTGGGTATAGACGCCATTCATCTATCTGTTCACAAAAACACCTTTTCTCTCAATTTAGTATGTCTTTATCGCCCTCCTCATACCCAGCTAGTTCAGGACAACATTTTATTTGAGAAACTAGAGGAGCTGTCATCCCTCGAAAATCTTATCATTGCTGGGGACTTCAACTTTCCAGAGATCGCCTGGCCTATAATCACATTATCGGATGCGACAAATTCCCATAATTTATTTAAAAATTTTGTCGCAAATTCAAATCTCACTCAACTTATCACAGAACCTACAAGATTTAGAATGAACAACCAACCTTCAACTTTAGATCTCGTCCTAACTAACGATGAACAGATGATTTCTTCCCTTGAAGTGAACTCTCCGATTGGTAAATCAGACCATGCAGTATACAGTTTAATCAAATACTACCTAATAAAAAGAACTTCATAACATATGCGACCACTGACTTTTCGAAAGTTAATAATCAACTATCCTTATTAGATTGGGATTCATTTTTCAGTGACTTGACAAGTCCCTCGTCAATGTGGAACGCTCTACACCAAATAATTCTCGATATAGTTTCCATTCATACTACGAACCACGAGGCGTACAAAAACAACCTCAAACCCTGGATAAATAATATGGCGATACGAAAAATAAAACATAAACGACATCTTTGGCGTAAATACAAGCAGACAGGTGTTCTTATCGATTTTGAAAATCATCGAAAGTATTCTAATAATCTACAATCTTTTCTCAAAAATTTAAGAGTAAAATTTGAAGAAAATATTATCGCTAGTGGTAACAACAAAAAAGTTTTCAAATACATACGATCATCTTTAACGTCAAAAGTGTCCATACCCCTTCTTCAAAAACCTGACGGGTCTCTATGTTTTTCTGACAGGGAATCATCCGAAACGCTTTCGTTGACTTTTTCAGATGTTTTTACTAAAGAACTCACTTCTGAGAACCTTCCAGTAATTAACTGTCCTCGACTTCATTCATCCTTAGAACATGTAGTGTTCACCGTAGATAGGGTGAGGGAACATTTACTACAGCTACGCAGAAACGCTTCTCCTGGTTTGGATGGCTTGACCCCAAACCTATTCAACATATGTGCAAACTCACTCGCAACACCCTTGTCCTTAATTATGCAAGCCTCTTTTGTTCAGGGCTCCATACCCCCTTGTTGGAAATTAGCATCCATCACTCCTATTTTCAAAAAAGGCAATAAACTTGATTCAAATAATTATCGTCCAATCAGTCTGCTACCAGTAGTCAGTAAAGTAATGGAATCTATCATTTCAGAAGAAATAACCAAATTTCTTCTTCAGGAGAAGATTATTCCACTACAACAACACGGATTTGTCGAAGGCCGCTCAACCTTAACTAATCTGTTATATTGTGTCAATGACTGGACATTATCGCTCAATAAACAACAGCCCGTCAATGTTGTATACTTAGATTTCTCCAAAGCTTTCGATCGAGTTCCTAAACGAAGACTTCTACATAAGCTTGAGCACTTTGGGCTAAGAGGGCACTTGCATCTGTGGATCGATAACTTCTTATCGGATAGGCGATTTAAAGTTAGAGTAGGAGAAGCATTCTCAGAAGAACAATTAGTGGAGAGTGGGGTGCCTCAGGGTTCTGTTCTGGGACCTTTGCTATTTATAGCTTACACCAGCGATCTTCCTTTTCACGTTTCAAGCAAAATATCTCTCTACGCAGATGACATAAAAATTTATTCAAATCCAAGAACGAACCACTTATCTCTTCAGGACGATTTAAACTCTATCTCGCTATGGTGTTCCCAATGGTTGCTTCCTCTCAATGCTGCTAAGTGCGTAGTGCTTCGAATCGGTAAAAACAACCCGCTTCTGCCATACTTCATAAACGGTAAAACTTTAAACTCCGTATTCTCTCAAAATGACTTAGGAATTATTATTAACAGTAGTCTTACATGGTCCCACCATATTTTATCAATAACCAAACGTGCTAACACCAGGCTGTATCTTATACGGAAGTGTTTTTCGAGAGTTGCGTTTCAATCGTTTTGTAAACTTTACACCATTTATGTAAGACCCATTCTTGAATATGCGGGGCCCGCCTGGTATCCTGACTTGATTCGTGATAGAAGTTTATTAGAAAACGTTCAAAGAAAAGCTACTCGACTTCCATTGGGACTGAGAAGGCCTTCTTATGAAGAGAGACTTGTTATGGCCAACTTAACTTCTTTTGAACTTCGACGTCACCGTGGAGATCTTATCACAACATTTAAAATATTGAAATTCAACTTCGGAAATCTTTCCGTGATATTTCCATTATACCAAGACAACCGCCTCAGAGGACACGAATTAAAACTTAAAAAAGAAAACTTTGTGACCAGATCAAGACAAAATTTTCTGACTAATAGAGTTTTTGACGCCTGTTGACATTATTTCTGCTTCTTCTACCAATATATTTAAAAATAGACTGGACCGCCTTATATATCAATAACTTTTAATAAATGTTAATTATAATTTAATTTTTGTCTTAATACGAACTATTGTACTTTTGTTGTGATATCTTCTCTTCTCTTTTTTTTTTATTATTTTGTTCATTTCAATTATTTATGTATTAATTTGATAGTAGGTAATTGAATTGCATATTATTTTCTGCTTTTGGGTAAAATAGGGACTTGTCCCTCTGCCCTTGTCTATATGTAATAATAATAATAATAATAATAATAATTTTACTATGCCTTGGTGACCTTCATGAATAAAACCTAAAGTTTTTGATTGGAGAGAATAAGGAATAATTAAGCGTGAACCGCGCAATAAATAACCATCACATTCTGAAATTTCATGCCTATACTGGAAATAAATAGAAACTTCTGGATCCATTTTATTTTTCCGAGGCCAACCCAAATTGATATATTGCTTAAGTTTTGTACATACAGAATCTTTATTTTGCTCGGATTTGATCTCTTCTAAGAAATAAGGTTTTATTTCAAAGTTTATGGTTATTAAATTAACAAAGGTATCGGATTCTAAAGATAACTCATCATTTTCAGGCAAAGCAGAATTTTTTTCAAAATTTCTAGACAATGCATCCGCAATTGCTAAATCTTTACCCGGAACATAATAAATCTCGTAATCATATTTCAAGAGTCTCAACCTAAATCTTTGAAGACGCGGAGTCAATTCATCGATATTTTTAGTTTGCAGAACTTGAACTAACGGCTTATGATCAGTTTCGATTAGAACTTTCAATCCGTAAACATATTCAGAAAATTTGTCACATGACCATGTCAAAGCTAACGCCTCACGCTCTATTTGGGCATAACGCTGCTCTGTTTTTGATAACAATCTGGATGCATAAGATACCACTCTCTTATTTCCATTTGTATCCTCTTGAATAAGACACGAACCAATGCCAAAAGAAGAAGCATCAGTATAATTGGCTGAACATTTTCATCAATCTTAATGTTAAATTCAGTTTTAAAAGTACCTATTTGATCAAAAATTTTAGGAAATCGTTGCTCAATTTCTTCCATCTTGAGGAAATGAACGTTAAAAGAAAATCCATCACCAAATTGTAAGATGTTCAAATCTATTATCGCAGAACGACCTAAGATTGGTTTACATAATCCTTCAATGACATAGATGTCAGTAAAACAGTTATTTTTAAAATTACTTAATGTACAATTCAAAATACCTAATATGTTTAATCGGTTGCCTGAAGGGCCTGTGACTACTTTGTTAGTAAACCGTAAGCTTTGAATAACATTTTCATCCAAAAAAGATACAGGGAGACAGGTTATATCCGCACCAGTGTCTATCATAAATTTAAATTCTTTATTAAGTTCAGGAATTTTCAGAAGAATTGACCATTCCCTTTGAGAATTTGTCTCAACCAATCCCAAATTCTGGTTCGAACTAGAACTATTATCATGAATATCTAAATGGGTAGATCTAACCTTTTTGCTTCGGCATACAGACGCCCAATGCCCTTGTTTATTACAAGAGCGACACATAGATTTCTTGGCAGGACACTTCTCCCTGGGATGGTCCGCTAACCCACAAAATTGACATTTTCTGAATACAGTTTCCTCGTAATCATTTTCTCTGCCCTTTTTATTTGTCGATTGATTACCTGCGATTCCTGATGCGACTGATTCTCTTCTCAGCTCCTGGCTTTGTTTTTCTTGTAGTTCGGCCTGCTTTACAGCCATAATGCAATCGGCAAGGGTTAAATTCGCTTGTAATTGTAATCTCTCACTGACTCTGCAATCTAACATGCCCACAACAATACGATCTCTTATTAATTCCTCCTTCAATAAACCATAATGGCAATGCTCTGCAAGTGTATGCAAAGAAGTAATAAATGATTCTATTGGCTCGCCGCTTTGTTGGACACGACTATTAAATAAACGACAAAAAAAAAGACTATTAAATTTATAACGTTCAAAAATAAAATTTCTCCTGGGTATAAAATGGTTTTCGAAGGCTTGGACTATGTCTATGTAAGTTTCAGGAACCGGCACAAACTGTAGCATCACTTCTTCGGCATCCTCGCCAAGAATATACAATAAAATATCTATTTTTTCGCCATCTGATTTCAAATTTTGTCCTGAGACTGACATGAATCGTTCAAAGCGTTTTCGCCACTGGGGCCATGCTTGAGGCATCAAAAAATCGAATTTCTGAGGTGGAGACACTGGAACAGAAATTGCCTGGGTCACGACCGTCTTGGTTGTCGACATATCTTATTCCATCGTACACTTATGAATAGCCAGTTGAAAATTTACCGGAATAGATCCGGGGTTTAGAAACACAAGTCTTTCACTTTTGATTCTGCCTTTTAAACACGAACCACCGCTGCCACCATGTTATGTTGGGTTTGTATTATAAGGAAACTTTATACAGTTACAAATATAGTTTATTTACACATATATCGTTAACTCTACAATCATAAAATAACATCTTCAAAAAACCCTGTCATCATGACATTCCATCTCTAGGCAACTCAAGTCCTGACAGAACAGTTTTAAATGGTAAATACATCTAATAATAATTTTGATTTGAATTTAAAAAAAAATAAATATCAAAATGATGTCAAACAAAATCGTTTGCTTATAGAATAAGAAATAGTATACAATTATAACTAACCTACATCTAAAAATATCAAGATTGGCTAGGTTCGTCTTCTTTTTTTTTAATTTGTTAAAATAACATCAAACAAAAATACAAACGATTTTAAAAGAAGAAAAAAATATAAAAATTGCTAATAAACCTATAAAAACTATTAGCCAAATTTTCAGTAAAACTAAAGATAAAGTGAAAACTGATGAACAAACTAATATAATATATAAATAAAATGTAATAATTGTGATAATAAATATATAGGCCAAAGTAAAAGAAGACTAAAAGACCGCATTGTATCTCATAAAAGTGATATAAGACTAGGAAAAGAATCATGTGCATTAGCAAATCATTGCATAAATAATGGACATATTGCAGATTTCGAAAATACAAAAATATTAGACCGTGAAAAAAATCAATACAAACGTTGCTTTTTAGAAATGATACATATACACAATGAACCTTTGTCTATGAATAAAAAAACAGAAATTCAAAACTTAAGTACTATTTATGCTAATACTTTAAATTTTGAACAAAAAAATAAAACAAACAACGATTTTACAAAAAACGTTACTTTAAATTCATTTTAATATAAAAAAATCTTCATATATCTACAATATTATCCATGAATGTTATCAATTAATAATTCCTAAAATATTTCTCTATAAATTATTATTTTTAAATAGTAAGATATCTACATTGAACAAATCTATGTAAAAGTTGACTATTTAATACATAGACAAGAGACATAATGTATTGTTAAAAAAATTAATAAATATCAAAGTCAACTCTTGTCTCATAAGTGACATATGTCTGTAATTTTAAATATATTTTATATGAAGGTTTCAAGATTTTTTATATTTTTTACACTATTGAAGAGCTAGCTTTCCATTTAAATCTCAAAAAAGGTAATACTAATTTAATATTTTTCAACTAATTCATAAAGATGTTGTTATTTTATTTATTTCAGAAGTGACTGAAGAAGGTAAAAAAATTTACCGAAAGCTCTCACTAAACCTTTAAAGAGTGTACATTTATAACTACTGGCTGCAATCCCCGATATTTAAAAATATTTAGTATATATATATATATATATATAAAAGAGAAAGGTTGTATGTATTGTTATAATTATTGCTTGCTATATACACAATAATTATTGATTTATTATTATTTTTAACTCTATATCTCTTGGGGCGGCTCTTTCGAAAATTAAAGAAATAGACAAATGAATTTATGTTGAATTTTGATGAACTTTATAGTTTTTATAGTATTTGAATTTATTTTATTTATTAAACAAAAGATATTTGTTTAATTGTTTATCAAATATTAAAAAGTAACAACTATTATTATTTATATTAATATTCAAATACTATCAAATTTTAATTGGAAGCTTCCGCAAATATCCATTCATTCATGAATAATCCTATTAATTTTAAGTTTTCTTAAAAAAATAATATTTAGGTATATAAATCTAAACAATGTATTAATGAATGAACTAAATTTTAATATTAAATGTTTACTAAATATTCATGAAAAAATGTCTTAATCATAACCTTTTACAAACTAATTCTAATCACAGTTCTATCGATTCTTATTTAGAATCGATTCTTGGCTATCGAAATACGTATACTGTGAAACATAACCTTTACCAGTAAATCACAACATAATGGACAAGATTAGATATCTACAATTATTTGATACAAATTTAGTACATAAAGGTAAATATAATTATTAATTTCCTAAACACAACTTGTTATATTGAACATTTTGTTGATAATTATTACTGCAAATGGTTATTTCAACAGCTTGTTCAATAGATATGTTTTTAAAACGAAATTGTTTGTTACTCTAGGTCAGTGGTCGGCAAACTTATTAGCCAAAGAGCCAAATATGAACATTACAACAATTTAAAAAAAAATTGGGAGCCAAATCTGCTTGTTAAGTAATCTTTTATTACACTAAATAAGTAGTACACTAAATAAAACTAAATTTCATACTTAATAAATATTTATTAATGCGAACAATGTGCTTGCATCTCCTTGGAGAGTTTGAGTAAATCAGGTTTGTATGTTGTTGTTTCTAATTTTAGGCATGATCCAAGTTCTCATCAATAAGACGACTTCTCAGTTGATTCTTGATAATGTTGATGCTTGAAAAAGATTGTTCGCATATATATGTAGAACCTAAAAGGGAAAGAACAGCAAACGCGAGCTTTTTCAGCTGATCGTAAGAGTCAGGAATACTATTCCAAGCGTTGAAAATGATCCTGCCTTCCTTCTCCAGGTCATTCAAAGCAGACCACTTGTGTTCTGAACTAAGATCACATTTTTTCTTCTCCAATATTTCCAATTCAACACAAAGACGTTCGAATTTAGAGCGCCATATCTCCTTGTTTTTTGAATTCCCAATTGTATTTCAAAGCTACCAATGTCAGTTTCAAAAGGAGAAAATTTCAACTCGGTTATCGTAGCATTAAGAGGATTTTTTGACAAATGCTAAAGTTGCTCTGCTGTTTTTAAATTGCTGAAACCTGCTGAGAAATGCTTCCCTCATATTTAAAATTATTGTTTTAAAATGGTGTTTATCAATAAAGATATTATTTTCTTGGCGATGCTTCAGCAGGCTCGGAAAGTGAGACAATGTTTCCCTTTCAAAATCCTGAGCAAAAATGGATAATTTGTTTTCGAATGTTAATACTTCTTCTAACATCGAAAAAATTAAGTTTCCTTTCCCTTGTAGTTTACGATTAAGATGATTTAGATGAAACGTAACGTCTACCATGAAGTACAAGTTTTGGATCCACTGATCGTCTGTTAGTTCTGGATAGTGAGCCCTTCTCAAGGAGACATGCTTCAATTTTCGGAAAAAGGGACGCGAAACGTACCTTGTTATGAAGCAGAAGATCAGCGAACTCACTCTCCATTTCAAATAAATATTCTTTGAATTGGCGATGATTAAGAGCGTTAGCTAAAATGGAGTGGATAATGGTAATCACCAATTCCATAACTTTTTGTACCGTAACCACAAACATACATACACATGTGCAGCTAGATTGAAAAATACAACAACTTTTTAATAAGACAGGACAACGGTAGACACGGTAGATAAGACAAAACTTTTCACACTGCAACTGCTGGTCTGTGATGCCAATTTGTACTCCAACTACTTCAGAAAAAGTATGCGTCTGCATGCTTGTGGTACCTTTTTGTATCACACCGGAGTACGCCGAAAACATACGAACAATTTCAACCGGTAGCTTGTACATGGTTTGTGTTTACGTTTACGAAAACTAATAAAATTAAACTCGATGTTTGTTACGTATTTTTACAACAATATGAAATTTTAATTACCTTTCTATCTAACTTAAACAAAAAATTATACATGTTCTCGATTTATAGAAGAATTTTAATTTATCAAAATAAGATGTAATTTTTTTCTTAAATGAAAATATTATTATTGCCTTCCGTGGATATTTGTGCCAGAGCCGCACTTAAAGAGCTAAAGAGCCACATGTGGCTCTGGAGCCGCACTTTGCCGACCACTGCTCTAGGTGATAAATACCACAATGGCGGTTCACTATCGAAGTCAAAAATGGATTTTGAAATCTCCAATATCAAAATACAGCTATGAACATAACAATATCATGTTTCTGGATCTAGTCTATGTCTTGGAATGTGAATTAATTATTCCATGTGTTATTTTATACTAGGTAATAAAATTGTCTTACAAGGAATATAACTTTACGTGTTATAAATGAACAGGTAAGTGTTAATTGTCCTTTACCATGCTTTCCATGTATATTCTTCTCTTATCTTAATCTTTTTTTAACATTTTACTAACTTTAATTTTACAAATTTTTAATAGTCACACACCAACCCTTTTTCTTTTTTTTCTCGTTACTAATCAATAATCTCCTTTAATTTTTGTATCTGTTCCTTAGTTACCTGTATCCAAATAGTTGCTTGATTTTTTTTAAATAATTGTATCATCCAATTATTTCGCGCTTGTCACTGTCACTTTAACTTTATTCGCGTTAGTGATAAACGAACACTTTGCTATGATAAATTTTACAATTTATATTACATTATAATTATTTACATTGTTGTTTCTTTTTATTTTTTGATTTATTATTTGACATTTTATATCATTATTCTTTTAATTCATTTAGATATCATAACAGTATGTTCCTTATAGACTCCGGAACAGCTGGACCGATTTCAATGAAACTTTCAGACAATCTTCAGATTGGCCCAGCGAGTAATCCTGCAAAGTTTAGTGGTGATCGGAGCATTTTTTTGGAATTGTCAATTTGAAAATTGACATTTTTTTAATACTGACGAGAAATAATAACAAAACATTAATAATATGTCAAGTCAATTTTTCTGTCGTATGACATGCGTCACCGTCAAATTTCAACATCACAACGAACAACGGGAACAACAGAATGTATAAATCCAGCTTTAACCAACAAATACAATGGAAACAACAAACTTTGAGTAATTAGGCAATCCAGTGAGACAGAATAAAGCCCGGCAAAGCGGGCTGGGTACGCTAGTTTTTCATATTCCTGAAAACATTCATAAACGTTTCATTTTAAATATTTGTAGTAAGTAACTCGAAAATTACAAACTTAATAATTGATTGCATGTACTCGATTTATTGTATGTTCACGAATTTACCACTTATTAAGTAGTACTCGATTATAAAAAATTTAATTTATTGTCAATAAATTTATCACGAAAGTAATTGCACAATCAATAAATCAAAATTTATTTAATAGTTCTCGACTATAACAAACTTAATTATTGTTTATAAATTTAACAAGAAAACGTAAAACCTTCTTTTGAAATATATTTGATTTTAAATAATTACTCGCTTTTTCCAAACTTAATTAATTTATTGTTATTTTATTTCTGAAATAGAATAATAAATCGAACAACGAAAAAGCTGTTGGTGAAGAAACATCCGAACTACTTCATATTCGCGGGGTACTTTCTGTACGTTTAGAAAGGTTCAGTCAGTATTTGGAGAGAACAGATTGTAACGAGTTATTTTGTGTGGTAGCAACGAGAAGATCATTTTTAGTTTTCTCCGTAGTATATTTTATTCTACCCATAGGTTTTATATAACTCGTTACTTTCTTTCCGATCCTTTCTGCTACCGCATTGATTTTTTTTTGTTATTACCCTTATGATATCTTCTATTATAAATTGAAGATACGCAAATTCAAATCTTAAAATATAACAATTTATTGATTTTGACTTTCAAAAATTCAAAGACTAGAGGACGTCCGGTACATAAACTATTTTAATTAAAATGAAAGCCGTCCCGTATATTAGAAATTTTTTGTAGTTGAAAGTGAATTAATTTCACGTAAAATTCCGATTCGGCAAACATTTTAGGTAGGAATTAAAATATAAATTCTGGAAAGCGATTGCCCTTTAATTATTAAGGATCGTCTCCATTGACACGAATTCTTTCAAAAATTTTTATTTTTTACTTTTTATGGTAGTTATTTCTGAATAATAGATTGCAAAAGTATTATTTATCAGTGTTTCTTCTGGGCTTCGTAACTGCTACCAATGACGAAGAAAAAGTATTAAATATTGAGAAAGAAAACTTGTAATGTACAATAAACATTAAACAAATTGGATACACAATTTCTGGGCATTAGTAACCAACAATACAATCTATTTTTTTACGAGACTGACTAACACGCCACGGTCATCATTTTTTACTTGTCACTGTCAGATCACGAGTTACCAGGTTCACCCGTCGAGATTTTGAGAGGAAGCGCATCGATCGCGGTTCATGCACGGCCGAGAAGCGTCAATTCACCGCTGACGGAAATAAAATAAAACTAAACGCGAATGTGCGAAATGCGAACATACAAAATAAAATTAAACGCGAATGTTCGCAATGCGAACATACAAAATAAAATTAAGTACGAATATTCGAAATCCGAACATATTTCCCGGCCTTGAGCGAACCGGCTCTAAACTAAACTAAGCCAAATTGTAATTATAATGTTTGGGGCAAAAGAAACAATTTTGAAATAGGACGTGTAAATTCACCTCGGAGAGTTTCAATTTTAACGGCTCGGACCTTACCATCCGCACCAGAATTTCCATAATTCTGGCTCTAGGCCATTGCAGAGGAAGTACACCATCCTCTTTGAACAAAACAAGATCATTTACTTCTAAATTTTTCTGAGGGTGCAACCACTTGGGTCGATTTTGCAAGGTATTCAAGTATTCCACAGACCATTTTTCCAGAAAGTGTTGAATACGGGAGCATTTTTGATATAAGCCTAATCGATTTTCAGGGATATGGGCAAAACTGGGTTCCGGGTAGGAAGTGAGGCTGGTCCCAATTAAAAAGTGGCCAGGAGTTAAACATTCCAGGTCGGAGGGGTCATTTGAGATGGGACACAGTGGGCGTGAATTCAGAATCGCCTCGATTTGGGTCAAAACCGTGGTCAATTCCTAAAGGTCAGATTCGAATTTCCAATTTGGCGTTTGAGATGACTTTTAGCCACCTTTATTTGGGATTTTCAAACGCCTCCCCAATGAGGGCTGAGAGGGGGTATGAATTTCCAATCAATGGAATTTTCCGATGCCAATGTTTTTATTACATCTGACACATCAGTACAAGTAAAGTTCATTACGTGAACCTGAAAAATTTGTAGCGTTGTCGCTAAAAATACGGATAGAATACCTCTTCGAGATATGAAGCGTTTTAACGTCATTAGAAAAGCTTCGGTTGAGAGTGAGGAAACTAACTCTAAGTGTATAGCATTTTGAGAGGGGGGCCTTCCTTAGCTTGGAAGTCTTAACCATAATGGGGCCGCCGAAATCCACTCCCACCTTTTGGAAAGGGCGAGATATTGAGACTCGGTCTCGGTCTTTCGGCAGATCAGCCATTATTTGTTGAGAAGGTTGCAGTTGGAAACGGAAGCAATTGTTGCAGTTTCGAATTATCGAGTATTAATAGACTAAAGGTTTGAATTCCTGTTTCCTTCGTTATTAACCGTAACTTATTAATTGGAGGACCGATATTTGCCTCGCCAATGTTGTAATTAGTTAGATAAAGTAAATTGAAGAAGACCACTGAAATTTTCCGTAACCTCCATCTGAGGCTATCTGGAACCTAAGGTTCAAGGGGCCGTGGAGCAAACCACGTTAAAAATCTGGCGCCCGAGATTTCGACCGAAATTTAGCATCAAGGGTGTCCTTAGTGACGTGTTCGTGAGGCAGGAACCACGTGTAGGAAGGAAGCACGTTACAAAATAATTGATCTAACTTTTCTCCAGACCTCTGTGGGTAAGGTGTTTGAGTTTATGGAAGAGACATAAGTTTTCCATGACGACTTTTCACTTGCTAGCATCAGGAGTCGAGCTTTAGCTCTCAACCTTTTGAATTCGATAGGGTTTTCTTGTGTGGGTTGTAACGTTAATTTCGTTCACTTTACTTTCCTCCAGTTAATTAATAATATATTATCGTATGGGCGGCGAATAGCCAGTCCTTTCTAATGCCCAACACCGAGAAATGTTTCAGTAAACACAAGTCAAAGCTTTTCTTTTTCTAAACCTGTACCTGTACATAAATGGGGGATAAGATTCTCAGGAATTGATTCCAAAGAATCAGTACTTGGATGCTTAGAGCGCGTAAATTGCCTAAAACTTTCAAGAGGTATCACAGATGCTGAATTGTTTTCTAGCTCAGCTGATTTATTTAGTGATCAAGCTTTTAATTGGTATCTCATTAACAGATGCAAAGTTCAAAATTGGGAACAATTAGTGACCAAATTAAAATCCGATTTCTTACCTTATAACTTGAGGAGCTCAAAGCTAGAAAACAAGGTCAACATGAACGAGTTACCTTGTATATTAACGTCATGTGTGGTTTGTTCAATCGTCTTGATGACAAACCAAGTGAAAGTGCCATTATTCGTAGAAATCTCTTACCTCATTATGCGCAACCTTTAGCTCTAATTGATATTGATACTGTTGATATTTTGACCGAAAAATGTAAACGACTTGAGGAAACATTAACTTGGGACCAACAGTTTACATCTACTCATAAGAATAGTCAATATTTACTTGAACCAGATCTAAGCATACCTAGTACCTCTTTTAAGGATAATTCTTATTTTAAACAATCACAAAAAAATATATCTCTAGTATCTTCTACTTGGACTTGCTGGAATTGCAAACAAGCAGGTCATATGTATTATAACTGTCAAATTCCTAGGAAGTTGTTTTGTTTTGGTTGTGGACTTCCTGATACTGTGAAAACTAAATGTCCAAAGTGTTCAAAAAAAGAGCCAAGCTGTGGTCGAGCTTCCCACTCTACCACAGACGCTCAGAAACATCAGGAAAAACCAGCACCAAAGCAAAACCAAAACCCCAGGAAAAACCTACAAAAGACAAAAATGGAGGTTATCTCAAATAAATCCTATAAATTCCAGTTCTACAAGAAAATTTTCTCCGTCTATCTTAAAAAAGGTTCCTACTGTAAGTCGCTCCGACTGGAATTCATGGCTTTTATTTGTCAAAAATTTCTATAAAACGAATTCAAGATCAAATTCAATTGTCTCAAACTCAAAAAATAAGTCTTTAGCAAACGCAGGGTCACTGTTGTACAATATAGACAATGATAATCGACCTTATGTCGATATCATAATTTTCGATAAAACAATTTCTTGCCTTGTTGATACTGGTTCAAATATCTCATTGATTGGTTCTCGTGCATTAGATTTTATTTATAACTTATCGGTACCTATCTTAAACGATGATAACTTAAAAATATCTACTGCAGATGGTAAGTTGCAGGACGTTCTTGGTTATATCGAAACATATGTCATCACAGACGAGATATCTAGGCTTATGAAATTGTATCTAATACCTTCAGTCAAACATGATATTAATCTCGGTATGGACTTTCTTAAAATTTTTAACGTAAAAATAAATTTCTCTAAATTATCTTTAACTGTAAATTCAGTCTCGTTGGCTGTAGTCAATACAATTCGGGATATATCTCATTTAACTCCTAATCAAACTAGTAAATTAAATCAAACTATTGATCTCTTTAAGGGCGTCGGCCCAGCTTTGTAGTTGAACGCTTCTGATGCGATAATTATAACCAAGCAAGGTCGAGCGAGGTTAGTACTTGGATGGGTGACCACTGGGGAAACACCGTCGTAGAGACCGTACAGCCTGGAGCCAAACACCTTAGATTACTAGGGTCAGTAGCATATCACAGCTCGCAGGCATTATACCAATGAGCACGAGGTATAATGTACATATGCCGTCTTTCGGATGAGACGTAAAACCGAGGCCCCGAGTCCATGGATGTTGGGCTCGATAAAGATCCCTACCACTGGTTGGAACACTAGTGGATTCGGCAAAATTTCCGGTTAGGGGTAGAGTGCTCCCGGCATCGGTGATTAGCCTGAGTTGCAGAAATAGACCGACGTTAAATAATCCAATAATAAAAAAAAAGATCTCTTTAAGACTATTAGTCCGACAGATAAAATTTGGAAAACTCATTTGATAGAACATTTTATTGATACCGGAAATTCTCCTCCTTTTAAACAAACCCAATATCCCTTACCTCAGGCTATGCAAGCTTACCTGGAAAAGGAAGTAGATACTTTGCTAGAATTAGGTGTAATTCAAGAAAGTAAATCTTCATAGTGTAGCCCTATCTGGTTGGTTCAAAAGGGAGATGGTAAATATAGAATGTGTTTTGATGGACGTGAACTTAATAGTGTAACTTTAAATAAAGATGCTTATCCCTTACCTTCGATCGAAGTTATACTGAGTCAACTTCGAGATACTCGTTATATATCTAGTATTGACCTGAAGCAAGCATTTTATCAAATTCCGTTCGAGAAATCATCTCGGGAAAAACAGCTTTTGCAGTTAAGGGTAAAGGTTTATTCGAGTATGTCACTACTCCTTTCGGTTTAGACACTGCTCCTGCTAGTATGTGTCGTTTGATCGATTTGGTCATTGGTCCTTCCTTAGAACCGTATTGTTTCTATTACCTGGATGACATCATCATTTGTACTCCTGATTTTAACAAACACATGGAAATTCTCCAGAGTGTTTTTGAGAGACTACGAGATGCCGGCTTGACGGTGAATTTAGATAAATGTCAGTTTTGTCGTTCTTCCCTTAGATATCTAGGTTATGTAGTGGATGAAAATGGTACCGATCCTGAAAAGGTTTCTGCTATTTGTGAGTACCCTGTTCCGAAAACTGCCACTCAGGTGCGTAGATTCTTGGGAATGGTTTCGTATTATCGACGGTTTCTTAAAGATTTTTCTTCCTTATCTGATCTTCTAAGTGAGCGAAAGAAACACCAACCCATTACTTGGACACCCCAAGCAGATCAAGCTTTCGAAAAGGTGAAAACTGTCTTAACTACCGCTCCTATCTTGAGTAGTCCCGATTTCACCAAACCTTTCTTCCTTATGACAGATGCTAGTGATGTTGGGGAAGGAAGTGTTCTTTTTCAATTGGAAGATGGAGTGGAACATCCAATAGCTTATATGAGTAAAAAACTCACTAAAGGTCAGAAGAAGTTTAGTACTACCGAAAAGGAACTGTTAGCAGTTTTGTTAGAAATTGATCATTTTAGGTATTATCTTATCGGTCGTCATTTTACCGTAATTACCTATCATTCTTCTCTGGTTTGGTTAAATAACATGAAAAATCCTTCTCCTCGCTTAGCTCGATGAATATTGCAATTGTCGCAATACGACTTCTCTATCGTACACCGTAAATCTACCGGAACTGTGGTCGCGGATGCATCATCTCGTATACCCGAAGTTTCCCAACTTCTCTGTTGCAGCATGTTGTTGATGTAGCGCAGTGGTTACGGCGCGCCGCGGCGATTGACTTACAATCTCTAGGCCGGCGGTTCGAATCCCACGTCGATCCTCGATCCAAACTTTTTTTCAATTTAAATTCAACCAAATTACAATTAATGCTTGAATCCATGACTTTCTGTAAGTAAATACTTAAAAAAGCAAAATAGACGCACATCCAGTTTTTTTTTGATAACAACTTTCGATATTATAAAAAATGAAGGTACTATGCCCTTGCGTAAAATTCATATTTTTTAACATACCTCTTATACAACTGAAAAATTTTAATATCTGATGGTTGTATTTTAGTTCTTACACCATGCAGAACTTTTTATGAAGAATAACTTTTCTTGGTAATATTAATAATAAAGAAGTTTCCCATATGGTGCGAACTTAAGTGGACACAGTGTATATATATATATATATATATATATATATATATGATTTACTCAATTACAGTTACCTGTAAATAATTGTCATATTTTAGTAAAGCGTGATCTAAAGACGTCAAAAAATAATAGTTCAATACTATTATAACGCTTTACAAAATTTGAAAAATAAATTTTCAAAGAACAGACCGTTCACTAAGAAGCAACAACTACTTCTCGGGCTATATGCCTCGACAGAAATTGAATTACACTTCTAAAGTAAACGGGGTTGGTATATCTTTAAGATAGAACCAACCATTCTGATTTGCGATTAGAAGGAATAACATCACTTGTAGACTGATTTCGGCGTATTTGCGCCTCATCAGTAAAAGGTAGATGCTATTCGTCCAGAAGCTCTTAAAGCTTGTTCGTGGACTGGAGACTACGTTGATACCACACCAATATATTAACCTCAGTAAAGGAAATGCTAAGAGTGCGATATCAGCGACATCTCCACATCTAATCACAAACCAAAATTCTATATCGACAAAAAACCATCTCGGTTTTGTAGTTATTTACTTAATTACAGTTACCTGTAAATAATTGTCATATTTTAGTAAAGCGTTATCTAATAGACTTCAATAAATAATAGTTCAATACTATTATAACGCTTTACAAAATTTGAAAAATAAATTTTCAAAGAACACTAAGAAGCGTTCACTAAGAAGCAACAACTACTTCTCGGGCTATATGCCCCGACTGACATTGATTTACACTTCTAAAGTAAACGGGGTTGGTATATCTTTAAGATAGAACCAACCATTCTGATTTGCGATTAGAAGGATTATGCTCTAAGAGCTTCTGGACGAATAGCATCTACCTTGTACTGGCGCAAATACGCCGAAACCGGTCTGTGTGTTGATGATGATGTTATTCCTTCCATCTTTCATTTTCTGAAATATCTTTTGAATTGAACAAAATATACATCTTAAATATTTTTGTACAACAATTAACGCACGCTTATCAGCAGATGTTAAGTACGTGCATAATAACACGAAAAATTTGTTTTGTTTGGTTTATTTATATATATAAATGTAGTCTAACACTATTGTAATTATTATAACTTTTTAACAAATATATTTTACGATTAGCGTGACGTTTGTTCATTCGAGTCTTATAAAACAGTAGTTCCATCTCGCTGTCGCTGCGATCGGCAACCAGCCGTTTTCTCTGATTGCGCAGTTGCCACGTAGAGGAATATTTCCTGAACATGCCGCCAGCCTTGAAAATCTGAAGATTTCAACAGTTAAGTTGTATCATCGGGAAAGGGACACAATTTGACCGCTGGTCTTTGTATCTCACTGGTTGCTGTTTTTATAGTAGCTGTCCGAACGATTCCATCAGCACCTGGGTGCACCGCAGAAACAATGCCAATTTGCCATTTCAATGGAGGCAATCCATCATCTTTCACCAATACTATGATACCTGGTTTTAGCTTCGTGGGATAAGCTTTCTTCCACTTAGTTCGTTGCTGCATTTCGGATATGTACTCTTTTGACCACCTTTTCCAGAAATGTTGCACCATTTGCTGTAGTCTTTTGAATTTAGACAAGCGATTCTCTGGAACACTAGTATATTCTTCTTCCGGCAAGGATGTTAAATGTTCTCCTATCA
Source organism: Lochmaea crataegi (assembly GCA_947563755.1). Taxonomy (NCBI): domain Eukaryota; kingdom Metazoa; phylum Arthropoda; class Insecta; order Coleoptera; family Chrysomelidae; genus Lochmaea; species Lochmaea crataegi. The sequence goes on from OX387429.1 coordinate 37,358,871, forward strand.
GGAAGTGTGCAGGAGTGAGAGGTTGGGGATCAGAAGGATCGGGACTAAGTGGGGATAAAGGTCTGGAATTAGGACAAGCTTCAATTTGTGATAATACTGTAGCATACTCCTCAAAGGTTAATGGAGTATTACCAATTACTCTTTTCAGATGATATTTAGTGGACTTCACGCCACTCTCCCATATGCCACCAAAATGTGGGGATTTGGGTGGGATGAAGTGCCAATTTATATGAATAGAACTCAAATTCGAAATAATGTCATGTTTATGTTTAGACAAAAAATTATAAATTTCATTTTTAGCACCGATAAAGTTAGTACCATGATCAGAATAAATATTAGCGCTCATACCTCTTCTAGCAAAAAATCTTTTCAATGCGGCTATGAAAGAATTTGTACTTAAGTCACCTACAAGTTCCAAATGAATCGCGCGGGTAGCAAGGCAAATAAAGAGACACACCCAACCCTTTATTGGTTTAAAATTTCTGGTTATCCTATCTTTCAATACAACAGGACCCATATAATCTATTCCCACGTTTAAAAATGGTCTGCTAACTAGTACGCGGTGTTTGGGTAAGTCACGCATTAGGTATTTAGTTCCTGATGCATTGAATCGAAAACATTTGGCACAGGATCTAACTACACCTTTGACTAAATTTCTACCCGAAAGAGGCCAAAAAGTTTCACGTAGAGACGCAAGTAGAGCTTGAGGGCCGGCATGAAGCAGCCTAAGATGTTCCCTTTGGACTATTAATAACGTTAATTTGTGTTTAGCTGGTAATATTGCTGGATATTTCTTTTCATAAGGAAAATCAGAATGTTTGATTCTACCCCCAACTCTTAAGATGCCCTCGGGATCAATAAACGGGCTAAGGCTTAATAGTTTGCTTCTCGAATCGACTATTTTATTTAACCTTAAATGAGTCATTTCTGTTTCAAATTCAATGTTTTGGACGGCCTTTATCAAGGACCATAAACTGTGGTTTGTTTCTTCCGCGCTAAGATTCTTAGTTTTCCTTAAAGAATTATGCTTTTCACAATTATTCACAAATCTATGGCAATAAGCCCAAACATTAACTAATTTATTTAAGGAAGAAAATTTATCAAATATTTCCAAGACATTTATGTTTTTAGATATCAAAGCGCTTATAGCTTTAGATTTTATCTCTGGAAGATTTGACAGGTTTATATTTTTTGGATCTGATTGGTGCCAATGTTCTTGCTCTAAAGACAACCAGGATGGACCCTTCCACCATAATTGATTGCAAATGAGCACCCCAAGACTAACCCCTCTAGAGAGGATATCTGCAGGATTTTCATGAGATTTAACATAATGCCAACATTGTCTGTCAGTTAAACCTTGAATCTGTGATATTCTATTTGCAACAAAAATTTTAAAGTTTTGCGATTCTTCCTTTATCCAAGATAACACTATCGTACTATCACACCATAAGTAAGTTTGATCAAATGATAAGTTTAGAGAATTTTTTACTGTATTTGTAAGTTCAGCTAGTAAAAGGGCACCGCATAGTTCCAGCCGTGGAATTGTTACCGTTTTAATAGGAGCCACTCGCGTTTTTGCACATAGTAGCACAGAATGAATGTTTCCGAATGTATCGACAGAACGAACATAGATGCAAGCTCCGTAGGCTTGCTCGCTAGCGTCAGAGAATCCATGCAATTGTATAAGAGTGGGGTCTTTAAGTGAAATGATTCTAGCAATTTTTAAATCATTCAAGTCATTTAATTGGGATTTAAAATTTTGCCATTTTAAATAAATATCAGGAGGCAACGATTCGTCCCAAGATATCTTGCACTGCCATAATCTTTGCATTAATATTTTAGCAACAATAACAATAGGAGCTATAAGTCCCAAGGGGTCGAATATTTGTGCAATGCAGGATAAGACTCGTCTTTTAGTAAAACTGTTATATTCTTTAACCTCAATGGAATATTTTAAAATGTCGTTATGTGAATCCCAATATAAGCCTAATGTTTTGGTTTCAGCAGAATTCCCAAAATATACCTCACTATTTGTGGTCTTGAGTTTATCATTCAAAACCTCAGGTTTATTTGAATTGAACTTTCTGAGTTCGAAACCTGCGGATAATAAAATCTTAGTAATTTGTTGTTTGATGACATTGACTTCATCAATCGTATTACCACCAGTACAGAGATCATCGACATAAAAATCTCGCGATATGATATTACTCAATTTAGGATTGGAATTAGCACAATTTCTAGCAATTTCCTCGAGACATCTTGTAGCAAGATATGCTGCTGGACCTGTACCATATGTGAGGGTATTTAATTTGTAAGGTTTAAGTTCGACGGTTGAGTCTGAACGCCAGAGAATTAGTTGCAAGTCTCGCTGCTCCTCCGCAACTAAGTCTTGTCTATACATTTTAGTAATGTCACCAGTCAGCATGATTTGGTGTTGCCGAGACCTTAGAAGAATAGAAAATAAATTGTCTTGAATGGTTGGTCCAACCAGCAAAATGTTATTAAGAGAATATCCTGTGGTTGTCTTGGCAGAGCCATCGAAAACCACCCGTAGTTTTGTAGTTGTGCTTGAATTATTAATCACCCCATGGTGTGGTAAGAAGTAAGAATTTTTTGATACTTGGTTGAAATTTGTTTTTGTCATATGACCAAGAGATTCATATTCTTCCAAGAAGCGTGAGTAGTCCTTTTTTAATTCTGGATTTCTTTGGAGTTTTCTTTCTAGACTAAAAAAGCGTTTAGTAGCAATTTCTAATGATTCTCCTAAAGCAGTAGGAGACAGTTTTAAAGGTAGCCTCACTATAAACCTTCCTTCATTATTTCGCATGGTGGAAGATTGGAAAAGATCCTCACATTGCTGATCTTCACGAGTTAAGGTTTTCTTATAGGGTTTTTCTTCAATTTCCCAAAAATTTTGTAGAGATTGATCAAGAGAATTATTAGTACTAATATGACATGAAATTTGATATTTGAATGATTGATCGTATAGTATTTCACCTGAAATGATCCAACCCAGTTGGGTTTTCTGAATAGTCGGTAAATTGTTTCCTAATTTAATTTGACCAATAGCTAATAAATCCCAAAATTTCTCACAACCGATTAAAATATCAATTGGTCCGGGTTCATTAAAACTCGGATCAGCTAATACAATGTTAGATGGAATTTTTAAATGTGATACATCTATGGGCAATGAGGGAATTTTATTTGTGATTTTTGGCAAAACTAGACATTTTAGCTCGGTTTCATAAGCACTATGCCGTGCTTGTATTCTAATTTGCGTTTGTTTTAATATTTTAGAATAAGTTTGACCAATCCCTGATACAGAAATATTTGCATTTTTTGTACTTAAACCCAATTGATCACACATATTTTCCGTTATAAATGATGATTCGCTACCACTATCTAGCATTACTCTGCAAAAATGTATATCTCCATATTTGTCACAAACATTTACTACAGCAGTAGATAATAATATTTTTTGTTCAGAATTATTATTATTATTATAATTGTAACTGGTTAAAGAGTTGTTTTTTGCGAACGAATATTCTGTAATATATCCGTCTTTTCGTTGAACCGGCAACACTGAAAGATAGCTACCGTGATTGATAGGATTTGCGCCGTTAACGGGAGCAGATGCAACCTCGGCTAAGTTACTTGAAACATTCGATATGATGCCTTTCGATTGAGGAGCAGTAGTAGTATTGTTTTGACTATTTACACTATTAATGTGTAACAAAGTATTATGCCTCATGGAACATTTTTTACATGGAGGAGATGTACATTGATTAGTTATATGATTAGTTCGTAAACAATTTAAACACCATTTACGCCGCTTTGCTTCATCTATTCGTTTATTAATATTAAAATTGAGAAATGTTCTGCAATTATAAACTGTATGACCCTTTTCACAAAATGAACAAATTGGTAAATTTTTGTTAACGCTAGCAAATGAGTTATTTTTCTTATGCTTTTGTGTATCTTGTTTACTATTTATTTTTAAAGATTCTAGAAGTCTACATTTTTCACTTAGAAAATTTGTAAATATTTCAAGCGATATTTGCTCATGCTTCGAATATTCTGATTCCCATTCTCGTCTTGTTGTTTGATCGATTTTCAAAGAAATCATATGAATTATTAAAGAATCCCAAGTATCGACAGGTTGTTTTAACACCTCTAATGCTCGCAAATGTTTGTTAACACCGTCTACAAGAGATCTTAAGCCTTTATAACACTCGGATTGTACCGATTGGAGATCAAATAATGCTTTGATGTGATTTCTAATTAAAAGTTATTTGTTTTCATAGCGCTTGACAAGAAGACTCCAGGCTACATCATAATTATCTGCAGAACCTTCTAGAGAACCTAAGATAATGAAATTTTTGTACCTTTGGTATAGTTATATTATCGTGTATTAGTGACGTGTGTTAAAAAAGAGCCACTGATCATAAGCACCATCAAAGGTTGGAAGAGGAATGGGCGGTAATTTTATATTTGCACCTGTATATTCACTTGGTTGCAAATTACTACTGTTTGACTGATTATCAATACCTTGAACTTGATTTGTTACCAATGTTTCCTTAACCAAGGTTTTAGCTTTAGATATAATATTAAAATAAGTATTTTCAAATTCAGTTATTTCAGTTTCAAGAGAGATATCACCTTCGTCTAAGGTTAAAGTTTCTAGTTGATTGCATATTGTATAAAATGTATCTAATAAAGGCTCAATATTTCGAATTCTAAGTTCCAATTCCTCAATTTGCACTTCTTCGCTTAGTTGTTCAACAAATGTTTTGAAACGGGTTAATTGACGTTTAGTGTTTCGTTTATTATTTCTAAGACTTTGAATTTCCGTTTCAGCCATTATTGTATTTGATTTTTATTTATATTGACAATAATAAATTGTACCATGAGCTGCAAACCCAAATAATTGAAGTTTTGAAGTAGGTAAATCAATGGTAGGAATATGTGAGTTTATTTTTAGGAAGGAAATAGGAAAGATTAACCTGATGTCTATTTTTCTGCTTGTTTACTTCGATAATTAGGTATTGCTGGTTGTATTCTAGTGTATGCTTCTCTCCGCGTCGCTTTCAGTTTTCTACAAAATGGCAGCCGGGCTTGTCTTGCATCACTCAGTAATAATCATTATTTTTTCTTATCCGGCTCGAAGGACCATGTTAAGTACGTGCATAATAACACGAAAAATTTGTTTTGCTTGGTTTATTTATATATATAAGCGTAGTCTAACACTATTGTAATTATTATAACTTTTTAACAAATATATTTTACGATTAGCGTGACGTTTGTTCATTCGAGTCTTAAAAAACAGTAGTTCCATCTCGCTGTCGCTGCGATCGGCAACCAGCCGTTTTCTCTGATTGCGCAGTTGCCACGTAGAGGAATATTTCCTGAACAGTAGACCTGTCAATACTCCTTCTCTCACTATGATTGTCATTATGACCGACAGCTTCTAAGGCTCGGTTTTCCAAATATTGTAAAAATTCAGTGAGAGTAGGCAATTTTGAAAGGTTCCTATCAACTTGTTAGGCCCGATTTGTGAACTGGTCAAGTTTTTTGGACAAAATACAGATTAATATCATATCCCAATGGCTAACTGGTTGATTTATAGTTATTTAATAAACTAGTTTTTTAATGAAGGCGATTAATAAACGAAACTGTTTAAAGCACGAACGAGCGATAGCGAGTGAGTGCCTTTAATAGTTAACAAATGAGTTGATTACAATATTTTTTCGTTGACCGTAAACTCTTTTTTTGTGACAAAATTCACCTCTCCACAAAGACTACCAGGAGATAATAATGTCAACTCCATACCAATGACGTAGAATCTCATAATGATATTGGAATGTTGTCTATATCAAAATGTCATCAAAACGTCAAAATCACAAAAAGAGTGCGTTAATGAAAAAAGAGTGCGTTAATGACGTCCATTAACGCATCCTTTTTTAAATAAAATAATTCATTAATATCGAAATTAATAAACGGTCAACGAAAAAATTTTTTAATGCACCAATTTGTTGACGAACTTTGCTTACGAACTCCCTTAAGGCTAACGAAGTACCCTTGGTTAAATTGGGAATTTCTAAAATTGAATTTATGTGTGAGTTGATAAGCATAGCTTTGTTATCATATCTGCTTTCTAAAATTTGTAGGAGCTGTTTATAATGGGTAAAGTAATTATTAAATAAAGAGCCTCACCTTTTAAAAAATTTCGAAAATAAAATAATTTTTCTACATGAGACAAAGTACAATAAATTTTTATCTATTACAGCTTTAAATATCTCAATAAAAGATTTAAGTGTATTTAAGTATTCACCATCAAAGATGGGTATCTCTATGTGCGGTGATTTGGCACTTGAAACAGGAGAAAATGTAGCATTTTGCATTACTGACTTGGTTATTTGAATTATTAAATTTACATTTTTATTTCCAACTTCAGAAAGCTTTAATTTAATTTTAGTAAGAATATTTTAGTAAGTAATTTTCTTCAAATTCTGAAGAATTGTCCATTCTAGTTGGGTCAATATATAGAATTTGATTTTGAGCATCTTGAAAAGTTTTAAAATTAGTTTCTAGTATTTCTTTTCTACTTTTCAACTGATTCGATATAAACATTCAGATATAGGATCATTTTGGTGTTCCTTAATATATATTTCAATTTACTTGTTCAATAGTAAAGTTTAATTTAGTAATTTCTTTTTTAGACATTTTGTAAATTTTAAACTACCTAATGTTTTACAAGACAGGAACTTACTTATATGATAAAAGAGATAATATAAATTTCAAGATACATTTGTTAGGTTGTTTGTTACTACACTAACCAATCCTGAAAAAACTAAAACGTTTGTTGTTTATTAGTATTAAATTGTCTATTTTTGTAAAACACAATTTTGAGAGGGTTTTAAATTAAAAATACGTTTTAAAGTAAACAAACCACTTGTTGATTTGAATGATGAGGTTTTAGAAGTGCTATACTCGATAGTCGAAATTCTGTAAAGTGAGTCAGAGCTATCTAATCAACACTTTGGTTAAAGCGCAGTTGCCATATGTATTCTAGAGAGAAATGCTGTATTTTATAAATACACTTCAAATCCATTGTGTCAATATTTCAGGTACAAAAGATGCAATGTAATTAAGTCAATACCAATTTAATATATTTATTTCAAATTTCAAGCAGACTAATAATAATTAGTTTACTTGAAATGTGAAATAAAGTGTTTATGTATATTTCTTGAACGCAAAGTTTGTTGTGAAAAACTCGCCGATTTGACAATGTTGGAGAGTCGCTTCAATGTTCCGGCTTTGAGAACGAGATAGATAGATCGAGCTACGCGAATGAGACAGTGATAGTAAACAGTTATGTGAGGTGTTTATTCTCTTCATGAACGTAACATCAGTATTTGTGTTGTGGTTTTGTGTGATAAATCGGTTATTATTGGTATTTATTGTAATATTTATATCGGTATATTTAGTGACAATAATGGCGGAGTGTAGCGGTGTTGGCGATAAAAAACGGCGTCGTAACAATTTAATTCGGGAAGAAAAAGTCCTCATATTAAATGTGTACGAAGGACTGCGTGCCATGGACAAACAGTTGGGTGTTAGTGACGCTGTGATTAAGTGCAGTTATTTAACTAAAGTTTCTGAGAGTACTATATACAATATTCTAAAGAAATCGCGGGACGGATCTTTGACAAGAGAACGAGGTGAAAACTGTAAACCGGAAAGTAGGGGAAGAAAGAAAATTGTTTTGGACGACCAAACACGGAATGCTATACGTAGGGAAATACATTATTTTTATTTTAGGAATGAAATCCCCTCGGTAGCTAAATTGAGCAAGGTAATAGAAGCTGATGATACTTTACCAAACATCAGTGATAAAGTTTTGAGACGAACTTTAAAATTAATGAATTTTCGTTACCAAACAAGAAGTAGAAACAGTGCCTTAATTGAACGAAATGACATTGTGGAATGGAGGAGAAATTATTTAAAACAGATACGACAGTTTCGTAACGAAGGACGGCACATATATTATCTTGACGAAACATGGTTAAATGAAGGCCACACTGTGTCAAAAGTGTGGCAAGACATGAATATACGAAGCAATCGACAAGCCTTTATGGAGGGTTTCTCTTCCGGTTTAAAAGCTCCCTCTGGGAAAGGACGTCGACTGATTATCACTCACATTGGCAGCGAGGAAGGATTTGTAGAAGGTGGATTACTAAGTTTTCAGTCCAAAAAAACTGTCGATTACCATGAAGAGATGGATGGTAACCGGTTTGAAACATGGTTTAGATCAATTTTAACAAAGGTAACTCCTGGTTCAGTGATAGTTATGGATAATGCTTCATACCACTCTCGTCGACTGGAGCAAATACCTACTTCAGCTAGCCGCAAGAGGGTTATAATTGATTGGTTAGAGAGTAAAAGCATTCCGCACAACGAGGCAATGCTAAAAGTTGAATTATTATCTCTCGTACGGAAACATAAAAGCAGTTATATTAAGTACGTTGTCGATGAAATGGCGAAAGATTTCAACGTCTCAGTTGTTAGACTTCCTCCCTACCACTGTGAGTTAAACCCCATCGAGCTGGTTTGGGCCCAAGTGAAAAATTATGTTGCGAGAAAAAACAGTACATTCAAAATGGCTGACGTTGAGAAACTGTTTGACGAGGCGCTGCATACCGTTACTGCTGAGAGTTGGCGTAAATGTATTCAACACGTATTAAAAGAAGAAATAAAGTTTTGGGATTTAGACATACGTGTAGAAGTAATGACGGAACCACTCATTATCGATATAGGAGGAGAAAGCGATGATTCTGAGGAGTCGTCAGGGAGTGATACCGCTTCCAGTTAGTCAGACATTTTACAAGTGACCTCGCAACATACCTATACTTATCGGTAATTTATTTTGGTCTTGACAAACAACTTTCTTTTACGTAATGATAATGCCGGTTAGCAAATAACGAACATGTTACCTCAATTTTAGTTTTAGTAGTAGTAAGTTGGAATTGACTTTTAAACATTTTTTTATTTTGTTTTAACTTACTTATGAACAACTTGTGATAAGTTATTATTTCAAATGTTAAAAATTGAAATTCCAGATATTTCAGTATTCGCACCCTTAAACTATGATACGCTCAAGGAGTTCACTTTAAATCGGTAGATAACCGATGACGTCACTTTACAGAATTTCGACTATCGACTATAGTATTAAATGATGAAATCTTTTTCACCTGTTGTTGCTAGTGGAGAAGCCGTCGAATGTCAAGTTTCACTTTGTGGCGGCAAAATGAAGAAATGGCAGGACTTACGAATTATTTATGCAGCACTTTAAACAATTACTAACTCACAAGTCATTATTAACACGACTTTACTCATACTTTATAGCTTATTTTTATGCTGGCTACTCATCCGTATTTGAAGGACCATTATGTTCAGTCATTTGGGTTGAACATGGAGAAGGAAGAATGAAGGAAAGCACGCGACATCACTTCAACTATTTACACTATATTACAATATTTACACTTATTACAAAGATTGGTAAAGATACCACTAAGGTAGAGCTTAGGTACAAAACCATAAACTTGGAATTATAAAAATATTTAACAATTACTTTACTTCTCGCTATGTAACTGGTCTTGAAGTGACTGGGGCGCTAGCTGCCCAAGTTCAAAACGACCAGTGACAAATGACAGTTTTAGGCAACGTAGCCACACTTAAATTTATACAATGCAAGTACAAAACTTACAGTGTTGGATATTGTTTTCAACACCAACATTTAGAGACTTGCCACAAACACACACTTGAGATGTGGTGCATTCATCTGACCTGTGACCAAATTTTTGACAGTTGAAACAACGTAAGGGAGATGGAGCATACAAACGAATTTATAAACAGTAAAAGGCAACTTTAATCTTTTTAGGGACGATTGGGGTATTGAAAGTCAGAATATGATTAAGTGTATCTTTTAATTCACCATCTCTCTTAGTTTTCATACGTTTAACTCCAATAACTTTTTGTGACGCTAATTGAAAACATAACACCACGTGAAAAATTCATTGTTCGATGCGGAACCACATCGACGTACCAGCTTAGTATTTTTTCAGTTTTCTGAATTTTTTCAGAGTGCTTAGCACTATCGTTACTAGTAATAACCCTTCACTGGTTTTCTTAATCATCTTCAAGTCGCCAAAAAGACCATATAAACATTTCTGAATTTTAAATGGGTTGACATTTTTAAAATACTCTCCATCTTTTCTTTTCACGACCAGGAACCGACAAATTGCCGTCACTTGGCATCCAAATGGATGCATTGAGCTGCTCCAAGGCTTTGTCTTCTATTACGGAGGAAGGCGCCTCCGAGGAATTTCAATTTCGTTGATTAATATTCATCTTGGTCCCACGAGTATGGTAAGCATATAATGGTTGACTGCAGCAGAGCTTCCGTACTGCAGCAAGGCATTGTTACTACGCGGTTCGCCAGGTGCCACGAGGGCGATAGCTAAGGACCGGTCCACCCACCAGAGATGCATCTCATCGGCGCGCATTATACCTTTTTTTTTCGGGCCGAGATGGGAAACTCATATTCGAATGGGTCCATCATACCTGGATATCGAGAATTTTTTATTGAGGTTATTTCTTCTTGGTCCGCGAGACATGACCACGACAACTCCAAGCACGGTATGACATAGCTGGGCACTCTGGCTTCGTTGTACATGGTCTAGACTTTTAGCCACGAAATGACAGCCAGGTCAGGTTGGACTGTATTGGCTTCCCAGACAAGCCTGGTACTAGGCCCCTTCACTACGTCGAAGTTCAGTCCTCGATGGGGTATTATTATCGCCATACTTGCTCAGCCCTTGCTGGTAATGTTCACCTATCCCGAGCGTGTGTAAACGCAAATGGGACTAGGCTCAGCAGTTACATATTTAGAAATTTACGGACACTGTGTATTCAAAATTGCAGCCTTCTGTATGTGTTTTTATGAAGACCTAGTTTGGTGAGGCTGTCTTGTACAGTTTTGGGAATTAGTCCCGTAGATGAAACGATGACGGGCACCACCTCTACTTTCTCTGCATGCCACATGTGTCCTACCTCATTTGCAAGATCGGTGTACTTTCAATTTTCTCGTTGTATTTGTCTAAAATATTTTTATTGGGTACAGCAACATCTACTAAAAGAACCGTGTTAGTGTTTTTATCCACACTTACAATATCAGGCTATAGTCTATTTCAGAAAGGTATAGAGTAATAAAATGGGGAATTCCGTCCAGTTCGGCTCAATTTCGGTGTCGGCCATAGGCGCAGGTCTTGAAATAGTATTGTTTGTAATATTAAAATTTCAAGTAAATGCGTAAGAGAATTAGGAAAAGTATGTTTTCTGGCCTGAAGTGTCAATATCGAAATATTGTGTAGGGATTACTTAGGTAGTAGATTATACAGTTACGTTTTGCGTTTAACAGGTACCTTTTAACCTTCTATTAGTGCCTCTGCCAAATTCCAACCCTGTTTCAGATTCGGCTCAACCATGCGCCGCAAGGTGCCTTACCCAACATTTTTAGACCTTTATAAGTATATTTGTTTAACGCATCAGTATTTGCTGTTAAGCCGTAAATAGTGTTCACAGTATTATAAGATAAGTAATAAAATGGCGACATTTACACCAACGAAAAGATGTTCCAATAATTCTCCACTATCAGTGAATGAAAAACTTATTATTTTAAATGTACACGATTGCATAAAATACGATTACCCGAAATTTACTGTACAAGAAACTGTCGACCGATGTTCCCGAATGACTGGAGCTGGAAAGTCCACCGTTTTTAAATTATTGCGGGGGAGAAAGATAGCAGGCCAAGTGGAGCCTCCCAAGAAAAGTCCAGGCAGACCAGTAAAAGTCCTTGATGAAGACACCAAAAGTGTAATTCGAAGAAAAGTTCACTCTTTTTATTTTAAAAAAGTAATACCCACCCTAGATAAGATTTTAATGGAGCTTTTCCAGGATGACAGTATTCCGTTGATAACTAAAAAACTTTTATGGACCACTTTTAGAAATATGGATTTTGCCTGGGAAAAGCATAACCGTAAAGCACTTTTACTGGAAAGCGATGAAATTGTTTGCTGGCGACGAAAATACTTAAGAATTATAAAGCAGTACAGAGCAGAGCAGAAGAAAATCTTTTATCTTGATGAGACGTGGATCAATGAAGGTTATACAGTACCAAAAATGTGGCAAGACAAAAATATAACCAGTGCTCGCCAAGCTTTCATTGAAGGCCTGTCAACGGGTATTGAGGTGCCTTCAGAAAGGGAAAAGACTAATAATCGTCCATATTGAAAGCGAAGAGGGATTTTTAAAAGAAGGTTTGCTAACCTTTCAGTCGTGCCATACGGGAGATTACCACGAGGACATGGATTCGGATGTTTTTGAAGACTATTTTGGTGAAATGATCAAATATCTTCCGGCTGATTCAGTAGTAGTTATGGATAACGCGAGTTATCATTCTCGACGCATAGAGAAGACTCCAACTTCATCTTGGAGAAAACAAGAAATTATTGACAGGTTAACAACCAAAAGTATTGAATTTGAAGATAATTTGATAAGAAAAGAAATATTAGCTATAGCAAATTTACACAAACATCGTTTTATGAAATACGCCGTGGAAGATATAGCAGAAAAACATAGTGTAACTGTGCTGCGCACACCGCCATATCATTGCGAACTGATTCCTATAGAACTTATATGGGCGCAAGTGAAAGGATTTGTAGCAAGACACAACACGAAATTCAAAATGAAAGACGTTAAGCTACTGTTTGATCAAGCCATTAAGGAGGTGACACCAGAGAACTGGCGAAAAGCAGTCCAGCATGTCATTAAAGAAGAGGAGAAAATGTGGGATCTTGATTACTTGATCAAGCGGACCGTCGACCCGTTAATTATAACGTCAAGAAGAGATGACAGTTCCTCAGATGACGAAGAATATTATGATTTTTTATAATTTAATTTCTGTATAATGTATTTTTTGTATAATGTTCAATAAAAAATAAGTGTACCTAATACTATGTACATAATGCCTAATTTTTATTCTGTTAAAATAAAATTCTTTCCTTTTTACGAGTATCTTACCGGCACGCCTTTGGCACACTATTTTTAGTGTTTGTGAATGGATAATAGGCTAAACCCATATATTGACCCCAACCCGGGTGGTACTACCTGCACTTGATAAAAAGAACTAATTTTACAATTAAATCAATGCCAAACTATGAAAGTGGCTTAAATATTCGTTGGTTCACTCTGTGCTCCCTTTGCATACCTAATGAGGTTTTATTACTCTATACCTTTCTGAAATAAACTATAGCTATTCGTCACCAGTCTATCGGTGATAATTGACCTATCGTAGTATAGTCTAAAATCAACATTCTCTAGAACTGAATGCGGATGGTACTTGTAAGGCGCGTGTGTGTTAACTAATCCAAATTTGTTGTCCAACTTCGGATGGACGATGTTGCCAAGTTGATTGTGTCTGCGTAGCTAATTAATGTTAGCTATGGCTGAATATCCCGACGTAATGTGTTGTTTCATCTCTGTTGTTCGTTGATAGCTTCTGCACATGTCCGACACGATGTTTGGATCTCTTATGACAAAGGACTATGCTTCCATCTTATGGAAAATAAAAGACCACTCAAATGCGGATATTTTGATACCAACTTATTCGTCTTGAAAAATAGAACATTTGATAACATTGCGCCAATGTTGTAATTTAATTAATAAACCCACAATTAGTGATATTATTTTTAAAATCGCTTACGGAGATTGTATGAGTAAGACAGAGAGAAAATACGTAAATAGACATGTATTACAGATTTCACGAAGTAAGGATATCAGCGGTGATAAGAAATGAATAAATAAAACCAGACAGGGTTGAACTGACCTAATTTTATCAGTTAATTTTTATATTTTGTTTTTTCTTTGTAGTATTTTGAAGTGTATTTGTTGGCATCGGTAACTCTTTAAAAAAAAATAGGATAGGGATGCGGAAAAAATTTTTTTATATGCAAGATGTTAAATGTCTATTAACTGTTAATACAAAAATGCTTGTGAAATGTGTGTAGGTAATGAACCCGACGTAAAGGGTGATACTCAAAAATAATGTATAATTCTTAGAGTATCCCCTTTTACGCGCTCCACCTTCCCCCCACAGGCAGTGCCTGAGTACCTCATTACCTTCTATCCGCGAAGTGTAGCTGAAAAAAAAAATTTTATTGGCCTAAGCCGGTTTTTATATTTTTTTGGTAGCTAAAGTCGCCTTTTTGCTTTATTAAATTTGTTTGAAGGCCGAAGCCGGGTTTTGTTTAATTTTTGTATTTTTTTGATAGCCGAAGCCGGGTTTTGTTTAATTATTGTATTTTTTTAATAGCCGAAGCCGGTTTTTGTGTTATATATATTTTGATGGCGATGAGTGTTTTCCCTTGCGTGACATAAAAAGCACTGTTAACTGAAATCTAATTTGCCACATTATATTTCTTCATGATTAGGTATAGTTCGATCAGCAGCGTCAACTACAGTCAACCAGTCTACCTGTTCCATAATTAGGATACGTTAAGCCGTCACTCGAGTTCCCGTCAGGGTGAAAACTGACCTGTCTAAAAGGTGTTTATGGTAATTACGGTAAATTCTCTGAATCATCTGATATCCAGCTATGTATTTATTGCAAATTGTAATAAGTGAACAGTAAAAGTTTTAAGGGAGGTCCGTTTTCAGATGTATGAAATAAGAAATAGTTATAAATGTCTTATGTTTGGCACTATTAAACGATATTATTTTATATGATATCATTATTGGAATAAAATACGGAATTTTAATTCTATAATTTTATTGCGTACTACTACTGAACTGAGTCATAAATACATACATGTAAAGAAGCTAACCTAACCTAACCTAACATATAACCTAACCAGAAAGGGTTTACCCTTTTCACTTAGTATTACCATTGTATAAAGATTTATACAATGGTATTACTTCAAGCATTTTGTGTATCACTATAGCGTACGACAACAAACGTTCGGAAATATGTATATTAATAAACTGCCGTTTCGAAAATGACAACTTAATATAATAGAAAATATACTAGAAAAATATATTCATAGCAATTAGTACTGACAGACCCCCTAGCCACCCCAATAGGTTATTCAACTTTTTCATTAGAATTCAGGATTACGAATATTACGATTTACTGGAATTTTCAAAACTATTTAGTTTACCTGTAAGCGGATTAAATAAACTGGACGGCAATTCGAGTGCGCGATTTAGATACCTGCAAGTGTCGGACGGGAACTCATGTGCATTTTATAGTCATTTAAGAATCCTGACGGGAATTCGTTTGCACCGGAATTGTTTACGAAATACGTGTCGGTCAGTTATTAAATGTACCTATTATAATTTTACTATTATAATATAGAAAACGTTATAATAAACTGCTATTACAAAATGACAAACTTATGTAAAGATGTTAGATTGTCAATTGAGAGATGTACCTTTTTTACATAATTTGATTGCAATCTATCATATCTTTATACAACTGAAAAATATAATCCTTTGTTCCAACGAAACTGGTATTCATCGTATGTACAACTATATTCACAAGTCCGACTCTGTTTCACCGCAGCAGGTGGAGTCCTATTGAATGGTTAGATTTTGTAATCGAATCGAAAATTTCTGACAAATGAACTGATTTCGTGGGTTTATTAATTAAATTACAACATTGGCGCAATGTTATTAAATGTTCTATTTTTCAAGTTCAAGTCAAGTCCAATAAGTTGGTATCAAAATATCCGCATTTGAGTGGTCTTTTATTTTCCATAAGATGGAAGCATAGACCTTTCTTATAATCACAATAATCATCAGAGAGCCACTTATTTGATGCTTCCTTGTCGATATATGGTTGATTGAGGTCGTGATGATGTCGACCATGAAGCACTTTCTGGGCCCACTCCGCCTGTTTGTCAGGGTCTGTAACGATTTCAAGTTTCCTATCAGGGCTTACAAGATCTGAGGGGGAATAGTTTTTATCTGCTTTCGCGACCAGCAATTTAGATGTTTGAACCTTGCTAATGAAGAATTTTTGCGGATGATCAGAGCATGGCTGGAAGACCACCGCTTGGAACTCGCGGCAGAGAAAACAGAATTAATTTTTCTCACCTGCAAACAAAAAAACCACTTTCGACAACATCAAAGAAATGACGGAGAAGATTCTAACCATCCAGACCAAGAAACATATTGAGTAGCTCCTTTGGCTTCACTTTAGATAAGAAAATGAGTTTTGGCGAACATATAAGACGAGCGGCAGACAAAGCCTCAGAGGTAACAGCTTCATTGAGCCGACTTATCAGAAACGTAGGAGGAGCTGAAGCCAGCAGTAGGACTTCTCATGTCTGTTACTACCTCCATCCTACTTTACAGATATGAGATATGGAGAGAAACACCGCAAAAAGAATTTTATAGAAAAATAATAGAAGGAGTGCATGCTCATACTGGATGGTATCAAAGCCTGCGGTACTAGCTAATGCCGGAGTAATCCCCATAGATCTACTAGCGCTCGAAAAATGACGTATGCAGCGGGAAAGAAAAAAGAAACAGAAAATATGGAACAAGACATAAGCAGAAAAAAAAGCTGAAGAAGAGAGAAGCGCAACACTGGAGAAAAGGCAGCAGAAATACGAGTCTGACTGCAGAGGAAGATGGACTGCTCGACTTTTACCGAGTGTCAAAGAAGAAAAAGGTCGTAAATTCGAACTGCAAGGCATACGGAGGCATCCCAGACGTTGCGGAACATACGTTGTCCACCTGACAGCGGTGGTATTCAGAACGACGAGTACTGACAGAGAAGATCGGACATTTTACTCCCGACAATGTCGTGAAACTGATGCTGGAAAAGGAAGAGAACTGGAACCACCTAGCCCCTCACGTCGAAATGGTCTTACGCCCAAAGAAACGAGAAAACTTGGTGGACCACATCTGGGACACCTAATACGAAGAGATCCCACTCTTATAACAATTTAATTTCACTAAGAATATTGCTCATACCTTTGAATAAATCTAGAACTATTCATCAAATAGGTAGTTAAATATTTTCTTATCGATTCTCCCGCGAAATTTGATCAATCTCCGTACATCTTTTTCTGGTACCGAAATGAATTTTCTCTAAAAATTCATGTATGAGACAAATTACCCGCAATTAATTCAAGCACGTGGGGGATTCGGTGAGAAAATTTTATACCAGAATTGAGGAAAACATTAGGCACATATCTATTTAGACGTCATCCATAAATTAAATATATTATAGTGTATATGCAAGTTTTTTGTTATTTGAACTGTCATTAACACTGTGTGAGTTTTTTACTTTGAAAAGAAATGTCGCGATTTAATTTTCCCCGAGCCATAGTAGAATAAAATAAGTATATATCAGATAAATTATTAAATACTTAAAATTAATTGATTTCATACAATTTTCTTACTAGGTTTCAGGGAAATGTCAATATTGACTAGACATGAGAGTGGATACATTCGTATTGCGAGAGATGATATTCGTCATGTGCCGGGAAATTTACACTTATTAATTTTACGTCTACATGCTCATGTGGATGAAAAATTTTCAGATAATTTGCTGGATCCCAGAGCAACAATGTCGAAATAAAGCATCTGATTAGTATAATGATGACAGGTATAACATTTTCAGTAATAGATATTTCAAGTTGTGATTAGTTACACGTGATACTTATTTTGATCCACAATTTCATTATAACTGGAGTTTTATCCACACTTATGAAGCATATAAAGTACCTACCACTTTATCCACTAGTGGAATCATGTAAAATAATTTTTTATTATTAATTTCAGTTATTTTTGACGTTACAGTTGCTGTCAGATCGAAATGTCAAATCACTTTTTGATGAAATCTGATTCTAAATGACTGTGATTGTGGATAAAACGTTGTATTGCATTCGTGTTTCAGTGGCGTTTTATCCACTTAAAAAAAATTAAACTTTCTTGCTTGGATAAAACACTATCTAAAACACTTATACAATAAATAGGTAACTATTGTATTACTTATGTACCAATTCCCTGATCGCTATTATAGAACTTAAAATATCACCTATACACAATCAAGTTATTCACTTTACCTTTTTAAATTATTGTAGGTATATATAAAGAAGTTCAGACTTCAATTTATTTTTACCTTGCGTACTTACACTTTGCATAGCAATCTACATAAATTGTTTTACATGGGCTCCCCTCTCAATAACGAACTTGCTTAGACCTATTGGTAGACTGGTTGTTTTTTATTGGTGGAAGGCGGATCGATTCTGAACAGCTCCGCCCACTTGTTGCCCGAGGACAGGCAGGTGCAAAACCGTTTCGTTTTCTTGAAGAAGGTAGTTTACCTTTTAAATTATTTTGACTTGATTTTCATTGATACTTTTTTGGAGTTGCCGATGAATATTGTTCTAGGGCGGAACTAAATTGGTAATAGGACGTTAACAACTAGAAATGGAACTGAACTTCTCAGTCCAAATATAGATACTGATAATTGATTGTGGATAATGTACCTATCTAGGTACTCACTCCAAATAAATGTTAATTCCACATAAAAATAAAATATAATGTACCTATAGGTATGTTACCGGCAAAGTCCCTCATGCAGTCATACCTAGGTTTGCCTAGGACACTCGTGGTATATTCCCTTCCCGTTTTCCCTTCCCCATTTTGGAAAACTTCATGTGGAATACAAATTATATGATATTTTTTCGAGAAGGGGAAGGGAAAATACAATGAGTGGTCCGGCAATGCGGACTTTGCCTGTGTAAACCTAGGTATGACTGCATAACGGACTTTGCCGCTAACATATATAGCTATATTGTATTATAGATCTATGAAATTCAATATTTAAAAATATGTCATTTGTGGTTATGATTTATGACACATTGAAAGAAGGTTTATAATAGTTATCGGGGGATAAAATGAAAATTGAATGTGGGTAGTTATAGTAATTATTGTTGATAGATAGAGAGAGATAGGAGAAAAGAAAGGAGAGTAAAAAATAAAAATAACCGATTAGATATTTTTAAAAAGTACATTTAACTGGAAAATAGAAAGGAGTCATATAATATAAAATTGGAGATATAAATTATAACACAAAGGACATATTTGGCGATTATACTAAATTAAAGAATTGACATGATTCAGCACAGGGAAGTAATATTACAATTATTACAATAATAAGTAAACATAAAAATACATTCTAAATTTTAGAACATTAGAAAATTTGATATTGGATACTTAGAAAATTAATTAAGTGATTCGAACATAAAATCAATTTTTTAAAGTAAAAATTATAATTAATTCATAAATTTAAAAATTATAAATTTTAAATTAAATTGTTAATAAATAAGTATTTTTGAAACAGGATATTATTTAAAAAAAAATAATTAAGTATTGAACCCAACCCTGAGAGAGAGATTTTTGAAATAAATTAACAACTAAATTAAATAATAATAATATATAATTAATTACATAAAATTTAATAAAACAAAAATTTAAAATATAGTAGTAAAATAGGACAAATTTAAATATCTATTCTAGTTCAAACTTACACTTTGAACTAATAAGACTAATAATTTTGATAGACAGACATTAAATCTCAGTTAGAAATAAAATAGTTCCTACCTATGTAGGCGAATAAAATAGTATAGGTATTGTGTATTTGTGTCTCAAGCGCCCTAGCTATCAGCTGCCGTCTCTTCGCTACGCTCGTTCGAACATCTAATAGTCTCGGGTTGCTAAAGCGTTTTCTACATGAGTGACACACAACTATTTTTCACCTACCAAATAAACAAAAAAATACACATTTTAGTTCAGAAAATTCTTCTTTTTCGCACGCTTCTACTTTACCGCACGCCGTTCGCAAAAGTAACTTTTCCACACGCAAAGTATCATCAACTATTGCATTATATATTGCTTTATTCAAATTTTGTTGAATACTGCGTTAATAACCAGAAGGTAACTAATATGTGAACGAGTTTGATTGTATCTAGTTATATGTCTAATTCAATGATATTTTTTCCATTTTCCGCCCGCTCGTAGGAGAAATGTTGTTCCTAACACATGCAGAAAATGTCTTTTCCGCACGCGACCGGGCATTCGGAAAAGTATCACTTTCCGCACTAGTTAGGAAAATAACTATTCCGCCCTTGGACTGCTAAACAATACTTACCGCCCTAATTTTTATGTACATGTGATTGGTTATCTGGTAAAGTAGGCGAAAAAAACTAGTTTATTAACCAATTTTTGTTCACGCAGTAACATAGATTGTCTATAAAACAACATTTACTGTTCAATACCTTCTTTGGAAAATATACAGGTGCGGTGCCTACATTTGTTCATATTGTGCCCACTCTGCCATATACACCTAGGCAAATCTATATTGATGGAATAGTTAATAGCGGTACCTACTTCTGAACTATAAAAACAAATGATATATTCTATCGTATCCAGGAGGAATAAACTTCTTATACTTTTTTTCCCTTTTCAAGTTGGTACAAATTCGTTTTTCACTGCTCTATCTTATCTAGTATCCCTTTTTTGGAGATGAGAATATTAAAAGTTGTTTATTTTAGAATGTGTGCATATATTTTTTTAGCTAGTGATATGCTATTAGGTATCTAGGTATGCGATTTTACTATCTACAATTGAAATTGCCTCATATGATACCTAATTATTTCAATGCGTATCTCCTTGTTCCAAGATTCATGCAGTAGAGTTAACTTTATCTATAGTGAAAAGCAAAATTTCGAGTGTTTGACTATATTTCATCAAGTATGTATACAGGTCCTGTAGGGCTACTTTTCTGACCGGCTGTTGATCTCTAATAAATAGAAGAATTTTTTTTATATCTAAAAAACAGATGTATTTCTTTTTGATGAATAATCAAAAAAAATATTAATAATAATAGAAGTATTCTTATGTATAAATTAATAATTATTATATTATTTTTTAAATTCTGCTTGTATTTCTCAAACTATAGATACCTATTTACCTACCAATTTAGTGAATTTCACAACAATATTGATTTGGCATTTTTTGCTTATTAGAACAAGTGGAACATTTACTAATATTCACCTACGTTATCGTGGAAATCTGACTGACGTTTTAATTATATATATAAATATACTATTACACTTAGAAGTAGACTACATACAGAGCTAAATCTATACTATCAAATACTTCTTTCTAATCTCATTAACTTTTATTAATAACAGTAAGACTATTATCTACACTAGATGGTAACTCGTTAGATATTTTAAAGTGAAACTTTTATTACATCGCCTCAAAATTGTCGCGTTACAGCCGGCCACGAAGTAGGTAGGGGTAAAGCGAAAGGCGCAATACCAACATCCAATTATAAGAAATAAACTAGAATCATTGATTCTAGCTTTTACCATATTATATAAATAAAATATTTGTAATTCGTCAAAAATGCACAACTATTTCAAATCGTTATAGATTATACCAGATTCTATAACATACTTTAGAATTCGATTTGCATATAAAAACAATGCTGAATAATTGCATTTAGTGAGAAAATGGAATTTTAAACCAAACTTATAGGGTAAAGTGAAACAAAAAGCGATAACTTGATTAAAATTTTGTATATTTTTGTTATAGTTGGATATCTTGTCTACGATTAATTTCCCATTATCATTCCCATTTTCCAATTATTAAATTAAGAATTTAAGATTAAAATATCCTAAATAGAACAATTTTCAGTTAATTGCCTACAATCCGAAAAAAAGTTTCATAAAACCACAAAATGATTTTTTTCATTTTATCACCGAATCATATGTGTTCTTTCTACATAATAAAATTTTAACTAGTATAAAAATCCATCAAGTTTTTTATTACCTACCTACTAGCTTCATCAAGCTAGATTTTTATGATATCCGGTCAGAAGGAAAGAAAAATCTAAAATGTATATCGCACCGATCACTGCGTTCGAGGTTCTGCGAGCACCTGCCATCAGAAGGAGACTGTACCTGTAGAACCACGTGCATATAAGGAGGTGGGGATTAGCTAGACTCAAGATCTGAGGGTCAAGTTTAGTGCCTAGTTCAGTGCCACTCATGCAAGGCTACTGCCGCGAATAAACAAAAACAGAACGCGAAAAAAGTTACGAAAAAATAATAATTTTTCAATTCAACAATTTGCAATAATTTTTAAAACTAACAAACTTTAAAAGTGTATATTTATTGGGATTGTATTATGTGTTAGAGACTTACTCAATATGGAGACGTGTGTATTAATCCCCCAGGAATTTAGCCTGTGTGTCAGAAGTGCTGGATTGGGTAACAGGAGGGAGCCTGAGGTGTCGGTTTGGTCTAATACTGAAATCGCTCAAGGGACTGTTTGTTATCCTTTTCAAGGGACAATTAGAATTGATAAACTTGATGTGTACGGACAGTTAGATGACGACGATGTAAGTAATAAATATTAAAAATATGTTATTTTATTTTAATATGTTATACGAACAAAACTAGACTCCACAATTAGTTTGTTTGGTCACTGATAAAGTAACTCATAGTCAAATCATTTTGAAAAAATTACACATAATTTCCATTTTCTGCAATAATTTAGAGAAATCACTAACTTCCTATTTCTATAGTGTTTCTCATACCTATATATTACTTGTATTATTCAACTAACCAGAATGGAGATTGAGGTATTATATATTATTCATAGATATATAAGACCTAAAAGGAGCAAAATGGAATATAGCGAAAATTATACACAGAAGTAAAAATACTTGTGGGTCAATAATGATTAATTTATGGTTCGAGAATATTTCAAACAATTTATTATTCTTACTACAAATTGCAAAATGATATAATTTTATATTCTTTTAAACCAAATTCTTCAGTATGCTTTCAATATATAAAGCCAGAAATACTACTCGTATATAATTAAGTCGGTATTAAATAATTATTTCTATAGTACTATAAACACCCCACATATTTTAACAAAAATACTGAGATTAACAAATTAATTGTTTCAACCCTAACAACATGAAATCTTTCCGTAATTATCAAATCAAATCAATGAATAACAATTTCCACAAAAGATATATAACATCGACTGGTCTCAGAAATGACCTATCACATCAATGAACCCAATCATAAAATGTCCCTAAAAACTGGATTCACAAGTAAAGAACCTACAAATGCAGAATTTGTTTGTTTTGATATAAGTAGTATGTTTTCAGATATTCCACCGGAAAAATGCATCCCTTTTTAAAGATTTCATAATAAAAAAGAATATAGATAGATACAAATGTCGCAACAGATATTCTAAATTCATTCGAGGTTTGCGTTAATCAAAACAACAATTTATAGAAAACCAACACACATACATTACAATACCTTCTAACTCAAACCACTCTGTCACACAGACTAGCAGCATATCACTATGCTATACAGAGCTTTTCCAATTCCAATGTGTTCACAAAATTTTAAAGGATAAATTAAAATAATGAAACAAGTTGTAGTATCAGATGGATATGTATAGGTACACAATATGAATGTAGAAGTAATCAATTTAACCAAAACAAAATCAAGAAAAACAACTAAAATTTCAAGTGGCTTGGATATTATAAGTATGAGAATATATTTAGTAAATATTATATTCTTTCATGTCACTCCACTTTTTCACCTGTGCCTTTTTTGTTATGTAAGATAATTTCTCCAAATTGAATATTTTAAGCTTGGCTCTACATTTTTGGATGATGCTAAAAATTGATTTGTGGTTGTTATATAGAACCATAACATTATTTACCGAACTCTCAGAAATCCTTTATTCACGAGTCATCAATAAACCTATAATAAACTAGAATATTTATTAATTGATTATAGATAAAAATTACAGATTTGAAGTTGTTGAATGTATAGTTGTTCACTGTACCTATTTTAAGTAACTTTTTATATAAAATAAAAACGATAACTGCCATTATTTGTTAAGAATTTGTATTTAGGAGTGTAATTTAATAGAAACGTTTCCGACTCTTATGAAATCAAAAACAATGAAAATGGTGAAAAAATATTTTCCTCCTCTTTCTGATGAAACTGTCAGTCGTTGAATTTCTAAATCGGCACATGTTCATTCAATTAAAAGTTAAATTATCATACTTTCAATATTTATTAAGAAATATTTTGCCTAATTTTTAAGACAATCTAGAAATTTCTGAACATTATACACTATTTCACCATTAACTGTGTATAACTAACCAGGTTCTTCCAAAGGTATAAAATTCCATATATTATATATAATGTATACTTGATTCCATCAAATTTTCAATTTTTTTGTACAAAAATTTTCCAAAACAAACTATACCATCCGTGTGCTTTAATTTCGCAATTTTTTAAACAGCTTTTGATCTGAATATCAACTTTAAAGACTCATTTACATTTAAATTACAAAATTGATTAAAATCGTATAATTTACATTTAAGAGCTGCTTGATTCCAATTAGGAAACTAATTCCATGTACTATTAGAGCAAATTGATGGATTAATTTTTGAAATATTTTAAGTTTAACTTGTTTACTTCATCTAATAAACGCTAATCGAATTCGAGTCGGTAAATCCTAGTAAAATGGACCAGTAGCTGTTGATGATATAAAAATGTCTCCAGATTCGTTATTAATAGGGGAGATATGATATATTTCTTCGGACAATACTACTTCATACTGAAGAAGAGGTTTGTTTAATGAATTTTATTTATGTAATATATGTTGTGATTCATGTTAAAATAATTTTATTTTGATGGTAAGAGTAAAAATAAGAATAAAAAAGTATACAGATACATTTTTTTTGCGCCAAAAATGAATGGTCAACATCCTTTTCACACTACTTCATGGAAAATTATAAAGAATAACTAAGTTTGTGAACTTGCCACAATTTTTTATTTATATAACATAAATATGTTTTGTTGTGTCCTAAAACGCAAATAAAAGAGAAAACAACTCCTAGGCACCAGCAAAAAAACTTGTGTATATCTGATAATACCGTTACATTATTCTATAAATTTCTTCTGAAAGCTTTTCTATCATACGATAAGTAGTCTAAGTCAAATGTTTTCGAGGTAAAAAAAAAAGAAAAAGCTAATCTATTCCTTCTCACTCCTAGTAGATTCAAAATAAAAAGTAACCCACTAAGAAATACTATATTACAATAAATAACTAACTAAACCAAGTTAATTTATATCCAGATGACGTTATTTTGTAATATTTTATGCTAATAGAACAGATAAATCACCAAATTTCCTGTCTATATCTTATTGAAACTGGTCGAAATTTATTAAAATTATGTTGTCGCTGGGAACGGAAATCAAAACGATGGAGTTTTGGAAAAACTGGAATAAATTTGGAATAAATGAACCAATTAGGAATTTCAGCACCGTATTTTACGTATTTGTACTGCAAATTTAACTAAATGGGTTCTACTTTATTCCAATTAAAATATCGGAATAACGCTTTTCGTATTTGATACTTATTCAGAAGGAAGAGAAAATATTTAATAACTTAGACATGAGGTGAGTAAGTGATATTCTGTATTTGTTGCTTTCAACCACAGATTTATTTTTCAAACAAATTTTGAAGTGAAAGTTTTTGAGCGTCGAAAAAGGTAAGATAACATCATTGAATAATAGTGGGTAAATAGTATATTATATTATAAGAACGAAAACTGAAGTTTTTCGGACGATGTGGAGGATTACCGGGCGAGACGAAGCCGAGGCCGGTAACCCACATTTTTCGTCCATATTACATACGATATTTTTTATCCGATTGTTTTTTATCCAAATGACTAAAATTTATAAATAAAGTAAACCAATATAATTAATTTTGCACGGAAAAATGAATGAAACCTGTCACCTCATTCGCGTATCTATGAATATAACAAATAATTAAATTTAACTGACGTTTTGTCAATGAGACAAGAGTCTTAAAATCGGAAAAACTCCAAAATGGAATTAGAAAGTGATAGTGAGAATCTTGTATGTACGTCACCTGGATGTTCAAGAAGCTGATGCCAATGAAGTTATGTTACATTTGTTGCCGCCAAAATCTAAGGAAATATATGAAAGAGCTTAAGTATACAAAATTTATGGACTATCGACAAGAGAAAAATATACAGTCGTTCTCAGAGAACGTTTTCTTAGTCTATATGGCTGATTTATAAAAAAATGTAAAGTCATCTACTTTGTGGTGGCAGTATTCCATGCTACGTGCAGTGGTAAATATTAAACATGCCATTGATATTTCAAAATACATGAGATTACGTGGATTTCTGAAACGCAGAAGTGTTGGTTATTGTCCAAAGAAATCAAAGGTCCTTATTAAAGAAGGGTTTCAAAGTTTTCTTTGCCATGCTCCGGATGACGAATACTTAATGATGAAGGTATCTATAAACTTTATATTTTAAACTTCGTACTAGCAATTTTTTTAATTGCAGGTTTTATTATCTGAATCGGGGGCGCATGTCGTCGAGAAGAACTCGCTCATATGAAAATTGATGACATAAAAGATTTAGGATCTGCTTTGTTAATAAAAATCCCCTATAATAAAACAAACAAGCCAAGATCATTTTCGGTGACGGGAGAATATCTAAAATACTACAGAAATTATATGGCTTTACGTCCAAAAAATACGAGTGATCGACGATGTGTTTTGTCTTACCGTAATGGAAAATGCTGTAAGCAAGTTGTCGGTATACACAAATTTGGCTCCATACCTACCTCAGAAAATAGAGTCGTACCTAAAACTACAGAACGCCAAAGAATTCACAGGACATTGTTTCCTTGAACACCAGCCACATTCCTTGTGGATGCAGGAGCAGACACAACTTCTCTAAAACGGCACGGAGGCTGGAAGTCTTCTGGCATAGCAGAGAGACACCGCAAGCTGACCTGCAGTCAGTATCGGCTCGGGTATCACATTCCGTCTCCCAATTGAGTGTAATATTGGATTTGGAGAATACTAATATGATAACGGAAAACACAAAATTGTTCTAAATTGTTCTAATTGCACGTTTAATATAATAAGATTAAAATAAACAGTTAATAGCACCCGAAAAATATTTTTTCTACTTAATGCAAAAAACAAAACTTTATTGAACTCTATTTAGTTGAAAAAACTAGTTCTTTAATGCACTCATCTGTCATTTTACTTAACGTTTTGACATCATGACAAACATAAACATTCAAATCTACGCCATTTTTAGTCCATTTAGAGCAACCTAAATGACACATTTTTTGGTTTTTTCATGCACGTAGAAAAAATATTGTATGCACTCGTGCATAAAGTTTTTTTTTCACTCATGTAATTGACGCCTTCGCCTGCGGCTCCTGCGTTAATTTTTCCATTCGTGAAAAAAAGCACCACTTTATGCACTTGTTGCATAATAGTTATTTATTTATTTCGGACCAACATAAAAACATTCATTTTTGGTTAGTTTAGTTTCATTACTATATCTCTTCATGTATTTAAACGAGCTAGAGAGATGAATATTCTTTAATTGTCAAGAAAAACTGCTATTATTTTAAGTACAAATTGGTCTAAAAACTTAAACAATTTAATATTCAAACAATATCATTGGTCTACTATCACCAATATCATTACAAAAAAGAGCTTTTCTTTATTTATTTCTTGAAACTTTTGCATGGGATGAGGATATGCTTACAATAAAATTTCTAACTATTTCTTGACTTTGCTATTCTTATTTATATATGGAAACTTTCTCTGCATGTTATAGGGTTTCTCAGGTACATATAATTCATATATAGGATACTGCTAATAAAACATTTAAAATAATGAACTCAAGTATTACCTTGCCTACTAAAACAAATATTTCATTGACTAAAGTAGATCCTACTTTCAGCCAAATTCAAAATATTTGTAGGCATGTAAACTTTTGAAAACCTCCATCTGCTTTTTGGTGCAAAAACTGTATGTTGGTGCAACGACCCCTTCGAAGTACTTTAAGAGTTAAAACTATCAATTTTTCTTGAAAAATACTGAACTCAATGCCTTTATTATATTTTAATTGTCAAACTCTCATAAACTGTAACTTGATTGATTATAACTTATATTGATTTTGACAGTCAAAACAGTTTCTCAAATTCTGATGGCCTTTTTGTAACTGGCTATTAGCTCATAAAACTTCTAATCAAAGAGTTGGTAATTTCGTCTAGTTAGTTGAGGATTTGTAGAGAAAGTTGCAAACATTTAGGAATTCCCAATTTTTAGTTTTCTCCCAAAATATTCGGTTTCAAACTTTGCAAATTGGTACTAATATAATAAAATACCAAACCTGGATATCGTAACACCTCATTACTTTTTTGTAATAAAATTCATATCTCTAAATCTTAAAATGCTATACAACTTGTTAAATATTCTTGAATATAATAATCATGATATTAATAATGTTTTTGGGCTGCATGCGACAGTTAAATTTTCAGGCGTCACATGTTTCAATGAGTTTTACATGATCTTATTTCAAATAATTTGGGAAGTACAAAATTTTAATTTATTCAAAACCTACAGTTATAAATTTGTCGTTTTTTCATAAAAAATAAGTGCAACATATCATTACTGAAAGTAGGTGAGTATACTGAGCAATTTGTTCGTCTTAGATCATTATATTTCCAGCAATAGATCTGATACTATCGAAATAGCCCAAATAACGAGAAAAGGTTGACATCCAAATTTTCCACATAAAATCAACAGTATTATCAAAATTTGCTGTTGTTTTCACATTATTACTATACTTTTTTTATTTGAACATTTTATTATACTAGGAACAAGTTTAATTAACTTATATGAATATCCTATAGGTAGTTAAGTATATAATGCATTCAGTTTCCTGTTAGGTATCGATATAATGGGATTTGTACCTATGTAATACCATCAAAATGGCAAATAAAGGGGGTTTCAAGTGTAAGAAACAAGCTAGAAGGAAAATTAATAAAAAAATATTCACTTCATAAGTATTGTTGTTAGCAATGCTAGTATCCCTTTTTTGGTGAACATTTATAAAATCATTACATACCTATGCTATACATACATATACATACATATACCAATGTTGCTTAATCAAACCAAACTAATCAGTGGACATATCTTACAACAGTCATGACTCATATTGAGATATGTATAAGATATATATTAAGAGTCTACACACTATGCTGTATCTATATTAAAGTGGTCAAAAATGCAGAAAACTTCATCATCATATTAATATATTTTTAATGATAATGAATATATTTTGGACATCATTATCATCATCATCATCAACATGGCCGTTCAATCCTGAGGGATTATGTCTAGCTCAATGGAACTGTGTAAAATTCTATTGACGAGGTGTATTACTCTTCTTATATCAGTGCGACTATAATCTTTTGTCTGTCCTGGCCTCTTTTGTTATAGTTTTCCATTTTCTTCTGTTCCTGCATTTTGTTTACCAGTATGTGATTCTCAATGCTTTTAAATCGTCCTCTACTTGATCCCACCATCTGCTTCGTGGTATTCCTCTTGTTCTGGTCTTTAATGGGACCCATGCTGTTATTCTCTTTAATATTTCTGTTGGTGCTCTTCTTATAATGTGTCCCATCCATTCCAGTCTCCTTGCTTTTATATATCGGACTATTTTCTCCATCCGCTTCCTTTTCTATTTCTATGTTTCTTTTTAATCTTCTTTCTCCATCTCTTGTTATGTTTGGCCCAAGTATTGTTCTCAATATTTTCCTTTCTATTATGTTTAGATTTTCTTCTTCTTTTTTGTTTATAGTTGTTGTTTCTAGTGCGTAAATGATGACTGGTCTGATCAAAGTCATAAATTTGTATTTTTGCTTTTTGCTGATCGGTTCTAATAGTTTCTTATTCATGCCAAGAATTTGGTTTCCTTTTAATGTCCTTTCTTTTATCTTGTCTTTACTAGTTTGTCCTATCGATGTTTCTAAATAGCCGAAGCTTGATACAATTCCAAACTTGTAAATTTTTATGCTTAAGTGAGTATCATTGTATTATTTTTCTTTGCCCACTCGCATATATTTTGTTTTGTCTTCATTTATTCGTAATCCGAATATCTGTGCATCTGCGTCTAGCTTCTCTACTGCTTTTATTGGACTTTTCTTTGTTCTAGCGACGATTGTGAGGTCGTCGGCATAAGCAAATAGGTGGGTCTCGTTCACTATAATACTTTTCTCGTATTTTGGACATAGAAGCGATTTTTAAAACTAAAGAATATTTGGTGTTTACTCTGTTGTAAATATGAAAATGAAATGAAACCAAAATGATTTTTTCATATTTTTATTTCCAACTACCGCTATTAAGGAATATTTTTTTATAAATAACAAACGAAATAATAAATATACCACAAAGAACGTACAGAAAATACGAATTTTTTTTTATTTAAGAAAAATAAAGGGCATCAACCCTTTAGGTTATTAGCGCTACCAAATGAACAATAAATACTAAGTAGTACTACAGTATAGGTATAAAAAAACAAACAATTTTAATGATTAATTATTAAATTTTGTGCAGAAACTGAATAGCACGTAGATGAGCTACCAAGTTTACCATATTGTATTCTTCTCCGAGCAAGTGGTACATAGTAGGTGGGATGTTAAATGTCACTCTTTGCTGTGAAAACATTGGACAGTCTATTAATACATGCCTGACTGTTAAGAACTTTGGGAAGAATGTATTTCTGAAAGTCACGATAAGTAGATAGTTTATTAAAACACCACCTTGCATAACTTCATACCCATTAGCGCCAATGGGGTTAATTTGCTCATGTTACTCTCGTTAGAATTAATAATACTGCATGAACAAATACTTATTTGTTGTTTCAACTAAAAAAAATAGTTTGACAATAATTAATAGGCGGTTGATTACCTAATTGAAACACTTGGCACAACTTATGCTTTTAACGATCTCACCTGAACACTTTCCACAGGTGAACTTGAGGTAATTTTGACACTTGTCGATAGTCTTGTTTCCTTTGCATTGTTTCCTTATCTGACATTTCCAAAAGGTTGTATAGTTTTCGACCAAAATATCACCGTAATCATACCTCTGTCTCCGTATTCACCAGACTTGGTCCACTGCGACTTTTTCCTGTTCCTTAAACTGGTAAGACCCATGCATATAAAAAGCTCATAATCAGAAATTAATTGTAGCATTTGTATATATCAAAGAAATAATAAAACGTGGAAAGTTTGTATTTGTTGTTCTTTTTGTACTGTATTAATTGAAGCTTTGGATTTTTCTTTTTTGTCTTTAAACATTTTATATTTCCAGCTGAAACTGAATGAAACCGATAAAAAATTAGTGCGTGTCAAGAAGCTTTTAGACCTTTATAAATACGAATGACATAAATTCTTTATGCAAAACCGTCGATGGGTGTCAGATCGACTACACGGGGCGTAGGCCAATTCCAGATGATAATTCTTTTCACGATAAATCCCTTTCTCGATAAGTTTAGATCGATAATTACGATCGATGGTGATGGCTTGTTTATCACCCCTAGAACTGGTATACCTACTTGATTTAAATATATGATCCAGTTTCTCGTAATTTTAATACTTGTAGAAAGACGGAGACAGGTTCAAATAACGACGCTCGAAAAAATATGTTTGACAAACATTAGTACCTATAATCGACAAATATGTACATATATTATATTATAATGATCTATAATTGAAATATAAAACTAGATACAACTATTCAGGTAAATCACTGCAATTTTTTTTATAGATCTCTCATTTGAAATAAAAACGTTTACTATTTATGCACACAATATGATTATTTTCATTTTAACTTGCATTTAATCAAAAATACATTAGAGGTGATGACGTTATTTATTATTAGTCAATCATGAGAATATTATTTCCAGTGTATTTAGTGTGAGGGGGAACTGAGAACTATTTTAAGTTAAGTATCTATAGATATTTGAGTACGGAAGGTGAATAAAATATTCCAAAAAATGTTATAGGTATGAAAGTTACAATAAAAACTAAAATTTGACAATTGTTTTGTACCTTAGCTGTTTTTGGTAGGTACATCTATTTTATTTTGGTAAGTACACAAAATATACTGATATCCATCAAATTGCTGCAGTATTTCAACCCGATGCCTACTTTGTTTAAATTATTTTACATATTTTCTTTTTAAACATTTTTGTTGTAAAGTAACGCATACATTCATTATATCAGCTAAATAAACAGATATATAAAAAAATCATATTTTTGATTCTAACTTTCTATTTTTTGAAAGAATAATCTATCATACAGGGCGAATAACCTATGAGCGATGATTTCAACACCATTTTTTTTAAATTACACATCTCTTTTTTTATAATTTAATTTTAATTTTCTTTGATGAGCAAAAAATGTGGATTATTCAAATTGGTACAGGATGAACGAAAACGCTAATACGTTATGTTAACAGTGTATCTATTCACTTTCATGATTAATCCTAGACGCTGGACTAAACAGAAAAAGTTTAAGAGTATTTCTTGCCATTTATTTTTAAATTCGACGTTAAAAACTGTCATAAATATCCAACTCCGTATTGTGAATATAATTTATCATATAGTATGCCATTAAAGAAAGTGAGAAATTTAATGATTATTATGGTGAGACTCAACAAGAGATATGCACATTATTTCATGAAAGCACCCATATCGTGAACGTATCTCTCAATCTATGGTGAGCAGAATAAATAGGAAATACAGAGAATTAGGACATGCTAGGGATGTACCGAAGCAAGGTAGACTTACAGTGAGCAAATATTTCACAAGATGTAATTTTGTCGGCACTGTACAGTTTGAGAATTATCTGAGGATATAGATATTAAAAAGTAAGTAAAGTATAAAATATTTTCAAAAAGACAAAATACTATCCTTATAAAGTACGTCTAATCCATGAGTTGGCTGAAAATTACTGTGGTCGCAGAACTGAATTCTGGGATTATATGATGATTCAAAACAATTATAATTTGGATAACCATATAATTAATAACCTTTTATTTTCGGAAGATGCAACGATTTATTTGAACGAGCATGTTAACCGGCAAAGTAGGTACCCGTTATTGGTTTGAAGAAAATTTAATTTGGATGCGAGAATGCCTTACGCAAAGACCACAAAAAATAAACGTATGGGCTGTTATTAAGAGAAATATAATTATTTTTATTTCTCAAAGAAAATGCAACAGGAGAATTGTATTTGTAATTTCTTAATAAGATAATAATTCATGATTAAGCCCAGCTTTTCCCTGATACCATATTGCCAGCACCGCCAAGTTTCGCTACAGCAGTGGGTCAGCTTTTAGACAAATCGATGGATCGGAAGAAGGGGAATAGTGGAATGGCTCACCTCATTAGATTTTTTTTATGGAGTTACTTAAAATCCAAATCCAAACCTGACAATATCCGTGAACTAAAATCGCGAATGGGACAGGATATGCAGAACGTAACACCCGCTATGAGACAAAATGTTGAAGACATTGTTTGGTGGTCAATGGAGAACTATTTGAATATTAAGAACCCTTCTAGACTTAGATTCTGAATCCCAGACTCGCGAATCTCGCATTCAGAAAATGTATGTGTTCAAATGTAGCCTTTCACACGTAGCCATTCGTCGAATTCGGTGGCCGGATTCTAAATATTTTCATCAGCTGGCTACAAAATTCATAGCCGGCCTCTGCCGAGCGGATACTTTACATTGCGATATATGTGACCTTCCATACTAGAATACTTTAAGCTACTACAAGTCAAGTCATACGCGAGACGCGGAAACAGTGGTGAAAGGATCTCCATGAAGCGTACAGTATTTGATAATGAAGAGTTTTTTAATGTTATTGAACCGAAAAACTGTATTTGGGATATTTCTCATCCATATTTTTGCGATCACAATGGAAAACAATAATGTTGGATGGAAGTGTGTGAATGTACTGGAACTAAAAAATGTGTGTACAAGCTATTTCGACAGAGAATCCGGTACGTCTGAATGGGGTCTTACTGTAAATTTTCTTCGGTTTGTTTTTGTTAGAGGGTACTTTTATTTTTCATCTATTATTTTATAAATATTAAATTGTCATAAATAACTTCGCTGTACCAATTTGAATAATTTTGTGATACGTTTTTGGAATCAGGTCAACAAGGGTAACCGCAAATTGAAAAATGGAGGGTGTTTTTTTTTGAAAAAAGCTGGTACTGACTTCATCACCTGAAAATTGAAATTGAAATACAAAATTGACCTGTTTCGGGATTGTTCCATATTACTGTTAAATTAGTTAATAATGAATTTATGCGATAATTATGGACGCATATATAGTTACTATTATACTACCGTCCTATGGAAGACCTCCGTATATCCAGAAGGCATGATTTTGAGAAAAACTGGGCTCAAATTATTTTGTTTTGCCTCAAGTCAGAGATATATGGCATGAAATTAACTTTATAAGAGTTTTTGGAGGTCCGGAAAATAATAATGTGAAAGTTAACTGGTACTACCAGAAAATGGACTTAAAAATTTTGATACGTGGCTCTTACTATGTTCAATGAGTAATAAAATTATATGTATTGCTTTGTTTTGGTGAAATAAAGGGATAAATGAAGTGGTGTAAGTTAATTTATTGCAAAGAAAGTATACAAACAAAAATATCGAATGCAGTTTTTCAAAGATAACACGCTGGAATGCGAAATATCCGGTAATATTGCGATAATTGCACTCCATTTACATGTGATGATTTTTGACAAGAGGGAAATATTCATATATTATATCCCAAGACCTACGAATTCAATCGATTTAAATTTATAGGTCGAGGGGTATACGGCTAGATTATTTCCTGAATAACTTAGATTAAAACCAACAACAAATGCAAACAAAATAGTGGAGGAAGAAGAATGTAGATTCTGTGGCATGGAAGAAGAAACCTCCATCCACATACTTGCGAACTGCACAGCAATTCAGAATCCTAGGACACAACACCTTGGAGACTAATGGATAGAAGAGGGACATTTATCTAAGTTAAAGCCTATGGATATCCTAAAATTCCTCCGGGAAATAGGACTAAAGGAGCTACTAGTCTCTGAGACTTTCCTCAGGAACTAAGTAGAAGTAAGGGGGCACAATAGATCTTTTAGGTCTCAGTGAATGTCACCCCAATTTACATACATACAACAACAAATAATTTTATATACTTATCATTATTTTTTTATACGTCAAAATATGACGTTTTTATTAATTTGACGCGATTAAACGGATCTTGTGATTTAACCACCTATTTAAACAGATTTCGTTCAAAAAATAGTGGTTTCTGATTGGTCTATTTCATGATGAGGGAAATAATTTCACTTAAGCTTTTTAAGTTTCGGGTATTCCACATAACGCTTTATGTGGAATACCCGAAGGATGGGTTCTTGACAAGTTAAACAGTTTTTCATTACTTTTATTTCAAGAAAAAATCTTGTATCTCTTCTTTGCGATCAATTTGTACTCTTGGAATAAAAGATCCGCTTGCAGCAATTATTATGGATATCTGAATAAAATAAATCATTGGAAAAATCTTTTTTAATCATGCTTTCGATAAAAAATCTTTCCATTTATAGAAATCATGAACCATCACTTCTTTAACATCTACACATCTGGAATTAGATTTGTTTATCAGTGAAATCATTGAAATCGTACACTATACTTGATAATGGAAATCATCCGCTCACATCAAAGAGTCACCAGGTTTGAAGTGATTGATAACAATATCTTTTGCGGATAGCTTGTTACTATTTATTATGTGAGTACACGAAGGAACACAAGAATGAGACATTTTTGTTTTGGGAGGAAGAATTATCCAACCAAAAAAATAATATAATGTGCTTAAGGTCCCAGTTGTGCAGAAAAAGGCATAAAATGTGCTAATTGTCTTCTTTTGACCTTCAAGATATCGTTTCATGACACAAAGCTGCTTTTATGGTTTCCTAGATTTATATTTACTAAAGGGTACAAAACTTTCGTTATATACAACAATTCTTTGAGTAAATGTGACTTTTTTGCACATATCTATGCGAGGTCTGCTGAAACTTTTACCGTATCGATTTCTAGTTCTGCATCTGCGTCTTTGCTTTGCTTAATAAAGTTATTACTTGGACAAACCACCATAATCACACGTTGCGATAGGTCATAGAAAGCGACACATGCGTTTTGCTAATTAAAAACTCTGGCAGTCCTGAGCTGAATACCCGCTCATAGGATATTGTGTTTTCACTAAAAATGCGTGTACCTATACGAGGTTTCATTTTAGTATTAGACCCAATCATTTTATATACGGAAATAATTTTCTATGATAAATTTAAGAAAAATTAGCAGATACGGTAATTTTAAACCTTCAATAGTGGAGGAAGTATTTGGAAAAATCCAACTGGAATATCAATATCAAAAATACTTCAAGTACTGAGATGCTACTCTTGATTTTTCTTCCTGTACGTTAAGACGCTAAGCTCCACATTGTATAACATTGGTTATATTCATTTTTAATTAAATATTATTTTGTTACGCCTGTGACGCTATGTCGGCATCCAAGTCAGTCACGAGATTCTAGCATGACAAAATTATTAGGAAGTTGAATATTTTTTAGTTATCAGTTTTGTGATGCTGATGATAATATAATTATATATTACGATATGCCACTCCGGAGGAATGTTCCGCGGTCGTAATTTCTGATTTGCGTTCTTTGTATTTGCATTTCTAAACAGTTTTAAAGAAACATACAATTAGTGATTACGAGGCAAATTACTAATTAATTCATCACAATTACAGTAGTTATTCACGGAAATATAATAAAATACGTTTACACACATAGGAATACTTTGGTCAAACTTATTAAAAATGTGTTAACGATTCTATAACTCAGTATCAGAGACTGAACATGCCGATTCAAATGTAAGATTGGGAACTGCCAAAAAGTAGAATCTATTTATTTTGAAGACACCTATAAAAGTCTACAGAAAGCAAAATAACGAGTCCCAGATTACTCGTCCTGTTAATTACGTGATTCTGCTGAATTTCTTTTGCCTTTGAAAGCCATTATCTCTAGCTTCTCGAGTATCAAATCATCGAAGCCAAAGCCGACTTACTCGTTTTACTATTTTCTTGGGCCACAGAGGCAAAATGAATTAAAGAATATCGACATATTGCAGCATCCTAAAAAACCTCTTAAATTATATCTCCACTCCCCCACACACAGGTCACCTTCTATTCAACTATAACCAAATTGACAACAAGTATCCTTCATACCTCAACAGGACACCGCATAAAAAGAGTTCCATGACTCCCTGATGACAATATGAAATAAGTAGTTCCAAATAGAAAAATCATTGGTATAAAAATCTCGTGATGAAGATCCAGCACGCCACTTTTGACAATCTTTTAACCTTTTTGGCAAACTCATTCGAATGAGAACATTCGAAATAACCAATACGTATGACTCAGAGCACTAGTGTTTCCCGAGATGGACATAGCCACACAAAACCAACTGACAAATAATTCCATAAATAAAAATGAATTATTATTAAGGATTGTTATACTTCCAAATACCCTAGAATACTCTCAATTTTATATTAAAAACCACTATTACTTATAACATCACGTTAAATGACTTAGAAATCGTAATCGCTTACATGTAGGCAGTAAGTGTAAACGTAGTTTACTTGACAGTCACTTTACTGTGGTTTCCTACACTTGTTTTTATCAGATTGGTCGATTAACATTTATCCTTGGTTAGTAAGGAGATTATAATGATCTATTTTTAAGGTTAGTGGTGAAGCTGCATGTAAACTCTTTATGTCATAGACTACAATGATAATTGAACTGCTGATATGAAATAATAATGTTTCGTAACGTACCGCAGTAATAAATAGAAAAATAGAATGGAAAAATGTGTATCTTCGCTACAACTAAGCATATTAGCGAATACTCCCAGAGTATTGGACATAGCGGACGAACAAGTAACTAATCAGATTGACAAATCAAAGGAAAGGAAATTTTGGAGAAAAGTTAATTTATCAAAATAAATAGAGCATACTGTTTTTTAAAGCCTGTTCGCTACGTTTCCATGTGCTGCTGGCCGCAGAACTGAAGGCGGCAATCTAATGAAAATGGTGCTTTAGTTTAGTGCTCTGGGCTGCTAACAAACGTGCTATAACTTGGAATATTTTACTTTTCATATATCTAGATATTTTGTTAGATTGTGACAATTATTTTTTTTGTAATTTGCACACATTGAAAGTCATCGGTCGGAGTTTCATTTTACTGAAAAACATTTTCATTAAGCCCATTGTGATCATATAAGATATATTAAGAATAAAGTTTTTTCTGTTTACAAATATTTCTTCACAATGAAATAAGTAAGCATAATCGATACAGAAACTAAACATCTAACTACGAAATAAATATAGCTCTTTTCACTTGCAAACCAAAAAAAATAGTTATATCGACTATGTCAAGCTCCCGTCACATTTTTGATATAACGATTAACGCCCAGAATGAGTCTTTTTCCCCTAGCCTGCACTTTAAAGGTAGGCAATACTACTTGCTACAGATCATAATTTAAACTTTAGTTGGTATATTTTTATTACATAAGTACGTTTTATTGGAGGTAATAAATTTCATTAAACAGCGTCTTAAAAGCCACAAGTTAACGAGTCATTTAGTACTCTTTAAATGATTATTTCAGTATTTAGCTTTTTACAAAAGCTAATTATCGTGAACCGCTATTTGCAGTTAAATCAATTATTCAGTGGATACCGGAAAGAGGTTTAACTTTAAATTGCATTTTAATTGGCATCTTAACAGGTTTTCACCTAAGCGATGTTTTCATATATAATGTTTTAGATCGCACATTTTCCTTTTTGGTAGTCATAGTCTATTGTATAACAACATGAAACAACCCGGATTATAATTGTTCTAACAAATAGTTCTAATACAGTTATTCATCGTATAACTTTAAAATAATTTCAGTATTAGCTTTTAATAATTTCCAAGACTGCAATAATATTTTATTAATATGATCAACGCTCGTATTTATAGGCAACAAATATTGAAGAAAAAGGCGCTTATGTAGGCAAATAATTTTATTGAAAAAGGTAGGAATCTTAACATATAGGCCTTCAACACTATACCTAATTATTAACAATTAATTATTATTTATTATGCAAAGCGAATTAACTAAACATTAATTTAACACAGATATAAAAAGGGAGGATAGTATTTCATTCTCGAGCTGAGGAGACTCTTCAGCCAACACTGGAAGGAATGAGGATTTTTGGGTTCAGGGGATGGGAGTGGAGGCAGCGGTTTGAAATCGCCACCTAGGTCGAGTGACGTATCACAAAGAAGATTCTTTTTTTCTCTTTCCAAAAATAGTAGCAATGGCAATGAAACTGGTGGTGTAAAGGACATTCCAAAGTCTGGTAGACCGAAGTGCAACTCTTGAAGATAAAACTTTAGATGTTTAAGAAAACCCTAAAGAAATCATGGTATTTGTAGACAGTCTATACAAACTATTCTGCATAAAAATAACTTTTATCCGTATAAAGTTCAAAATCTCCAAGAATTGGCTGGTGATGATTTCGATAGACGATTACAATTTTGTGAAAAAAAGAAAATTAGGATGCAAAACAATTTCTTAGAATTTTTGTTATTTAGTAACGAACCCACATTTTGCTTGAACGGTTCTAATAACAGACATAATCGCCGGTACTGGTCAAATTGTAATCCGCACTGGTTTGAGGAGGTTTGTAAACAGCGTCCACAAAAAGTTGATGTATGGGCGGATTTGGTGAAAAACCATTTGATCGGTGGTTTTTTTAGGGTTCGCTCACCGGTGCTAAATATCTTGATTTACTCCAAAATGAAATTATACCTTATATAAATCGATTATTTCCTAATATGAACGTATACTTTCAACAAGATAGCGCACCTCCACATTCTCAAAGATATGTTAGGCAATATTTGAATACAATTTTCCCCTCAGAGATGGATTTGTCGAAGAGGTGCAATTGAGTGGCCGTCTAGATCCCCCGACTTGACATCACTTAATTTTTTTTTCCGGGACTACCTGAAAGACCGCATTTATGTTAACAGACCAACCAATTTGAACGATTTAAAGGATCGCATAAGCATTGTATAAAGATAGATACAATGGCATAAGTATCGAAATGCTGGGAATTACTCGATTCGATTCGTAGCTTCGAATCACTTATTGTGATTGAGTGTTTGCATCTTAAATGAATGTTTAGTTTATAAATTTCTGTACCATCCAGTTCTGCTTAAAAATAACAATTTTAATATTTTTGTTAAATTTCTATTATAATTTCCTAGTAAAGTGATACATTGCTATAATTTTTGGAAAGAGAAAAAAATAAGCTTCGTTGTGATACGTCACTCGACCTAGGTTGTCATTTCAAAAAAATTACAATGATGGCCATATGCTAAACGCTGACGTCAAAAACACTTGACTTTTGCTCTTAGATTAAAATAAAGTCTTATTTATCGTCCTGGAATTTTATAACTTTCCCTTTATCCGTTTCAAAGATAATCCCTTGTTGCGAGACATTTCAGCAGCGCTGTATATATATTGTAATGATTTTAAAATATTAGTAATATTTCACCACTACACACAAATAAAATTACTTTTATTTTTTTAAATTTATTTTATTACAAAATAAACTATTTAACAGGAGCAAATTCATAGACAAATAGATTACAGTATATATTTTCATGTGATATTATTATTAAACAATTTTGAATTTCTAAACTTGAAAATATAAATTTATGGATGAAATAGTATTTTTTTAAAATAAAATTTTATGGATAACACTGTATATAAATTTTTTTGATTTAAAAATCATTTATTATGATAAACCCTGTATGTATTTTACTTAAAATTATTAATTATGATAAACCCTGTATATAATTTAAAATGGATAATTTTTTATTTATGAATAAATAGAAAAAAATTGAATTCATATTATGATAATCAAATTGAATTTTATTATTATGATCTTTATTTCGTTAACGGTATAATAGTCTAGTACACATGTACGATTTTCCTCAAAATTTTTGTATATTCACCGAAAATTACGATCAAGGTGTCATTCGATTCGGATTGTTATGTAGATAGTTTAAGGAAAGGTCCCGAAAAAAATTGCAAAAGTTATAAACAATATAGTAAAAAAAAGTGGGGGTTTAGGTTTTTTTGAATACCTCGAAAACTATTGAAGATTTTCGAAATTAAAAAATACATAAAAAGATCATTGAATTTACTAAAAAAAAAGTTCCGACTCTCGGAACTGTATCTCCAATATTTATATTTTTTACAGAGCCCTGAAAATAGAGCCAAAACCGGGTGGTCTGACTTTCACGCGCGGTCCGTCACTCTGACACAGTAACTTAAAAAATTATTTAAACATATTAAATATGAATATTAAGGAATAATAAAATTCAAGTACTATTGGGATACATAAATAAACAATCCGCGGTTAAAAAATTTTTATCCCAATTTTTCCATTATTTATCCATTTGTTAATTAACAACTTTTTCTACATTAAATGTTAACAGAAAAACCGCGATAATTATTAAACTAAAAGCTTAAGATTTTTTTTACTTCGTGGAGTTATTCTTAATAGGCTAATAAATAGGTCACCGTTGGAAAAATTCAAAAATTTTGATTTTCCACTTTTTTATTAACTATTGAAAATACGTAAAAATTAAAAATTACAAAAAAGTAATTAATAAATTTTTTTTTATTATATCTTGAATGTTTCGATTTTTAAATGTTAAAAGATACATAAAAATATTTTTTTTATTTTTTATCACCATTGTTTGAAAAATTGTTATAAACAAATGCATTGTTTATGAGCTAATCAAAAATTTTTTTTGCGTAATCTATTGGTTGATACAACTTATGATTTTTAGAGGAGAAACGGTTTCTTAAAAAAATTTATTTGTTGCTAAAAAATGCTTTTGTTAATTAACAATCGATTTTTGCGACTAAAAATTAAAATTAAGAAACCATTTTTTCTCTAAAAATCATAAATTCTATTGTTCTTTCGGATTATATATAAAAAAAATCCCCTCAATTTTTTTTTGTTTTTATTTTTTTATGATACAGCTTTCAAAAATATATACAAACCAAAATTTTCACCCTTCTACGATCAACCCTCAATTTTTGTTTGTTAATTATAAACTTTAATTTTGTTATGACTTAAAATAAAAAATTTCATATTACTCTTAATTTTCACCCTTATACGATCAAGCCCTATTTTTCCATCGCGATTTCTATTTTTGCAAGATGGCAATCGAATATAATAATTGTAGTACGATGAATTCTAATTCAGAGTTTATAATTTCAATTTCCTTTAGTTATCATTTTTTTTTCTCAAAAACTATTTGGCGGCACTTTGTTATATTACTCCTTTCAGGTGATTTCAGACAAACACTTTCCGTTATTCCACGTTGAACGAACGCTGATGAAATCAACGCTTGCTTAAAATCATCGCGACTGTGGCGTAATGTTGAAAAAGTACAACTGACGGTGAACATGCGCGTTCAAATGCTTCAGGATCCATCCGCTGAAACTTTCTCTAAACAACTGTTAGATATTGGCGATGGAAAAGTTGCTGTACCTACATGAAAATACTGGATGCATAAAATTACAGACGGACTTCTGCACAATCATCGACTCGCAATATACTCTCATCGATCACATATTTCCCGATGTACACACACAATATGAAA
Source organism: Lochmaea crataegi (assembly GCA_947563755.1). Lineage (NCBI taxonomy): Eukaryota > Metazoa > Arthropoda > Insecta > Coleoptera > Chrysomelidae > Lochmaea > Lochmaea crataegi. The sequence goes on from OX387429.1 coordinate 37,401,785, forward strand.
AACATAAGTGGCTGGCAGAAAGAGCGATTTTGGCAGCAAAAAATCTGGACGTAAATGGGTTTTTTCAGATACAACAGTTGTTGCCTGGGGACTTGGTGTCATACAAATCTATCGATGCAGTTTGCGATGCCAACGAAGCTATGAAGCTGTGTGTGTGTCCAATTGAGTTTGCCACCACACCATTTACAATTGAAGGTTGAATCTCCGATCATTCTGCTTTGTAATTTGAACCCACCACGGCTGTGTAATGGCACACGATTAGTCATTAAAAAATTAATGAAAAACGTTATTGAAGCCAACATTTTGAATGGCAAGTTTCAAGGCGAAAATGTGTTGCTGCCACGAATCCCTATATATGATTCCCACAGATGTGCCAATTTAATTCAAACGCACTCAATTCCCAATTAGTTTGGCATTTGCTATGACGATCAATATGTCACAAGGCCAGACATTGTCTGTATGTGGCTTAGATTTGGAAACATTATGCTTTTTCCACGGACAACTATATGTGGCATGTTCTCGCGTGGGAAAACCATCCAGTTTGTTTGTGTCGGCTAAAGACGGACTAACCAAGAATATTGTACACTCTATTGAGCTGAGAGATTAATCTTTTTTTTCAACTGTCATAATTGATAGGGAAAATATGAATAATTATTTTTGATGTTTAGATAGCTATCAAAAATTGGGATTTAAAATATATTCGTTACTTTAATAAAGATTAATTTATTAACCTAAATAAAGCAGTACTTTCATTGTCTACAACGCTTTCGATTATAAGTACATCCCCGCACACTTATAGTAGATAGTTATTTTTATTGAACTAAAAAAATGTTTCATAGAAATAATATATATGGCAAAACAACGTTTGCCGGGTCAGCTAGTATATATATAAGCTAAAAAGCGACAAACGCATGTGATCGTAGCTGATCAATTAGGACACAAAAGACAAATACTATTGAGGTTAGCAGCAAAAAAGGAAAAGTGTACTCTTTTTAGATTTCCAAGCTTTCGTAAATCTTTATTAACATCTTCAGGGAACTACAAAAGTGAGAAAAAACATAAACTATAAAACAGTCCGCTACAACAGTTTCACAACTTACGCTAATCGAGAATGTATCCTTGATCGTAATATTAGGAAAAGTGTTAAAAAGTTAACATTGAAAAATGCGAGTTTGCATTACAAGCACTCGTTAACAGTGACATATTAAAATAATATAATATCATTAAAAAGTTAAAATATTAAAACTGCGAGAATCCACACAAACACGTGGATTTATACATGTTTTTTATTGAAAAATGTTTGAAAATAGGTTAAGGACTGGTTCTTCTTTTCTTTGAAGTAGAAAAGAAGAAATACTAAGTCAAATTCGGCTGGAATGTATTCACATTTTATACAATATGGCTTTTTAGATAAATATTGTATTATGTTTTATGTAATGGATCCAACGTGACGCACTAAAATCTGTAGCTTGTAGATTATCGGATGAAATAAACCGTCTCCTCTGACCATAATATACTTATCTAGGAAGTAGTGCACTTGTTAAATGCCCCAAGCACCTTGACCATTAAGCCCATCCCACATCCCGAGGCGGCTGGCTCTGCTCCCATTTCAAGAACGTTCAAGAACACGTTAAAATACGAATTTCGCATATTCACAACCACAACGCTAGTTTATCGTTTCTCTATGTAGAAAAAGCGCATGCCAGATACAATTTAGAAAACAGAGATGGACCTATAACTACGGCTACTTTCAAATAAAAAAAATTAATTGGATGTATCTACAGCAACCTATATTATAAATTAAAATTAGCGGTTTGTACTTACCAGTGGCGACTGAAAATGTGATAATGCACCTGCAAGGTTATATGTACAGTGAGTGCTTTCAGATTATTAAAACGATTGTCTTCATCATCATTATTTTCTCTTTAAGCTAAGGCATACGACTTTTCTTTGTCTATTGGAAGGAGAAAATACTTCGATGGTAAGCAGATACTTCAATATACAGGGTGGTCCGTAAGTGATGGTGCAAACTGAAATGATGCTCGGCTTCAAAATATTACAATCTGACGCAACTTGCTTTAATAAAATATTGATAATAAGAAAGATAGAGGGTCGCAATGTTGAAATGTGGAATATCTTTTTTCACAGTAAATTGTACGATTTTGGATATACGAACGTAAAAATTTGAGGAGTGGAAAATCATAATATGATATCCGCTTCGATGTATTTTCTAGAAGAGCTATGTTGTTGGTGTAACTGTGCAAATTTTTTTATAGTTAACGCGCTTTTAATTGAAAAATATTAAAATTACATAAATTTCGCGACAAAAATGTATACGTATCAGGTTTGCTCCAGCTGGCATTTATGAAACGTTCTAGAATCGTATCGAGTACTGTATAGTGCGCAAACTCGAATTAGGTATGGTTCTTGACCTAACCACAGTATAACTAACAAACAGTAGTGCATCTCCAGGGCGGTACCTTTGAAGTTTAAAAGTAACTGTCGGCCATGTTTTCTGGATAAATGTCAGGTCAGGAGCCAGCTCTTAATGGGAACGACAGAATCGTACTTAAAAATTTCTTTATTTTAACAATCCGACAAATGAGGATATTTTCCTAATTTTCGTTTGTTAAATGTTGATATATTATGACTTTACTTATTTAAGTCTATACTTATAGAAAAAAGATGTTATAGACTATACATTTTTAAACACTGCATCATATGACTTTCGTGTGTTCCTCTCTCGTAGATATTTAAAAAATGGGGTTTGGTATGAAAGTAAATGAAACAGCATGTCAATAATAATAATATTAATTACCCTTAGATCTGGTTCCAAAATTTGCCATTAGATCAATTCTGAAGAGAGAATACCAAAGAAAGCATAATTATATCTGCTTGGATTCTTCTATTGTTTACTGTTAGTAACATCCACTTGTTAGTGTTTGGCATGTAGCACGTAAATAAGAGAAGTTTAAGTAGTCATTGTCACTTCCAGATTGAAAGTATAAATTGTGTACTTTCTTTTTCTCAACTATACTTACATATCTTAAGATCAGCAATATACCAGTTTGGAAAGTTAGAGTTTCGTATGACTTTTGTAGGTATAAATGTGTGCATTGCATAATATATAGCACATCATAAATTTTTTGTACTGCAACATTTACACTGTTATGATTTAAAGGAATATTGAAAGTACAAGCAGTATGATCAACATTGTTGTGATGTAGTAGGTCAATAGCTGGACTGATTTTAACATCTTCCAAATTAGAAAAAATTAAGTCAAGAACACCTGGACTATTTAACACTGTTATGATGAAACAAATTTAAGAAACTGAATGTTTCACATAAACGGGCTGGCGAATTCATAACTATTGTCAGAAATAGAGAAAACCATTATATTTATTTATTTATTTACGGGATCAGCACCATTACATTAAAATATAATAAGTACAATGATTAAACATATAAACAAATTACATATAATAATAAAATTATGCGACATAAAAGAATAAAACAAATTCGCTAACATACTTAACTGTCTATGTATCTTTCACACAAACGTTTAAATTTGCAAAAGGAAATACCAGTAACCAATTTATGAAAGGAAGAAAGAAAGAAATTTATTCATCCACGAAATTTACACAAATTTTAAGAACAAAAAAAATTTATAAAACTTATCGGACTAGTAACATTATATATACATCACAAATGGCAAATTCAAATATAACATTAACATATATATATATATAAAAAAATAATAAAAAATAATATAATTGGAAACATCTAACAGTTGTTACAAAATTCCTACATCTGGGATTACCATACTTTGCTCGGTCGAAACTACAAATTAAAAAAAATTCATGAATTCTGCTTCAGGAGAGTAAAGTGAAGGCGAATCAAAAAATAAATAATTAAAATGTTTGGTGCCACTAAACTGAAATTTACCTCAGAGATAACAGATATTTATAAAATGAACATTTATAATCAACCAACCTGAAGCTATAACTATATCCTGCAGTATGTTAACTTTTCCTGGGTTTACATTCTCTTTTTCCTCTGTAACTTGGAGCTGTTCATTATCTCCCTCAGCAATTGCATGTTCTGCAGCTGAAAAAAGATTGCTTATAATGTGGTTTTAATTAAGTTATCCAACAAATTTATATGACAATATGTTGTCTACTAATTACATAAATTATTTATAATTTTTTACTTTGTACTGATATTTTTATGTTGGGTAAAACCCATAGAAAAATAAATAAAACTACATAACAAATTACCAAATTTATGCATATTTGTTTACACACTGTTAAATAACGTTGATTGTTGAAAGAACTATTGTTACTTTGCGATATTCAAGTCACAGCTGATTATTTAATTTTTTTTAGGTATAAGTACTGTGCTATCACATAAAATATTATTTATTGTATAGCACATCCTGTCATTTACTACAAACATTACCTGCAATATGTCAATATACCTACCTAAAACTGCATAATTGTGTTCAGTAAAAACATAGCCTTGTAACTGGGGCAATAAGGTTGGAATGGCGGTTGGTTGTAGTCGATTACGTAAATCATTTAAAAAACATTTGTCTTCAAAATGTGCTCCACAAATACGATGCCTTTTGTATAAAGTATCAGTTTTTCCCTCAAGATCATCTCTTCCAATTGCATGTAGCCAAAGGATTGCCCTGGAAAGATTAAAATAATTATTCGTTATTGCTTCATTTTGAAATTTTAAAAATCAATAAATTTTGTTCATCACTTTTCACCAAAGAGAAACATACCTTTGTGAATGCTTAGGAAATGAAAAGAAGCTATCGTTTGTCTTCGCTCTACTATTAAAACAGCCTTTCACTGCACATACATGTCCTGCCATTGCAAAAGATTATTAAAAAAGTCACAAATGTCTATATTCAGTAAAATAAGGCTTTACTTTTTAAATGTTCTCACTAATCTCACTCAAAAAACAATTTACAAAACACCTGTTCACACAAGATCCAAAAAATGCAATTAACATAAAATAAAATAATTAAAATCACAGATGAAAATGCCCATAGATAAAGGATGCGTTAGGTTAGGTTGATTTAAAATGCCGTTCGTGACGTTTTCTTCTTCCTCCGTTCATCGTGCCGAGTAATGTCAGAACTGTCAAAAAGCTCGAATGTACATATTCCATTGGTTGGATTCAGACCAGACAGTGACAGGAGACTGCACCACACTCCTTCTTCTTGATTGGTCTAAATATTTTATCCTCAGAACATGGCGTCTAGTATGCGCAGTCAAATCTGTCCGACTTTTGCCGCGTGTCTAAGATGCACTACTGTTTGTTAGTTATACTGTGACCTAACACATCAACATTTTCATCATCGGCCCCTTCCAGTTGGTACAGTTTTTGGACCGTCCTAAGACGATAATCAGGTGAAACGCGAAATACATCACTTGCGCAAACGGTACCTAGAACGGTTCCATCGTCAATTGGAACAACTATCATTAGTCTCAAAAGTAGTTTCCGAGCTATTCACATTTCAGGAACTCCCTCCTTACAGCCTTTTATTTATTATCACTTTGACGAATTGATAAAGCGGCCATTAGGAACACGAGTAACTTTTTATGAGAAAAAAAATTACAATTTATTGAAAAATACAACAACAAAATTTAATTTATTTTACAGTATTTGTTCAATATGGCCTCTATTCATCTCGATACTTTTATCAATACGTTTCATGAAAGATCGCCTGATATTTGATAATGCCATTGGTGTTGTGTAAGAACATTTCTGCTGTCCTGATTTCTTGCCAAAGCTGGGCTCGATTATTTATAGGGATTTTGTGAAAAAAATTTTTCATTGGGCCCCATTTACTGAAATCCAAGATGTTATATTCTGCACTGCGTGGTGGCCAAGAAAATGTACTACCACAACCAAACCAGCGTTCAGGAAACAAGGTGTTTGAATAGATTCGTACTTCTGGGTGTAATGTGCAGGAGCCCCGTCTTGCATAAACAATGTTATGTCTCAAATTTAGTGGTAATTCATCCAGCAAATCAATAAACTCATTTTGTAGGGAATGTGAATAAATGCTTATAATAATGAATGAATGAATAAAGCAATTATTCTTTGAACCCGTATGGTCCTAGAAAATGTTCGCCAACGACCCCACGCGAAACATTGATCTTGAATTCTTGCTGAAAATGCTGTCCTCTTGTTACGTGAGAATTTTGAAAGGCCGAAAAATGGTTATTTCTTACAGTGAAAATTCCACGGCGAGTAAAGGTGGATTCATGCAACATCAACTAAACTAAAATTAATTTAGGATTAAAATTCAATTTAAACTTGAATTATTCATCTGTTCATGAAGCATGAATTAATGATATTAATAAACCACCAGGCATGCGCATTTCTTAGAAACTTGTCAAAACTTCCAATTGTAATCGAGCTTACGTAAACAAATTTGCTTAAGGAAAATAAAGTTGTGAATTATAAAAACTGTTGTGTAACACAAGCTCATATAATAACTTTAAACAAATGGTGGCTGTTCGACAAGATAAGAACCAGTAGATGATCTGTGCTCAGGACATGATGCATGTGTTGTTTCGAATTCATTGAAGAAATTAATTTCTTTGTTGAAAGCTGGCCATTTTTTTTGGCAATAATTTATATTTTAATTGCTCAGATTCTTGCATCAACGCATACATTTCATTACATGGTTTTATGTTCGTAGTTTTAGTTTTAAATTCAATTAAGTTTGAATTTTTGCTTGCATGAATCCACCTTTAATGTCGGTTCACCTGTAAATAGTATTCTATTGACGAATATGTGGTCATTATCTTGTTTGTTCCAAATATCACGCTAAAACTGATATCTCAAAGAAATATTTCTTGGTAATAAGTTTTGTACAGGTGTAAAATGAAATAGACGGTGATTTTCTACGTGCAATACTTGGAAGTTTAAGTTATTTCTATTGCTGCAAATAGTCACCTTGAGCTTATTTGTGAATCAATAAATTTGTAATACGGAAATTACAATGATTAATTGTCAAAACACGAATAATTTATTATTACTTATGTATGTATTATTACTTTGTATGACATTCTAACAATATTATAAGGTTCGCTCCAACTGGCGATATAACCGTTCTAGGTATCGTTCGCGCAAGTGCTGTATTTCTTTCTCGTTCCAACTGATTATAGTATCGTTCTTGGGACGGTACAAAAACTACCTTCTGGAAGGAGTGATAATGTTGATTTGTCCCTCCCTAATTAGAGTTTGCGCACTATACAGTACTCCATACGATTCCAGGACGGTTCCTAAATGCCAGTTGGTACAAACCTATAGTCAGATATTTATAAAATGAACATTTATAATCAACCAGCCTGAAGCTATAACTATATCCTGCAGTATGTTAACTTTTCCTGGGTTTACACAGTTGGTACAAACCTATAGTCTACTAGGAATGGGATCTAGAGAAGTGCACGCTCTAGAAACGGTTTCATTATGATAGCGCTTTTCTGCTCATTTCGGAAATGATGTTAATAAAACGCGTTTGGTATTACTTTTTTTGTGATATCTATGATTATTTTTGTTTTAAAATATTTCTGAATCAGTTTTGTGATTTTGGTATTGATTAACAACAATTCCAATGGTTATTGATATTTAATTACAACAACTTAACAAATTGAATAACTAATCGCTACAAATATAAACAATAAATATTGTAGATATCGAAGAATAAATATATTATTCTAACGCTTGTAAGACGATTTTTTTTTCTCACCCTGTTATTCTTAAAATAGTTTTCGTTTCAAGTAAAATAAATGAAATCATGGGTACACCCTAATATTTCAGAAATGCATTTCTCGACAATTATCTGAAATAGATAAGTAAAATATCATAATGTCACGTAGCCTTCGAGGCCACGAAAGGGGAAAGAAAGGTTTTAAGAACGATTTGGGTTTTAGTTGCTAGAAGATAACTAAAGTGTTCACTTGAGCCAGATAAATTTAAATATATAAAATATAGTGTGTATTGTGGTGCATATCAGGAGTTAAATAGGTGAGTCTATCTCACAGAGTAATTCAGTTTTGCCTGTTATTTGATATTTGATTTTAAAAGATATTTTATCACATAGAGTATAGTATATTTGCTAATTATTTTTAATAATTACTTTGTTTAAAGTTCTTTAATATTCAACGTTATTAAGAACATTAATTTGTTGTTGCATTTCCTATTCATCCAATCCTACTGCACTGTGGAGAGTTTGTGCCACTTGCAGTTTAACTCACATACCTATACTGTATTGTGGAGAGTTTGCGCCACTTGCGGTTTGTCCATTCCTGATACAGGGTGACTTCTCACGTCACCTATATCTCCTTCCACCCCCCTGTATTGTGGAGAGCTTGAGCCACTTGCAGTGTAACCTTATTTAGCTGTACTGTGGAGAGTTTGTGCCACTTGCAGTTTAACTGACATACCTATACTGTACTGTGGAGAGTTTTCGCCACTTGCGGTTTGTCCATTCCTGATACAGGGTGACTTCTCACGTCACCTATATCTCCTTCCACCCCCCTGTATTGTGGTGAGCTTGAGCCACTTGCAGTGTAACCTTATTTAGCTGTACTGTGGAGAGTTTGTGCCACTTGCAGTGTATTATTATTTTGCTGTACTGTGGAGAGTTTGTGCCACTTGCAGTGTATTATTATTTTGCTGTACTGTGGAGAGTTTGTGCCACTTACAGTGTATTATTATTTTGCTGTACTGTGGAGAGTTTGTGCCACTTGCAGTAGTTATAATATTGTTTGTGGAGAGTTTGTGCCACTTGCAGTTCAACTCACATACCTATACTGTACTGTGGAGAGTTTGCGCCACTTGCGATTTGTCCATTCCTGATACAGGGTGACTTCTCACGTCACCTATATCTCCTTCCACCCCCCTGTATTGTGGAGAGATGAGCCACTTGCAGTGTAACCTTATTTAGCTGTACTGTGGAGAGTTTGTGCCACTTGCAGTTTAACTCACATACCTATACTGTACTGTGGAGAGTTTGCGCCACTTGCGGTTTGTCCATTCCTGATACAGGGTGACTTCTCACGTCACCTATATCTCCTTCCACCGCCCTGTATTGTGGAGAGCTTGAGCCGCTTGCAGTGTAACCTTATTTTGCTGTACTGTGGAGAGTTTGTGCCACTTACAGTGTATTATTATTTTGCTGTACTGTGGAGAGTTTGTGCCACTTTCATGGGTCAAAGTACCCAAATTTGAGATTTTTCGAAACTTTAAATATTCATATCTCTAAAAATATTAACCTTATCGCGAAAAGTCATAGGAGCTTTTTTATTTGTATTTCAATAAAGAATATAAAAAAAATTTGTCCGGTTGAAAAAAAAAACAATTCTTTGCAATTATTTAAACATTTTCGGTTTAAACAATATGGCCCCGGGTTGCCCCCTGGCAACATGCATTTATATCATCAGTAGGGCAATTTGAAGAGGATCGCAAAAAAATTGAGGTGGAATAGTTTTCGGAACTCATGCGCCGATTCCTCCTAGACTATAATGTCTATTGTGCCTCAATTTAAATTCAATCACTCCTTAAAATTCAATATTTCGAAGGAACTGGATAATCTTCAGAAGGGCAAGTCTTTCAACTTCCTCGGGGTGTACAAACGCAGCTCATAGTGTCTGTCTGATTCGTTCATCAGCCACACAAAAGAACAAAATGTATTCCATCGATTTATCTTCTCCAGTGCAGATATTTCACTTGGTGTTTTCACTTATCCTTATTGAGCATAGATGATCGAGTAAGGGTTATAGACCTGCTCTCCTCTTTGTTCACTTTTGCTTTTAGTTTTAAATACCCTTTGATAAAGGCATTGGCTTGCCTTAAGCCTGCTATCTCATTCCTGTAGGCACTTTCATTGCGGTCTATTTGATCCGAGAGAGTTCTTTTTGTGAGATTGGAGGGATTCCCAGTCGGAGCCGAAATCCATACAAGGACTACCTCAATCATTGCTCCCATTTGGTTAAGGAGTATTTTAGTATTCCAAACCAGTTTTGAATTGCAGGCAGCTGTTGAAACACAGTCCGTTATTGCTGCCTGGCTGTCAGAAAATATTTTTATTGATTGATTCCATAACTGGAAGAACGTTCTTGAAGGTCAGGTAAATTTTGAGTGGGCATGTGATCCGAAGTCATGGCGAAGAGCTCCGTGGCATCCAGCTTACACAGCATGGCCCTTTACCCATCGCAACCCATCAATTGGCTTCCATCATCCATTTTTATATTATGTAGGTGGTCATTCTCGCCATCCTCTCAAGGTGGAAAGGAGGAGATGAAGGGGTGTTTTGTTGAGAAGAGGGATACTTTAGCAGCATTTTAGATTGGTTGTTCATCCAATAAATGGTCCCTATGATTTTCATCGATTCCTACATGCAGCTAAATAAATTGAAATACCAGTTTTTGATAATAAAGGTACTATTGTTTGATTTTACTGACTATTGTTAGGTGTGTTGATATAAATATTACATAGAGGATTTGGAGCACAAGAACGTGCAATCCTGACACTAACTGTAAACTATAGACATTTCCTTACATTTAAAACAATTTCATAAATTGTGAGGAACAGTACATTGGGAAGCTGAAGTTGAAATTTTTGGTAGAATATCTATCTAAGAAGTTGAAGTGCTATAAATATAATTAATGCCTGATTGATGCGTTGAAAGAGAAATATTGTAGAAAATTACATGCTGTTTAATCAAGACTTTGAGTTTCGGTGGATATAATTCATTAATTGTTTTCAATTTCTCTCAACTGGTTTCAAAATTAATGTATAAGTAGAAATACTTATGAAATATTAATTAATAGACCGTTTTAACGGAAGACATCTTGTGGTAGCGGCGACCGTTGTCCACCTATAGATTTATATAGTAATTAATAGAAGCTAACTGTAATTCTAAAAGAAGACTGTAACTTAGATCTTGGACAAATGTATCTAAGATTACGGCAACGGTATATTTCTTCGCTTTTTTTAGGGACTCGACGAAAGAACGAGGACACATATAGGTCTCGTATAGTGAACGAGTAAACAGTGACACTTTTAACGTAATTTTGTAAATCTACCAGTTCTGTGGGTACAGTTTCCTTTTAAAATTACAGTTAGCTTCTATTAATTACTATATAAATATATAGGTGGAGAACGATCGCCGCTACCACAAGATGTCTTTCGTTGAAACGGTCTATTGTATTGGGTAAATATACATTTTCCAATTTCATAATTTTTTCCAAAAAATGGGGGTTTGATAATAATGAATACAATACAGTTTGGATCATATCTATAATATACATATAGCCCGTACAGTATAAAAACCGTTGCACGTGACTTCTGTCATAACTGGAATATGTTAACAAGCCCTTGAAATAGTTTGAGAATCTAGTAAATGCCAAATGAAGTTATCAAATCTTCTTCCTCTCATTTGGCTATAGGTTAGTTTTAGTTATTGTTTACAATATATCAATAACATATAAAAATTTTATTTGTATGTTAACAGCACAGCGCTAAGCTAGAAATTCTTATTTTAAAGACTATGGAATTATTTCTTATACTAAAAAGGTATGTATGGAATAGTTAACAGTTTTATTTGTATGTTTATACCACACACTTAATTAGAAATTATGGAACTATTCAAGTATTTAAAATGCATGTATATATAGGAATAGTATCGAGGAAAAAATATAAAGTGGTCGATTATTTGTACTAAAATGTTTTATTAACATTAAATATTAATTATGTAATATAATTTTCGGATTACAATAGCCATTGTAATGTTGGCTTCTAGAATGTTGTCACTACAATATACAATATTGATGTAAGGTTTACAGATATCCTATAAATAAAGAAAATTCTGATAACCTGTACTTAACACTTTTCTAAGGTAGTCAATTTTGTTTTATATTTTGGTGACATAAATCTTGAAAATTTTGTGGAAAAGCCAGGATGTGAAGCTTCAGTGTGTAGGTCATTTTCATCATAGCAAAAGAAAAAAATTGTGCAGCAAGCACCACCACAGCTCAGAAAATAAGAGCAAATCCATTCTATTCTCTGAATGAAGGTATATGCGAATTATTGACTGAATTGTAGCAGTGAAATCAATTCATATTATAATTATCAGTATATTGGTGAATTATTTATCACTCCATCATCTAATATTAACTCAATAGGATATTTTTTTAAATGGTAGGGAGGAGCACGTGATCCTTTGTGAATTTACTAATCTCTCACATCCACAATGTATTTTGTTGGGGGTTTGTTTCTGAAAAAAACATTTATTGAAAGGGCAGTATTCAAATGAAACATTCATTTCTTTTCAAATATATATAAGTATTTATATAAAAATAAAAGTAAAACAACATTGATTGACTATTAGGTATAGTTTGAAGTGATTTTTAAATGTATTAAACTAGTTGTGTTGTATTCTGAATTCTAACATATAATTTGCTATATCACTGTTCAAATACAATTTGTATCTACTTACTAGGTTACAATATGAATAAGCTCAGCTTCAACATTTGTTGATTGAATTCTTTATTATGTGTCATCAACCTAATATTATCGAAAATCATTGTCCATAATTTATTGGATATTCAGAAAGATTCAATAGTAATCGGATTTAAAACCACATAAAAACATGTTCTTCATTCATTTCCCCATGATAATCACTCAACTGAGATTCATATAAAAATATACTTTCTGCTCCATCAATACAACCATTTTCATTCTCAGCAAGAAATACAAAATATCTAGAATAAAAACAATTTTGCATATTAAAATTTTACATACATTATTGTAACATACCTTTTGACATGAAAAGCCTACAGCACAATTTTGGAAAATTCAGGACTCATCAATAAAAACGAATTTATAAAGTGGTTTATTTTTCTTGAAAGTTCCATAAGTCCTCTGTGTGGATGTGTATCATATTTTAGTAAACTACTCAGAAACATTCTACATTAAATAATTATTATTCTTCCTTCAATTGCTGCAGTAACATTCCTAAAGTGACATGATTATCTGTGAATAAATGTCTATTATTATGAATAATTTAACAGAATATAATAAATACAGTTGATTAGGTATACTATTCAACTTATACTTAATTGCTTCATACACACTGTAAATAGTATCAGGAGTAAATGCATTAACTATTGCAGTATTATTAAGTTTCATTTATACGTTTTTTTGGATGTGACTTTAACTTTGATAACTCATTACTGCTTGTGAAAAATACTTCACAGTTCTTTGCAGCTTTTTAATAACACTCAGATAAAAGAATCGAAAAATTAAATGAGCAATATAAAATTGTCACAACATAACCCCAAAAATGTCAACTGATCAAAATAAACCATTTTAATCGCGGCAATAGCGCGCATTTTTGCCAACATATTATAACTTTTTTTTGGTACGACTGACGTTAGTTTGAGTTTAATATTCAATCAACCTACGAGTTGTATTTGATATGAAATTAATTACGAAACCTTTCTTCAAGCATAATATTTATATTTTTTGATAACATGCGGCCTATAAATTTCAATATTTATTAGGATTAAAGTGGCAAGACATACTGATTGACAGCAGCAAAAGAATGACGAAATACAAGCTAACGTATCTTTTTCGACACTTTGGTCACGTGCAACGGTTTTTATACGGAGCGGGCTATATTGCATGGTCTAAGACTCGATTAATTCCACAGGATGAAATCAAATTATGTTAACAAAAAGTTTCCTATCCGCAACCATAAATCTCTTTCAAAGATACAAATATATGATGCAACGGTTTAACTAACACCTATTAAATTTGAATCTAAAAAATTATCTTGTGGACAGTAAACAAGTTGTAGCTATAAAATAGGAGTCATAAAATGTGGGTATTTATATCTGAGAGATGTAGTCCATGAGGTGTTTGTGAGTGTGTGGACAACCACAAAAATGCGACCTGCTTCGATTTGTAGTGCCTATATGGTTTCCGGTACTTCAGTAATTATTTTTGTTATATAGTAATTAACCTGCACCTGCCAAAATCATTTTCCGAATTCGATTTTGATTTTTCAATACGTATTGGTAAACATTTGATATTGAATATTGAAATACTCGAATTTGTTCTCAGAAGCAAGAAGTACCATGAAATTTGGTTCCGATAACCCTAACTTTATATACATGGGCCTCGAAATTTGCCGAAAATCTAGTTGAAGTAGGATATCTACTCCAAAGCCCTTTTCATTTAACTACTGACAAATTTCTACCAATCATACAAATAAATCAATCTTAAAATTAAAAACGTTCATTGCTGGTTCTTCAAATCTCTAGATCCACAAAAATATAAAAATGAAATAACCTTACAACCGGCATACGTAGGATGAAATAGAGGTGAAATTCTCCGAATTAAAAACTACAAATATTTTCTGCCTATCCAGATTAATCTAGTGAATTCTCTGGCCCACCATATAGATCAATTATTCGACATGAACTGGCCACGGCATATCAGCCACAAAATCTGAAAATTTCGCAATATAGTCACAATACTGCCTCAAGAATCGCTCCTATCAATAGATTCGGCAAGAGTCTTATCTAACACTTCGAATCCAGTGCTCTAGTTAATAAATAATACACAACGGAGTTCACATTTTCCATTCCAACTACAAAGCTTTCCTCAAATATTATCTTTCCTATAACACAATATTCACCTATCAATTATTCCACCAATTTGAACTTCTTCCACGCCTCCTATACCACATTTCATTATATATCTCAGTAACTCCTCAAAATATGATTCTTCTAGCATCATTCTCCTAGCACGATGCTTATAAAGCATTTTTTTTGAAATAATATAATATATAGCTCACTACAACCAGGTACTTTACAGATATTGGGGTAGGTTGTGCAGTCACCACCTCCAATCAAGTTATTAAAACATGCCTTCTACAATCTACTACCAGAATTCACTCCGGAGAGCTGTTTGGTATGCTTTATGCTCCGTACTTACTAACATCAGCAGCTTTATGCACTGACTTTCGACTTTCTTCCTTCCATCCACTCTATCAAAAACAGATTCACCAATAATCTTCACTTCCATGCTTGCCTCACAATGTGTTTCGGTAACTCTCATTTGGGTCTTATAATATATAGGTATATCTGGTAATTCGACCAAATTTCATGACATTCGACCAATCATAAATGCAGTTATCCTTCCACCTATGTCAAGAAAGGATAAAGTAATTATAAGATGAATGCGAATCGGAGACTCTCGCTTAACACATGGGTACTTAATGGCTATCGATGCGTGAATGTAACCCCAGTATATACATATACACATACATACAATGAATATGGAAAATTCTCCTGCACCTGACAGAGACCCCTTACTATTAGGCAACTTTTACTAAATTGTGAATTCTATATTGAAAAACTGAAAGATTGTGGTATGATAGAAGACTTGAAAAAAATTTTGATCCTCCAACATGTTCCCGGATTTGATCAAGTTCCTGCAAGAAACCGGATTGTATAACCACATATAACTTTTTATTATACAACGTATTTATTATTACTTTTCCTTGATATTGTGAGTAATGTAGTCAGTAATGTAATTTGAAGTAAATTGTACCATGTGTCAATGATCGATTCTATATCGAGACACAATAATTTCAATAAAAAAATCTTTTCTTATCCTACTTCGATATTCATAGGAATATTTGCTACTTTATTAGACTTCTAGGAAATTAAAATGTGCAAACGGAGCTTTAAATATTATTATAATGTGAAATTTATTATGTTGAATTAATAAAAAATTGATTGATCGTTTGTCTATGTATGAAATACTGATTTTAGCATCAAGCTGCACTGTGCTATCTTTAACATGTATCGAAAACAAAATCATTGATGCATCATATAAATATCTGTTCGAAAAATATACCCGTTAGAAGAATATCATGTTCATGATATAATTTTTTTGTCTTGAAATCAGATTCTTTTCCGTCCTTTTTGAAACTGTCGATTTGATCATCGTGCTTCAAGAGCTTGTTAATTGATTCGAGAAAATATTTCATTAATTTGATTATATAACCGATGACAGATTTATACCTGTTTCATAGGTTGAAAAAATTTTGAAATCCTTGCTGGTGAGTGTTAAAGTAAATGAATAATATTAATGGCTATAATTACATATTTTCAATTATTTATTAAAATCAGCTACATTTTTTTCTCGATTCTTTTGTTTGGCTGTTTTTTTATTTTATTTTTTCATATACTTCCTTCTTCTGCATTCATATCTTGTGCATTAACTATATATTCCATTTTGTCGATATGTCATATTCTGCCCGTATCACAACTTTTGTCTTGTGAAGGTAGCAACTGTTTTTGGTTCATTTGGATTATACCATTTCTGATTTTGCCTCCTTTCTTTTCTCATTTATTTTAGAAATCTTATATCCATTGCATTACTCTTTTAAATAGGCGCTTCGGCTTCATATTTCTTCGAATATTCAGGAATTTTTACTGCGTTTTGTTGTATATTTTTTTATCAGGCTAGTTACTTACTAAATTTATTTTCTATTTTACTTTGCTGTTAAAGTTTTAAAAGCGAAGTTCAAGCTATTCATATGTATCATGATTTGTCAATTAATTCTGTACTATTATCCTTTCTCTCCGTATTATCATTAGTTTTTATTTTTACCACCAATTAAAGTGAATGTATATGTTTTAAGTACAAATCTACTCAACAGTGTGTCGAGAAAGGGACGCAAATGTGAAGTTAATAAAGAACGTCTAGAAAAAGTCTCGATTGTAATCTCCATGTAATGGCCAATTTGTCGATTTAATCACCCAGGTTAATTCTCAATTCTACTTTCTTAATCCTTGTTATTGACATTCAGGTACAAACGATTCTCTACAGCATTGAAATAGAGTGGCCGGTAACGGACTGCCTATGGCTAAACTAGTACACTCGGAAGGATCCAACCGTAGTTGTATTAGAGGTGTGGGTAATTTTTAAATAAATAACCATGGCAATATTATACAATTTGAAGTCCGTGAAACGAGTTCAGAGACGTTTGTGTGGAAGTTTTAATAAACACACAAAGTCAAACCACATAACGTATGTCAATCTTTTGTAAAGGGATAAACTATATTTAGAATAACATCAAACTGAAAAATAGAGTTCACAAAAATTTGGTATAAGGGACCATGGCTTTTTACAGAAATGTGATTATTAATATAAATGGCACTTACCTAGGTACATTAATTTTGTTAAATTACCCTTAAAATTAATAAACATTAGTTGAAAAATTATATAGGCAAACTAGAGAACCACGAATCAAGGAATACCTACATAATTTTCAAGAAATTTGTTTGTTACAATAATTCATTGCATCAATTAGGGAAACTGATCTTATATTACAACATTTTAAGCAAATTTTTTATATTAAAACAATTGTTATGAATTAGGAATTAATCAAATATCCAAAGTACTAGGAATATGTTTTCTATATAAAATATAATAAAGGCAGACGGTAATTTATGATAAAAATTTAATATTTTCAAGCTGGTATCAGCATTGACCAACGTAAACAAAATTTTAATCAAAATAACAAAGTTAACTTGTGAGATTTAAATTTAAATGTGCAACTAAAGCTGGTCCTGCGATCGAATGTCTCCCTTTATAATGGCATCTATGGAAACAATGTTTTTTGTTAGGCTGATACTTCAAGCTAACGGAAATGTGATCTGTGGTTCTAGTTGACAGATAGATGCCATATTTACGTACATATGAATCCAAACATATTTTTACTAGTTCAGAAAGTTCTTTTTTTTTACACGCTAAATACTACCTCACCGCACACGTGCTTAAAAGTGAGGTATTAACTATTGCATTTTATGATTATTTTTTTCCGTCCTATTTAAATTTTGTTTATTATTGCATTAATAACTATAAATGATTACATCAATAACCAGAAGGAAAGTAATAAACTTGTTAGTTTGTATCTAGTTATTCTATGTCTAGTTAAATGATAATTTTGTTCCATGCAACTGCTGTCGCGTGCGGAAAAGTATCACTTTCCGCACTACTTAGGAAAATAACTAGGTATACCACTATTATAATTCTGGAATTTGCCGTCTAAGAAAATCGTATACTCGTATATTATTTGGGGCAAACATACAGTTTTTCGTAGTGCTGCCAAATTAGCTGAATAATACAATCTACTCTTAATTCTAGTTGTATTTAACATTTATCAAAAATAGTAGGTACATATTCTGTTATAAATAAGCAGTGTGCCATAGTGAGTACCAGACATGTGGAAATAATATATTTTGTAAAGTTATGTGCCAATCACGGCTGTAATTTAATTAAAAAAGAGCCAAATCTAATTTCACGAATAAAACTTCATTTAATAACTGTTACTAGTTTATGAACGACTATGCCCATCTCTACAGCAAAGAGATGAAGACGCAAAACAAAAAATAGTAAGCACACTTCGTTCTATTTGCCCGAGGCGCATAATTTATGAAAACAGCAAGGAATTGGAGCAAGGTCATTGGCCGTGGACTTTAATTCGATTCAATACAGGCAACTGCTATATGTTAATACATCCTTCTGAAATACCTACATTTATAAGTATATATTATAAATTAACGCAAATTTAGGTTATCACTTTTATTAACAAATTGTCGAACTGTTTGTTAGTTTGTTAATTTAAAAAATGGACCAAATTTGAAGCATGACAAATAAAGTTATTTTTCTGTCCTAAGATACATTAAATTTGTTGAATTATAAAACAGTGCTATCAGTTTTGGTCTATTAACTTGTCGTTATTTGGGTGTTCACTTTTTCTTCTGCTACTATTAAATATAAAAGTAATGTATTGACGTTACCAGTATTGAACGATTTAAAGTGGTTTTCCATAACAGTTTGCTTAAATCTACAGTATAAATGAATTTCAATTGTATACATTCATTGTAAATGCTTTACTAGCATAAGAGATAATAAAAACTTCTTCTTCTCCATCTGTTTCTTAGTTGGGTACACAATTTACGCAGAAATTCCACTTAGTGCTTCAGTTTTAATTCTCACAAATTAATTACCTATATCTAATCCTCGTTGTTTTTCTTGTATGTCTGTTGAGTGTGATTCTGACATCTGAAGGTCCATTACAGATATTGATAGCTAATAGTTCTTCCTATGTGTTCTTTAAAAATAATTAAATAAATTTCTAATTTATTCGTACCTAATTAAGAGTGGGCAGAAGTTAACGGATGTGTGCTCTGCACTCAGCTATACCAGATAAATGACACCCATTTTATCTTATTTGGACGGTGATTTGTCAAGAAAAAATTCAGCCTTAGCGTAAATTGATTTTGAATATATTTTTATACATAATGTGATGGGTATTGAAGATTGAATATTGATTTTGAGAGTTGTTTGCGTATTTAATTAGGTATGTTAACCCGCATCCAAAAAATAAAGTATTTGTCAATGTTTTATTCTTACATTACTGGTACATTATTATCATTGTACAATAATTCTATTCCACTTTAAGCGAGTCGGAATTTCTATTAAACTAATTATTGTAGTTTTCTGAATATTCTTTTTACTAATCTTATCATATATATTCCCGTAAGAAAAATGTACAAATATGATTTTTGAAGTTTTCTTTATACAATAAATTTAACTGTCTAATTAAACAAAAAATGCCATTCGTATCAGTATAAAATAATCTCATACATAACCATATGGAATACACATATATCGGTAATAAAGACGGCAATAAAAGTAGTCAGCTTAAAACTTGTAATTACATTTTATTTTCATTGATACAATTTTAATTTAGTTGCTTTAATGTGACATTGACCTTACTGTAATTATTATAAAGACGCAGGTTTTGAAAGCAGGTTGTCTATATAATTCATGACAAAGGTTATATACAACAGTAAATGCAGTACTACAAACAAGTGAATGTAACAACAGCATGTGAATCGTTTTTATTTTTCAAATCTGTTGTGGATAAAAGCTTTTACATGAAGATCTTGATAAAGAGGATAACTATCGTTAGGAATATTACCAATGTGTGTTACTTCGCCAATTTAAAGATTAATGACTGTGTAGAACCATCGCCCGCGATAAGGATTCTAGATCCCCGCCAAATATTGGCAGGATATTCTTACATGTGGCAATAAAAGCTGGAAGTATCAGAATTTCACCCAGAATGATAAGTCGTATAAAAAAGCTCGAATATATTGATTTTATTGTACCTACCTGGGAAATATTCTCTTTATGGGGTAACTGAAGAAAAAATTGAGCATGTGTCACATTTTAGTTTATAAGTGGGATATTATTTCATATATTAGGCAATATATGTTAATTCCAAATACAAAATTACATACACAAAACCACAAAATTTATTAACACATTATTTTGAACACTAAAAATTAAATCTCAGAAAAAAGTAGCTAAAATAAGCGAATAAGGGCAATCTTCAAAAAAAACTGTTTTAACGTGCACTTCAAATAAATATCTTATTCTTGGTAGTCCATATTACTATCGGAATGTTATTACAAACACATGTGTTTTTATTCACAATCATTTTCATTAAATACATAATCTAGTGTGACAGTTTTTGCAGCCTTAAATTTCAAAATATTTTCATTGATTGTCTAGTTAAAAAAAGATTGTGGTTCCATTACCCGAAAAAATTGATGAATACACCACAAAAAGCATACAGAAGATATACCTATCTCCATAGTGTAATACATTATAACTATTGTTGACCATTTTATTTATCTCTTGCTCGTACGCTGATATTTTTTGAAGTATTTTGAATTCGAATAGCTCCTGTGAAGTAGATCACTTATCATTATCGGTGATTATATATAATTTTTGTTAAACGTTTACAAGATTCCAAGAAATTCTTAGTTTGTTATTAAAATATAATCTCCCTATTCAGTTGTTAACAATAACAGTGAAAGCATGTAAATTTTGCACGCCTAATTATTATGGTGAGCAAAAATATATTCTCACTTTCTTTCGGTATAAGTAAGTCCATGAGAATTTCGAAGAATATTTTACATTATAATTATTTATAATAGACTATTATCACATCAAAACGCCATATAGATAGATAACAATTATTTTTGTTATGTTTATATACATATATCTTATATTATACTTCGATTGGTCACACCCGAATAGAATACCATGTAGTGATACTTCGTAGCACGTCACACTCAAGTTTCAAGAGATATAAGACGAACTATCCCCGCCGCCGTATACCCATTGTATCCTCAGTATACTTCTTGCGATTGTATGTATCACTTACACAAGTAATTCGAGACGAAAATTGTAGGCAAATATGCCGCAAAAAGGTACAAAACGTAAATATCTGAAGGAGATAGATCATCTAAGAACCAAAATAAAAAAATTGGAAGAGAAATTCTAAAGACGAGGTGCTGAATCAAGTAAGTAATAACATAATAGGTATTAAAAATTTAAGGAACGCCGGCTTCTCTACTATTCCCTTTGGTACGGGGATCTACGCTGCAGATTCGGTTTGTTTTGTTTCATCGTAACGTTGTATAAAATAAACAAAAAACCCTGCATGGTCTTTGACACATGCCTGCCAAATAATTTATTGATTTGTCATGGGTTCGTCTATTCTAATCTGTAGACACGTTTTGTTTCTCTAAGTCATTTCGAAACGTTATATAATAATAAACAAAAAACCCTGCATGGTCTTTGACACATGCCCGCCAAACAACTCACCGATTTGGCAAGGGTTCATCTATTCTGTAGACACGTTTTGTTATTCTGAGTCATTTCGAAATGTTAAATTATAATAAAAAAATCCTGCATGACCTTTGACACATGCATGCCAAATCATTCACTGATTCAGCATAGGTTGGTCTATTTTGTAGACATGTTATGTTCTTTGTTCACTTAGAAATTTTTCTTCACTCATTCTATACGACAATAACAAACAAAACCTGTATAACTCTTAACGACCAACTGACGCCTATTTATTTCTTCCTCTCAAATAAAACCTCCTTCGGACCTGATATGTCCAAGGAAGTCGTACTTAAATGAAAGAGCTACCAGTCTGTGGAGGTGGACATAGAAATGTAGTGTTAACTGTTCGCAAACATAAAATACCCAAAAATTGCCAGTGCCTAAGCTAAATCCTGAAGTGCTGCTATCATCCATAGATCAGATAAATACGCTTTCCTCTTGGAGCTGCAGACGGTGATGGCCAAAGGCTTAACAGCTCTAGAATAAGTACTTTCTCGACTCGCTAGAGAGAAAGGAGAAGGAGATAATGGAGAAACTGACGCAGACCTCTTAGAACTAGCGGAATCCGCACAGCTATTTTGCATTGCTCACAATATTCTCTCCACATCGAAAAATCCAATTAAATCATGATTTCAACCCGAAAACACAAAAGATAGCAGCTGCTCAGCCGACAGATCTGCTTCTTTTCGGTGACGATTTCGCAGAAAAATGCAAAAGCTTTTGAACCGACAGCCAAATAACTTCAAGCCACCGCCTCCACGTCAAAAAACGCACCTGCTCATGCCTCGAAGAAAAGATGGAAAGCAGTAGCGACACGGCAGGACAAAGGATCATGGAAGTACGAGTGAAAATACAAACCACGCCATTACAGAACTGGGAACAAACCCCAGTCCTTCAAGAAGGAGTGGAAAAAATACTGAAGGTGAACAGGGATATACGGTGTGCCGGTAGAATAAAGTACTTTGAGTGGAGGAAAATAACGGGGTTTTTCTTGAAGCAAAAAGAGAGTGGTAAATACAGGTTCATTTTAAATCTTAAGATGCTAAAGTTTATATCACCTCCTCACTTGAAATAAGAAGACATTAGAACCGCAAAAAACTGAATAACAAAGGACTGTTTTCTTGCCTCCATAGATTTAAAAGACGCATTTTTTAGTTCCAGGTTTCGAAGAGCACAAAAAATATTTGAGATTCGCATTTCAAAACAAGATTTTCGAATTTCAATGCTTGCCGTTCGGCTTAGCGACTACCCCTTTCTGTTTTACCATACTACTCAAACCTGTGTTCTCCTTTTTAAGGGAGCGGCACTGTATATCCGTAGATTATTTAAATAACTGTATTTTATATGGAACCAGTCGTGATCAGAGTGAACGAAATATAGAAAATACTTCCCAAAACATCGATTTCGTAGGATTTACGTTAAACTCAAAACGCATGAAAATATCCATCACAAAAAAAAAGAAAAGTTTGAATCAAAAATGATATTCAACATTTTCTCAAGAAAAATAAGGTTTAGATTAGGGACTTTTCTAAAATAATAAGAAATCTAGTAACAGTCTGTGTGGCAACTGAAAATGGCTGGTTCCAAAAAATTTGGAGTGAGGAAAGTACATTGCACTTGAAACAAACAGGGGAAACTACTACGGAAAAATAATTTTAAGTTCTGATATCAAAGATGAACTTCAGTGGTGGATTAATTAGGTGAACTTCGCTAAACAAAGCATCTTACAACCAGACTATAAAACTATAATCTTTTCGGACGCTTCACTGTCTGGCGGGGAGCATACTCCAATCATACAGAAACTAACGGATTTTGGAAAAAACACAACAGGCCGAACACATAAATACTTTGGAACTCAGTGCTGCATTTTACAGGCTCAAAAGCTTTGCCAAAGATATGAGAAATTGCCGCATTTTACTAAAAATCGATAATAAAACTGCCATTTCTGTCTGTAAAATGGGAGCGTAAAATATAAAAAAATTTATAATCTGGCAAAACAGTTGTGGCACTGGTGTGAAAACAGGCATATATTCGTGTTTTCGACATAAAAAAACCCTGGACAATGCTGTTGCAGATAGAAACTCCAGAAATAAAAATGTCGATACTGAATACTCTCTAAATGAAAAAACTTTTTGAAAGGTAATAAAATAATCTGACTCCCGGCGGAGTCGGAGTTCGTAGATGCTTTTACAAAAAATCGGAATAGCTTGAAGGCCTTCATTTTTCCCATTTTTCTCTTATTACAAAAGCCGCAAGCAAAATTGATAATGACCAGGCCGAGTGTCTTGTAGTTTTTCCTATTGGGAAGACCCAACCACGGTATCCTAAATTGAAATCTATAATTTGCTCTGAGGATGTTATTTTAAATCCAAGGCGTAATCTACTTTTATCTCCTTTCAGAGAGCCCCATCCACTCTGGAAGGGAACCTAACCATGGGTGCAGCAAATTTGTCTTTAGCACGAAAAATGACCCAGGTGATACCATAGATGTAATTTCGGCCTCGTTGAGTGAAAACACATTAAATTATAGTCGGATAAAAGCAAAACTTTCAATAGATTTTACAATAAACCTTTATGTAGTGAAGAATTTTCTGCTTACTACATAAAAAAGTATACATAAGCAATTCTGAACTTCTGTTAATAATGATAATAATATAGGGTAAAGTCTACCTCAGGATATGAGAATATATTTGCATACTTATACACTGTATTCATTTGAAGATGACCCACCCTCAATATTTCAGAAATGCGACATATTAAAAAGACGGCACGTCAACGTTAACTTGGGGGGGGGGGGCACTTTTTATCGCTAATGTCATAAACGTCAGATTCACTCCCTCCCTACTGGGGAAAATTAAGAGGTATCCTCTTAATTTTTTTTAAATGGCGTTAGGTATCAAGTCATACCTCATTTAAAAGATCTGGTATATCTATATTCAATCATTTTATTTTGCCTTTGATACCAGCCTTCCATTGTTAATAAATCGTTGTTTAAAATTGGCTTTCTTTAAACTTTTCGTATGCCCCCATATTATGTTGACAATTCAAAAAATCAGTGGAAGTGAATCAGTGAAACAGTGACAAGAACAATAATGACATTTAAAAAAGTAGTAGTGATAATAATTACAATATCAGGATTCAGTTTTGTGGTCTTTATTAGTAAATTGTCGATGTTAAATTATCGCTGGTATTGACAATTATTAAAAATGGTTTATACGTTACCTGAAAGGACCGAAATAATTTTTCTTCACGCAAAATGTGACGAAAGTGCTAGAAAAACAGCTACTGTATTCAATGAAAGACACCCAGACAAACATGTCGATCATAAGTATGTGTTAATGTTAGCCAAACATTTTTTGGAAACAGGTTCTGTCTTGCATAAGAAGCGTGAGGGGAAAAGAATTCTAGATTGAAACACACAAATATAAATAATTTGAAATTTTGCCATGGATCCAGCAACATCCATGAGAAAAGTAGTAGCCTCAACACATATTTTCGTAGGTTCTGTACATAACGTTCTTCATATGCACAAATTTCACCCGTATAAGAGACACCTATTGAACGAACTAAATGAACATGATTCCGATCGTAGAATTGAATTTTGTGAAATGATGGCAAATAAGCTTAACTCCAACGAAATTTCAGTAGATAATATTTGTTTTAGCAACGAGTCTATCTTCTTTTTAGATGGATTAGTCAGCCGGCATAACTGTCGCTATTGGGATGTACAAATCCACATATTTTTCGTGAAGGTCGTTCCCAAACACCCCAAAAAAATAGATGTTTGGGCTGTAATTTTAGGAAACGCTGTTATTGGGCCAGTATTCATTGAAGGAAATTTGACGGGTGAAAAATACTTGGAAATTTTAAATAACGTTATCGAACCTTTAATTGTAGATAATGTGGAAAACCAACTAGATGACCAAGGAAATTTTTTGATTGATATAAAATATCCACCACATTTTAACCTCCCTGTGAGAGATTGGTTCTACCAAAATTATTCAGGCAAGTGGATTGGTCAAAGAGGTGCTATAGAGTGGCTAGATCTCCAGTATTAAAACCACTCGATTTTTATGTGGGGATATTTGAAATCTGAGGTTTAGAAAACACAACCAATATCTCTTGAGGATTTATTATTTATTATTTAAGTTGGCAGAGATGTCAAAACGGAAACATTTCAAACAGTGTGAAAGGAATATGAAAATAGACTTTATTATTGCCTGAATGTTAACGGTGGTCACTTTGCACACATGATTGAATAACAGTTATTTTTTGTTAACAGTTGTCTTTTTCCTATTTGTATTTTTTTTATTCTTTAAATTGTTTCTCTGTAATAACATAATACGGGGGCATACGAAAAGATGAAAGAGAGCCAATTTTAAACAACGATTAAATAACAATAGAAGGCTGGTATCAAAGGCAAAACAAAATGATTGAATACAGATTTACCAGACCTTTTAAATGAGATATGACTTGATACCTAACGCAATTTGAAAAAATTTAAGGGGTATCTCCAGTAGAGAGGGGATGAATCTGACGTTTATGACATTGTGGTCACTTTGAACACATGATTGAATAACAGTTATTTTTTGTTAACAGTTGTCTTTTTCCTATTTGTAATTTTTTTATTCTTCAAATAGTCTTTCTGTAATAACATAATACGGGGGCATACGAAAAGATGAAAGAGAGCCAATTTTAAACAACGATTAAATAACAATAGAAGGCTGGTATCAAAGGCAAAACAAAATGATTGAATACAGATTTACCAGACCTTTTAAATGAGGTATGACTTGATACCTAACGCCATTTGAAAAAAAATTTAAGGGGTATCTCCAGTAGAGAGGGGATGAATCTGACGTTTATGACATTGTGGTCACTTTGAACACATGATTGAATAACAGTTATTTTTTGTTAACAGTTGTCTTTTTCCTATTTGTAATTTTTTTATTCTTCAAATAGTCTTTCTGTAATAACATAATACGGGGGCATACAAAAAGATGAAAGACAGCCAATTTTAAACAACGATTAAATAACAATAGAAGGCTGGTATCAAAGGCAAAACAAAATGATTGAATACAGATTTACCAGACCTTTTAAATGAGGTATAACTTGATACCTAACGCCATTTGAAAAAATTTAAGGGGTATCTCCAGTAGGGAGAGGATGAATCTGACGTTTATGACATTAACACTAAAAAGTGTCCTCCTCAAGTTAAATGTTGACGTGTTTCGGCGTTTCTCTCTAATATTTCGCATTTCTGAAATATTAAGGGTGAGTCCTTTTCGAATGAACAAAGTGTATAATTTTTTGTTGTTCTCTTTTTTTCCTTACATATATGTTAGACACAAGAACTCTTTACTGAACTGATAGTTATTACTATACGATATTCGAATGTTCGTGATTAAATAATAAAAGTGTTTATTTTGTCTCGGTCAGTCGGGTCAGTTCACTTTATGGTAACCAGATCGTCTAACTCTAAACAACTACATGGTATTCTATTGGGATGTGACCAATCGAAGTATAATTAAGGATTAAACGACTTCCCTGTAGGAAGTTTAATCCTGATTATACGAGATTGGTCAAATCCGAGTAGAGTCCCACCGCTCTAAGCTTGCATTCAGAAATCATTACAACAGAGCCTGTTACCCCACCCAGTGCGATCTGGGTAAAGCTTTAGAAGTATATTGAGGCTACAATGGGTATACGGTGGCAGGGATAGTTCGACTAATATCTCTAGAAACTTGCGTGTGATGTGCTACGGAGTATCAGTACATGGTATTCTATTCGGATGTGACCAATCGAAGTATGATCAGGATTAAACTTCCTGCGGGTAAGTTGTTTAATACTTAATTATATTTTAATACTTGTTAATTCTAGCTTCAATTTCTTAACGATTTTTCTAATAAATATATTCGATATTTTCAATTATATTTATTTTTAACCTTTAATTAATTACAGGCTAAAAGATAATACGACGTATAAAACGACAAGTGCAAGTGACGTTACAAATTATTTTGACAGTGGCCCTAAGGATAAACAATGCGTCATTTGTAAAAAATACGAGGTTCTTAATAATTATTTTGGTTGACTTTGAGTTCATTTGATTCACTTTACTGCTTCTTCCGACGTTTTTTTAATTGCTTTGAACTTCCTTCTTTTTATAAAAAGTGTGCCAACGTATGGTATCATCCCAAACGAAACTTGTATATTTTATATTGTTGCCAACACGAGATTTTTTGGTGCTGTTTGACTACCCTACTTAAATAGATAAAAGCCTCTTAAAATTGAACCAGTGTAGTACATGTCTGAGATATTTTACAAAAACTTCATTTTTTGATATTATTAACTGTGGTTTTCAAGAAAAGTGGGTTTACCGAAAAATAATTTTGTGCTTATCCAGTTTTCCTTTCTTTGTCAAAAAAAACAACAACTCTCTCATTCTTAATAAATATTGATGGACATTTTATGAAAGGATATTTCATCCCTTGCATTGTTACTACAAAGCCAATTACTGAACAGAATCTAGTCATTTTTAAAAGTTTTATCTGACTGATTATAATAAAAAAAAATAAGTACACATCTAACCAAGTAATTTTTCCCCTAGGCACTTGCGTTAGTGTTAACTGTCAATTAGTGGACATGTTATGGAATTAAGGATAAAGATTATTGTGATTCAAATTAAGATCGTAGCGAGCTGTGGTGACAACTGAACTACTTTGTTGTACACTGTTTAATAACCTCACTTTCTTGGCAAGATTTTCATTGTTTGAATTCAGTAAAGAAGTTGCCTTCGGATTTTTTCCGATTCTGAGTTATAATTAAATACCCAAATTTAAACAAGAATTTCGTGCTTAGGTACATTTATTGAAATCTATTTTAGTGAGATTCATAATAATTTAAATTTGTTTTGAAACTTTTCGTTGCAAAAGTTAGTGTATTGTGTGAGGATATTAAAATAATGAGTGCCTCAGTGCCGGTCTTAGACTTGTTCGTATTAAAACAGAAATGAGATACTTAAAACCATCAATTGACAAACCATTGATCCAATTCATGAAAGTGTGTATTTTTAGTGAGAAGTTTACTTTGATAGAAGGTAGTTTTTGGATAAGAAATAATAATATGTCCTGAAATGTGGGTACCAAAAGTAAAAATAATATATTTTTTGTAACTTTTTCAACAAACAACCTAGAAACAAATATCAGTTATAAATCGCGCTAATAGTCTTCAAAAAAAATAAACACAAGTAATCATTGAGTAATCTTGATATAATAAATATTACTTATAGAGCATCGAAAATATCTAATAAAAAAAAGAAAAAAATCCAAAGGCAACCTCCAAACTGAAATCAAACAATGGGAAACTTATGCCAGAAAAAGTTAGGTTATAAAGCAATGCACAATAAACTAGTTCCGTTTTTTGTCGCCGGGTGGAGTATCCTCATATTGAATCCTCAATAGTAAGTATTATTACATTCAATCTTTCAAGTACTCTTATCGTAAATTACATAAATCGATTTTTGTAATTCACAAATTACATCTTTCGTATTTTTGACACTCTTTTTTGCTTCTCTTTGCTTTTTTTAACATCAAAGTATTGGAATAAAAATATTAATATAAATAGAAACCTTAAATAAGTACTAACATCCGGATCCGCTACAACTATGTCAATGTATAAAAGAGAATAATCTGGTTCAAAAGATAATAGATTAAAATTTGAATACACATTTGTTTTAAATACTTATTCACTCCTATTCCTGACCAAAAATCTCTTTTTTCTTGCTCTGGAGGATGTCTGCACCTGGTCAAAGAGAAATCATTAATTAGAAAGGTTCGTGACTTCCAGTGTAGATCATAGCGGGTAGTCGATCCGTGTCCACGGTTGGCTGAACGCCTTCTAAAAATTTTGTTAAAGGGGCATTATTCATCTTCAAATAGGCAGTCCGGATCTTTGTGGAATTGGGTCAAAATCATGTTTAACTTTTTATTTGACTTGAGATAGCATAAATGGGGTAAAAGGATTATTAGTGTTCGTAATTAACTTATCATATTGGGAAATTAATCTACAAGGTGCAATAGGAAAACCAGTAATATATCAATGCGACTTAAGTAATTTAATTCGCACTGCGTTTTGTTCCAATGAATGCAAATAAAAATATGAACTCGTATTTTGGAAGAACATATACAGTGTGTAAAAGCCAAACGGAATAAATTCAGTATTTCGGTTACTGTACATATTGTAACGGTAAAAGTAGTACCTCACAGGGCACCAGCTCGAAGGGCTCCGGCTAGAGACTCCTCTCAAGGGTGATTCGACCCCAAGTTTATGTCACACAGGGATAACAGAAGGGTTGTAAAAATTGAGGGCGCCACTACCTTTTTAGCGATAAAAATACTAAGAAAACTAAGGCGGAAAAGGTAGAAACGCCTTGTAGAATTTAGATAAAAGTTAATAATTAAAAAAAAGTCACTAAAAATTACCCCGGGCGATATCTCCCTCAACTTTTATAGTTGAGGATTTTAATAAAAAAAAGAATTAAAAACAAATTTACAGTTTATTCTGCCACAGGAAATGAACAACGGAATTTACTAAAGGAATTTGTACTTTTATAGGTACTTAGCTTAGATGAAGTGGTTTCCTGGAGAAGAAGTCAGGTCTTGATCCGAACTGATGAGTTCTGTTCTAGGGCGGTAGTTTGAGCTAGGGCGGTATCCTTGGCTATATTCTTGGGGTTATATTCTCCGGTTTATATTCGGCTATATCCTCCTAGGGTTATATTCTTGGCTTATATTCTCGCCTAGGGTTATATTCTTGGCTTATATTCTCGCCTAGGGTTATATTCTTGGCTTATATTCTCGCCTAGGGTTATATTCTTGGCTTATATTCTCGCCTGGGGTTATATTCTTGGCTTATATTCTCGCCTAGGGTTATATTCTTGGCTTATATTCTCGCCTAGGGTTATATTCTTGGCATATATTCTCGCCTAGGGGCTGTGCTTACCTAGAAGTACAAGTGGATCAGGGATATGTAGGAACTTGAATGTAATGGCACATTATGTTGGTCAGCTTTTCAGGTTAAAGAAAAGGAAGGCAATTATTTGAAAGTCAAAAAATTGAATTAATTTACTGAAAGCTTTCCAACATTATATGTCCCATGTTAAAACAGTAAAAATAGCAATTATCGGCTAAATAAAAAAATATACTAATGATCCGAAAGAAACTTATGATAGCAAAAAGTTATTTATTTAGTTATATGAAAAAATATCGTGCTTAGGAAATATATGAGACCGGCACTGGCGTTGCGAAAGAATATTTTATAGGTTAACGGTAATTTATAAAAAATGTTATTTTATAATTAAAAGAGTTATTTCGCAACTGAAAAAGCTTGAAAATGTTTGTATAAAAGTAAAACTGAATTATAAAAGAATATTTGGCTTAAAACTACCATATTAGTACAAAAGAACAGTTTATGACCACGTGTTGAATTTAATTTCGTCTATCTCTGTAAAAAAATAAAGAATGCATACGAAAATTATATCAGACAGTACTTTAGAATAAGCTTATTAATTATAGATTATGATTTTGGACTTACCACAGCAAAATTCATAAGATAGGTACTTGAGATATGAAAGATAGCGAAAGACGATGTGCCTTCTTGGGCAGACGATAACAAAAGGGCTGTTTAACGAGGCGTTGTCCGTTGGCAGGCGTCAATTGTCTTACGTTCGGGGTAGAAGAGTTTGGGGTCACAGAACTATAATTGGATGTGGCTAGTGACGACGAGCGCTAATTAAAAGGATTTATTCTGTAAAATCGAAACAGGTCGATAGACATGTTACACCCCCTCTCCTCCGGGAAAAAATGATTCGAAGAATTATTTTTTTTTTTTGTGAAAAATGGGCTTAATAAGATAAAAGGAGGGGTGAAGTATCATTGCAAAATCTATGTATCTTAGGTAAGGTAAGGCAATTGTCAAAGGTAAAGGTAAGGCAGTTTTGTCATCTTGTGATTATCATGTAGTTATGTCATCGTATAAGACAAAGCACACACTGAGAACGAAAGGTAACGATAGGGTGCGATAATTTCTCAGTGCAGGCGAAACGATAAGATAAGGTACGGTAGGGTCTGTTTTGATAAAACGCTGGGATCTCAGATACGCAGAGCGAAAAATTCCAGGAAATACCAAACCAATGTCTCCGGGAGGGACAAAAATAAACACGGTGAGTGATGTCAGCCTAAAATTGATTTAGAATGCAATTCCGTCGGAATTCTAATTAATTCGTAAATCAGCCTAATTTTCACCGAGCAAAGAGTAAAGATTTATCATAATGACGTCACCAGGGGTGAAATACTGCTTGACTTAGCAAAGATTATTGGCAGGGCGACAACACTTATAGTGTTCCACAAGGAACGGTTCTAAAATATACGATAACGGTAGGTAGTTCACAAGTATCACAATACGGCAACGCAAAAGGTATGTTAAGGGAGAGAAAGAAATACATAGATACTTACTTTGAATGGTTTAGGGTAAAAGAGAATTGAAGATAAATAGGGTGATTCTGAAAGGTAAATCGTGGTCGAAATAATGGTATGTGTGGTTAGGAATAGTTTGTGGCGACATTATAAAAAGAAAGACGATAGATTCTCATCACGTGATCAGACAAAAAGGTATTCTGGTTTATACGCCGAGAGCACAGGAAGAGGGCAAAAACAGCAGCGCGATCGACATTCGGTGAGGTTGCCAGTTAGCGTCCACAGTAGCCATTGGTCATCGATCCGAAAGTCATTCCAGCTACATGCATTCAGTCCGTTGATATGCTCTCTTTGTTAAATCGAACAAAGGTATTGTTACTAAAATTACACCCATGACTCTGTCAGGGAATACGGTATATCGGTCCAGAACTCTACAAGAGTGTGGCCAATCTGGTAAAATAAGGAAAAAACACTAAAAGCTACGGAAGTACTGCCATTGAAGGCAAAGAAAAGGAAGAGGTTGCTATAGAAGCCAGGGTGAAGAGAAAGAGCGACTAAGCAGTCATTTTCCAAACCTATTATGTTTGTAAACCGAGCGCAATCCGCCACTCAGCAAAGGCCAACCCAGTCCAATTGGGGCCTAACGTCTTACGGTACGTCAATCGAGACTCTACGTTAGTTATAAAAAGCAAAATTGACCGTTTATTTGTTTGAGAAACGGTAGGAAAACTCGGGGCAACAAAAAGACATATAACAAAAAGGGGGACCAAAAATTTGAATGACGTAAAATCCATTTCCGCAATGGAGAGCTCTCAAGGTGTCTAGCCGGTATTTTTATGTTTTGTAACAGAATGAATGAAATGCGGGATAAGAAAAGGATCCGTTTTGTTCGGAGAACGGTATAAACTCCAATGTAGCTTGGTCTACTTCCTTTTCTACGCGGAGGGTAAAAATGGTTGGGAACCAAGTTGAGTATGGGTTGAGTAATCGGGACGGTAAGTAACACGGTTGCCTAAAAGAAAGAAAACGGAAAAAGGAGAGCAAAAACAACTCTAGTGTATCGTTTTTGTAGGAGAACGATAGCGAAACTCCAAGAGAATGGCACGGTTGCCTAGAGTAAGGAAGAAAACGAAAACGGAAATAATAAAAATAATGGTCAACTAAAACTCAATTGTACCGTTTTTTAGGAGAACGATAGCGAAACTCCAAGAGAATGGCGCGGTTGCCTAAAGTAAGGAAGAAAACGAAAACGATAATGAACTAAAAACACAATTGTACCGTTTTTTTTTAGGAGAACGATAGCGAAACTCCAAAAGAATGGCGCGGTTGCCTAAAGTAAGGAAGAAAACGAAAACGGAAATAATAATGATAAACTAAAAACTCGATTGTACCGTTTTTTAGGAGAACGATAGCGAAACTCCATAAGAATGGCACGGTTGCCTAAAGTAAGGAAGAAAACGAAAACGATAATGAACTAAAACACAATTGTACCGTTTTTTTAGGAGAACGATAGCGAAACTCCATAAGAATGGCGCGGTTGCCTAAAGTAAGGAAGAAAACGAAAACGGAAATAATAATGATAAACTAAAAACTCGATTGTACCGTTTTTTAGGAGAACGATAGCGAAACTCCATAAGAATGGCACGGTTGCCTAAAGTAAGGAAGAAAACGAAAACGATAATGAACTAAAACACAATTGTACCGTTTTTTTAGGAGAACGATAGCGAAACTCCACGAGAATGAAACGGCCTCTGAAGTAAGTGACTTAAAGTGATTGGCCAGCATCTTGAAAATATTTAAAGTGAGAGAAAAAGAATAAGAGCCGGTATCTAAATCAACAGTACTAATCAAATAGCACTAGCGAGGGCAAAGGATCTAAAATCCGAATGAACATAAATGCCTGGCAACGAGATATAGATATGGAAACTGTATGTATGTGAATGACTGTAGATATAAAAACAACAAATACTTATTGCCGATAGATGTCAATTAAAATAAACAAAACCGTACTATATTTTCAACAAGTCATACGTAGTAATAAAAATGTTGCATAATAACTCCATAAAAACTATCAGTATATAAATGTATAGCTAATCAAGATCAAAAATGTATCATAAATTGATATTAAAATTTTTGTAGCACATCACAATCTCTCTGTCGTCAAAAAAACTGAACTGCAAAATATTTATAGTTAACGATAAATTGTTAATTTGGCAACACTGCACTTTATATTAACATTTTTAGACAAGAAAAAGTAAGAGAGTTTAAAGATAAATTGTTACTTTGGCAACACTGCACTTGATTAACAATAGGTAAGATAAGATATTTCAGTTTGTGTAACTCGACACAATTCAACTGAACAAGATACAAACGGCAAGATATTTCAGTTTGTGTAACCAGACACAATTCAACTGAAAAAGATAATTTTACTATGCAGCTACATAAAATATAACAACTTATCAGAAAACAGACACCTTAAGAATTTACTTAAAACGTGGCAACATTGCAAACAAATCAGATGTAATTCACCTTTCCTAAAAAAAAAATCAATAACAAAATTCCGTTTCGGAACAACAAAAGATTGTGCTATACTTCGTTATCTCTTAAAAAAATAAACCCAGAGAATATTCGTTATCGTAGACCAAAATATAGATTTTAAATAAGGCAGGTAGTTGAGATAAAATTAAAAAAAACGTCCAGGGTCGGTACAAGATAGTTACTTGAAAAACTGAAAATTTTTTTAAAAAAGTTAGTTGTTGGAAGCAAAAATTCTAAATTGAACGATAAAAAAATTTTTAAAGAGAATATGCAAAAATAAAAAAATTAAAATCCTTCCAACCCAACTGTTACACTGTGCAACAAAAACAATGGGCGCCAATTTGTAACGGTAAAAGTAGTACCTCACAGGGCACCAGCTCGAAGGGCTCCGGCTAGAGACTCCTCTCAAGGGTGATTCGACCCCAAGTTTATGTCACACAGGGATAACAGAAGGGTTGTAAAAATTGAGGGCGCCACTACCTTTTTAGCGATAAAAATACTAAGAAAACTAAGGCGGAAAAGGTAGAAACGCCTTGTAGAATTTAGATAAAAGTTAATAATTAAAAAAAAGTCACTAAAAATTACCCCGGGCGATATCTCCCTCAACTTTTATAGTTGAGGATTTTAATAAAAAAAAGAATTAAAAACAAATTTACAGTTTATTCTGCCACAGGAAATGAACAACGGAATTTACTAAAGGAATTTGTACTTTTATAGGTACTTAGCTTAGATGAAGTGGTTTCCTGGAGAAGAAGTCAGGTCTTGATCCGAACTGATG
Organism: Lochmaea crataegi; assembly: GCA_947563755.1. NCBI lineage: Eukaryota > Metazoa > Arthropoda > Insecta > Coleoptera > Chrysomelidae > Lochmaea > Lochmaea crataegi. The sequence continues at coordinate 37,437,389 of OX387429.1, forward strand.
AGTTCTGTTCTAGGGCGGTAGTTTGAGCTAGGGCGGTATCCTTGGCTATATTCTTGGGGTTATATTCTCCGGTTTATATTCGGCTATATCCTCCTAGGGTTATATTCTTGGCTTATATTCTCGCCTAGGGTTATATTCTTGGCTTATATTCTCGCCTAGGGTTATATTCTTGGCTTATATTCTCGCCTAGGGTTATATTCTTGGCTTATATTCTCGCCTGGGGTTATATTCTTGGCTTATATTCTCGCCTAGGGTTATATTCTTGGCTTATATTCTCGCCTAGGGTTATATTCTTGGCATATATTCTCGCCTAGGGGCTGTGCTTACCTAGAAGTACAAGTGGATCAGGGATATGTAGGAACTTGAATGTAATGGCACATTATGTTGGTCAGCTTTTCAGGTTAAAGAAAAGGAAGGCAATTATTTGAAAGTCAAAAAATTGAATTAATTTACTGAAAGCTTTCCAACATTATATGTCCCATGTTAAAACAGTAAAAATAGCAATTATCGGCTAAATAAAAAAATATACTAATGATCCGAAAGAAACTTATGATAGCAAAAAGTTATTTATTTAGTTATATGAAAAAATATCGTGCTTAGGAAATATATGAGACCGGCACTGGCGTTGCGAAAGAATATTTTATAGGTTAACGGTAATTTATAAAAAATGTTATTTTATAATTAAAAGAGTTATTTCGCAACTGAAAAAGCTTGAAAATGTTTGTATAAAAGTAAAACTGAATTATAAAAGAATATTTGGCTTAAAACTACCATATTAGTACAAAAGAACAGTTTATGACCACGTGTTGAATTTAATTTCGTCTATCTCTGTAAAAAAATAAAGAATGCATACGAAAATTATATCAGACAGTACTTTAGAATAAGCTTATTAATTATAGATTATGATTTTGGACTTACCACAGCAAAATTCATAAGATAGGTACTTGAGATATGAAAGATAGCGAAAGACGATGTGCCTTCTTGGGCAGACGATAACAAAAGGGCTGTTTAACGAGGCGTTGTCCGTTGGCAGGCGTCAATTGTCTTACGTTCGGGGTAGAAGAGTTTGGGGTCACAGAACTATAATTGGATGTGGCTAGTGACGACGAGCGCTAATTAAAAGGATTTATTCTGTAAAATCGAAACAGGTCGATAGACATGTTACAATATTTATAAAAATCTCGAAACACATCAAATTTAAATTATAAATTGACATTCTTCAACGTAAAAATGCGATCCCTACCTTCAACCCCCTTCGAATGAGAGGTACAGGATTATTCGTTATAAATTACCCACTCCCTATCATTGTTATTATTGCTTTTAGAAAAAAAGTCTTATTTAAAAGTTGTTTAGTTACAGCTGAATTTTGTTACCATGCTATCAAAAGTTCAGTAGCGTGCAGTTTTAATGGGATAAAAAATAATTTTTTTTATGGGATATCCTGTATATTTTTACATTTTTGGAATGGTCTTTTTTTTCTGATTTCAAAAATATATGATTATGTTACCACTACCTTGTACCGTTTTTGAGTAACTCATAAAATATGTTCAATGTGTCCACCATTATAGTTATTGATAACGCCTTCTTATATTTATAATAACATTGCTGATGACTTCATTATTTTCATTTAGTTTGTTAACTTCAAGTTGAATCCTTTCTTTATTCACCTGTATATTATTATTATTAACAATATCTTTTAGAAATCCCTAAAAAATGAATCCATGGGCGTCAAATCCGGACTGTTAGGTGGCCAGTTGATAGTTCCATTATTTCCTATCCATACTGGGAATATATTATTTAAATGATTCCGAAAGGGTAGGACACTATGCGGAGGTGCGCCAGCCTGCATCCAAATCATATCGATCGGCTTCTGGAAAATTCTGTAAAAGACTATTTTCTACCTCTGGGATAAGTATTTCCAGATAGGTAACTCCAGTTAAGGTATGATCATGTTATATTTTATATCTAAAAATTCCACACCAAACGCTAACAGTTTTTCTTCCTGATTTTTGTATTTGTTTCACTAATCTTTTTCTGTTATGCTTATCCACGACCTTATATTTTTCTTGTTAAAAACTCCTGCCGTAGAAAAAGTTGATTCATCAGTCCATAATATTTTTGTTCATAGCTTACTTTAATAATGTTATCTTTTTCATATTTACAGTAACTGCTAAAACTAAGATTTTCAGCATTTAATAACTCAAAAACGGTACAAGGTACAAGGGGTAACATATTATGTATTTTTGAAATCAGAAAAAAAAGACCATTCCAAAAAATGTGAAGAAATATACAGGGTATCCCATTAAAAAAACTATTATTTTTTGTATTTCCTTAAATTTGCACGCTACTGAACTTTGAATAGCATATTAACAAAATTCAGCTGTAACCAAACAACTTTTATATAGGACTTTTTCTACTAAAAGCAATAATAACGATGATAGGGGGTGGGTAATTTATAATGAATAACCATAATAACTACCTTCTATATTTTTATAATTCTGAATGCAGCTCTCTATAATATATCAACGGGTTTTTCAAAATTATAATCGGTATATAAATAATTGAGAAAATAGATTTTAAATGCTGCTCCAGGTTATTGTTTTTGTTATTGCTGGAGAATTAAACCACATATTTTTACTTCATCGTTTTGTTAGTATTCCAGGTACCGTTATAATAAATAATAATAATTATTATTATCATTAACAAATCCTAGACAGACATAGATTTCAATTCAACGGAAAAATATAAATCACTTCCACAAAGTCGAAATGAACCATATCTATTTGATATCTGATTGCATCCGAGATGACTGGTTTTGGCGTAGTTGCGTCAAGGTGAGGTCATATTTTGTTTTATCATCCAGCAGATACAATCAGACAGAAGAGTATGACGTGAATAAGGTATCTTTCGCAAAGACACATACACGCCGAAAGCACGCCAGTTCCACTTCCACAAAATTTCAACTACTTACTAATGAAATAATTTGAAAATATGGGTGACAATTCAATGTATCAAACAAAAAAATGTAGATATTACCAATATACCATTTGGCGGTGGTGGACTGCGCGACGAAATCTCATGGGTACCCGAATTTTTTAAAAGGTCTCTCAATCGTATACGTAAATTGGGCGGAGTGAAGTCAACAAAAAATGACCGGCGTAGATAAACTGGATAATGCGCTATGCAAAATATGTGAAAATAATGTTTTCACCCTACCCTACCCTTTTTTGAAAAATATCCAATACTTTGTAAAGCAAATTAGGTTTCTCAAGAAGAGGAAAGGAAAATAATTGTAGCATCCATCTTTCCCCTTCATGATAAATATCCAATTCTTTGTAATGATGATTCAGTTTTTCAAGAAGGAAAAAAAGCGTAGTATATATAGTATATATACACCGAGAAAAACAGGCCAAGCAAACTGGTTTAATAGAGAAATTCTTGCTAACCATAATTAAACTTGTAGATTTTCCCTAGAATTTTTTATTTTTCTGAAATTACATTTCGTAAGCTAGCAGTTTAATTGGAGCAACTAAAATTTGTTTCTGAAATTATTTTAATTATGATAAGTATCACAATCACCTAGCTAAATGTGTATTGAGTTTCAATATATTCAAAAGAACAAAATAATTCATCCATTCAAGGAATGTTCGATGATTAGGTCTTGCCCAGTTTTTTTCCAATTCTTTGTAATGCTCATTCCGTTTTTCAAGAAGGTGAAGGAAAAAAGCATAGTATTTACCCTACCCCTTCATGAAGAATCCCCATTACTTTTTAATGTACCGGGTGTCTGATTAAGAGAGATAACCCGCTGTATCTAATAGACTATTTATCGTACAGCTTAGAGAAAAAATCTATATTACAAGCTCGCATACGAGAAACTGCTGGAAATTATTTTTAAGTGTCCTACTCCACCGCTAGAGTTCACAATAATATCACAAAAACATCATTTTTCTATAATTAAAGTTAAAGTTCCACAAAATTTAAATATTCGTGATATGTTTTTGTGTTATTATTGTGAACTACGCCCTCTAGCGGTGGAGTAGGAAACATGAAAATAATTTCCAGCAGTTTCTCGTATGCGAGTATGTAATAAAGATGTTTTCCTCTAAGCTGTACGATAAATAGTTTATGAGATACAGCGGGTTACCTCTCTTAATCAGACACCCGGTACATTAAGTTTTATTATTGTACAGATGAAATGCAAAATTCAAATTTGCAATCACGTTGGACTTCCATATCTTTATCTATAAATTCAAGTATCAATATATTCAAAAGAACATAATAGTTCATCCATTCAAGAAATGTCCGATGATTAGGTCTTGCCCAGTTTTCCTCTGCTCATAAAAAAGAGGAAATTAAGAAACAAGTCTTTAAGGATTAGTGGCTAATTATTGGAATGGTCTGTACGGATATTATTAGTTTTCACCTAATAGTAGTAATAATTTGATTATAAATATCATTTTCAGTGATATATTGGATGAAACCAAATTCGTAAGGAAATATACTGAATTATGATATATTTTCTTTCTCATATATTTATAATTGACCAGTCTCTGTGGAGTAATCCGTTTGTATTTTTCAATTTTTCTCTCACAAAATTTGTAGATTTACAAGTGATGTGAATAACTAACTTGCTCCGTGTTATTTCATTTTTCTACACAGGTACGTATTTATGGTCATCTTCAAAAGAGACCACAGGAACGGTAGGTAATCTTAGACATTCCTCGAACTTTAATGAATCAAACACGCATCAATGTGTGTCTTTTATTTGGTCGTAAAAGATATTCGCTACGATCTAATTAGTGACATTTTATTAATGTCTTAAAATCAATTATACGTACCACCGGTCATTATAGCAAGAACACCATAAAAGGAAAACATCCATTTGGCTTTAATCGATATTGGGACGCTATCGAGAAGGCTATGGAATATATTTTATGACATGACCGGTTGTGATCGTGCTACCAATTTTAGTAAAATTGAAATAAGAGTGTTCATGAGAAGTCATCATTTATTTTTTATACGTGGAAAAATTCCATTTTAATGAATACCTTCATATACTGGTAGTAGTGCGTTGTGAAGTTGATACTAATCACAATGATATTTTCAATTAATTGTAGTAGATGGACAAAAAATGACCTAACAACTTTAATAATGATATTAACTAAAACAACTTCAACAAAATGAATATATATCAAACCTAACTCTATGAAACATGTTTATTCTATTATAATTATTAATAAAACCATACAATTTAATTTTGAATATTTTATAAATTTTATACGGTGGAATTCCAATTTGCGTACCTCCGGATAAATAATGAAATACATTTAAACAGAGAAAAAAATAGAGTATCAAAGCGGTAACGGAAAGGGGGTCGGAAAGTAAATAACCAGTTATATAAAACATAGTGGTAAAAATAAAATATGTTACGGAAAAATAAAAGTAAACCTCAATTCGGTGCCAAAAAAAAATAACTCGTTACAACACTGATGCCAAAATTTCTTTTTTGGTTTTAGGTCCCTTCAAATCATGAAACTCTCTAAACCTTTTTTCGAAGCTTTATTATTTCACAATATGCAGAATTATTCATTTATAATCAGTGCAAGATTTTTTGTATTGTCATACAACTACACAGGTAGTAGGCATCCTTAAAATGATACCTTCTGCTGAGGGTTTTATACAGTTAGTATATTTAATTAGAAACTTCAATTCAATTTTCTTAAACGGCTGAGAAAAATTAATCAAAAAGTACTTTGCTTTTGGCAAATAGAAAATATGTAAACAGATATTTACATAAAATAGAAAATGCTTCTCTGAAAAAAGAAATGGAAATTATGTGTCGGGATTGATCGCTTCCAAAATTTGGCTGTTTGATATTTTAGTGACAGGCTGCTTTTATTCACAGTAGTTTCTCATCTTTAAATTTGTTCAAGCTTTATGTAGACATTTAGATCGCTCGATAGGAAATAAAAAAGGTTTAGGTGCCAACATATTTGAAATAAATAACTAATATATAATGTATTATCTTTTTAGTACCGATATGTTTCCATATGTAAAACAGCGATGTAGATCTATCTCTACCACAATGATTGATAATTAACAGTACTAAAAGAGATAGAAGCTCATCATTGTAGCCCAGCATGTATCCACATAGTATATATATTCATGTTTAGGTAATGTGACGTCAGGTTCTGAAAACTTGAATATAGTTAATGATAAGTACACGCTTCTTATTTTGTAGTTGACTAATTATCGACGTTTACTAAGATTCACTTCATTAATTTGACACAGTACGAATGAGCTAGTTGGAAAAAAGATAATTTATTCAATGTCTATATACAAAATAATAACATATACCAAAAACAAGTAGGTAAGTACACAATACTTTCAGGAAAAATCAAGAATACCCAATTCTAAATATGAAATATTAAGTAAGTTGGCATATTTAAAATTTGTGTGAGTGTAATATTTTCAGATTGTTACAATAAGTCTATGCTTCTATTAATTTTATGCACTCTGCCCGCTAATCTATTGTTACTTGAGCTGCTACGTATTAAAAATTAAAAAAAATTGTCGATTTGAGATTATTTTCTCTATTTAACAAAGACTGGTTCATCATTTCACAATTTACATAAATCCTAAAACATAATATGTTTTTTTATATTGTCATAATTTGAAGGATTATAATGAGTTTTTATGTGCACTTGTATATATGTATACAGGGTGATTGATTAGTGTGATAAAGCTCGGTAGATCTGTTATCATAAAAGATACAAAAATTGCATGGAAAAATGAAAATATCTCTAAAACTATTCATTTAAGGTATGGGAAATACTGGATAAAAATAGAAGTATGTTGATATGATAATAGTACCCTTCGACAATGCTATAAAATACAGGGTGATCCATTTAAAATTACTGAGTTTTGACTCTGTTTATCTTAGCTCAACTAGATCTTTCTAATGGTCTGATTTTCTCTTTTTCGGTGTTATCTATTTCATCCAATATTACATTGGTGCTGATACCGCAAAAGGGTTTCGGTTCCCAAAAGATTATTTCAGCCCCCTCTTTGAAAGTTTATATGCAATTTCATTCCCTTCTTATCCAGTATATTCTGGAACCCACAGTAGGGTGATCATGCTATTCTTGTCTAGTTCATCAAGGTTTTCCAATAATGTGGAATAATACAGGAAACTGTAATAATCTAAAAATATGGTTGTTTCATTTAAAAAAAATTGAGTTATTTGACATTTGTGAAGATGAACTTTCCATCACTTTTTTACGAACCCTGTACACAAAAAGTAAATTTTCGACATGTCACGAGTTACCTTGATCGTCCTAACCCGACAAGATGTTTTTTTTTTGGTATTGGGACTCACACAGAATTTTCAATACAAAGGTCTGCACCCGTCAATTTAAAAAAAAAAATTAATATCTCGATAAGTTTAAGTTTTAGATATAGGGTATTCCACACAAAGTGACATCAAAATTTAATGTAGAACTCGAAAAATTAATAATATACAGGGTGATACGTTCAAAATAACAAAGTTGTCGTATACTTTCGGTATAAGGGAAAGTGACATGTATGTTAAAATATTTTCCATGGATTTACCATAACTTCTTCTCCACCTATGCCAATTTTTATGGAAAACGTGTGAGTAGTCTCCTTTATATAGATAGTGTAAACTCGTCGTGAAACAGCCTGTATAGCATAAAATCAAATTTATAAGTTTCTTGATATTTAAATTATTATTTCCTTAATATGCTAGGATATGTTTTACTTCAACCAACACTTGGTATATATTTAGCTTGACTTACCGAGATGAAATCTAACCAGCGCCTATAAAACATCCTGCAAATACTGTAATAGTAATCAGCGATATCCTCAATAAATTATTTTAAAATACCGACTCTACTCTGTCATCTGTAAAGATTGTCGTTCGAATATTTCCTTGGTGTAGTTACATCACTGTAATTAGAAAATATTAAATTTATTATGCATTTTCTGCTTTCACTAGATTGGTTCGCTCTGCTATACCACTAAAGTATTTATGATAATATTAACAAATAACTAATAAACAATAGGATGGCAAAGTTGAGAAGAAATATTGAGAGTCTAAAGAATATTTCAAATCGGTTGGTTTTAAATAATAAGTAACTTATTGTATTTACCATGAACGATATTATTTACGGCTCAGGAGAATGACCAAAAATTGTTTACTAGCTTCTAGAGGCTAGAGTATATATTAAAATATATCTCAATCGAAGGAATCTGTACAAGAGAGCTTTATTTGAACCTTGGGGCCGATTCTACATATCAGTTAACGTTTTCTATTCACCTCAGGATGTTCCCAAACTTGTTTCAAATTAGGATAACCAATTTTTAGTAATTACACATTTGGTTGAGTATTCTAATACAAGTATAAACTAGAAAACGTAGTACTGAATTGGGCATTATCAGACGAATGAAAATTAATAAATTTCACTTCTTCAAGGTACAACAAGAATTTTCCAACAAGATTAGATATTTGTGAGTGGTTCAGTGGATAAATTCTTTAATATCCAGATTTAAAAAGAATTGATGTCGAAGAATAAAAATATATTATTCTACGCTTCACAACTAGTTTTGAAAAATATGTTTCAAAAACAGTGACCGTTCAACGAAGAAGAAACAACTACTTCCCGGGCTACATGCCCCGACAGATATTGAATTACACTTCTAAGTCAAACGGGGTTGGTAAATCTACAAGATTTAAACCAACCATTCTGGTTTGCAACTAGAAGGGATAACACAACTTGTAGACCGGTTTCGGCGTATTGCGCCTCATCAGTACAAGGTATATGTTATCGTCCGAGAGTTAATCTCGGACTGAAATGTGACTATAATCAACAACGGTACATATTGTCCAGTTACGGAAATATTTTTGTTGCGAAAATAGCGACATCTCACCTCTAAGTCACAAACCAAAATTCGAATGAGACAACAAACCACGTAGATTTGAAACAAAAATGAATTAATACAGTTTCCTGTAAAATTGTCGTATTTAGTAAAGCGTTTTAACAATAGATGTCGAAGAATAAAAATATTTTATTCTACGCTTCACAACTAGTTTTGAAAAATATGTTTCAAAAACAGTGACTGTTCAACGAAGAAGAAACAACTACTTCCCGGGCTACATGCCCCGACAGATATTGAATTACACTTCTAAGTCAAACTAGTTGTGAAGCGTAGAATAATATATTTTTATTCTTCGACATCTATTGTTAAAACGCTTTACTAAATACGACAATTTCTTCTTCGTTGAACGGTCACTGTTTTTGAAACATATTTTTCATAATAGAAGGGTTCCACACAACTTCAGTCTGGGAGTTGTCAATTATTTCAACGGTGATACTATATTTTTGGAACACAGTAGTTTGACAAATGCGACTCCGTACTTATTCACGCTTCGCTCATACAAGCAAGCCCCGTAAACAGCAATAGACGCATCACATCATTCATGAATTTTCATATGTATACAGTGTTGTATGATTACACATCTTTGTACAGTAACTTGATTAAGGTCCGTGAGTTGTCAATTTGTCCATTTTATATCCAAATCCAAATGTAAGGATTTGTCGCTTATAATTTTCAAATTCCACAAACTTAAAAAATAATCTCGTCGACAAAAAGGCTCAAATTGAGCCATATCGGACAATATTGAAGGTGTTAGCTTATATTGCATTGAAGGGAATCTGAAGTACATCCAGAATATATCCAATGTTTTTGTTTCATATTTTAATTGAATCAAGGCGTCCCTTTCTTGCATTTGATTTAGAATAGCTGAACTATTGGATAATGACGCCTGAGATGAGTACGTCAAATTTAAAATTGATATGCAAGAAGCTAGTGACCAAAACCCGAGCTTCGATCCAAGAATTATCTTAGGGACGCCAGAGGACGAGATAAAAAGAAAAATCATATAAATGTCATTCAGAAGATAACCGTACGGAAAAAGTTGTAATGGTTGATTTGAAAAAATGCCTTCTGAACTTCACAATTCTGAAACTACAGTCTTACAACTTGGTGATCTATGATACCACAGATGAACGAGTCTACTGAATGATGTGTACGAATATGTACAGAGGCTACCTAAAATTTTCCATAGATTGAAACTTTTTTGGAAATACAGTTTTTTCCAGTAGAATAAATTTTGGTACTTGGCATAATTTGTCTCTTTCATTATTGTTTTATCTTCTGAATTTGATATTTCAAGTACCGCTTTGACATGTTTCATAAGGCAAACTATGTTAAGTCACTTCAAAAAAAGGGAATTAATGAAAAATTATTGGTCAATGTATAGGGCAGAGACGACAGCTCTTCCTAATACATTTTATCTGCAATTCGTATTATTTAATCTGTTTCAACTTGATTTTCACGACACAATGTTTTTCGACTCAACACAGTTGGTCTCTGATGTAGAACATGATAAAATAATTAGAATTTGTGGCTGAATATATTTTCCCATTATAACATTACTGGAGTATAGGTACTATAGGGATGAGTTACAGGGAATGTTATTGCATTGTCATTGCCAGTAATCATATTTTTTGAAGAATAAATTTGGTTATCAAGTTTTATCATAGTTTTGAATATTTCGTTTTCCCTGCTCTGTAATTGGGGTTTTCCCATAGAGCAGTGTATCTATTGATACATAAATAAATAAATAAATTTAATGATATAATCCATAATGGACATGGGTTATATCTTGACTATCAGAATACCCGATATCACTAATTGAACTTGTCTCATTCTCCAGTCCACCAGTGATACCATATTTTTTTATAAGAGATGGTATAAAATAGAATATGCATTTAGTTGGCGTGGATAATATAACTTCAAAAGAAACTGTAGAATTTTTAAGTGAAGTTCCATACAATTTTCAAGGTTTTCACAGACTTTTTACACCATATATTGTGAAATTCAAAAAGATCACCAGTCCACCAGTGATACCATATTTTTTATAAGAGATGGTATAATAGTATATTATTCAACAAGCATATATAGTCCGGTCAAATTAGACCAAAAAATAAGAGTGAAGGTACATACATTCACAACAAGCTGAAAGTGAGTAAAATTGTTCAAAACATAATTAAAAACAACATTGTCAAAAGTAAAAAAAATAGGTTCTTCGCGATTTTCTTCAAAACGGTAAGTTTTATCGCCAAATTACCTAAGACAATTGTAGATCATCAAATTATCTATAAAAGAGCTATTAATAATTTTTTTCCTAAAAGCCACCTTTTCTGAGATGTAACGATTCAAAAAGTTGTAAGCGTTATAATATGCACACGTTTCCACGCCACCTCTGAGGTAGCGCGTTTTTTTAACGTGGCTTCCCCAGTAGGCCTATTTCACAGGTCTGTTGTGATTTTGTTTAATTGGAAACTATTGCATAATAACAGATATTCGCAAGGGGTGGAATTGATAAAAGCGATAGAAATAAAAAGCAGTAAAAAAATTTAAAATTTATTCGTCCGATTCATAACCTTCAATTACTTCTTCTTGTTGATCTTCTTTTTTTTCTTCTTCTTCATCCTGGGTATAAGTAATTTGCGTCAATAGCGATGTATCGCATGTCTGTTCGTCAGTATCAAACGAATCCTCTGCTGTTGGTGATTCAACATTAGAACACGACCGGCCTTGACAATTCGTGCATGCTAGAGAACAAAACAGTCTAACTTTTTTGCAACCACCTTTAGCACTGCATCCCTTCTTACAGTTGCAAAAAATTGTGTTCAGCAGTTTTTCCGGCGCAGGTGGGAGAAAAGTCTGAATTGGTTCTAATGTATTATCGACCAACTTCCAACCCCAATCTGTTGGGTCTAGCTGATAACCAAGCCACACTTGAACTTGATAATATACCCGAAAAAGATGTTGATGAGCAACAACTGAGGTTGGAGGAAGACAAGCTAATTGCACTTGTTTTTTATTCGGAGTGTTTTTTACAAAACATGCATATCGATGCTTATCTAAGCAGGTAGTTTTTTTAGGAGCTCCGTACATACAAAGAAGAAATAGAATTCCGTTGGTGATACCTTCTTGTGGAGTTGAATTACTTTTTTTAAAAACTTCAGCATATTTAACTAAATCTTGTTTTTCAAACATTTTAAAGACGGTTGTTTCACCCCTCCTGTAAAATGCAGATGTCTTATCACAACCAGTTATTGCGTGTAAAAATAGTACATGATTTTGACATTTTGCAAAAGTCGATAAACTTTTTGATGAATATACTTCCGATAGATTTTGAGCTTTTCCTGGTTTTAAGAAGAGAATAGATTTTTCAGCTGGAGTTCGAGCAGTGAGTAATACGAGTAAGTCTACATCTTCACCAACAACAACAGTTGTAGACGTCAAAAAATAATAGTTCAATACTATTATAACCAAAGAATACACAACAACAAGAAGTGAAGCCCGGCGAAAATCATTTGTTGTTGGAGGGGCAAAAATAAATAACCTTGAAGGTGACTGCTAACTTTGTCATACACTGAGAACCATAATAAATGCTTACAGCTTTACTCGAATCACACCGAGAAAAAGTATTTTAGCATCAAGTTGTGTTTTATCAAATGTATTATATAGATATTTTCCCATCAGTAACTATTTCTGCACTTTTCGTGACAATATAAACGTGAAATAGATCATTTAAGAAAATAATTTCAACCTACAAGTAAACTCTATTCTAATTTGGGTCTGTAAAGACCATAAGCAACAGGCCTAAATGTGATCGCAAGACATATGACGACTAATTTAAAACATGGCGTCTGTGAACTCGTTTTCGTTTCGCTTCTTGTTAGTTGGGTATTCTTTGTTATAATGCTTTACAAAATTAGAAAAATAAATTTCCAAAGAACAGACCGTTCACTAGGAAGCAACAACTACTTCTCGGGCTATATGCCCCGACAGTCATTGAATTACACTTCTAAAGTAAACGGGGTTGGTATATCTGTTAAGATAGAACCAACCATTCTGGTTTACGATTAGAAGGAATAACATCACTTGTAGACCGGCTTCGGTGTATTTGCTCCTCATCAGTACAAGGTAGATGTTATTCGTCCAGAAGCTCTAAGAGGATAATCCTGGATTGGAGAGAACGCTGATACCACACCAATACATTAACATCAGGAAAGGAAATGCTAAGAGTGCGATATCAGCGACATCTCCACATCTAATCACAAACCAAAATTCTATATCGACAAAAAACCATCTCGGCTTTGTAGGTATTTACTTAATTACAGTTACCTGTAAATAATTGTCATATTAGTAAAGCGTGATCTATAGACGTCAAAAATACAAGTGATGTTATTCCTTCTGATCGCAAACCAGAATGGTTGGTTCTTTCTAAACAGATATACCAACCCCGTTTACTTTAGAAGTGTAGCTCAATGTCTGTCGGGGCATATAGCCCGATAAGTAGTTGTTGCTTCTTAGTAAATTTTGTAAAGCGTTATAATAGTATTGAACTATTATTTTTTGACGTCTATAGATCACGCTTTACTAATATGACAATTATTTACAGGTAACTGTAATTAAGTAAACAATAGTTGTATTTGTCAAATTAAATTGCTCTATTGCTGTTTGAATAATCAGTACATTGGCGTCGTTATTAGCTTGTTTAACCAATGTGTTTTCAGTAGTAAACTTTTCTTTCAACATTGAAATGAACCGAGACTTGTTGTGAGTATTTGCAAGAAACTTCTGTTGACTGGTAGGAACTGTCATCAAATAAAATATCGGAAGATGAAGATGTTGCTAAAGTTCGACGACGTTGTTCTGCTGCTTTAATATCTATCGTGCAATCATTATAGCCATCAAATAAGACAGTAACTCCGGGACCAAAATCTCGACGTACATACTGAACGTATTTATCAAAAATGACTTTGAATGTTTCTTCGCTATCCCACACAACACGGTGTAATAAGTATCCTCCATTAATGATGTATGTCACATTAGCGTTGTTAATATCAATATTTACCTTTTCAAAACAATCGTAAATAGCAGACTTCTGTGTTTTAGGCGTGCATATTATAACGTTTACAACCTTTAGAATCGTTATATCTCAGAAACGGTGGCTTTTAGGAAAAAAATTATTGACACCTTTTTTTTAGATAATTTTATGATCTACAATTTTTGTTGAAGGTAATTCTGCGATGAAACTTACCGTTTTGAAGAAAATTGCGAAAAACCCATTTTGTTGACCTTTGACCTCGATTCAATTTTTTTCCATGAACCGGAACGATGGGGAATTTTGAAATGTTGTTTTAAATTATGTTTTGAATAATTTTTTAAATATTATATTGTAACATTTGTATATACGTAACCTTCAATATAGGTCCTATTTATCCGTGTCATGTGACCTGTTCATTATCCACACCTATTATTCACTGGTAAATAATGTACGTCGTTATACTTGCAGAAGCACACGTGAAATGTGAACATTATCAAATAGTCGTAGACAAAAATAGAATATCCAGTTTGTTGGCGTGGATAATACAACTTCAAAAGAAACTGTAGAATTTTCAAGTGAAGTTCCATACAATTTTCAAGATTTTCACAGACTTTTTACACCATAAATTGTGAAATTTGGGACAAATCTGTTAATATTGAGATTTCATAGAGACTAAAAGTGAAATTCTAAATAAATTCCTACAGTACCTAGTACAAGTTGAAACTTCACAACAATTGATACTGAAACTTCCCACAAGTGAAAACAATTTCAAAAAATTGCGACGCATTTGATCGTAGAAAAATCATTCTAGTTATACACATACTCATTTTCTGTTGTAAATCACTAAAGCGAATCAATAATTGAACCTCCAAATAACTTTGAAAAGTTTTCATTTCATTCAATTTCTCCAACAAAAAAATGGAGAAATGGTGAAAATGTATAGGAATATTTAGCTACAAATTGGAAGGTGAGAATTCATGTTGTTGAAATATGTACTGAAACACTATGGAATAACAAAAATATAAATTTTACTAGCTAGGTTCACGTAAGCATCAAAGTTACCCCGCCTCTGGCGTTTTCCTTAGAGATCCAGACTGGTTCATAGTAATGGTGTTCGTCTTTCCATCACATTTAAAAAAATAATTATTCAAAATCCAAGCGTGCTGTGATGCATGCTAATCGCTGCTTCTGAAATTCAAAGGCGACCAATAATAATGATAATAATAAAGATGCGGTATCCGGGAAATACTCATTCAAGTGTAAAGACATAATCATAGGTTGCTCTACACCAGAGAAATATATGCAACAGATCATATTATATCAACTTGACTACTGAGTTACCGTATGCAATTTGAAGTACGTGTAATTATTTGATAGATACCCACTTGCATTATACGACTATAGGAACGGTACGATGATAATCGTTTTAATTATATGTACATACGTTTTGAAAGTAAGGGCGTAAGAGTTATTTTATACCTAGTTAAATACGTGGGCGCAACAAAAAATAATTTTGGTATGAACTGCTTTTCAGCATATTTACTTTCGAACTAATTATAATTGCAAATTATAATGAATATAATATTTATTGAATGTTTTTCCACTGTGAATAAAGTTTAATGAAAATAATGCTTTTAAAGCCTCAAATATTTTCTTGTGGTAAAACATTTCAAATTCGCATCATTTTGAACAAATTTTGGCTGAAGCCCTTGGAGCACTTATCCGCCTCTTTAGGTCAAAATAGCCTGGCATTTCTCGTTGTCAAAGTAGTATTTTGTATAATATCAGAGACTCAGTGAGAGATATATCTAGTATAACTTGTATCCTCTGCAGCTGTACGCAGTAAGCTGGAAAATTAATCCAAGATTTATCTGCGACTGTATAATATATACCACCACAAGCAGATGAATGTAAACAGCAAATGAGGTACGCTTGAACGAATTTAAAAAGTGAATTAGTTTGAGGAATGTTAAGTTAAATTAGTGTATAAAATTAATGAATACATGAAAAATTAATAAATATTGTTTTTACGTCTGAGTGAACTTAATAAAAAGAACTTTAAACAAATAAATCTTTATATAATGCTGGTGTCACATTCACTATTTCAATTCGCTCCATCAATAACATAAAATTTTAAATATAACTTGTTAAAATAATGTTGAGGCATGTCGTGGTAAATCTGGGTATAGGGTTAATGAGTATCGAATTTGATAATAAGCTTGAACTAGGAATTTGATGAACCCAATAGAAATGGTGTGGAGTGAAATGAAACCGAACATGTCCTCTAAGAACTCAGGTTTTCAACTAAACTACATTGAAACATAAATTTCTGAAGGTAAGGAAAAAGTACAGAGCAGTGGGTAATAGAAAAGTTACGTCAACCTTGTAATGAAAATCGAAAACAATTTCTGGAAAAAAGACAAAATATTATAATCTGTTTTAATTAAAAATGATGACCATTTAAGGTCTATATCGAAATTAATTGAAAATGTCAGTCCTCGTATTCTCTTAGATCAATTTGATTGAATATCAATAAGTGTTCACGAAAGGTACCTATGTAATTTGAATTATTGATGTTGTTATTATAATTGCCCTAATGAAGCAAGTATTGTAGAAATTATGATATTCTATACTTAATTGTTATTTCACCGTGAGTGACCTGCTGATTTCCCTCGTTTAAAATATCTTTTGGCTTCCATAACCTCCTCTATATTTAAATTTTTGTCCTCTATAAATAGTAGTTTCCTGTCTGTAATTTATTTATTCTATTGCGGTTAGCGCATCTCCAGTGTTTAAAAACTCCTCAAAATATTATTTTCAGATCATTTATTATGATATTGTCAAATTTGGATTGAACATGTTTGATTAGTTGTTGTTTTCCTTCACTTGAAGACTTAAGTACTTTGTGTAATAATTTCTGATTTGTTTCACCGTCCTTTACCATCTTCTTGCCTAATTCTTTCCATGACTCATTCATTTCTTTCTGAACAAGTTTTTAAACTCTTGTTCTTTGTTGTTTATAGAGTGTATAATCCTCATGTTTTTCATTACTAACATGTTTTTTCCATCCATCCATCCAAAAATATCTCTTTTTATTTCTTAATTCCACCTTCTGGTTTATTTTTTGTTTTTGTTGATAGTTTTCAAAATATCCCACATTTGTTTTAAATCGATGCTCTTCCAATTCTTTGCTCTTCATTTCCCTTTACTTTTTAATAGTTGTTTGCTACTGATGGTAATTTGTACGTTCCAACATTTTTTTACATTTTTTATTTTGTGTCTCTCTTCTGTTATTTTCTGGTAATTTCTTGTTCTCCTTTTGTATTTTCATTTCTACACCATTTTTTACTTATATATCAACGAATTATTTCCGAAAGTCTGTGTTTACAAGTATAGGTATAGTCAATTATTGATTTCTCGTTTCTGCTCTTTATTTATCTAGTGTATTTGTGTATGGCTTTATGAATGAAGGAAGTGTTGGTGACGATCATATTATTTTACAAACAGAAATTTATTATTCTCCGCCGTCTCCGTCCTATTACTTTTATGAATATGTTACTTCTTGTTCCCACGCGAAGATTGTTATATTTTGTATCCCTGTTACATCAGTAAGTGTGCCAAAATACATCCTGTTTGGATGCAGCATCTTCATTCATTCCGTAGACTACTATTTTCACCTTAGTTATAAGATGGTCCACTGCATTTTAATTTTCAGTCATATAGATTATATAAATCCTCATTGCTTAATTTTCCGTAATCGCCAATATATCAAGACTTTTGGTTCTTCGAATGATTTTTTTTCACACTCCCCTCTGTTTTCAAGTTTTTATTTTCTATTTGTATTTTGTGAATTATTTATCAATACAAAGTTCGGATTCCAGGAATTTGAAGGTGAGAAATACATTACGTGTCGTTCACTTTTTTACACCGCTCTCAGTTTTCATTCATGCCATTCTTTTATAAGGAAAACAAATTGATTATTACTTTACTAAACATCTAAGTATCTAAGATATAGTTGAAGTGAAATATATTGTGGAAATCCTTCAAAAACTGTGTCCCATGATAAATAATGTAACACGAAATGATTTAAGATCCTCTTTGTATGAACTACGGCAACCATTCCAAGCTCACAGTAGTATTGGTTAAATCTATGTTTTATTTGGTTGAAATCATCGGAAGACTGTTTGTCTTTGTTCGATTAGTTCCCGTGGATTATATGGGGGTTAAATATATTATCCACCGAGATATTCAACCCCGTACTGTAGCTTTTGATATTACGAGTATTGGTTTGGGACCATTGAATTCCGTTTCAGACCTTTTTTTTTTGCAAGGATATCATGCCATTTCGTTGCCTACAATATATTTGTACCCCGTAACCCTCTTAGGCGTTAGCCTATTGTGGTTGGCAAGGATTAAAATTATATGTAGGTAGCCCCAGAGCAGTCTGCGAGCTTTCCCACCTGGGATTAGCAATATGAGTTCCAGATTCTGTCCCACTGACAGTTTCGTCAATGTACAACATCAGCGTTCCATCCTGACTGCATGTTTCCAGCCCATTCCAGTTTAGCTGGATGTTGTTTGGCTGATTGTCATTGATTTTGGTATGTTATCACTTATCATCTCAAGGAACGAGTTTGTGATTACATCTGTTATTCTGGAATTACTGTGTTGGTTCCGCCGTTACAATTCCCAGTGCATTTCAGCCTCATATTTTCTACTCATATTCGGATAAACGATTTTTTTGCGGTTTGGTAATAAAAACACATAAGTATATTGTTATTATCATATCCATAAATTAATTATAAGGATGTAAATCACTTATAATAGGCGCGAAGAGGAGAGCATTTCTTTTCAATTTTTATTCTGGTTTTGATTTGAGAAAAGTGCAGTTAGTTATCCTCCGTGATCCCAGCACACCTATGTTAAGAATCCCAAAGTGCAGTATATCAAAAAAATCCGCGTGATCTGCTCGTTAAGAGTCCATCGTCAAAAAAATACCGAGTCCCTTATTTGCCGCGATGTTGCTAAACAGAAAACATATGAGAGAAGAAAGAGTTGGTTTGAAGCGGAGTTTTTTTATTGCACCTAAGGATTCTTAACAAATGTGTGTTCTGGTTATTATCGAAATAATTCATACCGAAAATTCAATATTGGTTTATTTGAGAATAATATGAAGCTGCTCAATTGTTCAAATTAATCGTTGTTAGTATTTGTATGCATAAAACCTGTAGATGTTTCCCAAGATAATGAATGACCTTGTTCACTATAAGATAACGTAGGAAGAATAAAATAAACCATTTATTTATTTTCATTGTATATATAGAATTTCATCTAGCTAATTATTAAATTACCGAACTTTTCCCAAACTATTTATGTAGCATTCAATTATTTCGATTGTATTTCGTATAACCAATGTTACAAGATATAAAAAAATCGAACAAGTCTAAAATAACAGTAGTGGTGTTATGCACGTGCCTCAAGAAGTTTCAGGACACGCGAACCACGATTGTTCAACATTCGTGATCATCACGATCACTACGATGTGCTTCACTTGCCACTCGTACTCACTTTTTTTTTCGTTAGGCGATTGTTATTGCAATTCTCTTTTCTCTGTTCACTCTGATCGACAATGACGTACGAGTTTCTCGTTACACGTGAATATGAACGCAATTTTAAATATTCTAGCTGGGTTGGAACAGATGTTCAACCATGATTACCTATAGGTAAGAAAGTACCTATTATAGATTGGTACGTATTTAAACAGAAGAATAGCCCATTATGCTAACTTTCCTTTTTTTCATTTTTTAATTTAGATTGCTTGGAAAAACATAAAGCGGATTGCACTACTATGAGCTTTTAAGCAGAGGTCATAAATCAAAACTATAACTTGAAAAAAATATATATACATATAATAATTATGTTTTTTTTATCTCCCCATTAGTTCCATTTAAATTGTTCAACGAAAGTATTTCAAAATTCTACTAACATTACATAGGTAGACATTGGTATACCCACATGAAAGCTACTATATCCCTTATTACAGTTAACTATCTCAAGGATAGTTTGTTGGACTTCTTGATCCATTCAACAATGTAAAGGTTCGATTTTGACGATTATTAAAACTCTGATTGAAAATAACTTGTATAATATATCTTGTCTTATATTCACATAGATTATACGTTTATATTTAAGCTCCGTTTCGGTCATCTGACCTCATTGGAGTTCAATTTGTAATTACTTCTTCATTCTAATAATAATTTGTATTGTAATATCATCAATATCAAAACATATCCATCCATTATTATAAACGTATTGAATAAGTAATATATAACTCTGGAACTTCATTATTAACCTTCATTTACTTCAATTATACGAGTAGCACTACAACACTTTTTAATTGGAAAATGTGATGGAACTATGATTATATATGCGATAATATACATTTTCAACAACTAGGTATGTCCATGTGTCAAACCTCGGAAGTAACGGGCTGCGTACAAGAAAGAAAGGTAAATTATTGGAGAAAGAGAGATATGCGGAACGCGCTGCGGAAATGTTTAACCCAACTATACTTTCATCGACTGTACTCTGTAATCTTCACTGGTCGATACACCTCTAACAACTGATAAGTTCAGCAGCTCTCCATTGCGCACTAGGGGGTCGTGGCCATTTTTGGAGACTCGCGTATCTTCCTACGTTTGACAATAAGCTGTATGTATGTATATTGGGGTGACATTCACTAAGACCTAAAAGATTTATTTTTCCTCTTCTTTCTACTCAGTTTCCAAAAAACGTCTCAGAGACTAGTAGTTCTTTTAGTTTATTGCGTAATCTGAATGGAAACAATTATTTATATGGATATAAAATTCTAGATAAAACAATACATGTACTTTATCTACTTAATGATTTCAAGATCCTTTAGAAAACGAATTGAGTTTATTCTAAACTGCAAAATATTATTGTCATATCAATTGAAGTACTATTAATAATATTTTCCGAAGATATCTGTTGTCATTGAACTATTAAATAAAATATTATAATATATGAAATAACAAATTATATATTATATTCAATTTAATATTTAGTCAATATTTTTAGTTTTAATTGTTATTTCAATAAAATTGTCCAGAAAACTTTTTAAACTGAATAATATTATTACATTCGAGAAATTAAATTACATGTAAAAAATATTTTAATTTTGATATGAAGAATTAGTAGATATTATTGTTTTATAATAATAATTATTATTATAATATTATATTATGTTACACCCACCCCAATTGTTTTATTTTAAATTTAACACAATATTTTTTTTAAATGTCCTAAATATTATTAAATTTTTTTGTCAATGTTTTTTTCCGCAATATTGTGATTTAATTTTAATTTTGGATTTAAATAATTTTAATAAATTGAAAGTTACTTCCCTCGATAACTACTTCCTCTCGCTACAATTTTAACTCTTCATACCATGAAGCTCCTTATCAATAATTATTTTCAATTTTCCTCTTATTCTGTTGAAGATTTATACATACAACTGTGGGCATCAATCCCATCTCATTATTTTTAATTTTATTTTATTTTATTATAAATTTTTTTGACTTTTATAATAATTTGATATTTGTTGTCAACTACATCTTCAAATTGTTTTGAAATTGTAGGGATGCTGATTGCAATTTTTAAAAACTGAATAGTTTTTCAATTTCTTCAGACTATTGGTTTGAAATAGATCATTTGAAAATAAATTAAATGCTTCATAATTATTCATTATTTGATAACCATGAGATATTCTTTGATAGAAAATGTAAAGGATGCTTCAACAAAGTAGATTCAAACCCTTACTTTTACTAACAATTGAAAGGGAACGTCATCATAATTTGTAGACCGGTTGGATTCAACTAATTCGAATCCTTGAAACACAACTAATGTTGATTAGTTGGTTCTGTACCATCTCTACCAAAGAACTTTAATTCGCCTTTTAGATGTTAGTTCTAACTCGATGTGCGTGTAAGTACAGGCCAGTAGCATGTACCTCTAGGCTATGCACTTTGGATTTCATAGCAGCGAGCGATTAGAAGATGCCCAAGTCGCTTGCGGCTATAAACAGTCGAGCCACGATATATGCGCTCACTTGTTTTGCTCTCTTTTTGATTTTTTTATGGCAATAGCTTTCATGGGTGTGGAGCTTTACGTTGCTCCAGGGAACCGCTACTGCTCGGCCCAGTGGCGTACAATTATTTTTAACAGATACACTCAATATTGTGATATCGCTTTTTTGACACCAGTATTCAACACAATAAAATTAATAGTTAAATGCGTCAATAGAAGCTTGAAAAATCAAAGTTATTTCTGCACACCTCTGCAAAAATTTATTTATACATTTGGACTATATGGCATTATACTGCTCATGCATTAAAAGGGCGCAGGCAGTTATTGAGCTCTTGTAATCTCTATCATCAAATAAATCTCAATAATCTATTAATTATTAATTATCTTTACAAAATCAAGATATGTTGAAGAAAAACAGGCTATGTACATTATTGAAATCCGAAAAATAATCAATAACCGTTGCACATGCTACTACGCCGATCTCCTCGCTCCATCTTTTCTTCCACTCACCCTCTAACACAGCTCCTTGCATGAAGCATCATCCGTGTGTTATCATTGATCATGATCTGCAATCGATCCTGACGAACCTAACAGTTGTTATTCACTCAGAACTAGGTTAAAACAATGGAGGTAAGTGAGTCTTAAAATCTATGTACACTCATCTATCCTTCATTAATTTCTTTGTACACCCCTTTGCATTCATTCCCATTCACTCCATTCGCATTTTATCAAGTTTTTAATATTTACATGTTTATGAACAAAAAATATAGGTATATAATGATTGTTATTATAAATATATACAAGTGTTATAATTTCAGGAGCTGTATATTGGCAAGCTCACGTGCAAAATGCTATAGCCCTTATAGCTTTTTGCGCGTTGTTGTCTTATATTGTTCCTTACCTTTTCTGGCCAAGAGTATTCGTAATACCGCGTTGGTATTGTAAGGTTTTATCATTTTAACACCTGATTTCTAATGTAGCCAAGAGATTTTTGATATTCTATTATATGGACCTTTCCATAACGCCATTCTTAAGCATTTATTCTGCACAACTTTCATTCGATTAAAAAGGAATTTGGTTGTGGAACAGAAAACTGGGTAGCCGTATACCATTGTCGGTCGGATAACCTGACTATAATAGTAAAAGTTTGTTGTTTACCGATAGACGTCCGTACCGGCAGATCAGTGGGTACTGATTATAGCCAATTTGGCTTTATTAACGTGCCTTATAGCCAATTTGGCTTTATTAACGTGCCTTATAGCCAATTTGGCTTTATTAACGTGCCTTATAGCCAATTTGGCTTTATTACCGTGGTTTTCAATATGCAAGTTGTGCATGCAGAATACTTGGCTGTATTAAATATCCTGGATATTTTACGGAGTCAATTTTCTCAATTAAGAACAACGGAATGATTTTCAACTCTTTCTGAAACAAGATCCGCTGTTTTCGCTCTTTGTGTTATACAAACATCGTCTGCATATAATGTCGTCAGATTTGTCCTAATTCTAGGAAAGTCTGCCGTAAACAGCGAGTACAGGTTAGGTGAAATAACCGAGCCTTGCGGTACCCCTGCCTGTGTGATGGTCCTACTTCCACATTGCCAATTTTTATGTAGAAATTCCTATCACACAAATACAAATTCAAATGTGATACTAAATAGTCCGTAATGCCAAGTTCCGTCAGCTTAAATATTAGTCCGGGAAGCCATACCGAGTCAAAGGCTTTTCTAATATCTAGCGAGACAATGATTGAAGGATGTTTCGTTCGGAATCCTTCCCTACGCAATTTAGTACTCTTATCAGCTGTGCTGGGCAGCCGTGTTCCGCTCTAATTTGAATTGCTCTCCCGGAATAATTTTCAAGCCAGTTTATTAAATATCACATTGACAATTATTTTGGCCATGCGGCTAAGAAGTGAGATAGGCCTGTAGTTGTCAATACAGCTCCTTGAGTGTGACGATTTCGGCACTGGTATAACATTAGCTATCTTAAAGCATTCCGGATAATATCCCGCCTCTAGCGTGGAATTATTTATTTTAACAAGGATAGCAACTGCTTTTGGCAGAAGATTTTTGATAAAAATGTTTAGTATTTTATCTCTTCCAGGAGACGTTTTTATTTTAATTTGTCCTATAATTTTATATATGTTACAGTCAATATATGAAATTAGGCATTATATATACTGTCTAGCCGGTATATATATTGCCTGAACTTACTCCGCTATATATGAAATAAGGCACTAATTATAAACTGACTAGGCATTATATAAAACGCGCATAAAAAGTTAGTCAGTTTATTTTGTTCATTGTTTTCAACCGCTAGGAGATTTTATAGTTGTAGTTTTTATCGAGAAGGGCAAGGAAAATCATTGAAGAAGCTATACAGTGTTAAAAAAATGGCTTCTTCAATGATTTTCCTTGCCCTTCTCGATAGATTAATCAATGATCTGTTTTAACCAAGACAGAAATTCTAAATAGTGGGACATAGAAATATTTATTTTATTTGCCATAGATTAATAATATTTGGGTATAGTACAAAATTTTATTACGGTCTTGTTTGTAAATGTAAATATTGAATTGTTTCACAAACTACTTAAAAAGAAGTACGCAGTATAATACGGCCGACGCTGTTTATATAATGACTAGTGGATTTATGAAATAAATATTTTTTATATAAACGGTCTGATTTGGGCAGTCTGTATATAAACGGTCTGCGCGGTATATATACGGCGCCTTTTCAGAAATTGACTGTAACATATATTTCTTTGCACGATGCTAGCGCTTTATTTGGAATATTATGTTTTAGAAGTTTGAGCATCTCATATTCCCTAAGTATTTCCCTGTGTTCATGATTGTCATGCGCGTTATTAATGAAGTTTTGTTGGAACTGCTCTAAGAACGCTCTAGCCATGTCACTTTGGTTTGTTATAGTTTGCCCGTCTATCTTTAATTTTGTTATTCCTGTCCTTGTTTTGCGTATTTTGTTCATTATACCCCATAAATTCTCTACTCTCCGATTCAAGTTTTGTAAGTAAGTATTCCAACTGTCGTTTCTCAGTTTCCTAATATCTGGGTCTATTTCATTTTGTAATTCTAACATTGAGTCTTACGTTTCTTTAGTTCTTGTCTTCTGCTATTCTTCTCTTATTTTATTCCTTTGTTTAATTTTGTCTATAATTATGTTTGGTAGATTGTCCTTCTTATTTCGTAACGTCACTTTCTCAGTAGTCAAGTCTCATGCTTCTATGCATTTAGTTTGAAAGTCCGAAATTACTATATCTAGTTTGTCTTTGGATTTGATTTTGTCAATGAATTGTTAGTTATTATTTAAGTATTTTCTGTGTAAAGCCCAGTCTGTTGTTTTGAAATCAAAGAAAGTCCTGTTGATAAAATTAAGTTTGTGTTTTAAATTTAGAGTGATTTGAATTGGTTTTGTAATAAAATATATATTCTTACCGACTACAACATCCAATGTACTCGGAGTGTTCCCATTGAAAGGAAAATGTGTTGGGTTGGGACTACAAAGACATTGCAGTCTGTATTTTCACAAAACCTCCGGAGAGCATTCTCATTGACCTTCGGTAGTTTGCAGTTATTCCAATTCTTGATGTTTACAATTCTGATCTCCTATAAGTATGACTTGGTTGAATTTCTGCATTATATTCTGAAAGTCTGTTCAAAAAATTGTCATAGCGGAAGAATAATAAGCTCCAACAATAAGAAGTTTATTCTCTAATAGTATTGGAATATGTTCTATTACCGTGTCTAATTTATTTAGTATTTTGAATTCCATATTTTTCTTAATTAACGCGAGTTTTCCACCCCCATTAGTAACTCCGTCTTCCCGAAAAACAAAGTAGAACGGATTTCCAAATTCAATATAATTCGTAGAAGTAAGGAATGTTTCACCTAGTATTAAAATGTCTGGATTGTAAATTTTTAGAAAATGTTCAATATCGTGAACTTTTATTCTTTAAACCCCTAATGTTACTATATCTAGAAATTGTACCTGTCAATGTTCTGTACGAATCGATTGTAAACCACGAATTTCTCCAGTTTTGTATTTGCCTTCAGCATCTCGTTGTAAAGATCCGTTACCGCCCTCGTCATCTCTTGTAGGTTGACTAGCTTGTTTAGCTTGGTGAATATATAGTTGAGATTTTGAAAGTCACTTGACTGATGACGTTGTTGTGGTGGGATGTTATTCTCTGGCTTGGATGGAATTTGGCTTGGGAGGTTAGGGAAGTCTATCTCGTTAGAGATGTTGTAGTTCCTCTGTCGGGCCTTGTATCGTGTGATATAGATGTGGTCGGCTTCTCGATCTGTCCAAGAGTTCTATTTGGGTGTCGAAACCTCTACAAATGTCCATTTGGTCACTCTGGATTTCTCCCTTTTTTCCTCCTTCTGACATATGTTGGCGTTAGATTGGTGATCGCCCTGACAGTTGCAGCACTTTGCTGTTTCTGAGGGAAGTTTTTTACAGGAAGGTAATCTCCATAACTCCTATTATTTGCATCAAAGTACACATTTCAACAGGAATTAATTAATGCATATAGTTTAGTGTTTCCCGGTTCTAGTACTTTTATCTCAAAGGATTATTTTTAGTCCACTCAGTTTTATTCCATATTTGATTTGGTACCTGGAAAGCTAATGATTGTTTCTTCCAGAATTTTTTGAGGGGATGGGAAAGTTTATTGATATATTTGATACTGTGCACAGTTTACACTACTACTATATACCAACAATATACCTTACAAAATCTCATGCACGTTTCGATAATCGAGTAATTTTCTTCAAAGACTGAAAGTTTACTTACCAAATTAGGAATTGTTTTTTCCAGAATCTTATGAGATGATAGAAAATTCAATGATATATTTGACACTGAACACTGTTTACACTACCACTACACCAACAATACACTACACCACACTATCCTACGCGCGATTCCATAAACCACTTATTTTCTTCGGGGACTGAAGGTATACCTGAAGAAGATAAGTTTTTTAGTGAGAAGTCGAAAATATATATACAAAGTGTAACAAAAAGATTGGTAATACTTTATACCACTTAATCTGGGATCAAAAATAGATTGATTAACATTAATTACCTATTTATAAAAGTGCACACAAAAAAGTTATGAGGTACCTACTAAACTCTAAACTCTAAAATCTGACACTGAACACTGTTTACACTACCACTTCACCAGCACTAACACCTTACACTATTCCACGCGCTCTTCGATAACCAAGTTATCTTCTTCAGAGACTGAAGGTAAACTAACACTATGGTGCTTCGTCATCCGTATATACTAAATTTTTTTCGCGCCAAACTGATTAATCCGCGGGAACAAACCATCCCGGCGCGAAAAGATTCTGACAATTGCTTTTTCTGTAATAAGCTATACAACGGAATATAAGGTATAGGTCTTTTGTCTTCATTCAAACTATTATTACATTTAAAGAGAGAGAGAGAGAGCTAAGCTTTATTTTCATGAAAAATTTCATAATTTTATGGACAAAGCGACATAATCTAAAAATAGATGGAATATAAAAATGAAAATTCACAACAAAACATAAAAAAATACTGACTGAACTATACTAATGATACAAAACATAATATAATATACAAATTTGATATATTATAATACAATATTATAATATCGTACATCATTCTAAATATTGAATTATGCCAATGTAACACAGAAGTGTAGGGTAGATTGTAGAGTTCTGCCACTGAATAATCAGGTCTTTCAAGCAGAAATGCCTTTGTCAATCTTCGAAACTTATTAAATCTTTTTGCCACTTTTAATTCTAAAGGTAGCTGATTGAATAATTTTGTGGCATTGAAGGTGATGGAAGATGCGCATTGTTATATAAATATCGAAATTTTTTCTTCTGGTAGGGTAACTATGTATTGGTGTCTCAGTTGAATTGTGAAAGTATTTTCGAACAAACACACGAATTCCAAAATGAATAGAGCGCGAAGAGTTAAAGTTTTGTATTTTTTAAAATAGAATTCGCAATGCGTCCTACTGCTTAAACCATAAATGTAACGAATAGTTTTTTTTGTAATTTGAAGATAGATTCGATGAGGTGCAAACTAGAAGACCCGCAGAAAGGCAAACCATAGCGGTGCGATTCGAGCAAAGAGTAGTAAGTTGTTGAAGCAGTAGAAGAATCAAGCTGTTTAGACACATATTCAATGGCAAAACAAGCAGAGGATAATTTGTTCGCTAAAGTGTCTACATGTTAGGTTAGTTTAGGTTAGGTTTGTGGTGAGAGGCCCTCCACTGCGACTCGCAAGAGTATATTGTGGTTCATATCTATTCAGATTTCTCCAAACAAATTCAGGTTCATAACAAAGCCGATTAGTTTATTTGGTGAATTATATTTCAGGCCCGAGGGCGAGACAGAGACCCTGTCAAACATCAGGTACCTGATTCGAGCCGCGGCGGGACAGGCACAAATTATATGATCTGCTGTTTCATCATCTTCCAGACAAACACGGCAAGTCGGATCTTCCGACAGTCCAAGTCTTAGCATATGATGATTCAGTTGACAGTGGCCTGTTAAAATGACAATGTAGGTCATGCCTGCTACAGTCTAACATTTGTTTAGAGACATTCTTCGAAGGATGTATAAAAGCCTTTGAATGAATCAATCCTGGTATATTACGCCAGAAGTCTAAAGCTCTTCTTGCTGTCCAGGTATTTAGTGTTTGGCAAAACTTATTGCGATGCCAATTGTAGGTTCTGGTCCGATAAAAACACGTGCGGTACCCTCCCTTGCAAGAGACTCTGCCTTCTCATTGCCTTCCATGAAAGAAATGGCCAGGGATCCAGACCAGAGATACTCTATTGAGTTCTCCTATTGAGGAGAGTCTTTTTTGGCAGTCTAATACCGATTTCGACGTTACACGGTAAGATCTAAGTGCTTTCGTAGCCGCGTAGTTGCCCGAGACATTTTTTATCGTTCTATGTATTCTGTGAGATTGGTTTTTTCCAATCTCCCCCCACATGAAGCGATAGCGTAAATTTTCGCCTGAAATAAGGCTGAATAGGATCCTAGAGAGGTTGAAATTTTTGTCCTAGGTCTGTACCCGTATACACCTGCACTACAGCCTGACGGTATTTTTGAGTCATCTGTGTACCAACAGCTGTCTTGCTCTTAACAGTTTACCCTTACGGAGGACCCATTTATCTCTATATGGATTTAGGACGGTATAAGGCAGGTCGTAGTTTACTGTTGGAGACATTATGTCAGAGGTCATTCACAGAATACTGTGACTTTCACTGTCCACTAGCATTCTGCTTTGCTCTGTATAAGCCTGTTTTGTGCATTTGGAAATATGCGCAATTCTATATGTTGTTTATCTAGCCTCCCTCTACAGAAATATATGGAGAGGAGGTAGGTCCAGAGAAATTTCCATGGCTGTTAACTGATGGCACCAGTAATTGCCAGACAAGCTTGTCTCTGTATACCAGAGAGCTTTACTTGGGCCGTTCGCTGTCAAGCTTTCGACCACCAAGCAATAGCTCCATATGTGATCATTAGTCTAGCAATCATCACATATATCCAATAGATTTGTTTGGGTCCCAAGCCCCAAGATTTTCCACAGATCCTGCGATATTTCCACAAGGATAGCCTGGCCTTATGGATACCTTTTTCCAAGTGAGCGTTTCATGTTCAAGTTTTGTATTTAGGATAATCCCCAAATATTTTACTTCCGATGCAAATGGAATAACCTCATCATTGTAGGAAAGTGGTGGAAGATCTTCAAATTTTCACATCTGTTCCCTCTGGCACCAACTGTGGACATCGTTGGAGGATATTATATGCTACCTTTGCTGACTTGACCCTTGCCAAGATGACAAGGTTGTCTGCAAAAGCTTGCAGTTCTGCCCCTCTTCTTTCGAGAGCGCTAGGCGAAGAGTGACCACAGCCTGTGTCTTGTGGTCAGCCCATGGAAACCTTGCCTCATCCTGAATAGATGTGGTGGCTTTTCTATTAGTGAGCATGGCATATATCCAGCCGGTAATGGTTGGTTTAGTGTCCCTTTCGGCCAAAGCTAAACCAATGGAGGTTGGTAGTGCATTGTCAAATGCTCCTTCGGTGCCAAGAAATATGGCCTCCGCAATCTTCTTGTTGTTAACAACAACAAGGTTGTGTAACGCTAAATCTGTTGATTTGCCAGTTTGATAAGCGTATAGGTGGGTGCTCTGGAGGAAGTTATATAAAGCTACCCGCCCGATGTAGCAATCCAGTACTCTTTGAAGTCCTTTAGGCAGGAAAGATGTTAGGCTAATTGGTCTAATCGATTTAGAGTGTGGGTCTGTGCGGCCCACTTTCGGTATGTATACCACCCAAGCCGCAAACCAACTTGGTGGTATCTAGTCCCACGCAAGACTATCTCTATACAGTTTAATGAGGATGGGCAAAAGTAATTCCAGTCGGCTTTGCAGCAGAGCTGGAAAAATGTCCTCACCGGAAGATTTGAAGGGCTGAAATGATTTGATTGCCCATTCAATTGTCGGTGCTGTGATAACTTCCCTGGCGACCTCCCAATCGTTCTTTTTGGGGCGCCTTGCGGAGGTCGATAGTTATCCAGAGTCAAATTTCCAGGAAAGTGATTGTGTCTACATGTACAGACCATTTAAGGGCACCGTCAATATGAAGACCAAAAAACTTAATTGAATTTGAAGATCTCATTAAATCATTGTTAAGTTTGAGTGGTTGCAAAACTCCTTTGTAAGATAAAACTAAAGTTTTCTCAGTGTTAAGAAAAGCCCGTTTGAGTCAGACCAGGACTTAATAGTAATGAGATCTTTGCCAATGGTAGAATGTAAAGTTGGTATATCTGAACTACTCCTGGTTACATTAGTGTCATCAGCAAATAAAGTGAATTTACCAATAATTCGTAAGTCTGTGACATCGTTAATGAATACCAAAAAAAGAATTGGACCTAAAACTGAACCCTGAAGTACACCACTGTTGACTGGTACATTTTTCGAAACTCTTAACATTTGCTCTCACCAGTGGTTTTCTATTTTCAAACCATTTTAAAGGAATACCACGGATGTCATAATATTCTAGTTTATTTATCAAAATTTCATTATGGACACAATCGAAGGCCTTCGCGAAATCACAAAAAACCGAAGCCGTGAAAAGTTTCTTATTAAGTGAGGTATATATTTCATTAAGGACAGAGAACATTGCATCACTAGTACATTTATTAGGTAAAAAACCAAATTGTTGAAATTGAAAATTGAAAATTGAAAATTGAAAATTGAAAATTGAAAATTGAAAATTGAAAATTGAAAATTGAAAATTGAAAATTGAAAATTGAAAATTGAAAATTGAAAATTGAAAATTGAAAATTGAAAATTGAAAATTGAAAATTGAAAATTGAAAATTGAAAATTGAAAATTGAAAATTGAAAATTGAAAATTGAAAATTGAAAATTGAAAATTGAAAATTGAAAATTGAAAATTGAAAATTGAAAATTGAAAATTGAAAATTGAAAATTGAAAATTGAAAATTGAAAATTGAAAATTGAAAATTGAAAATTGAAAATTGAAAATTGAAAATTGAAAATTGAAAATTGAAAATTGAAAATTGAAAATTGAAAATTGAAAATTGAAAATTGAAAATTGAAAATTGAAAATTGAAAATTGAAAATTGAAAATTGAAAATTGAAAATTGAAAATTGGAAATTGAAAATTGGAAATTGAAAATTGAAAATTCAAAAGGATGGAATGGAAACTTCCCATGCTTTCAAATGCATCCAACATTCTATTGTTAGATACATTTTTTAACAATTTTACATTATCTTCCCTACGATGTCACAGCTCTATTGCCTTCCTAAGATACATAAACCTGGGAAGGCAATGAGACCTATTCTTTCAGCTGATTCTTCACATATTTATAATAGGTGGTTATCAACATTTACAAAATTAGCCAGAAAGTTTTGTAATTAAAAATTTATTTGCAATTATGAATAAACTAAGTTGGGTATTCTGGAACCGTTGGCGATACTTGACACTGAACACTGTTTACACTGTTTACACTACCACCACACCAACACTAACACATTACACTACCTTACGCGCGTTTCGATAACCAAGTTATCTTCTTCAGAGACTGAAGGTAAAGGTTATGAGCAGCATGTTTCTGAACATGTTTTAGCTCGTAATCATTCAATAAGTTGAGATAGTGTGAAATTGTGAGAAAGGTATATCTAACATTAGAATAGAATGTAATAATAGTTTGAATAAAGACAAAGGACCTATACCTTATAGTCCGTTGTATAGTGGGGTTTTATTTTTCTCAATGGTATTACAAAA
The DNA here is from genome assembly GCA_947563755.1 of Lochmaea crataegi. Classification (NCBI taxonomy): domain Eukaryota; kingdom Metazoa; phylum Arthropoda; class Insecta; order Coleoptera; family Chrysomelidae; genus Lochmaea; species Lochmaea crataegi. The sequence goes on from OX387429.1 coordinate 37,469,825, forward strand.
TAATGGTCACATTTTTATCTCATCGTAAATTTTAATGTGTCTATGAAATTAGAAAACTATTTGAGTGAAACGAATACCAAAACTTACATAAAATTGTTATTCACGTTTGTCATGCCTAATTAAATGTATAGCTCTATAAGAAATAATTGAAACATTTTTGCTTAGGTAAAGCTAGACAAAAATCGACCATCTTCAAGATGGATGTGAAGAGTTTTAGAAAATACTATTTTTTTTTCAGATGTTAATATGGAGCGGACACTACCAAATGGAATAAACTGTTGATATACTGGAAATCAATCTCATTTTAGTTTTATGGATTCTATTTTGCTTGATTATTTCAAATGCTAAGCAGTTTAAATGGGCTTCAAAAATATCATGTGTTTTCAGAAATAAGTGAGTTTTGAAAACGTAGGAATTTAGTGTAATGGATTCGAAATTAATTACGTGGAAAAAGTTATAAATTTGTCCATATAGATCAGTAAGAAGAAATGAGAAAACTTATATTCATGCGATGTAAAATATACTTACTTTTATTTAACTCCAGGTTTACTCCTTCTACAGTATAATATAATATGTACTATAAGATTCCACTAGCCTTAGTTATTTACACCGGATTTTATGTGATAACTGTAACTCCGTAATAATTATGAAAGTATGCAAAATACATTTTTTTCGGTCATTGGTCTATTAGATTTTATATCGGCGACGACTTATATAAATTAAATTAATGTTTTAATCTAACACGCCAAACTATCATTATAAACTTTTTACATCGTCCCATAAAGAATCCAAGCAGGTGCTTTATATAGTCATATTAAAAAGGCGTTGGCTAGCTACCTACATTGTAACAAGCTTGTTGTTTAAAGGAAGAAAAAGAAGTGCGTGCTTTTTTATTTTAGATTGATGTGGCAACTTATTGTTTATTATTTGTAAATTGCCAATAACATTAGGTAATCAGCAAATGTTAATTGCTCTAAGAGTGTACAAGGAGTAGTCAGTAATCATGCAGGTGTGAAAACAATGGTATGCACAACATTTCTATAGCCAAACATTTGCGGCGGAAGGTACAGGGTTATTCATTATATATTGACCCCTTTATCTTAGGTTAGGTTAGGTTTGTCGTAAGTGGTTCTATTAAGACTTCCACTGCGAATCGTAAAAGTCCATTGTGGCTTACACCTATTCATATTTCACCAAACAAGTACAGTTCAACTCTTGAAGCGGTTATTACATCGAAACCATACCAGCTATGAGCATAATTCTCGAACCATTTGATAGAGGACGAATTGATCTAATTAGTAGATAATAAGTTTTCCAATTTTATAATTGACAAACTTATATAGGGTGGACATTTTAAAATGTTCTTTTATAATATACATTCCTTATAAAAATGTACAGACTGCACCTATGGAATCGAAGCGATCAAATAGTAATCAAACAGTTGGAAGTGTGAAACAAATTTAACACTAGCCCCTATGACTATTCAAATACGAGAAGCTTCTGAGTCATATATGAGGTATATAAGAAAATATGCATTTTACCCATTAGTAAAATAATTTCATTTATCACCAAATCGAAAATGATTATCAATAATATATATTTATATGTGATCTAGTGTCTGATAAACAGTTAACTATTCTGTTATCAAAGATTTGATCACTTTTCTTCTCCCTCAAACTAATACCACCGGCATCTTTACTTAGAATTTAAAATTTTTAAATACTTGACGTTTAATATCAGATATGTAAATATCATGACCACTTGATTACAAATCTATCCATATTCTTGATAAAACTTCTATTGACTACCCAAGTAACAATTAATGCTGATTATTGATTGAATAAGCGCCTAAGCCGTTTATTGTTCAGTCTAAAGCTGAATATTGGTATCAAACTTATGTTGAATAAACCCTTGTTAAGGTCTTATTCACCCAAAAGTGGAGAATTTATCCAGCTATTGCTGGACTTTATGGCTTCCAGTCATGACTGAAGAATAGCTTCTTCAGCTCTTATTCAGTCTTGCAGTTCAGCCTTTATGCAGCCATAAAATAAAAAGCAGTTTTTAACCCATATCTTCAGTCTTATATCATTTATTTATCTCAATTACCACAGTCGTTACATGCTATTTATTATATTTAAATTTGCAAATATTTTTACTTACCCTTTTTTTCTTCCTTTCTTCGGCGGGGATTGAACCTGCGACCCGTGGTTTAACATTTTACAATCGAGTGATCTCTAGCGTCTGCGCCAATCGAACACATACTTGGTGTTTGCGAATAATGGTATTTATAAATAAGCTATATGGTTGCATAGTGGCTGAATAGCTGTACAGATGAAGGAGAGTGAAATTTATAACCTCTACAAAATTTATCAGTTTGGGTTTGTTTATGGTGTGTGTGTATAAAAATGCAATCAAACAATAAGGGTAAGAAAGTATATTCTTTAGTATTTTAATTAATAAAATTTATTTATTCAATTGCATTTTTCTAGTTTTAACTCTTATAATTTCAGGATTCTGCTTAGTAGAAACAATAGAGGCAGGTTAGAAATTAATAACATTATGCATTGAATTGTTGTGTTCTTTTTTACAGTTCTTAATTATATTATAATAAATATATTTGTTTTTTTTGTACACATACCCGTATTTTGGTGGTTGTCAATAGTTGGCTATTGTATGATGTAAAGGTATAAAAACAAAAATATTATCTTTATAGTGGATGGCTACTAATTTACAAAATAGGTATATCATCTGGATTGTAAAATGTTAACATTTGTAAGTTAAATGCGTCTGCACAATATATGTGTAAATAAGATGAGCAAATAGGTGTTTTGAAAAAAATCTTCTTTTTTTAATAGAAAAGCCTTAGATTTTCATTTTTCCATTTTCTGTTAAAGCTGTGAGTTCCACTTTTTTAATATTTTCTTATTGACCTATTCATTTCTCTACTGCATATAACGTTTAGTGTCAAGTGGTCAAGTGACATATAATAAAAAACATAACCTTAAAATCGCTGAATGATACGGCTGCATCCATAAACTCACACTTCAGTGAATATCAAATGGCTGAAGAAGGTATATTTAAAAGTATCTAATTTTTTGTTCACATCCAGCTACTACGTATATCTGAACAATATCATCAAAATGGGCTGAACAAGTACTTCTTCAGTCCGTTAATGATAGCTGAACAGTGGCTTTTAACTTTACTGAAGAAGGGTTTATTCAGTGCATACTAAGCTGACTATGAATAGCTGAACTACAGATGTTCAGATTTCTGTAAAAGCGCTTTACCAGCTCATGTTCAGCCATTTTAAAATAGCTGAACAATGAAATATTTGATGGGCAGAAAAGGCGCTTCTTCAGCCTGTATTCAGCTAGTAATGAATAGCTGAACAACGCCAGATTAAGTAAGCTGAAGAAATGCTTATTCAAGCTATGTTCAGCCACATAAGCATATTGCTGAACAATATCTAGTAAGTTGGCTGAAGAGGCACTTATTCAGTATTTAGTTCAGCTCTATCGATGTAGCTGAATAATGGCATCTATATTGACTGATTCAACGCTTATTCAGCTCATTATTCAGGTCAGTAGTTTAATCAGCGTTTAACACCCTTAACCAACTACTAATCAGCGTATTGTCTGAACAAGCTCAATAAATCAGCGTTTATTTGTTGAAATTCATATTTTCTTCTATATCTCGTATACAACCTGGAACTTTTCATGTACGATGATTGAATTGTATGTTTTAAGCTTTACAGAACTTTTTATGGGGAATAACTTTTTTCCGTAAAAAAGATCATAAAAAAGTTTCCCGTATGCTGCGAGTTTAAGTGGACACACTGTATAATTTGATTAGAACCTACTGCTTGAAAACCAAACAATGTACATTTTAAAATACGCTGCAATTAAATAAATATCAAGTTCCTAATCATTCCCTTCTGAGTAACTATAAATCCTACTCTACTGAATGGTGACAAATTTTCAAAGCCCCTATCAATAATCTTCATAAAAAAAAGAAATCAACCATCATTACGAACCCTCTAACGTGAATGCACTCGCTTCACTATAAAAGTATCGTGGGGAATGTACACAACTGGTACACGTGACCCAGGTGTTTACTTACAACATTGTTTAAGTATTATATAAGTAATATACTAGTTTTTCCTAACATTATAATAAACTATACAAGTAATACGCATCATTCGAGACCAATACATAAAATCGACAGCTATTCGCTCCGAATGAAGCCATGGTAGGGGAAGCTAAACCGACACCAGCGTTCCCAGTGGTCAGTTTGAGCATTCAGGAGGCTATTTCTAATGAAATTGTGAGCAAATACACGTGAGCATTTTAATTTTGCATTAATTAAAAACAATAACGAGAATGAGTCACCTGAGTTGTTGTGTTGTGAATTGTAAAAATACAAGCAGAAAAAGTGATTGTAAATTTTATGAATTTCCGACGGAGAAATGGAAAATAAATCAGTGGATAACTGCAGTAAGAAGGCGAAAGTAAGTATAGCATAATCACAAAAACCTTTGAAAATTCGTGAGTTTAGTAAAAATAAAACGACGTGCTTACATTTCTTACTTTTAGTGTAAACACACTCCAGCAGCCTCCTTGAGATCATATCGTGTGTGGCGCTGCAGTCACACTCGGAGCGAATAGGATTTTCTTGAATTTCTGCATTTGATGAGTTTCACATTATTAGGTTGAAGATACCCCAAGCAGCATTATTCTGACTTCCGACATAATGTTGTCTTAAATAAACGTTGGTTTTGGGTGCAACAAAGCGTAGAAACATATGCTACAGTTTCGGTCATGAAATTTCGCCTTGAACTTTTTGTTTAGATTATTTGACCTACGGACGGACGTTTTAAAGTAGTTTAGATATCTGCACGTTTTATCAAATGCCATGTAACTTCATTTTCATTCATGTTTAAAAAATACATGAACTTTTTATATGTCCGATTTATTGAATATTTCCGTCTTATAAGATTTCCGAATCACGAGAAAACAAAATAAAACCTGTAGACAAACATCAACATTTTACAAAAATAAAGCTGAATACAAATTGAACAGTCAAAAAATACGGTCTTTGTATACTATTTTTAATATAATAATTTCACTTTTTTAAATTAAACTTACTCTTTATAATTAATTTCACTATTTGATGAAAAGCCAATGAAAAGTTTAAAATATAATTATTTCGATATTTGCATATCATCGCCAGAATGACAGAAGTTACATTTGATGTGATGTGATATACTATGTTTACAATGTAAGTAAAAAATTGTTAAATGTAAAAACAAAAATATCCTTTTTAAAAAAGTCTGGGATATATAAACTAAAATGTCCAGAATGTAATGCTGCCTTAGATAAAATGAACACTTACGAGCAATCATATTAAAACATCCAGATAAATCACATTACGCAAAACATTTACTTGACACCAAACATTCATTAACACCTAACACAGAACTAGAAGTACTGCATATTTGTGATAAGAAACAAGAACTAGATTTCCTTGAAGAATTAGAAATTAGAAGACACTTGAGACCCACAACATGAAGTTGTCAATGAACATATAGGGACCTCTCCACTATTGAATTGTCTTTTTAAGTAACCATTGTAAAGATCAGCAGATATAGTTTTCCTTGGTTTCTTATATCGTTGCACAGTTATACTGATCTTAAATGGGAAAAAGATATCCAGGATGTCCCCATAGGGCTAGTAATACCTAAACTTTAATATTTGTTATATCATATCTTCTTCTTTTTTCTATTCATATATATTAAGTCAATCACAAGATAGGTCACTCACTATCTGGTCTAGCCCAAATATTAAACATCAAGTAGGCATCACATAAATTGTAACTTCTGCAATTCTGACGATGATATGCAAATATCGAAATGATTATAAATGATATTTTAGTTTTATAAACAGTTAGTTAAATTTAAAAAAGTAATATGAGTAGATTCCACAAAGTAAGGGTCCAAACAGTAAATTGAAAACTGAACTTCGTTGTATATTTTTGTTTTGGTTGTAATGAAAATGTAAGTTATATTATTATATTGTTTATAATTTGCCTGACTCAAAATATAAGACATGAGACATAGAAATACCTCATCCATATTTTATTAAGTTTTAAAGACTTCCACATTTCTACCAGAATAAATTACTCAAGTTATACTACTAATTGTGGACAAAGTCCAAATTTCTTAACACTTGAAACAAAGTTGCGTTAAGCAACGTTGATGAATTTGGTCAAGTACACAATAGTGACTCTATATATTGCTTTATCTTATATTGCTGTGAAGCGTTGTGGAAGTTTAATAAAGATTATGTTTCGAAAACTTTTAGTACCAATACGCAAAGGAGAAACTACTTTTCCATAGTCTCCATGTCGGTGACAAAGCCAACGAATATATCTAAATTTTATCAATCAATCTTGCATTGATACCATCATTGTGCACATGCTCGTTGTTTTATGATGGTTTGGCAATAGGGTATTGTTAATGGAAATTTGAATTCATCACAGTTTTTAACCATCCTGAAAATACGAGTGATAAATAATAGTATTTCATTAAGAGTCCAAAAGTACGCTTTTCCCGTGCGAACGTGACAATTCATGCATGGACGTGTGATGAACAATACTTTTAATTGCCTCTTCAGAAATAACAAATCTGGAAGCTCATGATAATATGACCATTAGTGATAGGATTTTTAGTGAGGTATGATGAAAAATATATTTCCATGTATGTGTGTACTTCCTATTTCTTAGGAACCTAAGCGAAATGTGTATGTGCCTGTTGTTATAAAAATCTGAATTAATAAAGATCGATTCTGTGGCATTCATAGTATATTTGCTTTAAAATAAAATTTTTTATTTTTGTTATGTAGACATCCTGTCGAAGTAAGGATTGTGAACTGAAAATCGATCGTGTAGCTAAACGAAGCTGAAAAGATCATTGAAGTGATAAATATTCTAAATGCCAATTTCCATTTCGAGCTTGTGTTATTGAATTTTATATCGAAAAATTTGTTGTTTAATCAGTTGATGTTTTAAAATGGGTTAACAGTCACTCATTACTTTTTCCTCCTCAGTTATGTTAAAAATAATCGATAAAGCTGTTTTACCTTATGACAAAAAGAATCAGCTGTCCATCCAATATTTACAATATAAACCGATAGAAATCTGTTAAATCAGCATCAAAATGTATTTTTTTCCATGTGAGTCGGCTCGAAAGAAAGGCTTGGGAAGAGAGGCCATTATGAGCTTCCCGCCGCCAAATGTAAAACACTCGGTATAGAGACAATGCTGGCCGAAATGGAATAAATCAGGTTCGCTAACAGGACGAGTCCGTGATGGGTCAGACAGCATAATGCCCTTCGGTATAATGAAATACCGGATTTAAATTGTATCGGCCGGCGGTACACAAAGGTACTTCTTCTACTTATAAACGTGTATGCAAGGTACGTCATTCATGGTGATTTTCGGTTACTTTTTCAATCGATTGTCTGTTGCAGATCTCGGATTTTCATCTTTTCTAACAATATAAGATTTACAATGGACGACAATATTTATTATATCATAAATATAATTACTCGTTTACGCCTTTAAGAAAAAGTATATAGAATTTTCGGATATAACCACTTCATTCCAAAATTATGAAACTTTAATAATTACAAGTTTTTTATGGAAGTAAAAGTTAAACCAATATGGTGAAATAGGTTTGAACTAACTTTGTAGTGCTTTGAAAATATTGGAACGAATTTCAAACTTGATATTAGGAATAATATTTAAATATTTGAAGAACCCGTCCAGCGGAAATTATGTGACCTGACAAAATTCTGTTACAAAATACTAGGGAAAAGTGATGAAATATTTCAAATAAACGGGAATGTGATATTGAACATATACTAATTTCGAATCAAAGGCTAAAGAAGGTATTAAGACATAAACGAGAGCACGAGTATTCATATACAATAGTGAAAAAAATTATGCATTTATATATCCATTATTGCTTTAGGATTATTATTTAGCAAAATAAAGTCATGTTCGTTGTATCCAATATAGCATATTTCTTTCAATTAATGACAATCACATATATGAATTAATTTATTGAAATCAAAATCCCATCACATTTAACTTTTGGACAAGTAGGAATATGAAATATTGATCTAGTGCTTGAGCGAAGTTGAGTGAGGATCAACATAAATTGGATAGGCTCAGCATTTCATTTCAAATAATTTGGAATTCATGGAACCAGCAGGAGAAATATTGAACATTGCTGTAGCTGTGAGAGTTTTTGAAACTTTCATTTCAGCAATTTTCTTTTGCTTCAAAATATTGCATGGTTTAATCTTTGAATTCATGTTTATCGTCACCGAATACTTAAATTTTAACTTTTTTATGTTGGTCGTTACCAATCAACTTTTGTTATTGTCATTTTCATCTTTGTTTTCTCAGGGGAAGTTGCGGCAGCAAAATACCAAAACTGTTTACTCTTAATTTTTTTTGAACCTTCAACTGCTGCTCAGTGACAGCTGCCCTCGGTTATGAGATGATAAGTAACCTTCTCCCGTAGCAATCTGCAGGGTCAAGCGGTAGTGAAATTGGGCTTACTCTCCACACGTCCTAATTTATCAGTAAATAACAACCCAACCTTTTCCGTCACCTAAAATCCACAGATAACTTTTAAAATTAACTCTACTGTCACTCTCACGGTACAATTTGCAGGGTATTAGAGAGGGGAGCAGCGGGATGGGATCGACCAAATACTCAACTAGCCGATATTGGGAAGTGGTTGAGAAATTGGAACGACTGCAGTACACACGAGACGATCGGCAGGGATCCTGCCGATTAGACCCTGTAGTCAATTGGGACGTGTTGGTAGTTAACTCAATTTTACTATCGCTCGACCCTGCTGATTGGTCCCTTTAGATTGCTACGTGAGTATTGTACTATACATTGGAAGTTCAGTGGCAACAGTATTGTATATTTTTGAAAAATCGTTTTTTCTAGCACTACGAATCGTCAAAATACAATGACATTGGTGAGTAATAAACAACTGTGAACTGTGGAATAAATAATAGTAGGTATATTCATCCAACACTCCCCTTTTCTAGTCTATGCAACACAGGAAATAAATTTTTAATAGTTTATTAAATTAAAACATCCTTGTAATTTAAATTTGGCTACGTACATGATTAAATTAAACTTAGAAACAGCTTCTGATATCGAAGATGACCTAGTTTTTTTATTGTATAAAATATCATGCCACGAATAAAATGTTTAATAATCTAATCCAGGAAAAATGTACTTCCCAAAAAACTTGTTCTACGTTTTGGCAATGAACACCACTGTGTTTAAATAATGCCATGAATGACCGACCCCTTGGCGAGAAAATAGTCACAAAGTATCTGGCTGCATGGATACCTCCAAATGCACTGAATCAACGAAAAAAGTATATTTGTAGGTATATGTTTAATTGATATTTCCTTCGAAGCCACCTGAATACACATATTATAATATAATTGAGCCAGTTAAAACTGTCAGTTTTATAGATTTTATAAATGTATTTTTTTGCTGCTTATTTATTGGGCTGATCAACTTTATACGTATTTCTTTACGTTGTGGATTATATCGTTATTTCTGTAGAGTTGGTTACTACTATTCATTTATATTTACATTTACATAGACGCCAGAATCTGAGTACGACTTCTATAAGAAGTTTATGTAAATAATTGAGTCATGAACATTTTTGCTACTTGATTTTTTTTATTTAATTCAGCTCAGTCACTTATGAAGTACATTTTTTTAATTCCTAACTATTCATAATTCAATCTGTAAACCAATTACTTCACCAATTTTTGAGACACACCATTAACAATAAGAAATGTTGAGTTCAACAAAATATTCAACCAATTGGTAAAAAAGCGGTATTTCTAAATATACAACGACTCTAGTCGAATGCTCTCGGTTCTTGGTCGGACAAAATATTGCAGAAGGTTTTTTTAATAAATTCTATATAATCATCTGCTGTTTAATTAAGTCAGTAATACCGATCAAGGTCGGTTACCTACTAATATAGTTTTCCAATGTTTTTAAAAATTTCTAAAATAACCCGCATTACGTTCAAATGAGCAGATGCAAAAGTCATACAATTACCTGGACCATCTATTATTAATTTAATAAAATATTTACAATGCACAGGAATTCAAGAATATGGGCTAGTGTGACCTGAAAAAAAAGTACCATCATGGATCTTCAAGGTTGTAACAATTTATTATTGACTCTGAGTCGAATTGACCGGGACAACCGATCAGGTGAATTCGACAGATGTTTTTCATGACCGCAATATAATTGGAATATAAGTTTTTATGCATGCTAATAAAAAGACGACAATAATCAACATTTTACTGATATGTAACCATTGCTTTCATCCAAAAGATATGAGAATAAATTCAGTAACTCATCAGTAAAAATGGAAGATATGAGAAGTGTAGTCTTATGCTTCTTTCTACATCATTGCAGGCAATATGTCCATAAACGAATGAACAACAACAATATTATTACTTACCATTCTTTCATTCATGATAATTCATTTAACTGTTAGTTTAAAGGTAAGCATCCTCAAACTAAGTATAAGTATTTGATATTGGTTGATACTAGATATGTTGGATGATTGTCTCACAGCTAAATTAGTGCTGGTTAAGCTTTTGAGGAATCCCTTTTGTAATATGTAGAGGTGTGCATTTTTAAACTCTACCTGTATGATTGATTTCAACCACTACAGTTGAAGCTAGATAATATAGATAACGTTAAGTATTACGAGGATTTAAGTAAAACTGAAAGCTTGCCATTGTTTGTGAGGACCTAATGGCTTATAACAAAAGAAGAAGAACAATTATACTGCAACAAAACTAGGACACAAGCCGCTCATCCTCACATCTCGCTCACATCACGCTCAATCAATAGTCCTCTTCCTACAGTGGTATTTTTAAATTACAGTTTTCACCTACGAACACCCCTGTAAGCAGTCAATAACAGTGGACAATCAATGTAAGATATAACGCACGTTAAAAAAAAACGCACAGCTGTAAAGTAAATCTTACGGCTTCCCTAGCAACCACTTAGCAACTGTCAATAGACATCGCCATTTTATTCAAAATTTACTATTTACATATAAGAGGTTGAATTTTATTCTATATGTAAATGGGAGAAAAAATTGCATTTAATATTAAGAGTTATTTGGAATTATATATTTGTTCCGTTTCCATCAACCCGCTTCTTTTATCTCTCTAAATGTATCATAATATAATAGTAAACATACATAATATGGCATAAGCCGTCAAAACATCAAAATTAAGTGGGCCGCAATAGCGATTTGCGAACAAAACTTCGCATTTTATTATCGGTAGTAATAACCCAAGGACATTGATAATTGTTCGAAAAAATTAAATAACAGATTTCAAAAGCTTGTTGCTTGGAAACAGACCGACGCCGTAGGCGGAGGTCTGTTGCCAATAAGCAACAAGCTTGAAATTTTTTTGCTAATTATAGAAAAAAAAAATACATAGTATATTTGCTTCTATAATTTCATTATTGTTCTCGTCAGTATTATGACAAAATCGTGACATTTTGAAATATTAAATATAAACGTCAAAATCGAAATAAATCAAAATGTATCCATGGCAACGTACCTACTAGAGTGAAAATTTTTTGCTCTAGTAGATATCCAATGAAATCAGTTAATTTGAGGTCATTTGATTAAACACAACCAATCAGAACAACATTACACTGAAAACAGACCATGGGCAAAAAATTTTCCTTATAACTGGTTTGTGTGTGTGTGTGTGTGTAAAGCTTTATTCGATTAAAAAATATCGAGTGACAGTGAAATGGATTTAACTCCACCAAATATAACGGAAATCGCAGAAATAGCCAAATGGAACTTATTACCAGCGAAATCTGAGAGTCGCAACAAACATACGTACCAAAAATTGATGGAATGGAGGTTAAAAAGCGGCGTAAACTTATTTTCCGAGAATGTTATGATGGCATATTTCCAAGATTTGTCAAATAATATGAAGCCTGGCTTCACTTTGGTGTTTTTACTCTTGAGGACCACAATATATATAAATCATAATATAAACATTGCAAGCTATTCCAAAAGAAAATCTGAGGGATTTAAACCCAAAAAATCCCAAATTTTTAAAAAACGAGAACATCAACAATTTCGTAGAAAATGCACCAGGTGATAAATATTTTTTTATGAAGGTAAAATATATTGGCTACAGAATTACTTTTTTTTCTGAATTATGTAAATGGAAAATGTACCGGGCAGTGTGTTGGTATTAATAAAATAGGGAACGTACCAAACAAATCGCTATATACTATATACACTGTTTTCGGCGTTCGTCTGCGACTATTCTTGTTGTCGGCGGATGACAGTCATCGACTGTAGCTGAAGGCTATGTGGATAATTCCCTAAATAATCAAGCAAACAATTTATCTAAAATAGCATGCGCTATAGCAGGTACAAGTAATAGTGATGAAAATGAAAGTTTACCAAACATCTCTAATAATGTAAATTTTTCCTATGCTTCAACAAGCAAAGCAACTAATTCATCATTTGTATTTAATAACTGTAGTGTTACTATAAACAATTAATATCATAACTAATATTACGTAATTAAATGTTATACAATAAAATTATTAAAAATATCTATTGTTGATGTTGTTCAAGTATTATTAATAATAAGATTATTAATACAAGTACAAGTAGGTCGTAGGTAAAGTATAGTCCGTAACTCGTGTTGTAAAGCATTTTACGCACTCACGCAACTTTTTCATTCGTGCGTAAAATGCTTCTTACAACACACGTTACGTAATATACTATTAACTCAATTCAAGTCACTACCACGTTAATATCCTTATCAGCATGTCGTTCGTACATACATTCTATTTAATTTACTATTCAAAAATGATGCATTATGTTGAGAAGTTACCAAGCATCGTAAAAAATACCACCCAAGAATATAGAATTCAATCAAAATGAGAAATCTCACTAAGATCGTTACCACAAGTTTTGGTAAACCATCAATGATTCGGTTCGATTTTTGTTGATACCCAAGATAATTCTATTTATTCAGTGACAAGTATATCAATAATGAAATCGAAGTCAGTTGAAGGCAGGGTCTGGACTCAGTGACCATCTGTGCATAATATAATTCAGAATTTTGAACCACGAGGCTGCTTAGGTCCTATCCAAAAACTGTTGTAGTCCCCTTGATGACAAAGAAATGTTAAAAATATTGGCTCGTGCTAATGCAATACAAGCCAATTGCTGCTGCAGTGAATTCAACTGCTACAACTGTTTAAATAATTTTATAGAATGATGGATATCGGTCGTATAAAGGAGAATCCATCAAATTCTGTATACGACGAATGAAATTTTGTGAGGAAGTAATGGAAAAAATTAATAATAACGAAGAGTTCACAAAGATCATAATTTTATCGGACGAGTGAAGTTTTCCATTAGCTGGCCATCACAATCCTTCAAGGGTCCGGTATCGGTAAAGGGAAAACTTACACCGGTTTTTCAAATTACGCACCCAGTACCCACGAAATTGAATGTTTGTGCTGCCCCTCAGAATTTGAATTTATTGCAACAACATATTTTTCCCGAAATCCATCGATTAGCAGATCACAAGTGATATGATTCCGTTTTAGAATTTACCTAAATTTATTTTTGTCATTTTGAATAAACTCGTGTACTTAGTAATAGTATTTTATGCAACGATCATGTAATGATAGCCATTAAGACACGAGCATGTTGTAGGATACGAAACGAGCCGCAGGCGAGTTTCGTATATAATATGCGAGTGTATTAATGGCCATTACATGAAAGTTGCATACAATATTTTTTCTACTCCGATTAATAAGAATTATTTAATTAATAATTATCATATATAGTTACTTTTGAAAATCAAAATTATTTGACAGCTGTCAAATTAAGTGTCACCTAATATAATTAATTTCAGAAATGTCAACCAGGTATCCATGGCTATATTAAATATTGTGCGAATGTCGCATTCCTATTGGCTTAAAAATCTGTATCATAATGAAAATTTGTATCATAATGAATATCATTATGATACAGATTTTAGTCTTTTAGTAAGTATATTATAAAACAGGAGTAGAAAAAATATATTATAATACCAAGAAGCAATAATAAAATCAAATCTTCCCAGTTTTTTTATTCCGTCTCGTATCAGTAACGGTGCGACAAACGTGAATACCGTGGTGGTATGAGAATTTATAATAAAGCTTAATCCTCAAATTGATTTAGCGTTTGCATAATTACAATTCATAAATATCCACGCTCATGCTCAACTTTTTTCTGGTTAAATTTACTGTAGATCGGTCGGTAGTGTAAGGACGATAGTGAACAAGAATTAATAAAATCATAGTCCCTGTATTCGCGCTTGAGTGGCTTGTACTGTAGATGTATCGGTTGAACTTTCTTTCTCAAACATCCAAATGGAATAAATTTGATAACGAATAAATGAGGGCGTGTTGGGAAAAACGCTTGGACACGTCGATTTGTATTTTTAAATGAGCAATTAAAAAAAATTATATAGGGTGTGACAGTATGTGACAGTGGCCAATACCAACTTTCCTATTTTAAATGCAACCCCCTGTATATTATTTATTTTTTGGATTCTTCAGAAAATTCTAGACATAATTTATGTACAATGTCCTATACCTATCTTCAATTGTTTCGGAAATATTAAGTGTTTTCAGATTTATTACAAAAATTAATATTGAAAAATGAAAATTATTTTCTTGTCCTCCGGCCGGAAAGTGTCAACTTTCGGGCCGCCGCGCTAAACGAAGTTGTCGCTTTCCGGCTCCGTCGAACAGAAAAATAGTATACAGACCTCGGCCAGTAAATAAGAAAGCCTCAGATCACATGTTTGTCGACAATTACATGTGATCTGAGACATTTCTTACTTTACTGGCCTAGGTCTGTAATATACTATTATTTCACAAATTCGCTAAATTACACTCAATACTTATTTCCCATTTAGCTCTTGATATTGAGAAAGTAAGCAAAAACCATTCCTGCGTTCCTTTTTTCTGATATGAAATAAAAAAAATACAAAAAGAGTTTTGTTCATTTTCGTATAAAACTCATATCCTTAGCAACTTGTTGTCTGCCTGCATGACAGTAGTGATCAGTGCTATTGTCGTTTGAATTTCGTTTAACTGTACGTAATAATATCAGAAAAATGGTTCATTTAACAGAAATGCACAAAATAACCATTCTACAAATGGTTGGTTATGGATATAACACACGGACACAAATGGAAGTTTCTCGCTTTTTCCACGAAAAATTTCCAAATTTGCCGCCTATATCCCAAGGAATAATTAGCAAAATAGCAAAGCAGTTTCGTGAGCTTGGACATGTAAGACAGATACAAGTGATGATACGAAATTGGATATTATGCTTGAGTTCCAAGAAAACCCACATAATTCTGGTAATAACAATATAATTCAACGTTAGCCACACATCAACTTTTCGAATATTAAAGGAAAGTAAAATGCATCCCTATAAAATGATGCCAACTCAGGAGCTCATTGAAGACGATTTCGATAGGAGAACTTAGTTTTTGTGAACAAATGATGGAAATGATAGATAACAATGTGATCCAATTAAAAGATGTTTTGTTTTCTGATGAGAGCATATTTAGACTTTACGGTCATGTTTGTAAGGAGGGAAAAACTTGACTTGAGGAGAATGAGTGATTTGTAAAGATTGATATATTTAATTAGAATTTAACTTTTAATTACTTACTGTGTACTTACATTGTATTGTTTATAATATAGATAATAAAACAAATCTAAATGTTGAAAATAACTATTTACAAGACACTGGACGTGATGCCTGGATTTAATTGAACAGTCCATGTGGACATGGTCCAAGTAGGTTGAACAACCGAGATGACGTACCTGGAATTAGATAGAAAAACACTCTGAGTATTCAATTTGCCATAAATAATAATTAATTATTTAACTAACGATTAGTATAGTTGAAATCCCCAAAATTAATGAAAGTATTAATAATATACAAGGTGCATCTTATGTGTTTGAACTGTGATTATGCATATCAGTACTAAAGTAAAGTTAAAACTTCACTTGATCAAAAATAAATGCCTAATAGTAAATATTTAGGGTTATTAGGAAAGGTGCAAGGGGCGCAAACTCTCCCCAATGCATGTAAGGAATATGTGGCACAAACTCTCCACAAACAATATTATAACTACTGTAAGTGGCACAAACTCTCCACAGTACAGCAAAATAATATTACACTGCAAGTGGCACAAACTCTCCACAGTACCGCAACATAATAATACACTGCAAGTGGCACAAACTCTCCACAGTACAGCAAAATAATAATACACTGCAAGTGGCACAAACTCTCCACAGTACAGCAAAATAATAATACACTGCAAGTGGCACAAACACTCCACAGTACAGCAAAATAATAATACACTGCAAGTGGCACAAACTCTCCACAGTACAGCAAAATAATAATACACTGCAAGTGGCACAAACTCTCCACAGTACAGCAAAATAATAATACACTGCAAGTGGCACAAACTCTCCACAGTACAGCAAAATAATAATACACTGCAAGTGGCACAAACTCTTCACAATACAGGGGGGTGGAAGGAGATATAGGTGACGTGAGAAGTCACCCTGTATCAGGAATGGACAAACCGCAAGTGGCGCAAACTCTCCACAGTACAGTATAGGTATGTGAGTTAAACTGCAAGTGGCACAAACTCTCCACAGTAGAGCTAAATAAGGTTACACTGCAAGTGGCTCAAGCTCTCCACAATACAGGGGGGTGGAAGGAGATATAGGTGACGTGAGAAGTCACCCTGTATCAGGAATGGACAAACCGCAAGTGGCGCAAACTCTCCACAGTACAGTATAGGTATGTGAGTTAAACTGCAAGTGGCACAAACTCTCCACAGTACAGCTAAATAAGGTTACACTGCAAGTGGCTCAAGCTCTCCACAATACAGGGGGGTGGAAGGAGATATAGGTGACGTGAGAAGTCACCCTGTATCAGGAATGGACAAACCGCAAGTGGCGCAAACTCTCCACAGTACAGTATAGGTATTTGAGTTAAACTGCAAGTGGCACAAACTCTCCACAGTACAGCTAAATAAGGTTACACTGCAAGTGGCTCAAGGTCTCCACAATACAGGGGGGTGGAAGGAGATATAGGTGACGTAAGAAGTCACCCTGTATCAGGAATGGACAAACCGCAAGTGGCGCAAACTCCACAGTACAGTATAGGTATGTGAGTTAAACTGCAAGTGGCACAAACTCTCCACAGTACAGCTAAATAAGGTTACACTGCAAGTGGCTCAAGCTCTCCACAATACAGGGGGGTGGAAGGAGATATAGGTGACGTGAGAAGTCACCCTGTATCAGGAATGGACAAACCGCAAGTGGCGCAAACTCTCCACAGTACAGTATAGGTATTTGAGTTAAACTGCAAGTGGCACAAACTCTCCACAGTACAGCTAAATAAGGTTACACTGCAAGTGGCTCAAGCTCTCCACAATACAGGGGGGTGGAAGGAGATATAGGTGACGTGAGAAGTCACCCTGTATCAGGAATGGACAAACCGCAAGTGGCGCAAACTCCACAGTACAGTATAGGTATGTGAGTTAAACTGCAAGTGGCACAAACTCTCCACAGTACAGTAGGATTGGATGAATAGGAAATGCAACAACAAATTAATGTTCTTAATAACGTTGAATAATAAAGAACTTTAAACAAAGTTATTATTAAAAATAATTAGCAAATATATATACTCTATGTGATAAAATATCTTTTAAATTCAAATATCAAATAACAGGCAAAACTGAATTACTCTGTGAGATAGACTCACCTATTTAACTCCTGATATGCACCACAATACACACTATATTTTATATATTTAAATTTATCTGGCTCAAGTGAACACTTTAGTTATCTTCTAGCAACTAAAACCCAAATCGTTCTTAAAACCTTTCTTTCCCCTTTCGTGGCCTCGAAGGCTACGTGACATTATGATATTTCACTTATCTGTTTCAGACAATTGGTTGTTTTGTCGAGAAATGGATTTCTGAAATATTAGGGTATACCCATGATTTAATTCGTTTTATTTGGAACGAAAACTATTTTAAGAATAACAGGGTGAGAAAAAAAAATTGTCTTACATGTTAATCGTCAAAATTGCCGCTATTGGTCTAATGAGAATCCTCACTGGATGAGAGAAGAACATACGCAATATCCTGAAAAAGTTGATGTTTGGGCAGGAATTGTTGAAAATCACATAGTAGGTCCCTTTTTCATTTATGGCAACTTGAATGGAGATAAATATTTAGAACTGCTCCAAAATAATGACGTGCCAACTTTGACCATTTTATATCCTGATCCAGCAAACCCACAAGTTCCTGCCAATATAATATGGTTTCAGCAAGATGGAGCACCGCCCCATTACCAAATCATTGTCCGGCAATACCTGAACCAAATTTTTCCAAATCGGTGGATAGGGAGGCGAGGATCGATAGAATGGCCAGCACGATCTCCTGTTCTAACGCCATTAGACTTCTTTTTGTGGGGATATGTCAAAAGTATTGTATACAAAACTAAACCAGTCAACTTAGATGACTTAAAAAGACGAATCACGCTTGCGATTAGATCAGTCACGCCTGAGATGTTGAGTAACGTTAGAAGACATTGACAGATTGCCAAGATGTTCGCGGCGAGCATTTTGAACATTTCCTACATTGACATTAATGTTTTTTGTTTTTTTACATTATCAAGTATTAATTAGTAATACTTATTCATTAGGTTTTTAGTGTAATGTAGCGAATTTGTGAAACAAAGTAATTTTCATTTTTTGATGTTATTTTTTGTAATAAATCTGAGAACACTTAATATTTCCGAAACAGTGAAGCTTTTCACTAATCTGCAGTTAATTAGTTAATAGGTCTATGTATGTATGTATATTGGGGTGACATTCACGGAGACCTAAAAGATCTATTGTGCCCCTTACTTCTACTTAGTTCATTCAGAGACTATTAGCTCCTGTAGTTATATTTCCCGGAAGAATTTTAGCATATCTGCAGGCTTTAACTTAGGTAAATGTCCCTCTTCTATCCAGTAAGTATCTTAGGTTGTGCCCTAGGATTCTGAATTGCGATGCAATTCACAAGTATAAGGATGAAGGTTTTTTCTTTCATGCCACAGAATTCACATTCTTGTTCCTCCACCATTTTGAGATTTTCAGGTGACAAAATGTCCCGTTAGGATCCCTGTTAAAATTATTAGTGCAGTTTTACTTTACAGGCTTTAGTCACCCAGAAGAATATTTGATTGTTCCCCTCTTTGCAAGTTCATCTGCTATTTCATTTCCTTCTATTCCAGTGTGTCCTGGAATCCACAGTGTGGTGACTATATTGTTCTCGCCTAGTTTATTGAGTCTACCTAGGTATTCCCACACCACTTTGGAACTGATTGCACAAGAGCTCAGTGCTTTAATGGTTGCTTGACTATCCGACATTATGATAATCCTTTGCCTTCCATATCCTTTATCAATATTAAACTGGGCACATTTCCTTATGGCGTGAATTTCCGCTTGATACTTTGGGTTTTTCCCAAGCTTTCAGAGTGATTGGTTCCTGTCCCGTACACTCCTACCCCAGTTCCTTCTATTGCTTTTGAGCCGTCTGTGTACCATTGAATGGCATTTTTACCAAGTCTGGTAATGGTATTTGGATCCCATTCCTTCTCGTTGCTCAATTCCGTAACGAATTTCTTTGAAAAGTTATACTTTTTCATCATACCATCTTGTCGCATGTCCCAGGTTTTCAGATTTCTAAGAAGTGAGGAGGTGGTTTTTTTTCAATGATTCCCTCTCTACTTAGTCTGTATTTTGTTCTTTTTGCAACACTTTCCACCACCATATGTAGTGGTGTGAGGTTGAGAATCACTTCCATGGCTGCCGTTGGTCATGATCTCATTACTCCTGTAATGCATATACAGGCTAGTATTTGAATTTTTGAGAGTTTTTCTCTCGTCGTCAATAGGCTAGTTCTACTACTTCACGCAATTGCTCTATAAGTGATAATTGGTCTCTCTATCGCAGTGTACATCCAGCTCAGGATTTTTGGGTTACAACCCCAATTTCTCCCTGTCAGATTCCTGCACACCAGATAAACTTTAAAACAACAAATACATACCCTCTTACCTATGCTGCAAATGTAATGAATGAACAAAATTTTTATATTTTTGATGTACCGACACTTCTTAAATACAGTGGAATCTTAAGATGTATTCCATTTAATTTTTTATTATGTTGAAAAAGTGGTGAAAATGGATTATTTGCAGAATCGAATTAACAGCTTGGATGATTTTCAGAGCCTGACGGAGTGTTTATTTCAAAGACAAGTTCATTGTTGTTCAGAATCTATTTCATGTAGGAAAATTATTTGGATTTTGAAAATGATAATAGTGATGATCCTGCACGTTAAATGTTCTATAACTGATTTTCTATTAAATACCGATTAAAATGAATTCAATGTTTTCTCTAGTTTAAATTACAAAATGATGTTTACCCATGCATATTGCTATGGTCTAGATGAAGGTTAACACCATGATATATCGCATTAGCACTTGTTAAGCTTTTACATGGATTGATGAGCATTCTGGTATAGGGTGTCATGGTTTGCTGGTCAATTTTTCAAGGGGATCAGCTTCTGCTAATTGATTACAATAATTAACAATTAAAAGGTGTCAAAGCAAGTGTTAAAGGTGTTAAAAATTAATAAATATAGTTGTAAGAACCATTAGCAAAGAATTGATGCTCGTTAAGAGGCATAAAGTGTTAAATGCAAATTAATATAGAGACTGATTTAAAGAAATATCATTTCAACGGTTCTACTAATTAATTTAACAGCAGATATATATCCACATACGACTTTTACGATTAACTTAACTACGATCTATGATCCAGAACGCAAACATTAGACAGAGTGTTCATTTTCCTACTCTCGCATGGTTTATTTTCATTTCTTTATATATAAAGGGTAGTTACGGCTCAATAGTTGAAAAATGGAACAACAAGGTTGTATGGGGTACAGCCAAAATATTTTATGGGTTGGTAAAGAAGACTATTTTTAACTAATCCAAGGTTTCGATAATGTTTATTATCATTTTCAAGGCTAAAAGTATGAAAATTATTGTTACAATTTGGATAAAAATTGTTTTTAACAAAACTTATCAGCAAGTGAGGTAATTCCTTTGATAGCGGATATTCGCTTGGCAAACATGGAAACTTATCTTAACAAACTAATATTACTACTTTTACAAATGTTTTCTTAATTAAAAAATTACTTAAAATGTTAAATATTACAAAATCATTCTTGTTGGTTTCATTTCCAAGTACACAAATGTATTTAACAAGTAACTGACCAAGTTTTTTTATTGAGATGAAAAAGTTATTAATTCGAAATATAAAATACTTTTTTTTGGAAAATACACTACTACCAACACAACTAGTACCAAGTGAAATCATTGCGCCAATTTTAAATCAATTTATTGTATTTAAACTGTGTAAATAAATTAAATTCATAAAAACAGGAAAAAACATAATGTGTTACTAGTAATGTTGATATCTGCATAACATTCTTCACTTTTGATTTTATTTTCTCCATCCCTTTTAGCAGTTGCCAATTGAAAAAGTGCTACTAGTGGAGTATATGGAAAATTAGGAGACCCACTAAATCAACTTGAAGCCTCAGATCTATCACATAAGAAACCATGAGTTTGTCCAAGGAATTGACAATTTAAAAAAATATAAATAAAAAAATTAAAAATAAAATCGAAACTTTACTCTCGAAAATGCAGACAAGTAAATACAACACAATAGGCAGCTACTATTATAAATGAAACTAACGGTTTCTAATTAATTCCACTATTTAATGAAACAGTTGATGAACGTTCTGAAAAATTATTGATAATTATTTTGATATTTGCATATCATCGTCAGAAGTTACATTTTATGTGATGCCTACTTGATGTTTAATGTTTTGGCTAGACCGAATAGTGAGTAATTAACTTAACTTATATATAAACAGAAAAAAGAAAAATATATGATATTACAAATATTAAAGCTTAGGTATTATTAGCCCTATGGGGATATCCTGGATATCTTTTTCACATTTAAGATCAGTATAACTGTACAATGATATAGGAAACCAAGGAAAATTATATCTGCTGATCTTTACAATTGTAGAAAAATTACAAACAAAACACTAAATATTTTATAAGTAACATACAGAAGGTAAAGGGGAGTGATTTTATATCAACTCTAGATCTAGATCTAGATTGTAATGAAGTGGACCAATCCACACTCTCTCGTCGTTTAAATCAGGGATCAGTATAATTTTATTGATCAATCACAAACCCAGTTGAATCCATCCTACTTCTCCTATTAAATATAAATTATTTTGCTCAATTAAACCCTCTTTACTATATTAGTTTTTACATTGAATACAAAAAATATGCTTCTAGAATATGAAAATAATATTCACTGATTATTGAATTATACATTATAAAAACATTATCATTTCAGTTGGATTATAGATTTCATTACATGCTTTTTTCATGTCATATAGGATAATTTTCTGTGATTTCAAAAAATACACTATTCAAAAAAACTTCAAACTTATGTTATGTAATAAAAATAACATATTTTCCCATTAGAATTAGCGTCGAAAGGGTGGCGCACATTCTAAGCAAGACTGCAAATGTTGAGAAATAAATAAACCTTCTTGGGCATGTTTAATTTGACGGATACTGCGAAAAAAATTTATATATACAATGGCTTGACACCCCATGTGGGGTCACGCCGCCTATGCTTTCTAGATCCGCTTAGTTGGGGTGGATCAGTCCCCGTTGTACATCTAAATTCTTTCACTAATGTCCCTCCATAATTTCCTATTTTTTGCTTTTTCTTTCCAGTTTGCTACTACTGCTCTATTGAGGTCCGCCTCTACCTCATTTTGCCACTTTGACCACTGCAAAATATTGTAGGCTACTGATTTAGCTCCTTCTCTCCATACGTGTCCTAGCCATTTAACTAGTTGTACTTTTATTCTTCTTACAATGTCTTCTCCTTTCTGTTCGTCCAAAATTTCACGATTCGTTCTAATTCTATTTTCATTCTTATTCATTTTTACATATTGTTCTCATGATCTTCCTCTCAGTTATTCTTAATTTTTTCTCTTCCTTCTTCATTAACGTCATTGTTTCTGCTGAGCACATCATTATTGGCCTTATTATCGTTTTATATACATATTTAATTTTGTTTGTTTTGTTCACATTTTGCTTTTAAGTAGTTTCTTATTAGCGTGGTAGGCTCTATTTGTAGCTATTATCTTTTCTTCAATTTCAGTGCTTCTATCTCCTGTGTTGCTAATCATGACCCCCAAATATTTATATTTCTCAACTTCTTCAAATTCATAAGCGTTGATTTTTCTTTTTTCTTTTTTCTTTTTGGCTTAGATTCCCCAGTCTCATTAGCTTTGTTTTACTTTCATTAATTTTTAGCCCCATTTTTCCTCCTTCTGTGACTATCTCCTTCAGCATATTTTCCATGATACTTCTTCTTTTGGTTACAAGCACGATATCATCCGCATAGGCTAATATTTGGCTGCCACCTGATCTTAAGCTATCCTTGTGTAGTTTTCTCATTGTGTATTCTAATTATAGATTAATTAGAGTTGTGGACAATGACTCACCTTGTTTTACCCCTTTATTAATCATAAATTCATTTGTTTCTCCTTTTTGTGTTATTATACTAACCCTTGTATGATTCATTGTAATTTTGAATAACCTTCTTAGTTTTGCGTCTACTCCTTGTTCTTTTAATGCTGTCATGAGTTCACTTCTATTGATTGAGTCGAAGGCTTGTTGAAAATCGATGAAGAGCATTTCTATGTTTAATTTGTATTCATGGGCTTTTTCCATTATTTGTTTTAATGTGTGTATAGGCATTAGTTGTTGATCTGCCCTTTGTGAAGCCGCATTGGTACTGCCCTATCACCTCCTTTATACTTCTTAAATTAATGTTGATAATATTTTATATGCAACGTTTAATAATGTGATTCCTCTGTAGTTTTTACATTCATGTTGGTCTCCTTTTTTATGTAGGGTGTCAATTTGTCCAATTTCCCATTCTTCCGGCATCCTTTCCTCGTTCCATATTTTTTAAATCAGGTGATATATTCATTCATATAGTGTTAAATATACTATTAGTGGACTGTATTAAACTTTGATTTTCACTTCTTACGTTGAAAAAATAAATTTTTCTACTATCAGTTTTACATAATATATTTGAGTCGATACAAAATAATATACATGTTTATACATTTGTGTGTAATTACCGACTGCCCTCGGACGAGAACAATAGATAGGTCATAGGTGGCCTTTGAAATCAACAGCGTTGCCACAGTTTACAAAAAGGCAATACATTTGATACAAAATAAAAAATAAAAATGTCATCAATTAAAATTAAAACTTAACATATAGAGTATACAAAATAAAAAATGTCATCAATTAAAATTAAAACTTAACATATAGAGTATTCCCTCCACATTTAATTAGCTCTATGCTTATTCCAACCTTTCCAGGGGCTTTTCCATTTCGGTTTTTATTTATTATTTCCTTAACTTCCTCAATTGTTGGTTCTTCTATTAATGTCTCTTGGTTATTATCTTCTATTAGTTCTTCATCTTCATCCAAGTAATATGGTTCAGTTAATAGTTCCTTAAAGTGCTCTACCCATATTTGTTTATACTGGTGTTCTTCTTCTGTCAGCCTTCCTTCCTTGTTTTTTATTCCTTTTGTTTTGCCCTTATATGTTTTGTTGTTTTCGTTAATTTTTTTATAGTAACCTCTCGTGTTTCCCCTCGACTTTTCTGTTTCAATTCCCTTGCTATTATTATCTATCCACTCTCGCTTTCTCTTTCCAATTATTTCATTGCTTTCCTTTCTTTTCTTTTCGTATTCTTGTCTGTCTTCTAGATTATTAGTTTTTATCCATTTTAATCTTGCTTTGGCTTTCTTCTCCACCGCACTATTGCATGTCGTGTCAAACCACTCTTGTATTTTCCCTTTTTTCTTCACGCCTAACTGTGTTTCCGCAGCTGTTTCCAAACATTTCTTTATATTGCTCCATTCCGACTTTACTGTTTCTTGTTGACTTTCGTCTTGTGATAGAAGGTTCTCTATTTGTATTGTATATTCTTCTCTTATTTTTTCTTTTTTAAGCTTATCAATGTTCCATTTCTTGTTTTTGTATTTTGTATCAGTTGCTTTTCTCATTTTTTGCTTTTTCTAGCCATTACCAAGGAATGATCGGTGTCTGCACACGCTCCTCTGTATGTTCTGATATCTTTTTTCGATGTCTGTTTTCTTTTGTTCACCAGTATGTGGTCTATTTGGGAATACACATTTTGGTCTGGTGATATCCAAGTCATTTTATGATTTTTACTGTGTCGGAATTTGGTGCTGCTTATTACCATGTTTTCTCTCGCTGCGAGATTACATAACCTTTGTCCGTTGTCGTTCGTTTTTTCGTGTATCGTCTCTTTTCATGCTACCTGGCTTATGTACTCCTCTCTCCCTATTTGTGCATTGAGATCTTCTAATATTAGTATAGTGTCTTGTCTAGGTATTTTTTCTACCTCTTCTTCCAATTTTTCATACAGTTCGTCTTTGTCTTCTTTACTGCTACTTTCTGTTGGGGCATACACATTTAACAGAGATATGTTGAATGGTTTCGCTTCAATTCTTAAATATGCTAACCTTTTATTTATTGGTTTGAACTCCAACAATTTTTGTCTTAGATCGCCAAAGATCATGAATGCTACCCCATGCTGTCCTTGTTTTTCACTTCCTGAGTATCTTCTATAATTCCTTGCCCTTTCCATCTTATTTCTTGTATTGCAGCAATGATGGTTTTGTATTTTTCCAGCTCTGAGCCCACCTCTTCCCCGTTCTTAGCAGCGTTCTAATGTTCCATGTGCATATTTTTATTTCCTTATTTCCATTTCTTCTATGTTTTTTTTGTTTTTTTGTCTTTTACATATATTTTTTTACTTTTTCTTCTCTCTTAACTGCTATCTTCGTAAATCCTTCTTCATGTCGGGTCGTTATCTGTTGTTTTGAGTTATCCTCTGCAATATCGTTTACTACTATTTTTCTAGCCCGTTTTCAGTCTTATTCCATCTCCACTCCTCGCCGTTAATAATCACTTTATTATATCCTATTTTTACATATTTTCCATTTCTTCTCTAGGTTTATCCAAATTCTCTTATTTGTTTTTGTTTTTTCATCTCATTTTTTGTTAAGTCTTCATTGATGTATATTTTCTCCAAAGTTAGATCTTTTAACATAAATTTATTTTTCATAACTTTGTCTTTGTCTTCTTTCCTATCGAGTTGTATTACGTGAGTTTTAAGGCCTATTTTTTTGACAGATGTGATATTTACTTTAATTTTCAGGTTTTGCTCCATGAAATTTTGCAATCCTTCCTTTAACAGCTTTTGATCATCAGTGCTGACTGTGAGGCCAGTCATTACTACATTGTTTTCTTTTTTACTTCTTTCTATCCATTCCATGGTTGTTCTAATTTCTTTTATTTCATCCTTGATTCTCATATTTTCAGTTTTTATTTGCTTATTTCTTTAGGTTTTCATTTTCTTGCATTAGTTTGCGTATTACTTCTGAGACATTCTTTTGTCCCGTTCTTATCTAAAATCTTTCATCTTTTATTTATTTTTGATATCTCTTGATTTCTTCAATGTAAGCTTTTATTTCGTTTTTCGATCCTTCTATATCTTGTTTCATCTGGGATTTTAGCTCTTTCAGTAGTTCCGTTATTTCTTCCATTTTTATATCTTCTATATACTCTTCTTCCTTTGTGTATGATATAATTTGCTTCCCCTAAACACCTTTCCCTCTTCAAATGACTTATCGTGCTCCGGTTTATCTCTTTTTCTGTTCATACAGCGGACTTGATGTTTCCTTGTTCGGTAAGTCTCCCCGGCTAAAAAATACCACGGACGTTCATGTCCACCATTGTACATACTTGCATAAGTTTATACAGGACCCGCTCTCTTTTAACTTGCCGCGTTTGCTTATCTACAATTGCTACTGTTTATAAGCATCCTATGACCTTTTTTTCTTTTATCTCATTCTTATATCGTTCTAAGAAACGTTTTGCGGGAATTGATTGGACGCTGGGTAAAATGTGTGGTGCATGGACGGTTAGCTTTTAAATATTCCTCACTCGATTAATGGGCAATTTGTTGAAAATGGATAAAAGAATGGGGCTCAATTTTACTTTGATGACCATTCGTAGATCTTATGAGATATTTAAGATACTACAATTCCCAATGAAATAAGCTACGAGATTTTTATAGTAAAGGGAGAAATATTCAGAAAAAAATTAATTGTAAATTTTTTTCATGAATATTCCTAATGTACAAGTCTTGCAAAAAATGTCGAACTCATTAAACTGAAGGAGAAAAGAATACAAATCATTCAAGAACTTGTATCTGCAACAAAAGCTACCTGAAAACTTAATTTGTAACAAGTCAATATAAATCAAGAGATTCTCTTTGGGTATTCTTCTTTCTTTTCCCAGTTTATTTAAACTATCTTTTTTAAAATATTGGAAACTACAACCATAATACTTTTTCTGAAAAACTCAAATCATTATGACTTTTTAGCTTAACCGTACCAACTCTTTTCAAAGACTTACTTTGGTTAATAAAAATTTCGACCCATAATATTTCCATAAACACACTACTCAAACACTCCAGTTCAATCCAAACCCACTTTCTGGATATGCATATGCTCTAGGTCAGGCAAGACCAAAGAATTTTTTGGGTTCCATCTCATACATACATTGAAGCAAATGAAGTTGCTGAGGAAACTTCTAAAAGCTCTTCTATCAATTCTGCTGTACTATTTATAAAGAAGTCAAGACTCTAAACTTTTTATCAAAGACAAATAACCAACGACAGCACTTAAGATATAATTTGAATCCCCGTACGAAATTTCGCCAAATAATACCTGATGTAATTAGGCCTTCTTCCTCACCTCACTATAGATCTGAACAAGTAAAGACAATTGGGCTTAGAATTGAACACTCCAGCATAAATTACTAATACCTAAGATATATGGAACCTCCTTTGTGTGATCAGTGACATTGTGTTGAATTACTGAAGCATGCAGGCTGTCCACATATTGATAATCTACGACATTTGAGTGATATTCCAGACAATATAAAAACTCTTACGAACTAAATAAATGAATTACTACAATTTTTATAATTAATAAATATTTAGACTTCAAACTCATCCTGCGAATACATATTGTATGTACTACCAAAATTGTTGAATTGCCAATGACCCTAGTGTTTGACACAGTGTTTGAAAAATGATTTCACTAACCAACAGGTCTACGAAATTTTGATGGAATTTTTTAGAAAACAATTTAATGTTTTTAGGCTATCGTTATAGATACCATGTGATGTGATAGAATAAGAACAGCAAGCTGTAACTTTGTGTGTGGCTCAAGAATGATTGGAAGGTGGGGAAACTTTTGTCAAGCAGAAATCTTTGTTATTTATCGACAACCGAAACTTCACTTTTATGACTGATTCAAATTCTATAGTGATCTGAATTTTGCCGGAAGTTTTAAATTGAAGTTGCGCGAAAAAATTTTATGTCGTGTGAATAAAAAAGTTGTACAGAGCTAGATTACTATTCTTGACGTTTCTGTGTCATCTTGTATGATCTTTCTGAAATTGAAGATATTATTTTTAACACATAAGAAAGTTGTACGACTCGTCATTTTTGAGCCGCACATAAAATTACAGCTTGATGCTTTTTTTCACATGGGATCTGGAGCGATAGCCTCCGATATAAATTCACCAATTTTCCCGATTAATTTTTCTGGGGCTTATAAACAGATAATAGTCGTTAAGAAACAGATCTGGAAAATAATAATTGTCCAACTATTTTTGTTGTAAAAGATAATCATCTTCTTTATCATCATTTTTTCTTTGATCGGCCTAATAATACTTGTTAATTTGGCTATTGATGAATGTTTCTTTTTCTAAGTATCCAATGAACACTTTCCAAAAATTTTCCTGTCGATTGGTTGTGGCCTTGGTTCCTTTGGTATGCTGTTTTTCTCTCAAATAACTGCCGATTTCAGAATAGAGTGTAATGCCTTTTGATATTTTGCTGATATGGGTTATCCCTTGAAACTACAGTTTGAGATTGTCTAGTAAATCTTTAAAGATTTTTCCTGTTTTCTGGTATACTCACCATAACTGGACGAGTCGAGCATTCAAGATAGTGGTTTATTTGAAGATCCAATATAAAATTAATTTTATGTTTAGAGATAGAGTAATATATCGAAACAAAACCAAAATAAATGTGATGTATGAAATTTCAGATTATTTATCTGTATATTTTATTTAAGCATTTATCTTGATAAAAAGAAATTAAATAGTTTTGGTAGCTCATCTGATATGCTACTAAATAAATGACTTATTTGAATGTTTTCTCCAGCTTTATTAAACATTTTTCTCTCAAGAAAAACTAGTTAAAATTGAAACACTAAATCACAAACCATTCTTCATTCATTCATCCGTTCTACCAATTAAAAGATACAATAGCAGTGACTTCCTTACAATTCCCAGGTGTAGCAAAGAAGTAAATCACGTGTAACAATTTTAATGAAGACTCTAAGGTCAATTAAAGGAAGTATCACAAGAAAAAGGCGCCATGCAGGTGTAGAGACAGACGTAGATAAACTACTGACTACACGAACGTTAGAAAAGGATGAAAGTGTAAATGATTAGATTCCAGACGGTTTTTTTAAAGGAACTCGCATAACAGGTATAATTTCCTGTCCTTTGGTAATTATTTCTTTGTCACGTCATAAAGAAACCAACAGGTAACAGGTACCAATAAGTTTTTGTCAAAAGCCAGATATTATATTATGATGTATAACATTTTTTACCTATTGTGATTTCGGTACATATTAAGGATCACAATCAACAAAAAATCAGTTACATGAGTAGTGGAAACGAATAAAAAAATATATACATGATTCTTAATTTCAATGACTTAATACAATTTATAATAAATAAGCAATATTATTATCGAAGTTAACAAAAAAATTGAATAGTTCAGCAACAATGAGTAATCCAAAGCTAAATTTGTGGCGTCTTGAAAACGGAAATGAAAATTTTTTTTTGAAAAAATAGCAATAATCTTAGTACCTACTATACAACAATCAGTTATTATTTGCTACAATAGTCTATAGTTGCCGTTAAGCTATAAAGCGTAATCTGAAAAAATAAGGAATCTGTCTGGGTCTACTCCGAAATGGTGACATATTTTATTGCAAGTGAGAAATTTCTCATTCTTGAATGTCGCATTGGACAATTTTCGATAAACAAATTGTATAGTGATCTAGAGCAGTCGACAATTTCATATCGAATGCGAGATAACGTATTCGACAGATTTTCTTTATCATTTTCATGTATTGGAAATGGCAGCTTTATTGATAGTGGTACAAAATTTAGAAAATCATTCATGTCCTCGAGATAGACAATGTATATTTAGGAATACATTAGGGCTTAAGAAGTTTATCAAAACATTTGGATTAACCAGAGAATCTCTTTCTTCATCCTTCTTGTTTCAAATCAAGTTTATTTCTGTGATTGAGTACAAAAACTCAATTTCTTTTGCTCGACAACCAATGTTAATCTTTATATTTGGAATATACTCGGTGAACTTACACGGGTTTTGAATTAAGTAAATAAGCATCGATTGAACTGACCATTATTACAAATATTGTTGGTTGATACTTTGGGTGGGTAGCGACCGTAGTTATGAAAGTTAAATCTGTCTAGGATTTTTGAGTTGTCTTTGCTGTTACCCACTCAAAGCATCAACCTAAATATTGTTTAAAATGGTTAGTCAGTTCAGCGTAGTTACGTTCCTGTACACAATAGATACCACCCATCATAGAAAACGCAAGCTCTGCATCCAGAAGATTATAAATAGAAGAAGACACCTTTGTTTGTAGCATTAGTTCTGTAGTCATTAGTTCTTGAGCATTAATCAATAACTATTTTATTGGCATTATTATAAGACTAGGCTAAGACTTATTTTTGATTCAGTAATATTTCAGTTTAATTAATTAGCTTCATTCAGAATTTTTTAATATCTACTTGTAAAAGTATAAGTTGTATTTCAAAAGTTAAATAAAGTTTTTAAAAATTGTTTTTGAGTGTTACGAAAGTTAACTGGTGCAGTCCATTGTTACCAAAATTGTGCGAACTTTTTCGTATTGTCGAAACTTTACGAGTACGATAAGAATTTAATCGACCAGGGGATCGGAACAAGGATCGTCCACAACCCTATTGGTTAGGCCATAGGCACAGCATCGTCCGAAGACCATAGTTAAGAAGAATGGAAATAACAATTTTGATGTATCCTGTTATCATTTTCAATTTTTATTAGTGTTATATTTCTGATTTTCAAACTGGATCAAAAAATTGAAAAATTAATGAATAATATAGATAATTTAGAAGTAAACAAAATGGCTCAACCAAATTTTCAATTGATCAAATATCAAGCAGACAATATTTCGCCTTTTGACGGAAATCCCAAACAAATTAATCGTTTTAATAGATCATGTGAGATTTTTAAACTAACCATCAAGGTAGAACTACTTAGTGCTCATGCCCCTATAAATATTGGCTTATTTGATACTATTTTAAGTAAACTGGTTGGAAGGGCAGCTGATTTATTTGCTTCGCGAATAGAACTTATTACTTGGTTAAAACTAATGCTGCATTTACAACCAATTTGATTTTAAATTTAAGACAATCCGTAATTGACATTTAGCGTACACCCATTTACAATGGAAGAGAAAAAGTAAATTTGGAGGTTATGTCACAGATTATAAAAGAGGTTATGTTATGTTTATTATTATTTTCTGTTTTGACCTGCTTTGATTTTTAATAAACTTATTTTGAATATTTTGCAAATTAGTAATTAGTGTAGTTGTGAATAAATAGGTTATCAATATATATTATGGATTTGCAAAGAAAAAACCTATTAGGAGCTTTGGGCGGCGTTCTGGGTGTATATTATTATAGGAAAAAGAATAGGAATAAAACAAAAGAACGAAGAATATGGGTACAAGAAGTATATCAAAAGAGAAAACAGCAGGGATTTTATGACAATTTAATTCAAGAGTGTAGACTGAGTAACCCTTCAATGGTTTTTAATTTTACACGAATGACTGCTACATCCTTTGAAAAATTACTGTCAATGTGTTCTAACAAATTATTAAAGCATTCCCAAAGGGAATCAATCCCACCACAACAAAGACTTATGGTGACGTTAAGACATTTAGCTACTGGTGATTCATACCCAAGTCTTGCCTATGCTTTCAGGATAGCTCCATCAACAATTTGCAACATCATTTGGGAGACTTGTAATTCTATATGGGATGTCCTTTCCCCAATTTACTTGCCACCATTATCAGAAAAACAATGGGCAAAAATAGCTGAAGATTATTTTAACTTCTGGCAATTACCAAATTGCCTAGGAGCCATTGATGGCAAACATATAAAAATTCAAGCACCATCACACTCAGGATCCCAATACTTCAATTATAAAAAATATTTTAGTACCGTTTTATTGGCCACATGTGATGCTCAATATTTTTTCACATTTGTTAACATTGGCTCTTATGGATCGCAAAGCGATGGAGGCATTTTGAAAAATAGTTTATTTGGCCAGATGCTTAGAAACAAAACATTAAGGATACCAGAAGGAAAAGTTTTACCAGGAACAGTTAATCAAGCCCCATTATTTTTTGTGGGTGATGAAGCATTTCCTTTGCTGGCTAACCTAATGAGACCCTTTAGTAGGAGACGTAATGGACCTATGGAAGAAGCAGAACAAGTTTTTAATTATAGGTGAATTAATTATTTAAAAAAACAAATCTTTACCCATATAAATAACTATTTATTTTTAGATTATCTCATGCAAGACGTACAATTGAAAATACCTTTGGAATTTTGGTAGCTAGATTTAGAATTTTCCATAGAACAATTAATGCTGCACCAGAAACTGTAGATGGTCTTGTGAAGGCCACAGTTTGCCTTCACAATTTTATTAAATGTCAAAGTGAGAATTCAATGTATTGTAGTGGCAGCTTTGTGGACAGAGAAATTAATGGAAGGCTTTTACCAGGAGAGTGGAGAAGAGAAATACCTTTGGACACAAGACACAAGACTTCGTTTTGGAAATAGGAATGCTTCCAATGAAGCTTGGGATTTCAGAAATTTTTTAAAAGATTATTTATTTTCTGGAAGTGGCAGTACCTTTTGTCCCTGGCAATTAAGCCATGTAAGGGAGAATTTATAAAAAAAATGTGTATTTTATATTTTTGTTTATATTAGGTTCTGACTTACAAGAGGAAAAATTTAATATAAAGCAAAATACATACATTAAAAAATAAAATTATTTCCAAAAAAAATGTTTTTCTTATATTAATAGGAACACAGATATCAATATCACTCAAATTATAAACTCACTAAATGTTATAACCTATGGTAACAAAAAAATTTATTTACAAAAAAAATGTTTTCTTATATTACTAGGAACACAGATAATATCTATATCACTCAAATAATAATCTCACTAAAGGTATAACCAATGGTAACAAAAACTAAAAATAAATTCTTGTAGAAAA
This sequence comes from Lochmaea crataegi, assembly GCA_947563755.1. NCBI lineage: Eukaryota > Metazoa > Arthropoda > Insecta > Coleoptera > Chrysomelidae > Lochmaea > Lochmaea crataegi. The sequence goes on from OX387429.1 coordinate 37,503,767, forward strand.
AAACAAAACAAAAATAAATCCATAATTTCTTATTAAAGTAAATAAATATAAAAAAAAAGTTTTCCTAATTATTAGTTAATACTGAGCAAAACTAGAAACAAAATTTAAGTTAAAGGCGAATTTTATTGTTACGTTTCACTTGTAGTAATCGAATTAGGGTTTCATCCATAAATTCATTTTGTTCCCTAGATGGCAAGTCCCTAATTTCAGCTGCCAAGTATTTTGAAAAATCATTGATTTTGTCTGAAAGTGTAGTTGTGTTTGTCTGTAACGCATTTCCAATTTGTTCCAAGACTCCTACAACTGGATCTTCTTTTTCAGACTTTCGTTTTATACCCCTTGATGTACTGTGTGGGACTGGTGTGGTTTCTGCTCGTAGTTGAGGTGATATTGTTGTATTTTGGTTACAGTCTTTAAACGTTTTTTAGCTTTTTGAGGTACTTGGGAAGGAATCAAAAGAGTTAGAACTAGTAGATGTACCAGGCCCTGATCTAATGTCATCTGCCAATATACTAGATGATGTCCTAAAAAAATAATTTAAATCATATTGATGTTTAGGTAAATTGTTTTTAATTTGAACAATAGATTTTGTTGGTAATTTTTTCTTAAATTTGAAAATATTATGGAAGATAATTTATTGATGCATGAAAAAACTTAACAATTGATTGGTGTACAGGTTTACTTACTGCCTTGGCTTCACTTTGTCATACATGAATTCAAAAAAAGACATGTATTGCCATTTAGGGGTTGATGCAGCAGCAGCACCACTTCTAAACATAATATCATTTTTTTGTTTTTCTCGGTGATATTTTTCCCTTAGTGACTTCCATCTTTTAATACAAGATTCCACTATAAAAAAATTAAACCATTAACGCATTATACCCTTGGTAGGAACTTGATTACTTTTATCTCGACTTATAGTTTACCTGTTGCACCCATTGACTTTGCAATGTTCTCCCAAGCCCTAAGCTTTTGATTGCGGTTGCTATAACCTTTTAATTGGGAATTATATATTGCTGGATAGTTACATACATGTTTTAAAAATAATTCATTATTAAATTCTTCATTTTCAGCAATTATTTCATATGATGCTGATGCTTGAGATTCAGGTTGGACTGGAGATGAACCTCGTGAAAAGGTATTATCATTTTAATTGTCACTGAACTCGATATCAAAATTATTCATATTTGTTCAAAATGAAAAAATAAAAACTTTTAAAACACAAGCTTGTTTTGTTTACATTTGATTTTTTTATAAAACTAACCTCCAAATTTACAATTTTTCAATTTGACGCTTGACTTTGCCAAGCAGCTTGCACTAATTTGAATTGTGCTTACGATTGACCTTGACAGTAATTTTCATTTTGAATGGTTTTGTATTTCCCCGTTTGCCAAGCAGGCAATTTCCAATTCCAATTCAAATTGGAATTGGTTGTAAATGTAGCATAAAAGATTCTTTATTAGTAACATTTTCTGTTCAAAGATCTAGAGATTGCATAGTTCAAGATATAATTTCATTGAAACCAGTAAGGGATGAATGTCCACAATGTTTTGGTTTAAAGATTCAAGACGCTAGAAGTATTTTGTGCTCTGAAATAAATATGTTAAATGAACCCAATGAATTGAAGTAACTTAAAATATAACAATATGAAGATTTGTGTCTCAAAACTTTTATAAATGGTCTAAATTATCACATGCAGTTAGTCGTAAGATTAAAAATCCCAAATTCAATAGAACAAGCTATGGGATTTGTTACAAAGGAAGAAAATTTTCTAGATTATAAAACTCGTAATAATAATTTCAATAATTCAAGAACAACAAATTATAATATTCGATCAAGACCAAGTGGTAGTAATGTTAATAACCAATCACATTCTTATGATAATAGCCATCATCCCAAAAATAATCAATCGTATTCCTATCAAAATTTAAATGTACTACCCCAATCTTTTTTTTTTCAAACAAACGACCCAATTTCAATAATCAAAATTTCTCAAACCAACGACAAAACTTTATTAATCAAAATTTCCCAAATCAACGACCAAGTTTTAATGATCAACATTTCTCAAACCAACGACCAAGTTTTAAGACCAAATAATAGTAATTATGCGCAAAGGTATAAAAGTGAGGTACATTAAGACACTTTTCTACCTTGGCTCATATAGCATTTTTTTCACTACTGCACTACTGGCATTTTATTTTTTTAAATATTGACATGACATGACATGACAGCTGTGCACAAGTTAACCTCACATTCTATTAAATGGATTGAGATTTAGTTATAATCAAGTAGGCTCTGTATTTTTCTACCTTGGTTAATAATGAACAACTTTACTACCTCAACAAAAGTCAATAAAGTTAGGTTTAGAGGCTAGTAGTGAAAAATAATTATTTTAATCCCAATAATCGATCTCAGTTTCAACAAAACCCAAACATACAAAATATTAATAATCAAGTAACCAGACCAGAATCATTGGACACTTCTTCTAGTAATACACGAAGAACTAATAGACCTAATTATTTCAAAAATACTATACGACAAAATCCAAATTTTCGTTCTGAAGAATTTTTTACTCAAAACGTAGAATTTGAAGACAATGACAATAACAGTTGTACTGTCACTCACAATGAAAGTGCTGGAAACAACGACCAAAATTTTTATCAAATAGCCTTGACATCCAAACCGATAAGTGTTAATACCATATTCTCCAATTTACCAAAAATAATTATTCCAGAAATTAACGTCACTTTCTTAGTTGATACTGGCCCTGGTCAATGTTTTGCTAAACCCGAGTTAGCCCATAAAATTGATTCAAATTATATATAAAATTAAAAATTCTCTGTGCGATCTGCACATGCTACCTCTTTTCATGAAGAAACAATGACCATTCCTATTTTCCCTAAATTTAAAATTGAAAACTCTCGTAAATTTTATTTTTCTCCGATTGACACTAAACGTCAGTTTTAGTGACATTTATCGATCATAGAAGTAACACTTTTACTGCCTAGGCATTGAAAAATCATTTTTTCTTCTTTTTTTTTAAATCTCCCAGACTTTACTTAGCAACGGCAATGATAACGTGATTTAAGCAGGCCCGTGGAATCAAACAATCACTTCACGTCACACATACATAGGCTAACTTCACTGCGCACACTATTATTGTCGATATTTAACATTATATTTATTATCTTCTGGTAGATATTATTATGTATACAATTCAAGGTCCAATCGACAATAATAAATAAAATATACGATTTAATTATTACCTATAACATACGAATAGAAAAAATATTACAAATTGTGAGAACGTCAAAAAAGTTTTCATTACAATTTGATTTTTCCAAACACACTGTACAAACAATCGGAGAAAAAATTATATGTTTCACACGACAGAGAATCAGATTTACTGCATTGGCTAGCTTCATTGTCGAGGCGAAGCCGAGCATCGATAATGCTAGCCGCGGCAGTAAATCTGTTACTTCTCTGCCTAGTTAAACAAATAACTATTATTTGATTTCTCCCCGAATTGCGACGGATTGTTGGGTTATGATTTTTCAAAACATATTAGAGCATGCATAAACTTCGAGAAATTTATTCTTCAAACACCGTATGTCGAACTACGGTTATACAATGCTTCACAATAACCAAAAACAAAATAATAAATCCTCCAATTACCTCCTTAAAAGTAAACATACCCGTAGACTAACCTTCTGGTATGGGAATATTGAATTATATAAATTTCGGTAAAGTTGAAATGCCCTATTGTTTGGTTGATATAATAGATATAGATTCGCATGCCTTATCAATAATAACTAATCCCAGTGAACATCCGGTGAAAATCACTTTCACTGACCCTTTTCATATAGAATTAATAAACGAAGACGTTCTAAATATCAAAATAGACGTTAATTGTGTTGAAAAAATGGACATAGGCGAATATGAATTAGACGATTTGCAAAAAGAGAATTTGAATACGTTAAGATTAAGTCATTGTAATGGAGAAGAATATGAAGATATATATATATATATATAGATATATATATATATATATATATAAATTATGCCATGAATACAGAGATATATTTTATGTAGACAGTACCCCCCTTACATTCACCAATCAAATAAAACATACAATTAATTTAACTGATTAAACTATCGATATCCGGAAATTTATAAAATATAAGTACAAAGTCAAATAGATACTATGGTAAAAATTGGTATAATACGCGAATCAAATTTACCTTTGTGCGTCTAGATGCAAGCAAAATTTAATGAAAAAACAATAGATGATAAATTTCCATTACCCTTAATAGATCCAATTTTAGATAGTTTAGGTAGAGCGTGCTATTTGATTACTTTAGATTTAGCAAATGGATACCACCAAATAAAAATGGATCCACTAGATGTTCCTAAAACAGCATTCTCAACAGAAATGGGATATTTTGAGTTCATTCGTATGAGTTTTGGACTTAAAAATGCACCGGAAACTTTTCAGAGAGTAATGAATAATGTTTTACGCAACTTTCACAATGAAATTTGCTATGTATATCTTTACGATATAATTGTTTTTTTTGTCCTCGTTACAAGAACATATTGAAAGACTTGAGAAAATATTTGAACGATTCCGCCAATCTAATTTAAAAATACAACTTGATAAGTCAGAATTTTTACACCTGAAGTAGATTACTTAGGCCATGTTATAACTAAAGACGGAGTTTTGCCAAGTCCAGACAAAAATTAAGGCAGTAAAAAATTTTCCTTTACCCATAAATCAAAAACAAATAAAATCCTTCCTTGGCTTAGCAGGATACTATATACGATTCATTATTAATTTTGCCAAAATTGCGATTTCAAAATACCCAGGCAAGACACAAATTTTTGACAAAGCACGTCGAACATTACCCCTCTGAGTTTTCACGGAAACTACGCGCACTATGCCGTCTGCTCCAGTATGAAGGTCTGTTACTCTACCCAGTTCCCATCAAAGAGGCGGCGCGCAGTCATCTCGTAAAAGTACTAAATTATCAATTTTGTCCTTGGATTGCTGACCTCTCCACTTCACCCTGGTTTGAAGATGGTACAAATACTCTGAGGACCAACGGGACCAAAATTACTGCCGCATTTTTTGGAGTCTTTGAAAGGTAGTCAGCCTGTTCTCCGGAACCTTCTCATCGTCAGCACTTGGTATGGTGGTCAACGGTTTACCAATAAAAAAAGTGTGAGGGAGTGAGAGCGGTCAGATCATCAGGATCAGAGGAAAGAGGGGGCGAGATTTGAGAATCACCTCAATCTGTGTTAACACAGTAGACATTTCCTCAAAAGTAACTATTGCATTACCCAAAACTTCCTTCAAGTGTTTTTTGCAAGATTTTACCCCTGCTTCCCACGAACCTCCCATATGTGGAGAATATGCCGGAACGAAATACCATTGTACTCCTTTATTCGTACTCACCTCGATTACAGTTTGTTTATTTTTTATTAGAAATTTCCCCAGCTCGGAAAACTAATTTCTGGCTCCCACAAAGGTCGTCCAATTTTGTGAAGGCACAGCTCTCCTCGAAATAAAACGTCGGAATGTCGCCAAAAAATCTTCCGAGGTTAAGTCGGAAACCAAATCTAAAAAAACACATTTTGTAGAAAAGCATATAAACACAGCAATGTAACATTTCTACGTCTTACTTCCCCTACCCTCTCTATCTTTTATAACATACGGGCCTGCGTAGTCTACCGCCGTTGTTTGGAACGGAGAGGCACAGGTTACACGAGCCTCAGGTAACAGTCCCATAATTGGCATTTCTTGACTAGGATGATTTCTAAAACATGGAATACACTCATGCACAATTTTTCGTTCTAAAACTCTACCTCTAATCTGCCAATAATTGTCTCTAACACGTGCGAGCAGCATTTGAGGACAAGCATGCTGCTCAAATGCTCGGATCTAATAATTAGTTTGGTTAAATAATGACTGCCATGTAGTAACGTAGGATGTTTTTTTCCAGTAATTTCTCAATGTACACATACTAAAGATCACGTAGCTTATGCATCCCGTACACTAAATGAAACGGAACAAAAAGATTCCACCATTGAAAAAGAATTACTAGCAATCGTCTGTGCATGTAAAATATATATAGACCTTATGTTTACCGACTTAAATTTTAAATTCGAAAACAGACCATAGACCTCTTGTTTGGTAACTTGATTTAAAAGAACCTAATTCAAAATTATTGAGAAGGCGATTAAAATTGGAAGAATTTGACTAAATAATACGTTATGAATCCGGAAAAACTAATATTGCCGACCTTTTAACAGAATTAATATTAATGCTTTTGACACAGAATATAATATAATGTAATGTTTTTCTTATTTAGATAGTTTTTACGGGTGGGAAAAAATTATACACACAACTATAGTTAATTACTATTAATTTATTCATAGAAACACCGACACACTGTATTAAACTTAATATATATACACACTTTACTTAATGTCTGCTAATTTATGTACACTCGGTATAATAGTTCTAATTTATTTTCATCACCTGAATATTACACTATTCATCTTGAATAATTCGCTATTTCATTCACTCACTAAAAACTTTCTGTGAACTAACTCTGTACTAACTTTTATCTAAATGTCGTCACAGATATTGTCTTTATATATCACAACACCTTCCAGAAACGTCCAGCTTCTCGTCTTACTAGGAGCCGGTTCACAAAAACAAAAGAGAACGACCTTCTTAGAAGCTTCTAGAAATCGCATTCGCCAAAATTTGACAGGGCCGGCTTTGAGTTAGTTACTTCGCAACATTGCCCCCTCCTTAATAGGAAGTTCCTCCTGGAACCCTTGAGTAGCCGGGACTGGATGTTCGCATATTAATATGTGGACACCGCTATCTTCGAAGATCACTGGCTGCTCTATATCTTGGGCATAGCCAGTTTCTTCACGTTGGATTCCAGCACATGGTCTCGAAGGCTTCATAACGCTTCCCACACATTCTGGATCGGTCTTGAAATTCGTTCTTTGTTACCAGGTAGAAGACGTACCGTGAATTGTGTTTTAGTCTCAGTGTCTTGCCAGGGGTTGGAATCTGTTCTGCAGGTTTTTATAAATGCCCAAACTTCTTTCGAAAGACGGTTGCCAAACCTTGTGCGTTTTTGATACTGGCGGGGATGTTGTGTGCCAGTGAATAATATTCCGGGGGCGTGAACAAATCTTGTCGTTGCTCCGTGATCACTCCAAATCTAGCTTCAGCAGTTATTCCATATGCGCTCATAAATTCTTCGAAGGCAGGGTCAGGATCTTCCCGGATATGGTTCACTCCTTCCTTTTTGTCATGGTCTCATTCGAATGGAGCTAGTCAGTTTTGGTGGACTACTTCCGATTTTCCATTGGGGATCTTACTTATGCGATGGATGACGTCATTAATCCTTTTCTTGATTAAGTACGGACCCTCCCAAGATTTTTGTAATTTTGGAGAAAAGCCTTTTCTCCTCGTCGGGTTGTGTAACCATACTTTGTCCCCTTCTTTGGAACCGCCTTCTGCGGCCTGCGTGTCGTACCGTTTTTTCATTCTGTCGCTGGCAACTTGAAGATTCGTGCACATCGTCCATCCTTTTTCTCAACTGGATCACGTAATCTCCTCCAGCTAGATCTTCTCCAGGTCTACAACCAAATACCAGGTCACAAGGAAGCCGCATTTCGCGTCCAAATAGAATTTTCGCAGGTGGTTGACCTGTGGACTCAGATCGATGAGCCAATGCAAAAAGAGAAATATACTGGTCTCAATCTCTCTTGTGGCTGGAGACTACTTTGGACAGGTATTTTTCAATGGTCCTATTTTTTCTCTCGACTATTCCATCTGACTGTGGTTGCAACGCCGTTTTCCTGGTCTTCTTCATTCCCAGCTTGCCACAAATTTCCTGGAATACATGGCTTTCGAAATTTCTTTCCTGATCACTGTGAACTTCCAAGGGCACTCCATATCGGCTAATGAATTCCTTCACCAATACATCCGCGATAGTTGAGGCCTCTTGATGAACTATCCATGTTAAAAAAAAATTTATAAAACGGGAAAATAGAGATTGAAAATCCAAAAACAAAAAATAAATTGATAGTGTACATAAACGAAACTGAAATTATTTCCCAAATTTCAGATTCGTCGTTGGGATCCTCGTCGTCAATGTTATCAGAACCACCCCAGTCGAATTCCACGACCTAAACAAATATCTTGGTCTCCTATCTTATAAATTAGGCAAATTTATTCAAATTTACAATTCAACTTCAATTATTTCAGAATTTTATTTAATAAAAACCCGTGCAAAACAGCTTTACGAAAGTTTCAAATCTCAAAAGTATTTTTAGCAGAATTCAATCAAATTGACCCAGCGTCAATAAATGAAAATAATAAAGTAAAAAGAGGATTATTCAATCCACTAGGCTCTTTAATAAAATGTATAAGAGGCAATTTGGACCAATCAGATGCAGATACAATAGAAAATAAAATTAAACAACAAGTTCAAATAAATTAATTTAATTAAACAAATAACCTTATTACAAAGTACCATTGAAAAATTCAATAACCTTATTAATAACATTACGCACAATCAAGAGACTTTAAAAATATCAATTAGTGATATAAAAGCGTTTAGAAGATTTAACCATATATGAATATGATATCAATATTCAAACATTTCTGGTAATCAATCAAATAACTATGCTATATAAGACCATATATGGCATTTTTGAGAAAAAAGAAGTAGCTATTTCTTTCGCTGAAATAAACACATAATATAAATCCAACAGATCTATTAAAACCCATAAAATAAAGTAATTTCCTGTCAACCTGTAGCTGTTTTCCTTTTGAAATTACTCTTTTTTTTTCTTTTTTTCTTTTTTTTTTTTTCGGGCCGAGATGGGAAACTCATGTTCGAATCGGTCCAGGACCCAAACAGTGTTGGACTCATCCCCAAGGAGATGCCTACCAACCAAACCCACCTCAAACTCGCCGTTACCCCCGCATCGGAATCACTACCCTAGCATACTTCGAGACAGGCGGCGGTCCCTCGCACACTCTCCGCTCACACTGTCATCTTCTCCCTCCTATCACTCCTGCCTCTCATGCCATATCGAGTCCTTCTCTCCCCCTTACCATGCTCTCTACTACTCCACTCACCTCCATCCATTCCTCCTCCCCCCTCAACATTATCTCCACCATGTTTTCCCAGTACACCGCCTCCCCTAGTTTCCTCTCCAACTTCTTCAGCACTTCCTCGTTCCTCCAGCATCTAAACACATGCCCCACATCATCCTCCACTTCACACCTCTCGCACACACCAGTCTCTCGTTTCCCAATCTTGACCCTACTCTCGACCCATGTCCAGTGAGCACTTGTGTCAAGAAGTAGTTCACCTCCCCGAATTTCCGGTCCATCCAATCTCTCCTATTCCCAATCGCTCCTTTTAGCGCGCCCTCATAATCCTCCCATCTTCTCTCCATTTCCTCCTCCATCCATTCCCGTACCTCTTCTTTGGTCGCACCCCTCCAGCGTTTGCTCCTAGCTCTAGCCAACACGTCCAATGGGTAGGACCTTGCCAGCACCGCTGCTGCCAGTCCACCCACTGTCCTGTACCCCTGCACCACCCTCAGCAGTATCCCTCTCTGCACCCGCAGAAGTGGCCTAACCCTCGCATTCACCCCCGCTCTTTCACCCCACACCTCCGCACCGTACAGCATACTCTGCTCTACCGTCCTACCTATACCCTCCTCTTCCACTCTCCCGGCCCTTTCACATTACACATCAATCTCCCCAGCCATGCACTTTACCCTTCTCTGCCGCCTTTACCATATGGGTTTTGAAGGATAATTGGCTATCCAACCACACCCCTAGGTATTTCACAGACTCCTCCATGCGAATTCTCCTTCCCTTAACCATCACCCCCACTTCCCTTGCCCTGCTCCGTCCCTTCACTAGCAACCCCACCGTCTTCTCTTCCGCCACTTCCAGTCCGCACCGCTCTATCTTCTCCACAATCTTCCTGCACATTCTCTCCGCCTTTCTTTCTATCTCCGCCTCTCCCTTTGCCGTACATACCAGACACACATCATCCGCATACACCGTAATCTCACATCCCTCTTCACATACTATCCCACAAACCTCATCAAACACACACTTCCAGAGCGTCGGTCCAAGAACCGAGCCCTGAGGCACTCCAGCCTCCATCTCATATCTCCTCCCTCTGGAGTCTACAATCACACGCCCCGTCAGGTAGTCCTCCACCAGGTTAACCAACCCCTGCTCCAAGCCTCAGCAACGCGCTCAACACTGCCCGTTTGCTGACACTGTTGAACGCGTTCCCGACGTCAAAGAACACGAGTAGGGCCAATTTCTTCTTCCTCCAGCTGCCCTCCCTAGCTCTTTCCACCAAACCCATCACCTTGCTCAGTGCCGAGATGCAAGATTTCCCCTTCGTGAACCCATGCTGGTTTACCCTAAAACCCCCATTCCTACCAACTTCCTCCTCAATCCTATCCCTTATTATCCCCTCCATCAATTTACCCATACCACACAGCAGGCTGATAGGCCTTACTCAGAATTCTATTTTTACGTCCCCCGTGAACCTTCTCTAGCACCAAAAAATTTCTCCTTTATGGATGAAATCTTCCAAAATATTCAAGACGATCAGTACATCTGCGAAACAGCCCGCAAATCACTGATAACCAAAAATGCCCCTTGCGAAGTACAACTAATTAATTTTCAATCCAAAACTTCAAGTTGTGAAACATATCCAATTCGATTTCAATAAATACAGACTACTAGAATCAGCGATGGAAAATTTATCATAACACTACCATTTAAAAAGATTGCCACATGACAGATGTTGAGTTTGGCACATTTTGGTCGACATTCGAGAATAGACCATATGCAAACTAAATAAATTTCATAAAAAATACGTTATTTGGTTGATCCATAAAACAAATAATTATCGACAATGCATCGCTTTTTTGTCTCTGATGACAGTTCCGTTTGCATGACTATATTATAGTAATATTATTTTGTTGACAATTATCTGAAATTTATGGAACATCAGTCCAAAATAGACACATTCGTTTCCTTTTACCAATAAATTGACCCAATTAATAGGGTTGACAAATAATATTTTTCGTTCGTTCTCAACAGTCGAGTTTAGTACTCACTTCCAATTAACAATGTTTCAAGAGCCGTTTTTCAGATTCTGCAATAAACAAGATGTAATCTTGAACATGAGGAAAAAATTAAAATGCTCCAGTTACTGCTATATCAGGTTTAAAAGTAATAATAAACATTTATTAGAGCAATCACTTAATATTAAGACAGTCACGATTTTATATAATATCCTCGGTAACGAATAGAATGAAAAAAGTATTTTTGAAAAAAGTATATAATGATATTTCTCAAGCTTATTTAGAAAAATCAGGTGAAAATTCTATACATACCTACCCATTTCTCTCAGTTTTCCTAACACCAAGTAGCTGCAAACCTCATTTTAGAATTAATCGATTATTCACTAACTTGTTGTTTATCTTAAATGTAACAAACTGTATTTATTATGGTTTAAATATTATTGATAGTTTACACTTGTAAGTGATAAATCATGTTGTGCTATGAAAAAATGGAATTATCACCCAAATTGAATTTTTATCGCCTTAGACCTCTTCTTTCTCTGCTCATTTTATTCATGATTGACTTTAAAATAAAAGATCTTACCGCTTATGGAACAGTAATATCGCAATTCTCCCCATTGAAATACGACGGACAAATGGAAGTATTAATCTTAACTAATTTGTTTCTGTTTTTGGTATCGTTGAGTAATTTCATCACAGAAAAGTGTATTGTTTCGTCCAGTATTGTGGCATTAAAAAACACAAAATTCGAAATATATTTGCCTTTGCTTATTCTTGATACGATATTGGCCAGCTTAGATTTATTGTTGGCGGAAGCATTATGGAAATTCAGACTGGAGCTGACTATCAATATTGAAAAAAAAATTAATTCACACCAGCAATGTTGCGACTTATTGTCATGAACTTATTTTAAAATAAGTATCGAATATGATTGAGGTAGAAAATTAAGAACTGACTGTTCAATAGACTCTTTCGATAGTTGACTATGCAGGGTTATGTGGAAATACGACTTCAACATTCTAGACATACATGTCATGATCATAGTTACTTCCATAATATTTAGAGTGAAAATAACGGCTATACGGTGCACCGAAATTTCGGAATTTAACTCTTTACTTCTATCTGACACAGTGTTTCTACTTTCAGCTAGCTACGACACAATTATGCAAGCTACGACAATGACATACTAATCTGTACCTTGAAAGAAAAAGGACCAATGTCCAAAAACCGCCATTTGGAGTTATTAACGGTTCTGGTTATATGTAAGTGATGGTTATTGAACCAGAAACGCTCAATGTCCAATTATGTTTTGTTGTAGATTTATCATAAACTGATTGTGGGTTAATTCCATTTTAGATTAATGGAAAAAGGGCCAATGTCTGGACATTGGACTTTTGAATTTCTAAAAACTCCCGACAACATATCTTTGTGACGGTGCATTCTATAAAAGACAACTGTGAACGTACAATTCAACGATTTATCGAAGGGCAAATTCAAATAGATTCTGGAATATGTTTTCTGTGGAACAAAACAGTGGCTGCTCGTAATGGTAAAAACAAGCATCATGTCTTAGAAAGTACACCTTATCAATGTTCCCTGAGGTAAGAACTCTCCATTTATACAGCGACTGCTGTAGTGGAAAAAATTGAAATTTTACATGGGCATTATGCGGGAACTGAAAAAAAGATGACACGATTCATGCTTCTATTGGAACGAACAAAAAGAAAACTACTGTTGAGATTGAAGTTCCTCATGATTGGGCAAATTTTATTAGAAGTGTTCACCGAAATCCTCCTTTAACTGTCGTATAAATGGACATGTTAAACTTCATAGCAATTAGTAGGAACATCGTCATGAAAATGAAGAGTGCACCGTTATTCCATGGCTACAGATAAAATTGATGAAGAATAATATACAAGATCATATATTCCAGTTTTGGTATAAAACTAGCTTGGAAGATCAAGAATAATTTACTAAAGTTGACTTACGGAGAGGCAGCAAGAGACAACGGTGGAACCAGATGCAAATTACCCAAGTAGAACCATTCTCTTCGGAACCCTCACCATTTCCAGATCTCGAAGTCACGGATTTATCGGATTTACTCCCTCACATTAGAGAATACAACAGACCGTACTTCGAAAATCTTCAAACGTCTGCTAAGCAGACATATCTGAAGGGGTAGATAGACATTTCTAATATGTTATTTGTTAAAAACAAGCAATGAAATGTATTTTTTGACATGTGTGATTATTGTATGGTTAGGACCAGTGTACAGTTTTCTGTGGAAACTTTAAGCCCAATAACCTATTTTACCGACAATAGATAAAAATATTTTATGATTGGTTAAGTGCAGTATGATGTTTCCATTTATGTTATTTCTTGTCACAAAACCAAAATTAATCGTCGAGTTGCTCTGATCACACAAAAGGGACATACATACAGTAATAATATATATTTTACCGATATGATTTGAATCAATGAAATTGTATCTCTTATGAAGATTAAATTTAGAACTATATCATTTTAGGTATGTAGATAACCATGCAACAAGAAATTGATAATGGCGACTCCGACACAATATTAATGTGTGAATAATGTAAATTATACAGTTCCCATACAACCTGCAATACTACACAGGCAAGTCGCATATATTATTAGGGGTCAACCACTATCAAGTGTATCATGCGTGGACTCAGTCCCCACGTTTTGCCACAAGTTCTCCTTGCAACTGGACATGATCAAGAAACATCACTGAAATTGTGCAAGCAACTTGTAATACGATACACAAAAAAGTATTCTGAAATGGAAAATCAACATGAATGATCTCCAATCGATTCAGATAAGTTATTACTCAAAAAAGAAGAAATGATCCTGTACAAATATAGATGAATGTCTTGATAGTTCCTTATGACAATAATGCGAAATATCTTGGTATGACTCTGGAAGCCCACACCAGTTGTGCTTTCCTGTAGGTTCAGTTAATAATGAAGCATGTGTTCACTGGAGATAAAATGGCCAATATGCATTTTATGTATGGACTAACCGATGGTAATTATTGCTTCTATAGAGAGCATCCTGTATCTCATTGAAGACAATGTTTAAATTCGCCTTAAAATTGAATGAGGAATCTCCCACAACAATATCTTAGATTGCTTTGGAAGCCAACCAGTATATGTTTTTATGCTTTTGTAGTTTTGTCATAACTGATTTTTTTTTTCACGGACCCGTGAAAAAAAAATAACGCTGTGAAATACAAAAATTTTATAGCCCTTTCAATATGACTCTTATGAGTTTTATTCAACACTCAATCGGTCTTCATCACATCGTTTAGTACTTATGCTAGGCATGTTTTTCTCACGTGTTTAAGCTTCTCAGATTCATCAACTGCTTAATGAATTTGAAGTCACTGTTCATATATCGGTTATTAAGTGATCGCTTAAAAAATCAACGCCCACTGTAACATTTATGTTTTTAAAAACAGAGGAGCATTAAAATCCATATAGAGAAATCAATCTTAGTTTGATTCCCATCAAACAAAGCTTATTAATTATATAAAAATAAAAATAGAATTTCGACGGCTCCCATTACACAACAGAAATTTATTATTTGCTTACAATGATATTTTATAGATAATATAAACTGACAAATTGAAAAAAAAGTTTTCTTTTATTGCAAATAATAAAAAATGCTGGCTAATGAGGTTTGATCTCAAAAACTCCAATGTATTGTATTCAATATTTATGATATGTTTTCGTGACTCTTTAACGCAAATCAAATATTCGCTTTTCTCTTACAATTTGTTATTATCTTATTTATCTTCAAGTCTTTCTTCTGATGCATAATTGCTTTTATATTTATCCATTTATTTTTCATGTAGTATCTTTTTTTTATCATTTTAATTTTTTTGTGAGACTGATTCAATATATTGTTTAATAATGTGTATATTTTTACACTGTAAGGAATTTTGGTTACCTCTTTTAGATCGAATTGTGAATAAACTGTGATGAAGTGATATCTAAAATGGCAACGGATACCTCTTTAGTTTTCCTAGTCCAACTCTGATGCCGATACATGACGGATACGCTTACTCATCACGAGTATCGATTGACGTTTAGGATGTTATTATAAACTCTATTGGCAGCTGAAATCAATAATTATTTTTTCACTTGCAATAAACTGAATAAAATTGAACTGTTAAACGTTTTTACAATTTTACTAACAGCAATAGAGTATGAGAGGTTGTGTGCAATGTTCGACAGAGGTTCAATAATAATTGTTTCATAGAAATACTTCTATGAAAAAAAGCATGATAAGAAGACATCATGCTTTTAAACTGGGCATCATCAAATAAACCTGCACCTGCTATCTAGAATTTGATTGAAATTGAACTGCCCAATTGTTTTTTCTAGATAAATACTTATTTGATTAATACATATTCAACTTTTTCACTTCATAATTTTACATTTTGGAACTATAAGCATCCTCAGTTTTGAGTGGGATGGAGAGGCTGCAATGTTCGATTTTCCTACCCCTCAACTTCAAATTGTCCATCATATGTGTGGCACATTATTATCCATTTCATAATAGTTTGATTTTACTTCTATTATCCCCGTTAATCTTTAGTACTTTTAGTTTAATATTTTTTCTTATTCATTTCATTCTTTTTTAAATACTTTATATTTGCTTATTGTTGACTATTATTTTATTTTGTTGGCGTTTTCACTTTAAACAAAAATTACATAAGCATATTCAAAATATTGATGACATTTGTTGAACAATACATATTTCATTTTTAATAGTTTTGCTATTCCTTATGAAAAGTTTCATTAAGTTTTATTTTCACCCCTATAGTCTCGTAAATGAGTTTATTGAGTACTTTATGGCGATTTTCAATTTTTGTTTCATTTATACTGAATAAACTATTATTAGTAGTGTTTGTTTAAGTTTTAAGTTCCTTTTGCTTTATCTAAACCGAAAGCTAATTTACGAACTCGTTGGTTCAAAATACCAATTGGGATTATGTTAATAATAAACTTGACAGATCAAATATTTTAGTACCTATAGTAAGACATGCTCCTTGCTTATATCCTCATTGAATAAAAATCTCGTTTCGATCACCAATAATTATAATACATCACATTCTGAGTTACACATACTTGGTATGTTAGCGTCTGATAATCTTGTAATAACTTTATTAGTCCATAGTATTTCTGTAATGTTTCATATGCCCTACATGTATATTCATACTTATTCTTGCGTGATAAAAACCTGTATATACCCAGTAGAAACTTGTACTAGATACTACATAAAAATAAATCAACGATTCAAAAAATATTACACCAATTAAGATGACGTTATATGTAGTTTATTATTTATGTTTTATAATTAATTAGGCGTACCATTGGCGTAACAGTCATAGCGGTCATATTTACGTACAAATGGATCTAAAAATCTTCACCACTATAATTCTCTTTTGAGCATCACTTATTTCAAAATTATTTATAGGTAGGGCATATTTATTTATAATGTATGTAATGTATAATATAATTTTTAAATGAAATCAAATAGTTGAATAATACAATTTAGAAGGGAATGTCAATAAATGTTCACATTAAGGATAAGTTTGGGTGAGTAGTATTTGTCTTTAAGTGTTTTGTATCTAAAGCGTCCATTCTACAAAAACTCAATTACATACTAAACAAAAAACTCAATAGTGGAGTTACTTAGTAACATTTTGTCGAATTTTCTATTTTTGGAAAATATATGTAGTGTATTACTTTTGTTGTTACAGATTAGGCATCGATTTGGTTGTTATGACGAAATTTCCGTCACAGGATCACGAAAAGTAAGGCATTGTAATTGGGTACGATTTGTTCGAGTAGCTAACGCGTTTAATCCAGGAGTCAATTTTGTAGCAACTAAAGTGAGAGGAGAACCTGTTTATGAAGCCGTCAAACCTATTGCACCAGACACAGAATTACTGGTTTACTACCTGCCAGAACGACCAGAAGAATTGTTTTTTGTTAGGATGAGAGCGTCGTTATACAGACAAACCATGGATTCAATACTAGAAGGTAAATAATTAGTTGTTGATATTTATATATATGGCTTCATTAAACAAAATGGAGAGCATTCTGTACAGCCCAGATTCAAAGCTAAGTGCATACTTACCACACAGGTGACCTCGAGAAATGAATCTATGTATGTATGTATGTATGTATGTATATTGGGGTGACATTCGCAAAGACCTAAAATATCAATTGTGCTCCCTTCATCTACTCAGTTCCAGATAAAAGTGTCAGAAAATAGTACTAACCATTTTTGCTTGTGTGTTATGTTTTCGTACTGGTTACGTTTTTAAAATTTTGTTGTAAAGAATTTGATATCTATTGGTAACACGCTTGACTAAATTCGACAATTTTACAGAAAACTGTAATAATACTTTATTGTTTCAAGCCTATAGGCTTGTTGTCAAATTTTTCAAATTTTGGCTTGCAGTTGAAGGTGAAGATGTCGCTATTGTCACAACTTTAACATTTCCGTTCCTGGAAGACATGTATTGATTGTAATTTTAGTGTCAAATTCAGTCCGGAATTAGGCTCTTGGAGCTCTCAGATGGAGAGCATATACCTTGTACTGATGAGGCGCAAATATGCCGAAACCGGTTTGCAAGTTATGTTTTCCCCTCTAATTTCAAACCAGAATGGTTGGTTAAATCTTGTAGATCATACCGACCCAGTTTGACTTCGAAGTGATATTCAATGTTTGTCGGGGCATATAGCACGGGAAGTAGTTGTTTCTTCTTAGTTTGTTCTTCGATATCTATTGGTCACACACTTTACTAAATACGACAATTTTACAGGAAACTGTAATAAAACTTCAATAACAATTAACTCATGCGCGAAGCTTTTTGCTCAGTGAAACATTTCTATGATAATGCTAACTGCAAGAATGGCTTCCAATTCCTCATGCTACTAATTGTTATAAACTACTGTTGATGAATTAAAATATTGAGGATTATCGAACAATTAACTTATGTATGTATGCCATTAAGTATTAATATTCAATTAATTATTTCCATGTATTTTTTATCGTGGCATACAATGTAATGCGCTAATAATACATAAAATCAATTCACAAAAAATATATAAGCGTGAGCGTTGCGTTGCGTCGATAACGTCGAATCGTAGAATTAAAAATATAAAAAATATTGTGGTGTGAGTTCCCAAAATAATTAACAAAAAGAATAACGAATACACCGCAAGGAACATACAGAAGATACTAAAATGCATATGACGTAAAAAATATTGGATATACTCGATTACTAACTCTGTGTAACACGCGTATAAATATATCTATGTATTTTTAGTAACGTACTATACAGGACTGCATAGAGAGGCACACTGTAGTCAAATGTTATTAATACATAACCATTATATTTAACTTTTGCTTAACCCTTACTTTCTAAGATTTCCAATTTTTACTATGACGTCGATTATCCAGCATGGGTCTTGGGGAATAGCCCTTTTCTACTTGTTTTTCACATGAAACTCAATGGCGAAAACAGCATCCATCCGAAATAATTAAGCCTACATGTTCCATAGGCTACAGGTCTAATATAATTGAGTCCCCCTTGTACGATGACTGTTATGACAATGTCATCAGCGTACCCTTGGCAGGATATTCCAAGGTCAGTCAAACCACACAGGATCTCGTCTACCGTAAAAGACTACATTAACGGGGCTGCTATTCCTCCTTGTGGTCATCCTATAGTTGTGCAGATGGATACGATGTCTTCACTAGTCTTCGTCTCTGCTTCTCTAGCGGTAAGCTGTCCCGATGTCTACTTGGTTCTTGTATTGTATACACCTGTTTTATTCAATCCTCTTTGACAGCCTCATGCTAAGTTTTGTCAAAAGCTCATTCTATGTCTAAAACCGCACACACCACAGTTTCTTGGTTGTCTAAAGCACCTAGAATGATCTCTGTTCGAATATAATCGTCAATAGCTTTTCTATTATTTGAGGCACAAACGATGTAAGTCTAATTGGTCTAAAATATTTCAGGTTTGATTTATCCCTTTTTCCAGCTATTGATTTTCTTTATGCTTCTTTATGTCCAGTTCTAAGTTATTTCGAATGATTCTAGCCATATTGGAGTGAATCGGGAAGAATGACATTGGCTCCTGGTACCTTTGAAAGTGGAAAGAAGTTCATATCCCATTTTAGTGATTTCGAGAAATGAAGCTTTCTTTTTGGAAACGATTTCATGTATGCGTTGTTGCTGTTGAATATTGATAGACACAGTGCTATTTGAAAAATTAATAATAACTATTGGTCCGGCAAGGAAATTTGGGGAAAACATAAACACTCATGTTGTTTCGTGGGAGAAATGTTACAGTTACCTGTAAATAATTGTCATATTAGTAAAGCGTGATATATTAGTAAAGCGTTTGACGTCTTGATTAATGGTAGTTCAAAACGTTCAAAAAAGAGGATTTCTTACATTTTATTTCTCAACTGCCATCTGCACTACTAATTATTGCTTCTATTTATTCCTCCTTATAATTTATATTTCCACTTGTGCATGTTCTGAATGTGCAAGATACTGTAATTTTATCTTTTGTATTAATAATGATTATATTTTTCTCTCGATATCACTATATTTTTAACCCGTCCAGTACATAATTTTTTAAGTACCCACCTACTCTCTATTTTTATATCTGGAATAGCTCTAGCATTCTGTTAGTAGCTA
This sequence comes from Lochmaea crataegi, assembly GCA_947563755.1. Classification (NCBI taxonomy): domain Eukaryota; kingdom Metazoa; phylum Arthropoda; class Insecta; order Coleoptera; family Chrysomelidae; genus Lochmaea; species Lochmaea crataegi. The sequence goes on from OX387429.1 coordinate 37,523,681, forward strand.
CCTACAGCAAACTGGTTTTCCATTTTCCAGTTGATAATTGTATTAAATATCCCCACGAAATCGTTATCTGTATATACATTAAAGCTGTGATTATAGTTTATGATTCCAATATGATGTCCCATCGTTTATTTTCACTAGTCTTTATTCAACATAATCAACATAGAATATTTCAATATTGTTCAATAAACTATTTTCACAAGTAGTCAACGAAGAGCTGGATTCAATCACATACCTTGTAATTCTGTCCATACAGGTGCACAATTGTTTCCATCGGCGCAGACTTGGCTATTGTGATTTTGAGGTAATAAATAAAATTAATTATTTAATTTGACGAGTTCAAAAAAAATTCGAGACGGGACCCATCTTGAGACTCGCTCGCTATGAAACAATAGCTAATTTGGATTGCAACGCACACTGAGACTGACAGATTTACGGGTCTGCTTTGCACAGGTTAACATTTTGATTGTCTTTAATACGCTGCAGAAGCTCAGCGGAAAAGGGCTTGATAATAACACTAAAAATAAGATATTATTGAAATAAATATCTGCTCGGGTGGTTGGGTCAGAATTTATAGTAGAGGACATCATTTTTTGTAATGAACAATGGGTGCTTAATATGGTTGGACGGTTTTTATACCGGTGAGTGTTTATAATAATTGCATATTTATATAGTTTTTCGGGACTTATGCAGCACACAAATAACTATTTGCAGCTTTTGGCAATAATTAGAAAACTAGTAAATCAAAAATGAAGCATTGTATGTTAACACAAAACAGTGTGAAATGCCATGTGTATATTATATATTATAGCACACTACCTTTTTTGTGAAACTTTATTATTTTTCAAACTGAATAAAGGCTTGACCAAACGAAAATGATATATATTGGAAATAAAGACAATTATGAATCCTCAACAGCTCAAATATGAATCCTCAACAGCTAAATAGCCCCTACATCCCGTGAAGTATATAAGATTTTTTCTCCTCCCCGCAGAATTTGTTCTTGGACTTTTATTAATTTAATTCGATACTTTTCGCACAGCTTTGACCGGTTTCTATAGCGTCATAAGCATTGTTATTTTATCAATTCATGTTAAATATGAAGTATTTAACTATTTTTCAAATAAAATATTTGTCCAAATAGTGATCGTGGTGAAAAAATATTTGTCCAAATAGTGGTCGTGGTGAAAAAATATTGTTTTTTGGATTTTTCTGTATACATTCTGAATCTTCCAAAAATTTTTTAGTAAAAAACCTTGTGTAAAGTATTTCCAGGCCGTAACGAGTTACGGAAATAAGAACTGGCAACATTGTCCATCCACCGCTCTTTCTAAAATTTGTGACCATCTGATATCTAGACATAATTGTCAAAAATTGACGAAATTTAAAAAAAAATGGCGGATTCTTAGTACTTTCAATTGCGCTTTTCTCTTTCAAAAGTGCATAATCCAAGAATGTTTTTCTTTTAAAATGCAATAGGGCTTTCTAATACAAAATAATCGTTGCAAAATTCCGAGGGTCGAGAACCTTACCGGATCCAAATAGAATAACAAACCTTCTCATCGTCACTTTTAGTCACTGTAAATTTACGTGCCATTCCATTTTTGGAATCAGGAATAGTAACAATTATGACTTCATGCCTTAATTTAACATTGCACAGAGTTCACTAGAACGGCACGCTCCAACAATTCCCATTATCATTACAACCTTCATCATTGAACAAATTATTTGATAATTTTTCGAGAAGGGGAAGGGAATAAATATGTATGTATATAGATAGACATAAATATCAAATAATTTGTATTCCACATGAAGTTTTCCAAAAAGTTTTTGTGCCGAATTAGTATAATTAGGAATAACATATCTTTTACAAATAATAATCATAACAATAGTTTTTATAATTCAATTCGCTTCCCGACCAACTGACACAGATCAAAGTGTAACTAGAATATCATTAAATATGAAACAGGGAAATTGAAAAAAATTAATAACCTTATTTATATAAACCAAATAAAATTCAACAATGTAGTAAACTAGAGAGGATAACGCGCCGAAGTTTGATTGTCACCTAACCTAATTTTTTTGTGATGGGGGAAATCTTCTAAAGAACTTGGGTAGGAGTTCTAAGTTGCCGGATTCCACCAACCATGTTTTCATCCTCAACACTTAATGGGCCAAGGTCAGGTTACTATAAAGAGCCATGGTCGATCGCCTACCTGCTAAAACCCACCACCAATCTGTCCACACTCTGTACCTGAAACGTCTTATAAAAATGTGAATTCGGTCAACCTTTTTCCCCCCGAGGAATGGGGAAGCTCTACCAGCCTGTCCCAGCAGCTGGGATGTGCAATGCTGCCGGATGTTGTGTGGGGCTCGCACCCACTAATGTATGTATGTATGTATGTAAATTGGGGTGACATTCACTGAGACCTAAAAAATCTATTGTGCCCCCTTACCTCCACTTAGTTCCTGAGGAAAGTCTCAGAGACCAGTAGCACCCTTAGTCCTATTTCCCGGAGGAATTTTAGGATATCTGCAGGCTTCAACTTAGGTAAATGTCCCTCTTCTATCCAGCAATCTCCAAGGTGTTGTGCCCTAGGATTTTGAATTGCTGTGCAGTTCGCAAGTATGTGGATGGAGGTTTCTTCTTCCATGCCACAGAATCTACATTCTTCTTCCTCCACTATTTTGAGCGTTTCCAGGTGCACATTCAGGCGACAATGTCCCCGTGTGGATCTCAACAGGTTGTAATCACCCAGAAGAGTCTTTGATTGCCTAAGTCCTACTAGATCTTTCCAATGGTCAATGGTTCTCTTTTCTTCGGCTTTGCCTATTTCTTCTAATATTACATTGGAGCTGATACCGCAAAATGGTTCCGGCCCCCAAAAGGGTGTTCTAGTTCCCCTCTTTGCTAGTTCATCTGCTATTTCATTTCCTTCTATCCCAGTGGGTCCTGGAATCCACAGTAAGGTGACTATATTGTTCTCGCCTAGTTCATGGTCGATCTAAAACCCACCACCAATACGGTCCACACTCTGTACCTGAAACGTCTTATAAAAATGTGAATTCGGTCAACCTTTTTTTCCCCCGAGGAATGGGGAAGCTCTACCAGCCAGTCCCAGCAGCTGGGATGTGCAATGCTGCCGGGTGTTGTGTGTGGGGCTCGCACCCACTAAACCCCCACCTCTTATGCTATCGGCCTTCTCCCGGGAAAAAGGCATTGTCTATACCTTCGGTTAACCTAACCTAAACCAATCTAATCTACCTTAATAATAATATAGTGTTTGATAAACTGTGAACGAATATTTAAACTAATCTAATCTAACTAAACGTCAACTATAAACTACATAGGATAACGTGCCGAAATTTGTTCGATAATATTACTAAATTTAGCACTAGGAGTGGGACCAAACACATCCCACCTCATAAACTGGTCCACATATTCAGTTAAAAATCTTGGGGACCTCACCCCAAGACGCTTCAAATACTGTTTAAGTTCGTGCACACTCCCGTTACCAGATCCACAAAGTTTCTGGAGTGGTTAACCTCCTTATGTATGTAAGGGGATGCACCTCCCAGATTTTTGAGACCACTATATCTTCTCCAGCAGTCAGTCTCTATTTAAGTGCCCGGCAATTCGTGATTGGAAATTATTGATTCCAAAGTAGTAACTGTTCGGTTTGGTACAAATACCACATAGCTACGTTTAACAGTGACATCATAGATGCACCCACTGCTCCGGAATCATGCGCCCCCTGTTGTACTTCTACTTGGTCAACACGGATTCATCTACTTGAACAATATAACCGTCTCCACCTAAAAAATTTGAACAATTAAAGTAACCGTACAAGGAATCGAAACTGATCCAATTTAACTATTAGAAATCTGAAAAGTGGTGTTGTTCAAAACAAATCCAAATTTACTGAAATGAATGGAAACTAATATAAAATAACTACCTATCTAAATGAAATATTTTTCGTTAGTGGCGACTAATAGCTACATTAATACATACCAAATAAAAATAAATCATTTATCTCAATCAACTTCCAGGAATACATGTCTCTAAAATAACAGTAGTACTGCACTACGACCGTCTTGCTACAACCAACTGACATAGAACTGGACCCCTACCGAATTTCACATACCCACTGCCATAACAAATATAAAATTGTACGAATTGGTTCTTTACAGTTTTCAAAAAAAGTTCCCTCCACTAAACTAATTCTAAGCTTACACCTAGAACAACAAAAACAATGTCCTAAAATACCCGTCCTCCGTTTTTGGAGAGCACATTGTCTTCGACAGCGTGCAGTAGGACATCTTATATTCCGCGGTAGCAAATTTACATTTTGTAGTCTATTTAACAATTCCTCATCATCTAATTTGATGATTGAATTTAGTTGAAATAAGTTTTCGACTTCCATTTTGACTACTGTCAAAATACTATCATTTGTTTTTTATTTGCGACTGCTAACTCAACCAATCCTATCCCCGAACCAATAATAAACTCAACAATATAATAACACTTTTATCATGAACCATAAACGAAGGAAAGTGCATTTAGATATAACGTCAGTGTCGTTTCGAGTATTGTTAAAGGAAAAGGAATAATTTATTGAATATTTAAAAATTTCGCGGCATGTCGACGTTACTTAAGCGCAGGCGCAGATTACTGTAGCTGCAACGCCACATGAAAAGATGATCGGAGATCTTGCCTATGAACCTTTCAAAACAAATCGATAATGTATGAAAGTCGCCATAAGAGATTTGTAATCTGTAATCTTCATTGTTGATTCCATCAAAAATGAGAGTGATAATTGTTAGAATCAAGAAGAGTGATTAGTCAAAACGCTTTCTACAGAGAAATAGCAAGGTAAGGTTTGCAAAGCTTTTTTGAAACTAAACATTATATTAGCAAACATTTCAAGTATTTTATTTCAGTTTTTCATTTCAAAAATCATTTCGTTTATTTCAAAGTAATAACCTCTAAAGTATAAAGGGAGAAAATATGTATCATAGAATTGCATTTGTTAGTATTGAAAAAATAACCTATATTATTTTGAACTAAAATTCATGATAAAAGAAAAATACTATGTGGTCCAGCAGTAAGTTTTTTTAAATCTCTTTTATTTAATGTAAGGTATAAAACAAATTTAAGATAAACATTACATATTTAAGGATGTTTATTATTTCAATATTCATGATTATAAATGCAATTAATTTTATATTTTTATATATTCATGTAATCTATTACAATGCAAAATTAATTCAACTAAAAGAAAATAAACACCATTTGACAACGCCGCAAAAACTATCACCTGATCACACAACAATCTTAATTTGTGAACGTGGTATCTAGACATAAGCTTTTAGTGTGTAATTTTATTATCTACGTGTCGAGTGAAAATAATTATGCTTAAAAATATTTCTGAAAATTGGCAAAATTTAAGTATTTTCTTCCGTTTTTTTTTGTGAAACAGACTTACATTTAGTTAAAGATAATAACCTCTACAGTTTAAAGTGAAAATATTCATCGTAAAATAGCATCAAATAGTGTTGAAAAGGTATCATTTTTTGAACTAAATTAGTTATTTTAAAAGCAATTTCCAACGAAATTTTTGTTCTAATCTACTTTATTTAAGGTGAGCTATCAAACAAATTCAAAATTAACATAAAATTCCGAGGGTCGCGAAGTCTACCAGAACCCGAAATTACTTTGTTATAAGATCCCACATAACGAATTTTAATCCTCGCTTCTTCATGCAATATCAAAATGAAAGTGCTTAAACCAGCCAGTCGGGAAAAACTCGATTTCTTCAATTCCGAGTAGAATTGCTAAATTCCTGGACATTGAGAACTTCAAGGAGTATACGGGACACTCCCTTAGAAGAACGTCGGCCACTTTATTAGCGAATAATGGAGTTGATGTACTCAAGCGACATGGCGGATGGAAATCTGTAACTATTGCGGAAAATTATGTAGCGGAGAGCGTCAACAATAAAAAGGAAGTTGCAAATGAAATTTTATACAAGATAACGAAGCCAGAAGTCTCTCGCAGTACTTCAAGAGTAACAGAAAACTTGGTTAGAGAAGGAGACATTATGGAGTCAGACCATTTCATACACATTGAGAAAAAACGAGAAAACATTTATCCAAATTTTGTAAGAATGTTCATAATTGTAATAATTGAACTGCTAAAATTCATATAGATAAATAAGATACACGTTTTATATGGCATAAATTATTACCACCCAAGTGTGGTAAGTTGATTTATAACCCGTCGTCAAGGGCAATCGATACCTTTTTGGTAATTGTTACTTACGACCTTCAAAACAGTGTCAAAATGCGTTGTTCATAATATAGGGGGGAGTAAAACGACATTTACAGTACCTATTTGATTTGACAGATACGCGGAACTATTTCCTAACAGGCGGAATTCCAATCGATCAACATTTACGGGTCTTTAAAAACACCCAAGAGATTCCGGCAGAAACTGGTAGGCAACCAGATGTTACAGAAGTGAAGGAAAATTATATTATGGACGAAATAGACCAGAATCCAGAGTTTATTTAGTACTAGAACGCTCGCGGTTATGTATCCTGCAATTTCTAAATCCTTCATTAGTAATATGATTAATAAAGAAAACCTCTATCCGTTCCACTTTTAAAAAGTTTATGCGATGCTAGGCAGTGATTTACCTGCTCTAGTAGTTTTTGCAAACTGGCAACTGTACTAAAAGAGTCAAGATCCCAAGAATTTTATTTTGCGATTGAGCTACGTTCACTCTAAACGAAATTTTCAATTTACATAATGCACATTATTATGCCCACATTGGTAAGAATCCGCAAGCCATACGCGAAGCACCAGAAAATATTTAGCATAAATGTCTGGATAGGGTTAGTTGGCAATCAAATACTGAGACCAGTAGCAGTTCGACAGGATTACCTTAAATTTTTGCTAAATAAGTCACCTGATTCATTGGACGACGTTTCCCCAATGACACGGCAAAATTTATGGTTCATACATGATGGTTGTCCCGCTCATTTTAGTCGAGTAGCTCGTCAATATATTGACACTACGTATGGGAATCGATGGATTGGACGAGGAGATCCAGTCATTTGGCTGTAAGATCGCCTGATTTCAATCCATGCGATTTTTGTTTTCGAGACTACTTGAAATCGTTAGTTTATGCCGTTCCAAGACAAAATCGTATTCAGCTGTGGGAAATAATAGAGGGTGGATGTCATGAAATTCAAAATGATCCCAGAATTTTTTCAAGAGCTAAACAATCCTTACAGAAACGATTGGATTTATGTCTTATGACAAATGATCGTCATATAGAATATGGGGAAATATCCCCATTAAAGAAGACTGGGATATATAATCTTAAATGTCGAGAATGTAGTGCTGTCTATATTGGTCAAACAATTCGAAATTTTGAAACTAGACACAATGAACACTTACGAGCATACATATTAAAACAGCCAGATAAATCACATTACGCAAAACATCTACTTACAATATGAAGTTGTCAATGAACAGATAAATCTAGGGAGCTCTCCACTATTAAATTGTCTTCTTAAGTAACAATTATAAATATCAGAAGATATAGTTTTCCTTGGTTTCCTATATCATTGCACAGTTATTCTGATCTTAAATGCGAGAAAGATTTCCAGTATATCCCCAAGTTTTAATATTTGTAATATCATCTTCTTATTTTTTCTATTTATATATATATATATATATATATATATATATATATATATATATATATATATATATATATTAAGTCAATCACAAGATAGGTCACTAAGTCATTGGATGATTATTACGTAATAACTTAATACGATATGACAACATCAAATGTTTACGTTGCTTGACAGACATTTGCTTTGTTTTTTGACTAAATATTTTATTTAAGTCTCAAAATATGTTAATTCTGTTAAGCAATTTGAAATGATTCGGGTTCTCTTTGGAATAGTGTAAAAAAAATTTTAGATAAACAAGTTCTGAACAGTTCTAAACTCCGAGAAGTTGGCTTCAAAACCAAGTATGGTGTTATACTTCTAGTCTGATAAAATCACTGCCTCTTTTGGTTAAAAGGTGTATCACGAAAGTGTGAGCTTTCTTTCAAAAGATCATAACAAATTGGAAATATTCCAGTCGCTGACTATTAAAAGTAATGTAAGAGCCAGAAAATGAGCGGATTTAACATAAAAATGGCAGCTTTTTGGGAATCATTTTATCGCTCCTCAATAACCGTTACAAAAAATATAACATATCTTTTAAAAATATCAGGAGTGGTAGAAATTTGTTTCTTAGCTTACCTAAAGTCACCTCTTTTTGGGATGGTCTAACTTTCCAATTCACTGAGAAAAACGTATTCGTATTGAACTGTTTGCATCGTCACTCCTTGAATTAAATAGTCTTAAGCGATCTTATGCTGTTTCCATATTTTTAAGTATAAACCGAATACATTTTATCTCAGTGTATCTAAACGGATGAACTCCTACAGGAAAGGAAAAAATCTCCCTTGAAAGAAAAGGCATTCAGCCTTGCTCCTAAACCTGTAATTAATGCAATTAAGAACAGATGATAGAGACATATCCTACCACATTGCCGGAATTCAATTTTTTTTAAAGTCGGTGGTTTCTAAAAGCGAACGCGTGAGACTTTTCAGGACATTGTCGGTACGTGGAGAAATTTCAAACTCGTGTATACCTGACTCATAAATTACGCCTTCTTATAGCTCCGAACTGTTTTTGATGTCGATTTATATAAGAATTTGTTTATAAATCCGATCAGCGGTCCTTGACTATCTATGAGAGTGCTATATATATCGTTGAAGAATTGAAAATATAAACTTGTTGTATACTTATAAAATCAGACACAATAAATGTAGACATTCGGATATTTAGCAAATACACTAATATTTGTATATTTGTATGTATATTTGTTGTTTTCATACAAATAAACATTTGCCAATTACAGTTATTGGATTTGAACACACTAATCGCAACAGGTAGCTAGAACACATTGCTACTATCTGATCACGACGTACAAATATGTGGATCAGACATATCTGCTGGTGTTGAAATTATTCACGTCTTTGATTTGTATTGTCTTCATAATGTATTACTTTATGAGATTAATTATCACATATTCGTCTATATGCAAATATTCAAATATTTGCAACAAATACCCGAATGTGTGGAGCCGCCTTAAAGAGTACGTATTTGTACTGATTCAAGTAATTCTTCTAACATTGCGTTCAGGACACATTATACTAACTTACTATTTTTAAATGACCAAATAGCCTACAGCAAATAACATATGCAACGCAAAATACACGAGATTCCTGTAAATTCCCAATCCAGGTAAGGATTATTTTCAGGCAAAGCCATTCAGGCCAATAACTCTGTCTTCTTCCATGTTGAAGATAATGCAGAAACTTATTGATAGGCATGTTAGCATTTATTGATATAGAAGGAGCGTTCGACCACACCTCCTTCGATTCCATGATAACTGCTGTTGCAAGGCGTGGAGCAGACGTCACCACATGTCGTCGGACGAAAAACATGCTTTTCAACAAGACAGCAACGACAACCTTATTTGGAGATTCCATGAAGGGAAGAGTCCTATCATTTTTTTGTGGGACCTCGTCATAGACGAACTCCTGGAGGAATTGAACAGGAAGGGACCATACACCCATACATCTGTATGCAGATGATCTGACAATACTTGTACTGGGAAAATACCCCAATGTTTTATCGGAGCTGATGCAACAAGCTCTGGAAACACTGGAGATATGGTGTAGGAGGGAATGCCTGAGGGTCTTCCCTGAAAAAACTGCGTTTATTCCCTTCACTAGAAAAAGAAAGCTTGAGAGGATAAAACTGCCAAGACTCTCCAGCGTGCAGCTGTGTCTAAGCCAGGAGGTGAAGTATCTGGGTATATTCTGGATGCAAAAATAACCTGGAATTCACATCTACATGACAAAACCAATAAAGGGAAAATGGCCCTAATGGCTGCCAAACGGGCGATAGAAAACATATGAGGACTAGATCCACGGATCTTACACTGACTGTACACAACTGTGGTGTTACCATGGTTACCTATGGAGCCTCAGTTTGGTGGCCAGAAACAGATCAGAGGAAAGCCGAACTGGAGTTATCAAAACTTCAGAGGCTTGCCTGTCTGTGCATAACGGGTGCGATGAGAAGCAGCCCTACTGCGGTAATGGAAAACACTTTCAATCTTCCACCTCTTGCTCTACACCCATAGTCATTCCAGCATCTCTGATGTTATCACAAACTCGCTTCTTGAAATGAGAATTGATAATATGTTGACCTCAATTAACGACGACCAACCATACAATTTCCAGCTAAACTGGGATGGGTTGAAAGCATGCGGTCAGGAAGGAACGTTGCTGTGGAACACAGGCGGATCTAAAACTGACATAGGAACAGGAGCTGGAGTCCACCGTGCTAGACCCAGGTGCAGTGACCATGCAATAGAACATCTAAAATGTATCTTCATTAGTTGCACCTTTCAGTTTGTCACATCTTGGACGATCCTTTGCGCTACCAGTTTCAGTGAATTTGTTTATCAATCTACTAATCATAAATCTACTAATAGGAAGGCTTTCAGAATTAAAATCGTTATTAATCCAACTTTCTTCGGTATTGAGAAATTTCCTATCACCATATTCAACCAATAAGAACTACTGCACAGTTCCTTATTACTTAATCGCTCCAAAGTCAGTGATGAACAGCAGGCCAGAAATCTCTCCGTTCATATTTATGTGAAATTTAGATATTTTGAGTTTCGCGGTAAAGTTAATAACTAGAAACTATAGTTATTGATTTTTAGTCCAAATACATTTATTGTCTATTCCACCAAAAGATAAATTTTAATGTAACTGTAATTAAGTAAATGTTGAAATATTTGTATATTTGAAATATTATCGGCAAATATAACGTTTCACATTGCTTAATGATATTTTCAGTATTTAGTACAATATTTGTGCATGTTTAATTTGTTTTGGTTTGTGGATACGATATTTTTTTCATAAAAAATATGTAAAAAACAAATGATATAATTCATAAAACAAATATAGAAAATACTGGGTGGTGGAAAAGTATAGCACCAGGGCGTTATCTTTGAAACGAATGAATAAATTGCTATGAAACTCAAGGACGATGAATGGAATTGTGATCTGCATTTTTTAAGGTACACGTCAATTTTTTTTTACTTTATCGTTTGTCGTACCTGTGCCATCTTGAATTTTCTTATAGGGCAACCTGGGTCGAGTGATATAGCACAGAAAAAAATATTTTCTCCTCTTTGTGAAAATATTGGTAATGTTATGTAATGTTCACTACAAATAGATTATAGAAATATCAGTTTCATTAATCGAATCAAAATGTTACCTTGAAGATAATTTGCCCCTGGTATATTTTTTTACCTGAACAGAACCACTAGTAAGTGATACTTCAAATAGATAGCACGTAGTTTGAAAGTAAATTGAGAATAATGGCAAATTTATCAGGAAAACAACGGATACAAATACTAATATTTGTTGAATATGGTGATAGGAAATGTATCAATAACGAAGCAAGTTAGATTTTCACCGATTTAAATTCTGAAAGCCTTCCTATTAGTATATCTATGATGAGGAGATTGATCAAAAAATTTACTGAAACTGGTAGCGCAAAGGATCCGTCCAAGATGTGATAAACTGAAAGGTGCAACTAATGAAGATGTATTTTAGATGTTCTATTGCGTCGACGCTGCACCTGGGTCTAGCACCATGGACTCCAGCTCCTGTTCGTGACAGTTTTAAATAGGTCTCTGTTTCACACCAATGTTCCTTACTGACTGCATGCTTCCAACCCTTCCCAGTTTAGCTGGATATTGTATGGTTGGTTGTCGTTAATTGTGGTCAACATGTTATCAGTTCTCATTTCAAGATGCGAGCCTAGTCAGGCCTTCGCAGTAGCACAGTATGTCTACTGAGGTTTCCTCATCTTCTTGGCAAAACCTGCATATGGTTGTGTCTGCCAATCCGATGTTGTTCATGTGTTAAGTCTACAATGCCCTGACAGGAGCCCAACCAGGATCCTGATTGTTCTTCTATTCTGGCTCAGTAGGTGAACTTTGTCGAGGGTTCTTTAATGAACTTTCTCACCTGCCTCATTCTTGGCGCCTTTTTCCATCATTCTCGAGACTGCTTTTTTATCTGTAGTGCTATTTGTTTTTTTTTGCAGCGCTTTCGTTGTACCACAGAAAGATTCTGGGTCAATGGGAGCACATCGTGCCTCTTTTCGGGCTAGTGAGCAGCTTTATCACAAAAGTTGATTTTGCCCCCCGACTCACTAACACTAAATCATTAGAAATAAAAAAATCAAATAAGTACTCACCTCTTGAGTTAATGTCACTGCTACTCCACGCATTATGGTGTGAATTGGCATCTATCCCAATAAGAGTCTGCAGGTTTTCAGCTTTGCAGTAGTTCACCAGCTGCTCCAGGTCATAGGACGGAGGTAGGGTTGGTGAGTCAAATGGCTGATATACTGAGGCTACAATAATTTCTGTCCAGTTTTATGCCATCAGTATGTTCAGTCTCAAGACTAGTTGGTCCCTGAAACAGAAGACATGTATTTCTAATGCCTGTATTTCATTATCCACAAAAATGCAGGTTCTGGGATTTCCTGCAGAGGAATAGTACAATCTACCTTTGGCTTCCCCAAGTCCTCTTACATGCCCTCCATCAATGCAGGGTTCTTGTATGAGGGCTATGGCGGTCTTGCCTTGGGTGATGTTGTGCACGAGTGCAGCAGTTGCCGCATTATTATGCTGAAGGTTTACTCGAAGTACCTGCAGCATTTGCGGTTTCTGATTTCTTCCCCCTTCCGTGGGATACCCTAAAGGTTAGCTGCCGAAGTATACCTTCAACCCTCTATCTGTCAGCACCTTCAGTGAATGCTCATCCATCCCTAGTACAATGGTAGGTACCGGAGCATCAGGATGGTTTCCTAGTATCCCCCAATCCTCTGTTTTCAAACCCGTGTTCATGGTTTCCAGAAGTTAGTGGACTTCAAGACTTGTTCCCTCCCAGGGCTTCATTTGTGATAATATACCCTGGACGTGGCTCCTTGAAGACTGGTTTGCGCAGACCACAACCACTACACCTGATTGGACGTAAGTTCCTGTGAACTGCGGCCCAGCCCTTGCCGAGGCAGTTTTACCAGATCTGGATTTGCGATTAGACCTTGGGTTTCTAGGCCTAATCTCTACTTCACTGGCTTTTGCTTTCTCAATTGCACGTTTACGTCGTTGCGCTGCCGAAAATCGGGGATTGCTTAGGTTAACACTGCCTATGATGGTGGTAAGAAGATCTTCGGATGAGCTTTCATTTCCTCCAGAAGTTTCTGCCTACTGCCTTTGTGCCTTAGGGTCCGCTGGAGGAGTTTTACCTCCAGACTGACCTTCGGATACATTTTTTGAAGGTGAGGTTATTACTACCTCAACCTCCATATAATTGTTTTTTGTCGTGTCCATAAGAGCCCACGAGTAGCTAGGGAATAATGGTCACCTACAACAGAGCTCTGCATGTTATAGGATGGCTACATGCAAGAGGGTTTCGCCTGGTTCCCTCAGGTTAGTCGCTAGGGATCGGGAAATGCTGGGTCAAAAAATCGACGGTTTAGGCCGTCACGAAGTTGACCCGAGGGCTGGTAGGGACTTCCCCCATTGTACCCCTCGACCTTTCATCCCTTAGGCGCGCACTATACGGTCGGAATAAGGTAGTTTTTATGGTGATTGTCACCACGTGGTCCAGACAGTTAAGCCAAGACCCTCCTTAGTACCGCATACCCTCTATCGTTGGAGGGGTCGTTGCAATACCAAGCAGTTTACGGTTTGTGCCACAAGCTGGTCGGCGGCAGACTATTTCACAGGATTAAATAAAACCGTCCACACCTCCTGCATGCACGATTATATATCTTGAGCCGACGACTGTTTTTTTGCTGTTTTTTGTTGTTAATACAGTATCATTTGCCATGTGTCTCATCCAAAACCTTTGGTTTATATAAGTTGATACCTTTTTCTTCGGAATATTTTCTAAGAAATTGTAACCTGTTGGATTGATTAATTTTTCTTTCCTTTTTGGGAGTCGTTCTTATGCCGGGAGCACTGTAGCCTGTAGGCTTATTGTACTCTACTCCCACATTTAGTCCACACACCCAGTTATCCTCGTACCTTCGAGTAGACGATATAGGTCCACTGGATGTGTGCCATATGTTTCAGGTGGCAGGTTGGCCCCTCCGAAAATTGTTTGTCTCCTAGAGTCAAGTCCCTCACATTCAGATGATATGAGGGTTACGGTCTCGGTCTCTTGAATCGTACCGCAGGAAACTCCATTAAAAATTTTCCATTATTAGGTTGTTTAAAAGAACCAATATTATGTATCCAGTTGATAATGGGTATTTTGCTACATTGTACATCAGGTATTTCTTCTCGGAAGTGCTCACGAATTGTTTCTGTCAATAGAGGCTTTATTTCGCCGTTCATTTTAGCAACACTTGTAAAAAGCTACGTAGAATAAGAAACTCTTTAAAATATGTTTTTTTTTTTCGAAAAAAGCTTTGGCTTTCTATTTGAACATCCAACCTTCGTCGGTAATTCTTTTTGGCCATATTTATGTTTGGTGACTGGCCTACAATTGCAATCTAGTGACATATTAATATGTTTTGTCTTATTTGACTATTACAAGCGATACAAATTTGCAAACTATATCAACATAATTCGGATAGAATGTTCGAGACAGTTCAAAATTATTCTGACAATTCAAGTTTCAATGTCAATTAATATTAATTTACTACGTGTCCAAATCTTGTAACTTTTTGTTTCATACATTTTATTGTATGTAATAGAAAGAGAAAATAGGACTAGGAATTTCTCCTACTATATCAAGTAAATAAGGGAGAAGTATGACATTTTTCAGACAAATTTTCGTGTTTTTGCTTCATTACGCATCATCCATCATATTTGCAAAAACTGACTCTTTGTTAAAAAAGTAGCAGGTATAAAAGTTTTTTATAGCATACTTTGCTTCTGAAAGAAACTATCATATCGACTAAAAACACACACATTTATATTAAAAACAGCCGGCTTGAGAATCATTTCTTATTTTCTATGACAAACAAGTGATGGATGATGTTTCTCTAATACAACCGGTTATTAATTTTAATAAATAATCGACGGATAATTAGGAAATGAAACGCTTTTTCAACTTACACTATACATGATGTGAAAACGTGCTGTGGAAACATGCTATACAGTGATAAACATGATATTTTCTCAAAACATGTTAAATACTTTTTTGTTTTAAACACTATTCTCGTTTGAATATGTTTTGAATTCGACTACATCAAGCGTTTAGGCGCAGTTATATGGTCCGTGAATCGACGAGTCTGTGATAGCAGTATGATACGCGATTCGCAGTTGCGACCGATCCGTCAAGGAGCTTTTTCGGTACATTTTTTTATTTAATAGTTTCTCATAAAAATTGTCGCCGCATCTTTTTATTTCTTTCTTTGACCGGGATTTGTATTCAAAAAATTATGTGCTTACTAAACATAACCTAAACAGCGATTGTTGGCAGAAGGTGAATTTTGGGTTCGGTTGAGATAAATAATCAAGTTATTACAATTGATAATGAATTTAAACAATGTTAGTATACATATAAAAATGTTTAGATAATATGTGCAATTAGGAATGTGAGAAAACAATTTTTTCATTGAATAGTCGTACATATGTAAGTATTCATATAACCTATATAAAAAAAATGACCGTACCTTGTGGTTTCAATGTATACACCCATTTATTATGATTAATTCCGTTTTATATGTCTCTCTCTCAATCTACAAGTTGTCCTGTAAGCTTTGCGATAAGAAAAAGATCGATTATTTATGTTAATCGGTATCAATATTTTTACGCAATAACAAATTGTCAAATTGTTCTGATACTTGAGATTTGCTACAAGAGATAGAATGACCAGCCCTGAAGCTACCTAATTGAGAAACAACTTCACCATCTTCAACAAGGTATAAAGAAAGTTTAAGACTACGAAAAATTGTCAAGTTTTTAAGTTCTATTTACAGTAGATTATACTTTTAATGAAACGTAAATAATATACCAGAAGACATACAGGAGATATAGATCTCACATTTCATCAATTAACAAACAGCAAAATATACACAAGAACCAAATAAACACGAAATTTGCTAAATCACCATAATAGAAATGAAGTTAGTAACAACACTGGTTGATGTGGAACTCATGGATTCCTGCTATCGCTGCGACGATTCCCGATCTGTTCGCTTTTGATTAACGTAATGCGCTCGCATGGTAACGGATGATTTAGTGGAAAACTTGAATTATGCATTGTGTTATTATAATTTACAAAATAATTGAAAAATTATTAATTTAATTAGTGACACAATACAAAGAACTCCACGATAATGCAGTTGATAAATATCATGATGAGCAACGAAGCTAAAATATCTAGCAAGAAGTCGTCATTTCTAACGAGTTTTCCCTTCTTCTCCATACAATCTTTGGAACGAAAAAAAAATTCTTTGTCAGTTCCCAAACCATCAAGAAAGAACAAACTTCTAATATTGCGATGAATGACAAATCCGCTTGCATTTGTCCATCTCCATCAGTCGCTAATAAACGCAACTTGTAACATTTATATTCGAAATAAAGTTGCATGAGGGGAAAAATTATCAATATGCTTTTAAATATGTATGTTTGTTTTAGGATCAAAGCATCTACATTGTCGGTAAAATTCCACGAAACACAGAGGTGATTTGTGTTGGTTCCTGTAAGGACGTGTTAGTTCGGTATATTTCGAATCACACAAAATCACCTAAGCTGATTAGTCGCATTTTGTTTGCTGTTATGAGAAGCTTCTAAACCACCGAGTCATCATAAGACTGTTTTGACAATTGATCGAACCAGTTCCGTATAACTAGGCCTTATGGTAGGTCAAAAGAGTATCGGCAATTATTAATTTGTACACAAAATATGTATTATACATTCAAATTCATTGTATTGCCTCCAAAGTAGGCACCTTCCAATATAATAAATTGACGCCAACAAATAATCCAATTATCAAAACATTTTTGAAACGCATTTCAGGAATAAAATCGCCGCGAATTCTCTTTTTTCTTCTATAGACTGAAAACGGGTGCCTTGAAGTAGTTATTTTCCCAACCAGAGCCAGGCAAAATATCCACCACATTTCGACCCAAACAGTGTTGGACTCATCTCCAAGGGGATGCCTACAAACCAAACCCACTTCAAACTCGCCGTTACCCCCGCCTCGGAATCACTACCCTAGCATACTTCGAGACGGGCGGCGGTCCCTCACACACTCTCCGCTCACACAGTCGTCTTCTCCTACTCCTACCTCTCATGCCATATCGAGTCCTTCTCCTCCCCTAACCATGCTCTCTTCTACGACATTTACCTCCATCCATTCCTCCTCCCCCTCAGCATTATATCCACCATGTTCTCCCAATACACCGCCTCCCTTAATTTCCTGTCCAACTTCTTCAGCACTTCCTCGTTCCTCCAGCATCTAAACACATGTCCCACATCATCCTCCACTTCACACCTCTCGCACACTCCAGTCTCTTTTTTTCCAATCTTGTGGAGGTACCCTACTCTCGATCCATGTCCAGTGAACACCTGTGTCAAGAAGCAGTTCACCTTCCCGAATTTCCGGTCCATCCAATCTCTCCTATTCTCAATCGCTCCTTATAGCGCGCCCTCATACTCCTCCCACCTTCTCTCCATTTCCTCCTCCATCCATTCCTGTTCTTCCTCTTTGGTCGCACCCATCAAGCGTTTATTTCTGGCTCTAGCCATCACGTCCAATGGGTAGGTCCTTGCCAGAAGCGCTGCTGCCAGTCCACCCATTGTCCTGTAGCCCTGCACCACCCTCAGCAATATCATGCGTACAGCATACTCTGCTCTACCGTCCTACCAATTATCCTCCTCTTCCACTCTCCCGGCCCCTTCACATCACACATCAATCTCCCTAGTCTCTGCCGCCTTTAACATGTGTGTTCTGGAAGATAATTGACTATCCAACCACACCCCTAGGTATTTCACAGACTCCTCCATACGAATTCTCCTTCCCTTCACGATATCGTCGGTCCAAGAACCGAGCCCTGGGGCACTCCAGCCTCCGTCTCATACCTCCTCCCTCTAGTGACTACTATCACACGTACTGACAGGTAGTCCTCCACCAGGCTAGCCAAACCCTCCCCCACTCCAAGCCTGAGCAACGCGCTCAAGACTGCCTGTTTGCTGACACTGTTGAACGCGTTCTCGACGTCGAAGAACACGAGTAGGGCCAATTTATTGTTCCTCCAGCTGTATGAATATGAATATGAATATGAATGCTCTGTACCACTCATACGCACGTGTTGTCGATACAGTCTTATGTAATATCTTCAGCGCTGCAAAATTGAAGACAACATATTATTCGTACCCATCGCAAAAATCACGAAACGTACAAAATCGAAAACTTTTATGGAATTACTTGGTACGGCTAGGAATTGGCCCAACCGGATTATACCGCCAGGTCAATGTTACAAAAAAAAAATTGCTAAATCTTTTTGAGATCATCTGTGGAATGATATAGTTATATTCAGGAGTTTTCTGGGCGTAAACTGAACAAAAAAATCTGCAATTGCTTGGACTATTCGCAGATGACATCTGAGCTCTTATCAATTCCATGTGGACATTTGAGGATCAGTAGAGCTGTCAAATTAATATCTAGGTATACAGATATTTTTAAAGTAAAGGTAAATGAAAAAATGTGGCCCATATATTTGTATATCCAATCTTTTTACTTAATTGTTGTACAAAATGTTATTTTAGTATGAAATTTGAAGAAATTATTATAAATATCATTCCAATGTTAAGGGTTTGAAGCTATACAAATTCAAAACAATAATGGAATAGCTAATCAAATCTATCGCAAGATGAGATCTTGGAAAAAATTGTTTGTATTTACCTATAAATTAATGTACAGATATAAAAAAACAACTATGACTCTTTAAATTATTTGTCTGTGTCCACTTTTTAATTTGTAATAATCTAACCAATCTCAGTGTGAAAAAATGTAAACTTCAAGGGGTTGCTTGTCAGTGCTATTGGAAGCCGACAGCTGATCGAGCAACGACAAGCGGAACTTTGAAAATTTTTTTTGGTTGCCACACTGACATTGGATAAACTGTACATATTAGGTATATTTTTACGGATATATGAAGATGCTGCATAAAAAATATAACAATAAAGAATAACCAAAGCCCCGTAAAACGGTTTTTTGTTAATTTCTTGATAATAATTTTTCCATTCGCTTTTAACACTATTCGTAAGGTTTCAGACCTTTGTCAGCATTGTTGATAAATAATTTGAGTGGCTGCAATGGAAAAATCGCAATAAGACTACTAGTGGTGTGGAATTTAATTTCCCCAATATTTACATTTACTACATGAAGAGATTTTTAAGGTTAGGCTTTTTTATAACTTCATGTCGAAAAATTTGATGCCTTTAGATTATCGAATCTCTTTTTTCAGTAAGACTACAGTGGTAATATAATCAGTGTACATCACACATGAAAAAAGTGAGGCAATTTTTTAACATTTTTCGTGAATAATTTTGGCGTGGATTTTCATAATAAATTATAGTTAACAAAACTAAAAACCGCGCTTTATAGGTAATCGAACTAAAAAGTAAAAAATAATTCTTAATTTAAGAATAAAATGATTAACGAAAAAATTGAAGTCACTGTGGTTAAAGCCTAGGGTGCTTTGCACTACATTTATACACTAAATCTGCATTTCGGAATAGAACTATTAAGAAATTATAACAATTGATATTGAGCACCCCACGGTATGACCACAATGACATTAATTTTCTCGTTAATCATTTTATTCTGAAATTTAGAATCATTTTTTACTTTTTAGTTCGATTACCCATAAAGCGTGTTTTTTATTTTTTTTAAACATAATTTATTTTTTTCTTCTTAGTTCGATTTACTAAGAGGTGTGTTTTTTGTTTTCTAGATTTTCTCAAGCCAGATCAAAGTTAAATTTTTTTCAATGGAACACCTTATATTTTTTTTGTATTGTCATCGGTCCTTGACGAGTGTGCAAGTTTAATTGTTGCGTTATAAATGAAACAATATTTTATTACTATATTAGGTTCGTTCCAATTGGAGATAGAACGTTTGTATTGTCATCATCCCTTGACGAGTGTGCAAAATTTCGAATTAATCTTAGCGTTTAAAGTGGGTGATAAAAATCAAGTTTGAAGGTAGCGTTTTAAATGGAACACCCTATATTTTACTACTATATTGTATTGTCATCGGTTCTTGACAAGTGTGCAAAATTTCGAATTAATCTGAGTGTTTGAAGAGGGAAAAATCGAGTTTAAAGGTTGCGTTACAAACAAACAAAAAACATACATACAATTGAAGCTAATACATGGCGTGTAAAAAGCCATGTCAATAATAAGTGATAATTAACATTTATTTTTAAATTGCCTCATTAGCTGCAAAAAAACACCATAATGAATTTAACCAGCTTCTCCGTTTTTGTTGTTTGTTTCTGTTGTGTATTGTTATTTCTCAAATTATTTCCCTACATAATTTTTTGTGTTCTGATATTTGTGTTAAATCCATTTTTGGTTTTATAAATACTTTAGACTTTTCTGATAAAACATAACAATTACATGAAAACATAGTAATTTAAACAAATTCATTGGTTCTCAAAACGTACTAAACTGTAAGATTCACTACTAAATTCACATGCAATTGTTACAGATTCCCCCCTAGATCTTTCAATGTCTCTCCTCTCAAGAGCACTCGCTAGTTCACCTCCTTCTGCTGAAGATGAGAGGAAATCCGTATCAGGAGATAGTTCGGCAGCCAGTTCTCAAGGGGATCTACCTGAAACAGCAGTACCAGCTCCCAGAGCAAGGCCAAGGGAGAGGACACTTTTACCTTGTGGTGTTTGTAATAAAGCCTTCGATAGACCATCCTTACTAAAAAGACACATGCGAACGCATACAGGTCAGTACTCACAATTCATATAAACTGATGTATCGAAATAATGAATTATAGGAAGACTACACGGGAAAAACGATCTAAGTAACATTTTTTACTTTTGTGGGAAAATGAATTTAAAACTTTGAAGATTATAGCATCAGAAATAATAAAATAAAGCAGGTCGTTGAGAAGATTTTATTATGAGCTAGATGTTTGGGCAGTAACTCTTTAACATAAAAAAACATTGTAAAAAAATTTTGTTGAATAAAATAAAATTTGTATTCTCTTTATTGCCTGGAATGAATGAATGTGATCCAAGTCCATAAGCATTCCGTGTTTAGTTACTCCGCGGGTTACTCGTACTAAAAATGAAATAAAATAATGTCTTAATTTTCATTACTATTTTAGTTCTATTGGAATTAGTAGTTAAGGAAGGGGATGGCGGTGAAAAGAGAGTTGAAATGTGGAAATTATTTTTGTTTCAAAATTTTCTCCTAGTTTCATGGATTTTATTTGAGGATTCCTTATTCTTACATCAAGTAACATGAAGGTATACGAAAAAGTTTAGAAGTGGAAGTTAGTAATAGGGGTGAATAGGGATGTAGAAAAAAAAATCGATTTTTAGCTCATTTCCAATATTTTTGGGGGCGAGGAATTCGAATTTATCATTATTTCCAATCAAATTTGACTAGTTTTTTAGACGGGAACAAAAGCAATGGAGTTAAATTCGTATTTCTCACCATATTTGCATCGTCTAAATGGGCATTGTTTGACGCACAAGGCAAATTGCTAGAGTAATCTTGCAGAGATTCATCCACAAACTTTTTTAAAGACTGTAACTGCTCATACTTAAGTTTGGACAGAAAAATTAGGTTAGCATGAAGTCGTTGTGATACTGAATGACTACTCTGTACTTTTGGTGAAGTAATGACAAAACTTGATATAGCTCCGTTATAGCTATCTCTCGCTTCCACGGTTCGAGATGTTGGGTACTTGTAACTAACTCCTTTATCGGTCTTGTTAGAATGGGAGATTTAATTTCATATATAGGCTGTAGAAACTTTGTCCAGGCTTGGAAGAAATTCGACTGACACTCGATGACAGTAAAAGGGGTTTGAGTATGATTTCTAATGAACTTTGCGGCGTTACTAACTCGTCCACGCACTATTTTCTTTTTACTAGTTTTTAAAATGTTTAGCGGCACAGCACTATCATCACTGGAATTTGCCATGATACACAACAATAATTTACTTTTCAGCCAACCACGAAGAACTGCCTAATTCAACGGTTTTTAAACGTTCGTATAGTTTTTTTTTTTTTTTTTTTTTTTCGGGCCGAGATGGGAAACTCATGTTCGAATGGGTCCAGGACCCAAACAGTGTTGGACTCATCCCCAAGGAGATGCCTACCAACCAAACCCACCTCAAACTCGCCGTTACCCCCGCCTCGGAATCACTACCCTAGCATACTTCGAGACAGGCGGCGGTCCCTCGCACACTCTCCGCTCACACTGTCATCTTCTCTCTCCTATCACTCCTGCCTCTCATGCCATATCGAGTCCTTCTCTCCCCCTTACCATGCTCTCTACTACTCCACTCACCTCCATCCATTCCTCCTCCCCCCTCAACATTATCTCCACCATGTTTTCCCAGTACACCGCCTCCCCTAGTTTCCTCTCCAACTTCTTCAGCACTTCCTCGTTCCTCCAGCATCTAAACACATGCCCCACATCATCCTCCACTTCACACCTCTCGCACACACCAGTCTCTCGTTTCCCAATCTTGACCCTACTCTCGACCCATGTCCAGTGAGCACTTGTGTCAAGAAGTAGTTCACCTCCCCGAATTTCCGGTCCATCCAATCTCTCCTATTCCCAATCGCTCCTTTTAGCGCGCCCTCATACTCCTCCCATCTTCTCTCCATTTCCTCCTCCATCCATTCCCGTACCTCTTCTTTGGTCGCACCCCTCCAGCGTTTGCTCCTAGCTCTAGCCAACACGTCCAATGGGTAGGACCTTGCCAGCACCGCTGCTGCCAGTCCACCCACTGTCCTGTACCCCTGCACCACCCTCAGCAGTATCCCTCTCTGCACCCGCAGAAGTGGCCTAACCCTCGCATTCACCCCCGCTCTTTCACCCCACACCTCCGCACCGTACAGCATACTCTGCTCTACCGTCCTACCAATTACCCTCCTCTTCCACTCTCCCGGCCCTTTCACATTACACATCAATCTCCCCAGCCATGCTGCCTTCACTTTACCCTTCTCTGCCGCCTTTACCATATGGGTTTTGAAGGATAATTGGCTATCCAACCACACCCCTAGGTATTTCACAGACTCCTCCATGCGAATTCTCCTTCCCTTAACCATCACCCCCACTTCCCTTGCCCTGCTCCGTCCCTTCACTAGCAACCCCACCGTCTTCTCTTCCGCCACTTCCAGTCCGCACCGCTCTATCTTCTCCACAATCTTCCTGCACATTCTCTCCGCCTTTCTTTCTATCTCCGCCTCTCCCTTTGCCGTACATACCAGACACACATCATCCGCATACACCGTAATCTCACATCCCTCTTCACATACTATCCCACAAACCTCATCAAACACACACTTCCAGAGCGTCGGTCCAAGAACCGAGCCCTGAGGCACTCCAGCCTCCATCTCATATCTCCTCCCTCTGGAGTCTATGATCACACGCCCCGTCAGGTAGTCCTCCACCAGGTTAACCAACCCCTGCTCCACTCCAAGCCTCAGCAACGCGTTCAACACTGCCCGTTTGCTGACACTGTTGAACGCGTTCCCGACGTCGAAGAACACGAGTAGGGCCAATTTCTT
The DNA here is from genome assembly GCA_947563755.1 of Lochmaea crataegi. Taxonomy (NCBI): domain Eukaryota; kingdom Metazoa; phylum Arthropoda; class Insecta; order Coleoptera; family Chrysomelidae; genus Lochmaea; species Lochmaea crataegi. Next base: position 37,547,640 of record OX387429.1, read on the forward strand.
CTTCCTCCAGCTGCCCTCCCTAGCTCTTTCCACCAAACCCATCACCTTGCTCAGTGCCGAGATGCAAGATTTCCCCTTCGTGAACCCATGCTGGTTTACCCTAAAACCCCCATTCCTACCAACTTCCTCCTCAATCCTATCCCTTATTATCCCCTCCATCAATTTACCCATACCACACAGCAGGCTGATAGGCCTATAGTCCCCCGCCCGCTTCCCCTCTCTACCCGCCTTCTTCATCAGTATCACCCTGGCTACCTTCCATCCTTCCGGGAACTCCTCCTCCCTCAGCGCCCTGTTGAATAGTTCCCAGAAGTACTCCCTATTGTCATCCAACAGCCTCTTCACCATATCACCCGTCAGGCCATCTATCCCTGGGGCTTTTCTCACTTTAATATTTCTCCCCCAATCTTCTACCTCCCACTTCTCTACCGGCCTTATCCCCCTCATTTTCACTACCCCCCTTGTATCTTGGATTTCCTGAATTCTGCCACCCACTCCTCCTTCTCCCCCTTTGAACAATTTCTCTATAATCTCCTTCTCCCAATCCTCCTCTAGAACCTCGTTTCTATTTCCTCCCATCCTCTTCACCGCTATCTCATACGCCTTTCCCCATGGATTGTTTTCCAATTCCCCCAGTAACTCTTCCCACTTCCCTCTTTTTTCTCTCTCCACTCTACGCTCCAGTTCCTTCTTCTTCTCTTTATATCTCCCTCTTCCCTCTATCCTTCCTCTTCCTCTCAGCATCCGTCTTCGTTCTTTCTTACACTCCCTCCAAAACGTTCGTATAGTAAGCGTCGGTTTGTTTACAAACATAAAATAAAATATGTGGACTTGGATTGTTCTTCCGAAGTATGACAATTTCAATTTCTTATAATAGTGGTGCATTATTAATATTTTAGAAGGGTCACTTAACTAGCGCAAAATGGCAGGGCTATCTCAATTTTCATTTTTTTGGAGTTAGATCGTTTTTTCCGTGTAATTTTCTTTATAACTAAAATTATTTTATATCTATCAATTCTATCTTAACAGATATACCAACCCCGTTTACTTTAGAAGTGTAATTCAATGTCTGTCGGGGCATATAGCCCGAGAAGTAGTTGTTGCTTCTTGGTGGACGGTCTGCTCTTTGGAAATTCATTTTTCTAATTTTGTAAAGCGTTTAATAGTATTGAACTATTATTTTTTGACGTCTATAGATCACGCTTTACTAATATGACAATTATTTACAGGTAACTGTAATTGAGTAAATACCTACAAAACCGAGATGGTTTTTTGTCGATATAGAATTTTGGTTTGTGATTAGATGTAGAGATGACGATGATATCGCACTCTTAGCATTTCCTTTACAGAGGCTAATGTATTGGTGTGGTATCAACGTAGTCTCTAGTCCAGGATTATGCTCCCAGAGCTTCTGGACGAATAGCATCTACCTTGTGCTGATGAGGCGCAAAAACGCCGAAACCGGTCTACAAGTGATGTTATTCCTTCTAATCACAAACCAGAAACGGTGGTTCTATCTTAACAGATATACCAACCCCGTTTGCTTAAGAAGTGTAATTCAATGTCTGTCGGGGCATATAGCCCGAGAAGTAGTTGTTGCTTCTTAGTGGACGGTCTGCTCTTTGGAAATTAATTTTTCTAATTTTGTAACGCGTTTAATAGTATTGAACTATTATTTTTTGACGTCTATATATCACGCTTTACTGATATGTCAATTATTTACAGTTAACTGTAATTAAGTAAATACCTACAAAACCGAGATGGTTTTTTGTCGATATAGAATTTTGGTTTGTGATTAGATGTAGAGATGTCGCTGATATCGCACTCTTAGCGTTTCCTTGAAAGAGGCTAATGTATTGGTGTGGTTTCAACGTAGACTCTACTCCAGGATTATGCTCTCAGAGCTTCTGGACGAATGGCATCTACCTTGTGCTGATGAGGCGGAATACGCCGAAACCGGTCCACAAGTGATGTTATTCCTTCTAATCGCAAACCAGAATGGTTGGTTCTATCTTAACAGATACACCAACCCCGTTTACTTTAGAAGTGTAATTCAATGTCTGTCGGGGCATATAGCCCGAGAAGTAGTTGTTGCTTCTTAGTGGACGGTCTGCTCTTTGGGAATTAATTTTTCTTATTTTGTAAAGCGTTTAATAGTCTATATATATATATATATATATATATATATATATTGTACTGAAATTGAGATGATTATAAATGTAATGAAATGGTTACTTTTAGAAGTTGTATCATATGTACATGGGAATCTTATGTTATGTCCATCATTTTTAGCAATAACGTTAGAATGATTAAATTAGATACTTTCTGTTAGATATTTTATGTACCCTGTATAAATCAGCTGATAAAGTTGATATTGGAAAAACATTGGTTGTTATGGACATTTTTATTTGATTAAATAATATGAAATGTCAGTAACTGGATTTCAACAAAAATTAGTAATTTCTATAATAAATAAAGAAGAAACAAAAGAATATTAGTTAGCAACGGGAAGGAAGTTTGTTAGGTGAGAAGTAACTAAGGGGGAGACAAAAAAGTAATGGACGTTACAAGAAAATGTACGAAAACTTTAAATAAAACGGATAAAAAAGATATAGTGAGTTAGAAATATCTTACATAACTTACCTTCGATTTTAATGCAGTAAAGGTTGTTCAAATTCAAGATCAAGAGAGATCATCCAGCAATAAACGATGGTAATTATAAATCATTTTATACTAAAACTTGTACCTAACAGCTGATTGTAAACCAGTACCCAGATTTGAGACGTTTACCAGTAATCTTTCCTTTGCGCAACGCAAAGTTTCTTCGCTTCAGAGAACAAGTCGTTTTCTATTTAGACAATACAGCTACCGGCGGTGTTTCGACAAGATATTGAGAGAGTTATTTTGTTTGTGCGGAATTGTGTTAATTTTATTTTAATATAGGTTGTAATAGGCTAGGAGACCATCCACGGATTGCAATCTGGAGATAGTTATTTAATTATCATTAATTTAATTTTGACGTTGAAGGTTATTACATTTCAAATTTTACTCCTTAAATTTAGACAACTCACTTTACCCATATCATACCCTGAGATACACGTGCATGTGATACAGTATTGAATTTTAAACATTTCAGATCAATAAATACATCTTAAAATATAAAATTTGTTTGATTTGAAGTACTGGTTGATACTGATACTTGTGGTATATAATACTATTCAATAAAATTAAATCACCACACATTGAATTATTGTATACCATAACAATTGGCGTGCCCAACGTGTAGCAGCTCGAATTGAGTTATCAATAATAGAATATTTACAATATTAATATCAGCAATCAGGAGTTCAATTCAAATCAATAAAAATTCAAACCACATTAATAAAATAATAAATAGATAAACGCTTAAACTTTAAAAATCTTTATTATCAGAAAATAAATTATAACACAATGCAGAACCAAATGAACAAAACCATAAACGAACTAAAACTAGTAGAATTAAAAGAACAATTAGAAAAAAGGGGAATAGATAGTACTGGTGATAAAACAAAATTAATAAAAAGGTTAGAACAATTTCTAATACTAAAAGGAGAAAATCCTGAAACATACATTTTTAATATGGATGATGATGACACAAGAATGCAGATTCGAGAACAAACAGCTGGAGAGAATATATCACAGGGAAATCAAAACATTCTTGGTATTCTACAAAACATGATGGAAACGATGAACACCAAACTGGAAGAAAATAACACCAAACTTGATCAAATGAAGGAAGAAAATAACACCAAACTTGATCAAATGAAGGAAGAAAATAACACCAAACTTGATCAAATGAAGGAAGAAAATAACGCCAAACTTGATCATATGAAAGAAGAAAATAACACCAAACTAGAAGAAAATAACACCAAACTTGATCAAATGAAAAATGAAAATAACAAAAAACTGGATCACATGGAGAATATTTTTAGAGATCATCTGGAGAAATTAGAGAAGAAGGCAGAACTAGCTACGACCAGAATAAATGAACATGAGAAGAAGTTAAAAAATTTGGAAGACAATCTTAAGATTGGAATAAATGAGAGAAAACAAGAAAATACAGGGATTTTAAATAAAATAGAAGCAGTGGAACGGAAGTGCATTAAGAACGGAAAGGAAATTACAGATATTGACAACAAATTAGAAGATCTAAACGGAAATATCAAACAAGGACTACAACTAAACCTACAAATAGCAGAAGAAGATCATAGAAAAACAGAAAAAAACCTACAAATGGAAATGAAAGAGTGGAAAAGCAAAATGGAACAGAACTTAAGAGAAAATAGGACGATACCAGCAGTACAAGTCCTACAATATGAACAAAATCTAAAATTCGATGGTAACACAAAAAGATTACATCCCAGAGTTTTCATGAATACACTCAAAAACAAGTATGGACATAACCAGGATTTTGAAAGTCTGAAAGATGTTATCAGAACATGTTTATTGGGTCCTGCACAATTGTGGTTTACGTGCAAAGAATATGAACTGAACGATTTTCAACAGTTTGAACGTTTATTCTTACGTTATTTTTGGGGGGAACACAATCAAGGATATACACGAGAGAGTCTCTTTATTTTGGAAAATACGATGAAAAAAGGGGCAACTCAATGAGTAACTGTGCTTTACAACTTTTTTCACAGGCACAGTATCTAGAGCCCAAAATAAATGAAAACGAAATAGTTCTATTCATTTCCAGACATTTTAAACCGGAATTATCAGAAATAATTGCAATACAAAATCTTAATAATATGGAACAACTCATTAACTATTTATTAAGAATGGAAAGGAATATGAAACCTTATAAAACTAACGATAATAAAACAAACAACAATTACAACGGAGATCAAAATAAAAGTAATAATAAAAATTTCAATAATAGAAGGTCAAATGAAAACTACTACTCCAACAAAGGGAATTTTCAAAATAACCAACAACAGTACTATAATAATAACAATGACAATTATAACAGAATGCAATCAAATAATAATAATTTTAATAATAGAACTTATAATAACAGATACAATCAGAACAATAGTACACAATTTAACAATTGGGAACAATATAACAGAAGGTACGAAAATAATCAAAACAATACAAGACACACAAACTCTGACATTAGACGAACTAATTGTACAAGATCTAGTAATGAGAATAAAATAAGTAGAGAAAATTCTCCTGTTAGAGTTACAAATCGTCACGAAGTGGTGACAGATGCCATAGTGCATGCGGATTTTTAAAACCGGATGACACAGTTGATTTGCGGTTTAGCTATGTTCATCCTATTGAGTTTCTCAAACCGTGTCAGGATCTAAAAGAAAAAGAAAACATAGGATTAATAAGTATTCAAGGAATAATTGATCAAATAAATATTGAAGTCATAATTGATAATGGTAGTGAAACTTCAATAATTAAAGAATCACTAGTTACTAAATTACCTAATTTTAAAAATAATATAATAAGAGTGCCTAAAATAACATTAGTTGGGGTTAACTCTAAAAAAATAACGGAAACTAATAAAGCTATTTGTGTAAATTTAACTTTAAATAATAATATTTACAATATTCAAGCTCTAATAATACCTAATATGGAGTGTGACATGTTAATTGGATCAGATGAGTTAGAAAAACATGCAGCTATAATTAATTACCCAAATAAAACAATAACTTTGGGAGGAAACATCATTGAATTTAACTTAACTAAGGATGAGGGAATAGGAAACGAAGATACAGAAGACATATATTATGAAAAATATGACGGGAAATGCAAAAGAAACAATGGATGGTATGATGAAGGTGTGGAGAATGAAAATGGTAAAAAAGAAATGAATCCAGGTAAAAGGACATTTCAATTGAATGAAGATGGTAAAAAGGAAATGAATCCAGGTAAAAGGACATTTCAATTGAATGAAGATGATAAGAAGGAAATGAATCCAGGTAAAAGGACATTTCAATTAAATGAAGAAAAGAAAGGAATGGATTTTTATTGTGATAAGAAGGAAAGGAAAGGTGTAGAAGGATTGATGAAAAAGTGCAGAGGATTAGTGAACAAAGAGTCGAGAGTTGCAAAAGATTATGTACATGAAATAAAAATAAGAGATCTGAAATAATTTAAACCAAAAACATACCCCATTCCATACAAATTAAAAGATAAAGTAGAAGAAGTTGTAAAAAAATTACTTAAAGACGATATAATTGAATATAGTGAAACACCATACATAAATCCAATAATCATAGTTGCTAAACGTGATGTTAAAAGCTATACAAAAGCAAAAATAGGAGTCAATATAATGAAGTCTGAGGAGGGAATATTTTCTTTAAAAGCCAATAATAAATTAATAAAAAACTCTCAAAAATATATAAAAAGAAGGCATAAAAAAATAAATAAGCACACTACCTTTTCAAAAGGAGAATTAGTAATTCTCAGAGCACTCCAAGTAGCCAACTATAAACAAAATCGATGTGCCAAACTTCAATTACCATATGAAGGTCCTTATACTATATTTACGGAACAAGGAACCAATAGCTATGAACTTGCTAACCCAATCAGTGGACAGATTAGAGGGATATTTCATATTTCGCAACTTTATAAGTTTCATGAATCTAAAAAAATATAAAATAGAATTAGTAATCAATAATAATTCATTGTTAGTTGTTAGTAATAATTCACTAAGTAGTTGATGAGATGTTTGTGTTGAGAAACATTTGTTATGAGATTATGAATTTTAGAATATTTTAGATATCACTTAATTATAAAAAAATAATAATTTGTATTTCAACTTTTTCGATTCAATATTTGCAATATCAATTGAGAATGAAATTCTGAAAGATTTTCTTAAAGTACACAAAAATAAAATCCTTCAGAATATCAGGGAAGTTGTACTGAAATTGAGATGATTATAAATGTAATGAAATGGTTACTTTTAGAGGTTGTATCATATGTACATGGGAATCTTATGTTATGTCCATCATTTTTAACAATAACGTTAAAAATGATTAAATTAGATACTTTCTGTTAGATATTTTATGTACCCTGTATAAATCAGCTGATAAAGTTGATATTGGAAATGTCAGTACAAAAACATTGGTTGTTATGGACATTTTAATTTGATTAAATAATATGAACTGTCAGTAACTGGATTTCAACAAAAATTAGTAATTTCTATAATAAATAAAGAAGAAACAAAAGAATATTAGTTAGCAACGGGAAGGAAGTTTGTTAGGTGAGAAGTAACTAAGGGGGGAGACAAAAAAGTAATGGACGTTACAAGAAAATGTACGAAAACTATAAATAAAACGGATAAAAAAAGATATAGTGAGTTAGAAATATCTTACATAACTTACCTTCGATTTGAATGCAGTAAAGGTTGTTCAAATTCAAGATCAAGAGAGATCATCCAGCAATAAACGATGGTAATATAAATCATTTTATACTAAAACTTGTACCTAACAGCTGATTGTAAACCAGTACCCAGATTTCAGACGTTTACCAGCAATCTTTCCTTTGCGCAACGCAAAGTTTCTTCGCTTCAGAGAACAAGTCGTTTTCTATTTAGACAATACAGCTACCGGCGGTGTTTCGACAAGATATTGAGAGAGTTATTTTGTTTGTGCGGAATTGTGTTAATTTTATTTTAATATAGGTTGTAATAGGCTAGGAGACCATCCACGGATTGCAATCTGGAGATAGTTATTTAATTATCATTAATTTAATTTTGACGTTGAAGGTTATTACATTTCAAATTTCACTCCTTAAATTTAGACAACTCACTTTACCCATATCATACTCTGAGATACACGTGCATGTGATACAGTATTGAATTTTAAACATTTCAGATCAATAAATACATCTTAAAATATAAAATTTGTTTGATTTGAAGTTCTGGTTGATACTGATACTTGTGGTATATAATACTATTCAATAAAATTAAATCACCACACATTGAATTATTGTATACCATAACAATATATATATATATATATATATATATATATATATATATATATATATATCACGCTTTACTGATATGACAATTATTTACAGTTAACTGTAATTAAGTAAATGAATAGATGAGGCTTTTACTTGATGAATTTCCATACTGACAAGATGGAATGAAACAATTTGATAAAGCTAATGTTTTAGCGAAACGCGTCACAAGTTTTAAACATAGGTTCTAAAATAATAATGAAGATTTAAACAAATTGAATTGTTTAATTTCATCTTGAAACTTTATAGTTTGACTATTATAACGCCTTACAAAGTGTTTGAAAAATATTTTTCAATGAACATAGACCGTTCACTAACAAGCAACAACTACTTCTCGGGCTATATGCCCCGACAGACATTAAATTACACTTCCAAGTTGATTGGAGTTGCAAGATAGTATTAAGCTATTATCTTTGACATCTATTGATAACACGCTTCACTAGAATATGACAATTTTTACAGGACACTGTGATTAAGTAAATGACCTAATTTTGTCAAATACACGAATTATTTAAAATTACAGATTATATAAATACCTGCAGTTTGGAAGCAATTTTCTGTAACACATGATGATCAATTTTTATTTTTAATTAAAACTTTTCACACCCTGTTTCTTGGTAGCTAAGCTCTTCAAGGGGAGATCGTTGTCCGTCGAATATAGAAACACACTGTATATATTGTTTTATCTAGCATATATATTCGGTTCTAGGTGAAAAGCCTCACGTGTGTATGGTTTGTGGTAAAGGATTCAGCACCTCTTCTTCCTTAAATACACATCGAAGGATACACAGTGGAGAAAAACCGCATCAGTGTCCTGTTTGTCTGAAGCGATTTACAGCTTCTTCAAACCTATACTACCATCGAATGACACACATTAAGGTAAGTTTATCAATATTGTGCATTGGCCACGTTTTTTGGGATGGGCGGGTATTGTTGAATTTAATATTATGGTATGGGTGTCGTTATTATTTGCCAAAAGTAAAAACTTTGAAAAAATCACAATTTATTGTCTGAAAAACTGACCATGATTTATTGCAGTTTACATTAGTAAAAATTGCAGCTTTCCAATTTTAAACAGGACAATCGTTCATACGCCCGCTTCGTGTAGCAACACAAAAATGGTGAGTAAATAATGAGTACCAGTGAATATTATAGATATTCAAAAATTTATGAACAGTATATAGCATAGCTTAAAATACACCATGTGTGGAGAAATAATAAATTGTATGTTAGTCAGAAGTCAGGTAAATACTGGAAAAATAGAAAAGTTCATGTAAAGTTCAAATATTTAATTAAATGCCACCGAATAGTGAAATAATATTGCTGATTATTTACAAATGTAGCGAGATTAGTAGATCCCCTACTAATACAATGTTACAGAATACAGGAGCAAGCTGAAAAATTTATCAATACACCTAATTTTAAAAAGATGACCGGAAATCTACTATGATTCATTCTTTAGCGTAATATTTAGGTATATTGTTTTCTATAATTGAAATTAGAAATATGAGGAGGATGGAATAGGATGCAAAAAAGATTGACTGTTGAATGTTTCAGCTAAGTCGGAGTAATAATGTTCCCATTTGGATCTTATATGGTTTCTCATAATCATTTGAAAAGTCTGACTTCCAAGTCCACAATTCAATTTCATTGTAAACCAGAATTTTCTCTTATCCAAATGAATACAATACTCAAGCTCGAAGTTTTCAATTGATTTGATAATTTTTTAATTTCTGAAACTCTATATTGTATGTAACACTTGATTGGAGAACCTTCGAAAACCAGCAAAACTGACTCATAACGACTATCTAAATAGGATTCGAAGTACACTTTTAATATGGCGAAAGCTTCTGCAGAGAAAACAGAAGAATAATTGGGAATTGTATTGAAATATGGGAAACTTATTTTGCGTTATGATAAGATTTGCTTTAGGGCTGGTCTTAAGAAAAGCGTCTGCTGAGGGCAGACTTGTTTTTATTCTCCAAAATGGCAGAGTGAGATTTTTAGTGTTTATTGGTGAATTATTTCGAACCCTTAATGTGTTAAATGTACGGTATTGAATAAGAAGTTTTTCGGCACAGTATTGCCTTTCAATGATTTGTATTAAATCGGTCAATAGATATTAAATTGGTTTCTGATGAGCAACCATAAAGTAAACATTCCTAATCCAATATTGAACGAACGAATATGAGACGGAAATATTTGAATCAGCTCTTCATTTTTGTTTGGAAACTACTAGAAGAGGATTCATCCCATAATAATTATTTTTCTTGGATAATACACATCTTTGTATTCTTCGACAAATAGGAAAAGGCCCAGGGCAACCATTTTGTGGGAGTTCTTAAGACGTGCTAAGAGGAAAATACACAAAATAATGCGCACTAAGGTATGTATGTATGTGTGTGCCTGTGTGCATTGTATATAGGATGCCCAGAAACGCTCTTCTAATAAAATACTACAAAATCTAGAGCTCACATTATGTCGATTTAACGAGGATCACCTTATCCAAAAATGCTTTCTAAGAGAGCTAAACCGCTGTAACATTTATTTAATTCAAAACGGATTCCTGTTACATTATATCATTCTGGATATTGAACTCTTGGAATATGACCAAAATAATTACATGAATAGGATTTTTGATTATCTGTATGGTGTATTGTGAAAAGCAATGTTACGGGCAGTGGCACGTAAATTTCCGAATCGAAGACTTCCTGCTTCAAAAACATTCACAAGTCTTCCTACAAGAATTATGGAAACAGGATGGGTAATTCCCAACAATAATGAAGCTAGAAGACACGCAGACTTATTCAAGGAAAATTGGGATCAGTTTTCAATGGAAATAGATAATAGCCCCGGAATAAACTGATATGACGATTCTCTGTAGTGTAATCCAGTATTCCCAAATATTTTCCATAAGCACAACTTGTATCGCTTTCATTAAAAAAAAAGTAGGGATATGCATAACGTTGATTTTCCAGCCCGTTTGGAGTTTCCCGATTGGTTACAAAGGTAAAAAAATCAAAACCATGACTACTTTTCAAATATTTTGCTTAGTGACGGAGTTACATTTGCAAAACATGGACTTTTTAATATGCATAATGCTCATTACTAATCCTCATGCTATAAAAGAAACTAAATATCAGGAACGGCTTAGCACAAATGTATGGATATGTTTTATTGGTCATAATCTACTTAGATTTGTAGAATTGTCCAATCGTTTAGAAGGTGCGAATTATTTCGACTTTTTACAAACTATTTTATCGGATTTATGGGATCATATGGATTTAAATATTAGAAAGAGCTTGTGGTTTATACATGATGGTGGTCCAGCTATCCAGTAGGATTGTACGTGAGTTCAAGGAACACGCAATCAACGTTGGAGACAAATTTTGATCAACCACATTTGGGTGGAAATAATTCAAGTTATATTCTAGAAAAGCAATGCCGTTATTATGACAAAGTTAAACAGGTCATTAATGAAAAATCACTTATTGTCAGCTTTACATACATATAAAATATTGTATATTATTTTGTAATTGTGAGCTTTGGGAAACTAGGATTAACAAAACATTTGCTTGCTACATGGAAAATAAAATAATATTGGGATTACGCATGATGATATTTCAAGCTATACCTTGAATATTTGATAGTAAATTTTGCACTACAAATAAGCTGCAGGATAAAAAAGTTATTCACTTTCGTATATGTGCCAACGTTTTCGCTACCTACGAGATTACCACGTGACTAGAACGTAACTGCAACACAGCAACCGCCCAAAAACATTTAATTCGACTATTGTTTATTAACGCTGAAAAACTTGGTTAACAAATTAACTGCATGTATGTAACTGCATTTTATAGAAATATATTTAAGGTAGTTCATTCGTAAGAGTAAAAAGAAATTTGAATATAAGGTTAATAAAAGTTTATTTATGTAACCAAAAAAACTAAATTTTTTTATCGTCTGTGAAACGAGATAATAACAATTAAAATGTGCATAATTTACATTGTCGATATCTGTCATGAATGACATGCCATGCATTCATTTCGGAATATCTTCAAAAGTGTTCTTACGATTTTTAAAAACTAATACAATATAAACCAAAATATTTGGAAAAACCCTGAATTTTTTGACCGATTTGTTAAAAAGATATAGATTTTTATAGCTGTATGAGAGTGTATAATATACCATATACCAATCTTCCGACAAAGTTCGGTGTATGGGTTATTTTAAGATATATCAAAAAATGCTATCAGGAAAATTAGTAGATGTCCTCAAGGTCATATTTTGAACTCTCGAACTATACAGAGTGTTGAATAACTCCGTTACAAACCAAACATATGATTTTTCAAATGGGAACCACTCTATATTATACTGAATTCGGATGCACACATTTTTTTAAAGCTTTTGATATGAGGTTTTGCTACGTTAAACAAATTCCTTTGAAAGGTATGGGCACTTTTTTGTGAAAATCGTAGGTAAATCAACACTCGGTAGCTTACTATACGTTAAAGAAAAAAAATGTATTTTGCCTAACAGAGTTTCGTAATATAATGCAATATCTCCGTATTCGATACAAATTTAATTATTTTTTCTTTTGTATACAGGATGGACGGAAACTCAAGCCTTTCATTTTCTTCCTTCTTTCAAATGGAACACCCTGTATTTTATAGCACAAATAGAATCTTCGGTTATGTAATTTTAATTTTTGTTGAGCATTCCCTATACCCAAAGTTTATAAAAACAAAGTTATTTTGTAATATTTATTGTAAACCGAAATTATTCACCTATTATGTGAAAGCAAGCATTGGATGTAACAAAAAATCATTATTAATAATAACTTTCAATCAATTATTTATTCTAAACAAAACAAGTCACCAAAAGTATAATCCTAACCGTAATAATAAACTAAATGTTCAGAGTGCTTACCGTCAACATCATTGCAATACTGCAGTTCAAAATTGACTAACATTTATCAGCATATTAACGTTAATAGATCGAAATACCGGTCTGATTATCTCTTTCATGTTTTCTTCAGTAGCCAGGGGAGTTTTATGAACCCCATTTTTTATAAAACACCAAAAAAGAAATCAACTTTTGTTGAATCGGGAGACCGAGCTACCCAATCAGTTGGGCCCCCTCTTCCTCTTCTACGACTTCGGTATTGAGATGATCTAGTATAGGCGTAGTATCATGAACAGGTGCACCATTATGCAAATACCACATTTGTCGCCGAATATTAAGTAAGTGGAACTTCTAATGAAAAAATAAAAATTTACACTATTGATCTTAAATACTTCTTACTTTATTTAAGAAAACTATAAAATACAGGCGACAATTGCTGCTATTTTTATGAAATAAAATATACAAACGGTAAACGACTAACGTTTATGTCAAATTTTGTCGCTTACTGAGAAAATGTAATGGTTTACAATAAAAATGACAAAATAACTCTGTTTTTATAAACTTTGAGTATAGGGAATGCCTAACAAAAATAAAAATTACATAAACGAAGATTCTATTTGTGCTATAAAATACAGGGTGTTCCATTTCAAAGGCTAAAGAAAATAAAAGGTTCGAGGTTCCACCCTGTATGCAAATAAGAAAATAATGAAAATTTGATCAAATACTGAGATATTGCATCATATTACGAGACAATGAAGAACTCAGAACTATGAGTACTGCATATTTATGATAAGAAACAAAAGCTAGATTTCCTTGAATAATTGGAAATTAGAAGACACTTAAAAGACCCACAATATAAAGTTGTCAATGAACAGATAAATCTAGGGAGCTCTCCACTAATCAATTGTCTTCTTAAGTAACAATTGTGAAGATCAGCAGATATAAATTTCCTTGGTTTCCCATATCATTGCACAGTTATACTGATTTTAAATGGAAAAAAGATATTCAGGATATCCCCATAGGGCTAATAATACCTAAGCTTTAATATTTGTAATATCATATGTTCTCCTTTTTTCCATTCATATATATTGAGTCAATCACAAGATGGGTAACTCACTATATATCACTAAATATGAAACATCGATTAGGCATTACATAAAATGCACCTTCTGTCATTCTGACGATGACATGCAAATATCGAATTAATTATCAATAATTTTTTAGAATTTTCATAAATTTTTTCATTAATTAGAAATAATTAGTTTCATTTAAAATAGTAAACTAATAAAGCTAATACCTATTTCAAATAATGCTGTATTGCTAACTAAAAAACTGGACAACTCACGTTTTGAGGATATCAAAGCTTGTATTCACCAATTATTTTCTCGGTTCATAAACTTTCATGAGAAGATTCTCTTCACCCCCTTATTATGCAACGGTTCACGGCCTGTCCTAACCTCTGCTATCATTGCATGACAGACATCAAGGTAGGCTCAACAAATTTTTCACACAATTAGCATTTTCATAAATCATAAACAATGCTGTACGCTTCGATCCACTTGGCTTAAAACTGTATTGTCTTGTTTCATAATTTATTTAAATAAATATTTGAAATATGTTTGTGTATCTGAGAATACTACCACGTGTATTAATTCAGATAAATACGTTAAGGGGTTTACATTTTTTATAATATTATGGATGCTTATTTTGTACCAATTAATATCAATTTCTTGGTATTCGCTAGGCCTATTCTCCCGAGTTTATCACTGATACACAGATACTTCTCCAGTGATAGTGCATTGCTTATATCGTAACTGCTATTTCATAATTAAGGGTACAATTAAATATAACAAAACATAGTAAAGAGTTTCTTATGAACTCAGGACAAAAGAACAAACTATCTGAAACAGTTATTTGCCAGCTGAGCACATAATTGTAATACAATTCGGATTCTTGAAAATACCTGATGAAACCGGACAACCCCCAATTGAATCGATGATCGAATTTGACTAACCGTCAGTCTGCTACCGAAAGCATTCTTTACTTCATCCATTCACTGGAGTGAAACCTAAAAAGCAACCTTATACACACTTGCTTACACTCAATTTAATTTTCGTACGAAATTCATACAACGTGTTTGAGCCATTCAAGAATGTTCGAAGGACTGCTCCTGCGTTTATACTTTTAAGGTAGATTTATGCAAGCAGAAATTGGATGAATCAAAAATTGAAGCTCCGAACATATAACCATCCAATGTTATATTTTTGTTCATGCAAGAAACTGAATAATTATGATTTCAATTAAAACTAAAGATGATAAAGTTCCAACAGCCACCATTTGGGCTTGTATTACATGTTTTAGAACATGTTTCAAATTTTCTTATACGCTAAGAATTCCTCCTTATTATCGGATATCATGTATTGAAAGGACTTTTCAAATTTTCCATATTTGGTTCCAATTTTAAAATAGGTTTGTTAAACACCAAATTTCCTATTCCTTCAATTTCTATTAACGAAAAAATCACTTAGCACTAATTCATGCTTTTTTCTAGATATAATGATAGTCATATTCATTTTATTCTTTTTTTGGAAAAATTACTTACAGACAATACTTTTATGTTAGCTATATACCATTGAGTTAGTATATTAGGGAAAGCTCGGTTAAATTAATAATGAGATCACTAGGCGGTGCTTATTCCAGCACTAATATGGTTGGGTGGACAGTTTTGGATTCAGTTGAATTGTAATACTCATATGTTTTATGTGGGTATTTGAATTTTTACAAGTATTTGATTGTTTTTCCAAATGTAGGTATAGAAATTTAAAATATGAAAAAACAACAAAAAATGTAAAGTCCATTTCTGACTGATCACTTCTTTTCTACCCCAAACCTGCAGCAGCAACTTCTTACTGCACATGAAGACATTATAATTCTTTCATATACAGTACAAACAAGTGGGAAAAAAACACCAAATCAGGCGAAAATATGCGACGAAATCAAAATACTGCGATCGATGCCCCAATCTACAAAACAACAATGACACAAAAATAGCTTCAGGACCCGATGCTGCGTTTGGTCACGTGATGTCGCCTTTTTCATATACTAACTCAATGCCATGAACAGTTTACGTTCACGTTTTATAAGAAGCATCATAATCCCAATTTACATATGCATAAGTTGCATGGGGACAAACCAGAGAGGCAAATAGGAAGAAATTACAGGCACAACAAAACATCTCAATCAGGCAGGCTCTGGATACTCCCTGGTATGTGAGAAACGAAGACATTTACAACGATCTAAGACCACAGAAGGCACTAGAGATAATGGACGCGAGAGCTAGAAATCTATTCGAACACAGAGCTGAGAGACCTGACGAGATATACAACAGGTTTACAGGAGACACAAAAGACCTAGGAAACAAATAGAGGACCACCCATAGGAAGCAAACACGACACAACCCCACCAAAAAAAACACATAACCAGGCACGCGGGGCACGTGTAAGCACGTCAAGGCGGGCATAACAAAAAAAAACACAAAATACACAAAAAATACTGGGGTCAACAAGAAAGAACACAGCGAAGAGGTACCCCCAATTCGGAGGCCCCGCACTTCTGTTAAAGGAAGCTCGGGGATTCCTGAGGGGTCAGCTCTAAAGGAGGGCGAAGGACCACTCATGCTAAGGTCTTTTTAATTAGGGCGGGTAAAACGGATTTTAAAATGAGGCCAGCGAAAGCACACACATACAACCGAATCGACATAACACTAATCAAGAAGGACAAGGAAATATAGCCACCAGAGCTACACCTTAAAGAGAGAAGACATCCCCTCTGCCTCCCATAGAGTGAAGAGAGGAAAGGAATACGCGATCGCAAAGTACGAGAGAGGTCCTGTCGGAATGACAGGGGGTGGTAGAATGTTCTACTTAGCCGCGGGCCTAAAAACCCGGGAGTGGCTGCTTTGTGGGACGGGCTTTCTCACGCGCACGTCTGTGTGTGTGAGTTTACGTTCAGTTAACTGACAGAAAACAATTACATATTGGAAGTTTTGACACACAAAAAAAACACTTGAATATCTCAGGTTAAAATTTAATGCTAATCTTGAATTCATTGCAGTTTAGTTGATATTGTCCACCTTAGGATTACTATCGTCTCACCTGGCAATTTATTATTATGCAATTTTGACTGGCTGAAAATAGTGTAGAGCCTTTTTTAAAACATCTATGATTTTTCAGCAGATTTAGTCCAAGTATTAAAACAGTTTAATATCCTAAGTCATATTCAAGGAAATCATCAGTCTAGTAACCCTACATCTTTCAACTTCCCTTGTTTTTTGATAAAAACTTATTAAAATAGATATTTGTTTCCTATTAAGCACCCGTGCTTCAAAAATTTAGATGCTTATACATCATCATACAGTTAATATCTAGCATATTAGGTATTCAGTTGGAACACCATGTATTTATTCAACCTCAATTTTAAGTTAAAAAAAAGTCCGTTCCTCACTTAAATCCTAATAATCTCAATACAATCATCAACACTTGATACTAATCTCTACCAAAAAACTTGATTAGATCCCTTCGTTCAGATTTTGACGACTATATCCGCCGCTTCATTGATTCCTCTACCTGCTCATCAAATTGACAAATCTGATTTTTGTTAATTCCATAAGAATTAGGACTAATACAACCTTTTCACCAGCTAACAATGACTTTTTCTTATAAAATATATTTTGGCTCTCCCATATGTTCCCATAGGCTGGTAAAAAATTATATTACAGTAATTATGACGTAACACATGGTGTATGTTAAGCACGATCATAAGGAAGCACCTGCTGTGGTTTAGTCAAGAAAGGAGATGGGGTTTGAAAATTACCAGCAATAAATTCTTTCAGAATTAAATTGTACGGGTTATTTTACGAATATACGTTTCGGATAAATTTAACTTACCTATTTTCTTAGGTGGCTTCCTATTTCCGTAAAAATACCAAATCCATTCTCAATTATTCAGTTTATCGTATGTCATGATTCAAAAAATTTCACTTTCGCTAAAAAATCTTGGCAATAATGATGATTCCTCCACTCGCTTTCAGTTAAATGACCCAAACCAGTATCACAACAATTGGATTTCTAGAAAAATAACTTATATATTGTAGTAAGTAGATCTTTAAATATTGTCTAATTCAGATTGTTATTTGCAAAAGTTTTTGTATAAGCCACCAAAATGCTGAAAGTGTAGATACATAAAAATATAACCTACAGGCCTAATTTTAAAATCCATACAATTAATTCAAAACTAGACTGACTTGCATCAATCAGTGGGATTTAATACATTACCTACGGCATAAAAGAAAATACGTTTTAAATTGTACGTTTTTCCAATAGCTTAATAGTTTGTCATATTTGTAATCTTAGAGTATTACTTTAAGATTAAGATTTCTCTTGAAGTTCTATATTGTATAATTCGAGCAAACAGTGAAAAACAGTATTCGATTAAATATATAAAACTAGGTACGCCAATAACATTAGGTACAACATTCATAGCAAAATAATAATTATTCATCTTGATATTTGCATAAATAAGTAAACAGAGCAAAACAGTATTTTATTTCATTGAAAATAATTTCAACTAGTTTATAATGAAGTCATAAACGTATATTAATTATATTAATTGTGAAATAATTAAGTTGAGTAGGTAATTATGTAACCATTTAAAAAAAATTAACTAGTGAAACATGAATTTAAAAGTGTGAAATTATCCAATGTTACATTATCAATTAATAACTGTTAAATAAAACCACACAAAGATATGGAAATTGGATGAATAAAATGAAAGCAGCTCAAGTGTAACGAAGTAAACACCAAGAGTCAAAGGTAAAGGGGTATCACAAGGTTAGGCAGACAATAAGGTCTGATGAGCACCGAAGCAGAACTGTTTCGTCTTTTCACACGGATGTCAACGAGCGTAAAGAGGATCACTACTGCCCCATATAATCACTAAATAATTTTAATTTGAATCCAATATACAGGTGATATACAATTAGTTGCTTAAAGTACACCTCCACAACCATGTTAGAGTTTTGTTGTAAGAGTTATTTATTGTATTTTATACACTATTTATTATATTTATTCTTACATATTAAAAAAAACTTCACCATTTGTCTCCATTTCGTCTGCCTGATTCTTGGCTGTTCACTTTAGCCTATAATGGAATCTGATGACCGTTTCCGTACTTACCGTACCATTAAGTTTTTATCGAAATGAATACAGCGTGATGAATAAGATGCATAAAAAACAACTAACCCCCTGAAAAGGATGACTGATTAAAACCAAACCAAATAATAGAATAGATTTGTTACAAATTTGAAACCGAAATCCTAGATACATTTTTCTGTAGGAATGGCAGATAATTTGTTATTAACAATTGACTGCAAAATTAGAAAAAAGGAATATACCGCAATCACTTGTTTTAGGCGAATCGAGAAAAGATGTTTGCTGACTGACATTTCTTCGAAAAAGCACCCTTTTCGACTTATGACCGATTTAAGGGCGAAAAATGGCCAGCTTCAGCTGAAGCTATTGAAACATACAACTTCGCAAAATATTTGTTTAAACTTATTGTTGAACATGATGTTTTTGTAAACATCCAACGTTTCATTCTATTCGTTAAATAAATCGTCCATTTCTTATCCGGAAAGTTTTGAAAACACCGTAAAAGCTTTTGTTTTGCAGTCAAAAAAAATGAGCTTGTAATTTCACATCCCGTTAAAGCATGCCGACTTGTGAAATATAAGCTTTTTTGATCCTATAATGGTTCCATATAACTATGAATAGGAATATATTGGCTTTCCCAGTATAAAACGATATTAATGGTTTTGAATAAAAAATGATAGGAAATCAAGGAAGAAATACATCTGTACCTGAAGACTGTACTACGAGTATGATCAAAATTAAAATCCTGAAGAGTGTTATTGAAGCAATAAACGAATTTATATATTTATTCTTTTTTTTAAACTTGACATTATTAAATAGGAAGTTATTTAAGAAAATGTTCACGAATTTATACTCACCAATGCAACTCATCAGCATTTCACCCTCAAGCGTTAAAAATCAGAAACAGTATTCCTGCGAAGTCAAAATTTAAGAGTTAAATGAAAAGTTGACTATTTACAGAAAAATTAGGTGAAACAATAAGTCTTAGGGAACATTTTGTGAAGTTGTTCGTTACAATCGCAACTGTGGATGCTGAGATATGCTTTGATATATAATGTTTTATCCATTTTTCACCCTTAAATCGCACATAACTTGAAAAGGGTGCGTTTTTCGAAGAAAATACAAGAATGCTAGGGTTTTATGGTATTTTTAAGTGGTTACGGATTGGCATCAGATAGTTTCATTTTTCACAAAGTGTAAAGCATTCTAAGTGATCTAAGTATTCACTAATATTATTAGAAGTATTGATGTCATAATAAAATTATCCAAAGTTTTAGAATTCAATTTCCATTTCCGACAGCAATGAATTCTAAAAATAAATGCCATTACACCATTTCGACAAAAGAGTGTGATTCAGTACGAAAATTTATTGAATCAATACTTTGTTAATGAGAACGAAAATGTACAGTTTTTATTGATGCAATTGTTAAGTCCAAATATATCTTTCTGGTTTCTGATTACAATTAATAAGTTTCAGTAACGTCACTAAAAAAACGTAGATTTTTGTTGCTGATATAATGATAAACATGGCATCTTTTGGTATTTTTAGCATGTGATACTATACAAATGACATAAACAACTTATAAAACAAATTTACTATTCCAAAAACAGTTATTCATGAAAAAAAAACAAGAATAGCAATTATAATGTTGGTTTACTTTACGCCTTTCTCGCAGTGAATCTAAATATATTAGTTACGCTTAATATGGTGTTAAAATATTAACTTTCAACTGATTTTACAGAATTTACAAAAACAATACAATTTTGTAAAGGTTTTAGATACAGTGGTTGGATAATTTTGGTTGTTTTCAATAAAGAAAGCAATCACCTTCTGATATTTATTTCTTTCAGTTCCATTGGTTTCTGCGTATAATTAATACAATATATATTTTTCACAGAGGTGGTCCATGGTCGTCTCAACAAAAATTATATAATTGGCTTGATTTGTGAATATACATGGATATTTTTCCAGTCTGCTTAGCCAAAATATTAGGGAATGAATTACGGACACAACAAATTATTTTGTGTTCCATAATAAATGGTTTTTTGAAACTAAGAATGAAATTTATTGTTTTTGTAGAAGTGTGGTCATTACATTTTCCATTTAGACGGTTACCTGCACTTTCCTTTTCAATATGTCTACTAACTAAATGATGATATTAATATGAATATCACATAAAAGTTGAAAAACATGTATTGGAAATAAGAAAATATAATAAGTATCACAAACATAATTACCGTATCTAATTGAAAGTTTCAGGGTGAAAAAATTAAATATAAGACCGTGTTATATTAAGGTAGGACTCAAAACACATAGCTCATAAGAATATAAAAAAACCCATTTGAACAATAAAAATATCATTTATCAGAAAACAGTTCAAAATAAATACATTGAGTACCTGATCTCAGGAAAAATTTAACCTGTGAAAAACATGATAATACAATTTGTAGTTACCATTTACAAGCTTTTTATCATTATTTGTGTTACCTACTTAAGTGTATAATCTTTCAAAAACTTTGCTTCCGTTATGACAGAACGTGTAGCCAATGTTAAAATCCTCACTTCAGAGAAGTGATTTCATCTAGGTGTATGAATTTTTCGAAATAATATAAAGTACTATTCTTATTTTCAATTATAAATATCTGATAGAGAATACATAATATTTCAGGAATCAGACGTCCTACAACCACGTATATATTAATGACTTTCTCGAATAACTAAATGATATGCAGATATATTTACAATTAATATTAAATCTTTTTTTTATACACACCCATATTTCGCCAACGTTATCGGTCCTACAGTAGCTGAAAATGGCTATAAACAACACACTCAGTGAACGAGACAGCATCACCGTCACCTCGTTTAGTCTCGCCTTTTAAGTCCATTCACCAAAGAAAAAGACGAAAGAGAAGAAGCATTTGTCGTGTTTTCACTGTTTCTAAAGACTGACAAGTGACGGCATGAGTGACACTAGCAAGAAACATCACTCACTTGATTCGAACAGATTACATACAAGGAGACTGACGGACAAGAGACAAAAACGATGTTGAGTTTGAAACTAGTATTTAGATATAGTTTACATTCTACAGAAATTCACTCGAATTATAGAGTAGAAACTGAAAATTATATTTGCTGAAATGCTTGATATGAGGCAAATATGAATCAACGTACCATGAATGGAAAATATTCACTTAGAATACTGAAAAAAAAATTTCTTAATGGGAAAAAAGTGATCATATACCTATCTTGTCTTCGTATTGACTTAAAAACCATAGTGGCAGAATAAATATGCTAGAAATATCTAGAAATAAACAAAACGTGACCGTTTCTTTATTATGTGATCATATAAAAAACTGAAGCAAAGAAGTAAAAAAAATGGGCAAGGGTGTTAGAATGTAAAGGAAGGATGAGTAGCATGAATGTTTTCGTTAGTGTCAGATAGGGACCAGAACTTGAAAAAACTTAATTATTCTTGATAACGGTAGCTAGAACGCTACCGAAACGTTTAATTAAAAAATATGAAAAAGATTGTGGTTTAATTTCCCAAAATAATTAACAAAAAGAATAATGCATCATCTTCAAATGACACTAGGAGGAACTTTTGGATAAAAGTAAATTAGGTTAGATGGATATAAAATCATATCTAGTATCTGTAGTTTGCATTTGGCAGGAGAGTTTCTGGACACTCTGTAAATATGTAATTAATAGGCTATCAAAAATTGGTGATTAAGCATGTCAAATGAGAGTTTGACAGAAAAAAACACCACGGAACAAAGAGCAAGAGAAAGTTAATGCAAGCTCAATTCCTCAAGATCCTCGACTAATGGGAAGAATATGTTATTTATTGCACAGTGTGTACTGTCATAGTTGCATAATTCATTGTTTTATTTTAGTATTTAGTTATCTTAAGAGTTTATACATGCTCATAATTCAGGATAGCTCATACAATGTGATTTTTTCATTTCCTACAATTTTGTTATCAGAAACGTTACAAGCAATTGATATTAATAACCTACTCGATGGAAATATTGCTTTACTCTGGGACACATTATACCGTCAAGAAGTCACAAGTCATATCGATCGAAAAATATGATAGAAACCGGATGTCTTTGTGTTTTCTTCTTCTTGCGTGCCGACATATGCTAGCGGGAGAATCGTGTACGACTGGTTCCCATGCACCTTCCACCCTTTGTTTAAATTCTTAAGTATCTTCTTGCTCCTGCTTCTTAATAATTGCCATAGAACAAGTCCAAACTAATGATAAAACCTGTTGATTTGCGGTGAATTTGGTGCAAAATCGTAAAACGAAAATGAAGAGAGCAAGTAGCTTTTAATAAAATATCCAAACCTTAACTGCACAGAAATTGAATAGGTAACAAAAGATTTTAGAAGATAAATAGGTACACAAAAACAGAAGAGTCTAAAGTTTGGTGTCCTAGACTTATGTCACTCTCGTCTTCTGATAAATCAGTGTTTTCAACAAATTTCATGAGATCGAAAGTTTTGTAAAGTGAATATTCTTCACCAATTTCAGCCCCTTCATATTCTTTCTCGTGCTTAATTATATTCACCGATTCTTTCTTGGTAGATGACTAAGTCTAAACTTTTTCAGGCCAACAAGACAATTTTTGTGTTAGCTTCTTTATGTACTTTTACCACGGTTTATTATCGTAAGTAATATCCTATGGGCATCTAATTTTTCCGAAAAAAAATCGAAAAAACACGTTGCTAAGTAATATTTCAACAAAAAGCATGAGTGCTGTTGGCAACAAAAATCCGACTCGAAGACGAGGATTTTTGCACCTGCACGTATGCATTTTGTTAAAAAAATATTACTTTGCATTGTGTTTTTTCGATTTTTTCGCAGGAAAAATTAGATGCCCGAATGTTATTTGACAAGACTATTTCATGAGTAACAGATTATTCTGCTTAGGTACACATAGCTTACAAAACATACTATCTATTATATATGCATACATAATAAATATGTAGGTAAACTGAAAAACAGGTAATTTATTTAATCACAAAATACTACAAACTTAATTATTTTTGGTACAATTAAAATATAAATTGCAATTTTACTTGTTATCAAAGGTATTGTAATTGAATTTACTGTTTGGACCCTTATTTGTGGAATCTACTCATATTAATGTTATAAATGAAACTAACTGTTTCTAATTAATTCCACTATTTAATTAAAAAATTTTATGAAAATTATTAAAGGATATTGATAATTATTTCGATATTGACATATCATCTTCAGAATGACAGAAGTTACATTTTATGTGATACCTACTTGATGTTTAATATTTTGGCTAGACCAAATAGTAAGTGGCATATCTTGTGATTGACTTAATATATATGAATAGAAAAAAGAAGAAGATATGATTTTACAAATATTAAAGCTTAGGTATTATTAGCCCTATGGGGATATCCTGGATATCTTTTTCCCATTTAAGATCAGTATAACTGTGCAATGATTTAGGAAACCAAGGAAAACTATATCTGCTGATCTTTACAATTGTTACTTAAGAAGACAATTTATTAGTGGAGAGCTCCCTAGATTTATCTGTTCATTGACAATTTCATATTGTGGGTCTCTTAAGTGTCTTCTTATTTCTAGTTCTTCAAGGAAATCTAGTTCTTGTTTCTTATCACAAATATGCAGTACTTCTAGTTCTGTGTTAGGTGTTAATGAATGTTTTGTGTCAAGAAGGTGTTTTGCGTAATGTGATTTATCTGGCTGTTTTAATCTGTATGCTCGTGGGTGTTCATTGTATCTTATTTCAAAATTTCGAATTGTTTGACCAATATAGACAGCATTACATTCTGGACATTTAAGTTTATATATTCCAGACTTTTTTAATGGGGGTATTTTTGTTTTTACATTTAACAATTTTTTACTCACATTGTTTTCTGTTTTAAAAGAAATTGCTGTATTTGTTGAACAAGATATTATCTTTGAAATATTATTAGAAATATTACCAGCATATGTGATGGTTTTGTAATTTTGTATTTCCCTAGTTTTTTCAGGAAATATTAATTGTAATGCCACTTTTTCCTCTTTTTTATTAATTAATTTATTTATTATATGTAATGGATAACCGTTGGATGTGGCTATTTGTTTAATTATATTAATTTTTCTATCAAAATTATATTTGTTCATAGGAACTGAAAATGCTCTATGTATCATTGAATTATATGCTGCTAATTTATGTGACATGGGATGATTGGAACTATATAGTATAGTCACATCAGTATGTGTTGGTTTTCTGTAAATTGAAAAATCAAGTATATTATTGACTCTTTGAATTTTAATATCAAGAAAATTGATTGAGTTATTTTCTTCAACTTCTAATGTAAATTAAATTTTTGGATGTAAATTATTAATATGATTGAACAATATATCTAATTGTCGTTCACTACCTACAAAACAAGCTAATATGTCATCTACAAACCTATACCAAAATAATATATTTTTTGAAATGTTACATTCAAAGATTTTTCTTTCTAAACTGTCCATAAAAATGTTTGCTAAAATTGGTGATATAGGGCTTCCCATTGGTAAACCTTCATTTTGAATATATACCTTATTATCAAAAGTAAAATAATTCTGATTAATACATACGTCAAACAAATTAAGTATATCTGATATCAATCCTGGAATTAATTAGAAACAGTTAGTTTCATTTATAACATTAAAGGTATTTTAATTTTTGGTGACAACAGCTGTCAAGTTTTGCCGCGGGTAAACTCGAAAAAACTGCTGACAGGTGCTGTCATGCAGTTTTTTCATCTAGAAACCATTTGTAATCCAAAATTGCGCGTTTGTGATTGGTGGAAATTGAGACCAGGGAAATAGTCATCTAGAAACCATTTGTGATTTAAAATTGCGCGTTTGTGATTGGTGGATATTAAGACGAGGAAAATAGTCAAGAAAATAATATAGTGTATTGAAAAATTGGGTATTGAATATTCCAAAATCTTATTAAATACCCTAACAAAATATTATGACTACCAGTGATTTTACTGACGATTTAACATGATTCTCGACGCGAGAATATAATAGGTTCATTTCAACTGGCAATAGAACCGTTCTAGTTCTAGTTATCGTTCGCGCAAGTGCAGTATTTCTTTCGCATGATTAGTGAACTGATTATAGTATCGTTCTTGGGATGGTACAAAAACTACCTTCTGTGAGGGGTCATAAAGTTGATGTGTCCATCTTTAATTCGAGTTTGCGCACTATAAAGTACTCGATACGATTCTAGAACGGTTCCTTAATGCCAGTTGGAACAATCCTATTAGTATATTACATTACTAGGAGTATAAGGCGCTTATTATGTGTTTCGGATTTCAACTCTGATAAAAACTTTTATGTAGATTATGGAAAACTACATCCAATATTATAAAAATACATGTGTAAAGGGCATAAAGTTCATATAATAGCCTTCTTGGTGTGCGTCATCGTTTGTGACGTATATCCGGGTTTTGGGTATGTCAATATTTAATTTGTTATTTTGACATATAGCTAACCTTTAATTTGATAAATAAAATCATCAGGATCGTATTCAGCCAAATTCGAAAAGGCTATGAAATTAATAATACTTGGGATATCAAAACACTGCAATATAAACCAAATTGTATAATCAATTAACATATTAAAATAATTTAATATTAGTAAATATAGTCCTGCAAAAGAATTATACAGCGTGTTCAATTAAGTCTGCACCATATGGGAGCCTATTTTATTCTTTAGTTTTATGGATAAAGTTATTATTCACTCATAATTCTTATTGTTAGTGAATTTTATTGGTTTATTTGTTTAAATGAGGCCAGTGTCTCATTGATGTTTTTATTGACCCCATGTATCTGATGTTCATTAAAATATGTACAGGTTGTGTATTGCAAATTTAACAAAATAGATATTATTCTATAACTTTAAACTTTTTGAAGCTACAACCACTTGCTCTGCTGTTGAATAGCTTCTTCCCAAACACTAACTAGAGTATTCTATCTTCAGTTACACGTTCAGCAGAAGACAAACATAAACAAAGTAATTAGTCAAGAAACCAACCAACTAATAAAAAATTAAAAAGAACAGGATTATGAAAGTTCAATTTTCGCAGTCCCAATCTGATTCACATTCCGACTCATTCAAGTCAATAATTACAGGCGAAATATCACTAGCGTCAATAATTTTTGCGGTTTCCCAATATTCCTCAAAAATGTTTTGGGTATGCCTAACATATTTTTTCCATTTTTCTGGTGCAATACTTGAGAATTTTCAAAATAAGATGCTGCTCTTTTTCCGTGTATCTAGGCATATTTTTGTATTATTTGAATAAATGAAATGCTAACAATAAGATTATTATTCACTCTTCATAAATAATAATTGACCGCAAACAACAAAGTACAGACCTGACGAGAACTGTCAGTGGGACATTAGAAAAAGACACATTGCTGCTACGAAAGGAACGTCTGCATCGTATTTTGAACGATGTAATTTCACGCGATTGATAGGTCGCGTTTGCGCGTAATTCAAACATCAACCAATCAAATTTTTGTAAGTCAAAGATTAGGGTTAACGTTTGTAATACGTTTAAACGGTTCATTATTGTGATATTTTGATTAGGATTAATCACAGACCTGCCTTTTTTTCATCTCTTCAAACGTAATGTGTTAGATGGACATTAACAATCAATGACGCACACCAAGAAGGCTATTATATGAACTATATAGTTCATACAACAGCCTTTTTGGTGTGTGTCATCGTTTGTGACGTATATCCGGGCTTTGGGTATGTCCATATTTAATTTGTTATTTTGACATATAGTTAACCTATAATTTGATAAATAAAATCATCAGGATTGTATTCAGCCAAATTCGAAAAGGCTATGAAATTAATAATACTTGGGATATGAAAACACTGCAAAATAAAACAAATTGTATATTCAATTTACATATTAAAATAATTTAATATTAGTAAATATAGTCCTGCATTTTAATAAATAAAATGCTAACAATAAGATCAATATTCACTTTTCATAAATAATAATTTACCGTAAACAACAAAGTACAGACCTGACGAGAACTGTCAGTTGGACATTGGAAAAATACGTAAGACACGAAAGGAACGTCTGCATAGTATTTTGAACGATGTAATTTCGCCCGATTGATAGGTCGCGTTTGCGCGTAATCTAAACATCAACCAATCAAATTTTTGTAATTCAAAGATTAGGGTTAACGTTTGTACTACGTTTAAACGGTTCATTATTGTGATATTTTGATTAGGATTAATCACAGACCTGCCTTTTTTTCCATTTCTTCCAACGTAATGTGTTAGAAAGACATTAACAATCAATGACGCACACCAAGTAGGATATTATATGAACTTTACTAAACTTTGTTTAACCATCCTTTGCCGTTACGTCATACATTGTTACACTTTATCTTGCTCTCATGAAATGGATGAGACGGAATTATGACGTCATTAACGTATTTCTTAACTAATGTGGACGTAAAAAATTTTTATTTGTTACTGTTACTGTTACTTTTGACAGTTCAGTTGTCATATTCTGATTTGTTCAGTATTTTTGGTCATTTAACATGTCATTGATTATAATTTTGAGGTAAAGTGTAAAATTTCATTCAACTAATATAAGACAAATGTAAAACAGCAGAATACGTCACCGATTATGACGTAACGGCAAAGGATGGTTAAACAAAGTCTATTGGAAAATTTGCGGTTGGGAAGGGCTGGTTGGGAGTAGTCGACTGGGGAGTGATTATTTAGGGGATGATTGATTCAAGTAATATGAAAGTGTCTTCGGAATGGTATTTAATATTTACTTAATAACAGTTACCTGTAAAAAATTGTCAGATTTTAGTAAAGCATGCTATCAATAGATGTCAAAGATAATACATCTTTGTAATTTTTTTTAAACTTTGTAAGGCGTTATAATAGTATTAGACTATTATCTTTGATATCTATTGGTATATAATAGCTTTCGTCCCATCAAAATTTCGATTCGTTTATGAGATAAAGCCTAACGGAATGGATATGTTGTATGTATTTATATAGATCTGGCCACTTTTTCACCGACCATAGAATTGAATGAGCATCGTTGTGTCGATATAACATGCTCCCAACTCTGAGTTACGTCAAAGCATATCGTAGCGCACGGAACCACACGAAGGAGAGGTATAATTCCGACAAATCACTACCGTCTTAACCGAAATATGTAACAAATGCTCAATGAAGCGCGCGCAACTTCTGTACTAGTCAATCCTTAGATTACGTTTCTATTTATCCTGTTAAAACGATTCGAATCGGATAGCACCGTTAGGCTACGAAGTATTGGATATTTTAACAAAAAGGGGAAGGGTGAATATGAAAGCTAATCTTTTTCGCCAATTTGACCAATTTTTTTGAAATGACCGTTACAAAAAACTTCCCTATGCAAAATTATAAAATAATCCAAGGTCAAAAAAACATTTTTAGATTCCTGTTACCTTGGAATATGAAAAATACTACACAAACTTCGAACTTTGAACTTTAGTAACTCATATTTAAAAAGTCATTAGGCCCAATATTAGCCTTGAAGGTTGAATATTAGTTTTAAAAAAATTCGTATGATGTTGCTATAATAGCTCACTACAACCCTAAAAATTGTAATAATTATCAGAAGCATTCAACATAACCGTACACTCACCATTGTATAAGGATACACTGACCATTTTATAATAGTTAAATTAATTAAATTGAGACAACTTTATCGTGATTTGAGAAAATGTTTACTAGAACTAAGGTACAATATTAGACAAATATGAGGCAAATTCCTCCGAAACTTACCTTTCGTAATTAACTAAACTATTATTACATAGCTTAAATTGAGACTTGGCATTAGGCAGCCAATCACTTAAGAATAATGCACAAATATGGTGAACATCTAATTAATAATAGTACCGCAGGCATACGACGTGTGCGCTTTTCATTAGTTGGCCAACTCTGCCTTATTTTTTTTCACTGTCTCAAAAGTCGTTGAATTTAGGTATAGGGAATACCAAACGAATTGGCTTGAAAAAATACAGCGGAAAATGTAATAAAATTCAGGTTGTTCTATTTAAAGTTAGCAGCTTATAAATGATTTAATTTGTGCATGTTGCCGGCTAAGTTTAAAATACCCTGTATAAAATATCAATGAGCTGAACATATGGAGTTAACAGGCAAGCATTTGTTGTTCATTGGTTACAATTAAACGTGAGAAGCTTCGTTATGGATGGAGATATCGTTATTCAATGTGGACTAGGATTTTTCCAAAATTAAAAAAAAAACGAAATATTTCAAAAATACTTCATTTTTGGTATAGGGCATTCTGCACAAATTTCATCTCAAATTTCATGTAGAATTCGAAAATAAAATATAAAATATTAGGTTCTATTTAATATAACAAAGTTGACGTCTACTTCAGGTATAACACGCAGTGCTACATTCAGGACATTAAATTTGAGCTCAGCGTCATCCAAAACCTACAGCTTCGTAATTTCAGATTTTTTACTTTACTGTATCCGTCATTACTTTCCTCACCCTGTACTGTTGGACGATGTATTCGAACTACACATATACTCATAGTCAGCATCTTCGCCTTTAAGTAGTCTAATGATTTAATTAGATACATTTTACGCTAATTATACTATGAATATAATAGTGGTATGGGTAGATAGCATCCAATATGTAACTTTTGATAGGTGTTACGATTGACGTGGTACGTTTTAAATTTTGATAAAAAACGGATTCAAATGCTGGCTGAGAATGGTATGGTGAATCGGGTTTACCGACAGTAACGTAACAACAAATTATTGGAAAACGGGATGATGAATGAAAATATCAATTTCAGTTTGTTAAGGCATCGGCATTTTTTCCAAATAATTGTGATGAAGAATATTGGTTTTAAAAAAATATTCGTGATATAGCCTATACAGGTAAAACTAATAGAATCGTATAGCTGCAAGCTGCTGAAGATATTAATGAACACTAGCTATTGGTCAAAAATCAATGCACGTGGACAGTATGATGTGCACTAGTTTTTGTTCACATCGTCGTCAACTTGGGTTTGAATTCAGTATAATTGCTGTTTAAAACACGTTTCGGAAAAACTGTTATTTATTTGAAGAAAATTGATAATATATACCTAATTGTTTAGCTGATAATTTATTTTTGTGTTCTGAAAGGAGATGGCTGGAAAAAAGTATCACTACAAATGTGTAGCATTCACTCATTTGCTCGTTGAGGTGTGTCACAAATTTGTTTTATTTTTCCAATCAATGAGAATGTGCTATAACCACAATTGTTAGATACAACAACAAAAAGTAATGCCTGGGAATTATCTTACTTTTTAAATCACCATTGTTACTTTGCATATAATATTATATGTAATTTCAAAATATAATGTATCTTCTTTTACCTTCATTCTGGTAACGTTATATATTTTTCTACGAGCCTGCGGAAAATCATACTTTACCTCACGAATTTTAGCTTGGGAACTTTTACAAGGTAACTAATAAACTTTTTTGTTTGTATTTAGTCTTTTGTTTTCAATTGAATTTTATTTTTCGTCTGCTCGTAGAAAAAAAATGTTTGTTGTACTTGCGAAAAGTGTATTTTACGTACCTTTAGCAACGGCTGCGAAACAAAACGTCACTTCAGACATCGTCTTAACATTCTGTTTGTCACACCAATCTTTAAACTCGTCGTAACATTTTTCGTACTGCCGTTTAGATTTTTCAGGTATTAAAACGAAAAGCGCCGAATTTACAACGCTTTTGAGTTCAGGAGGAGTGGAAGTTACTGAAATATCGCTATCAGTATCAGACATTTTGCGTTTTGACAAGAACTGTCAAAATATTTTGTATATGTTGAAACATATCATTTCCATAGCACAGGCTGACGTTATTCCTAAAGTGACACACTGTACAAGTGCGATACTAGTAAATTACGTAACAAGTTCGGAAAATACTGTTTTTTTTGGACGAGTAGACAAGATTCCAGGACGAGCCGTAAGCGAGTCCTGGAAGTCCGCGGGTCCGAAAAAATAGTTTCCGGGCGTGTTGCGTACATTTTTTTTTCGACAACCATGTGGTTTAACTAATCGATAAAACACGTTCCTTTGTAATATTCATTTTTAGAACAAAATTAGGAACATTCTAATTCTTGTTTATATTAATATTTATATTGAAATTCCAACAATTGCCTATATTAAAGGGATTCAATTTGTTTGAATGACAACAACGAAGTAATTCTTCCCGGCCTAGTCCGGGAAATGCGTACTTTCTGGACTAGGCCGGAAAAGTGTTACTTTCTCACAGAAAAAGCATCCGGGAGGTGGGTACTTTTCGGGCGGATGCCCAAATAGTTATTTGTTTAACTAGGCAGAGAAGTAAAAGATTCACTGCCAAGGCTAGCATTTCATTGTCGAGGCGAAGCCGAGGCGACAAATCTGATTCTCTGCCGTGTGAAACATATAATTTTTTCTCCGATTGTTTGTACAGTGTGTTTAGAAAAATCAAATTAAAATGAAAACTTTTTTATAACGGATTCAACTCACAGTTTTTAATATTTTTTGTAAGTGTATGTTATAGGTGATAATTAAATCATATTTTTTAATTATTATTGTCGATTAGACCTTAAATTGTATACATAATAATATCTACCGAAAGATAATAAATATAATGTTAAATATCGACAATAATAGTGTGCACAGTGAAGTTAGCCTATGTACGTGTGACGTGGAAGTGATTGTTTGATTCCATGGGACTCCTTAAATCGCAAGATTTCAAAAAAAATGATTTTTTTAATGCCTAGGCATCAAAAATCTGCCTAGGCAGTAAAAGTGTTACTTCTATGATCGATAAATGTCACTAAAACTGACGTTTAATGTCAATCGGAGAGAAAAGTATTTTTATGTACATCTCGTTTTTTTAGCTGCATTTGCAGGAAAAATAAATCTCGCCAGTCTTGTTCTCCCTGTTATGATTACAGCCAGGTACAAAACGCATTACCATTTTAAATCATTGTATATTTGGAGAAAGAAACCAGAACTCCCATCATTTGTCAATAAAATTCAGAAAACTTTTAGAACAAAAAACAAAATCAACAAACATAACCTCAATTATGTTTACACTGGTTTGAAAATGACCTCACCTTGCAGATTGTCTTGTGAGAAGCTTTTTAACTAATCACTCTCTTCTAAATTCTGGCAACGATCACTTTTATTTATAACGGTATAAACAATAAATGGCAGATTAAAAACATCCTTCTCTTATGACGTTAGAGCTTAAATAGTCCGACAAAATGTACAGTTTCCGTAATCACGTGCAGTTTTTAAGGTTGAAATTTTTTGGCAAAAGTTTTAAAATTTTCGAACAATTCGGTTTGAAGGTAAAGTTTGGCTCATTTTTGTTCGTTGTAAACTACCAAAATTATTCAAAAGTCTCTCAGTGATGTTCCGACAGAGATATTGCAAGCCGCTAATGCTGCAATTCGTCATAAAACTGCGCTGGCTGCATTCTACTAATAGCACATAAAGGAGAACTCTTCATCTTTCAAAGAACAGGTATTTTCGGCGTATTTCCACGATATTGTAGAACGTAGCTCACCATCAACCCTATGGACTAAGTATTTTTTCATGTTAAAACTAGGCTTCAAGGGAAAGAGCGACATTGATATTGGAAAATACTTCGAGCTAGAGATACCCTTCAAGATCGGGTTTTCTTATTTTATGAAGGGATTGAACAAAGTAATGTGTGCGTATTAACATATTTGGGAAAATACCGTCTAACATTGCTGGTTACTTATGCCTCCCAAATCGCTTTGCGTTGTTCGGTCAACTGCAATCAGCGTGCAGAAAAGTGTCACCGATCTTGTTGGGTAAATAACTAATATCAGTAAAGAGTCGGTAATTTTACAAAACTTAAAAAATTGAAATAGTTTGGTTTTGGCTGATATAATTCATTTTTCAGTATAATACCAATATAATACACTCGTATATGTAAAGAATGCCACTGGTCAGCCGTCTTTACCTATAACGGCATTTGATTTATCATTGACGTTTCATTCGAAATGGACGTCACTTATATAACACTCACTAAATGCCTGTCGTGCTCCTTCGTAATCCTCATTTTATCTGATGTTTGATTGAATGAGTTACACAAGTCGTAAGCCGCGCAAGAATTGAAGCATTAGCGTCTACTCTTTTCAAAAATTGGTTTCATTTTACTCGATCAATCGCATTGACAAGAAGAAATATTGGGAGAAAATGTTTTTTTTCTTATGAAATGAGGGAAGGTATTTTATGGAGTACTTTCCGCACCCTCAAAATAAACGATGTATCTCTTTTAAAATATGTATGGGAGGGATAGTCTCTTTTCCGTATAGCTAGTAGGTAGGTACAAGTATAATTTTTACGGTGCTATTTTTCCATACTATTCACATGTATATAGCTTTTATAAACACATTATTTTTTTCAACTAGGACTTAAAAATAGAGAAAGTTTGATATAACTGATTAGAATATTCATTCCATGGAGCATGAAATCCACAAATATCCAAACCTGGTGTATTTTGCTTTTCTTTTGAATAAAATATTTGTCTATGTTAAATATGCTACCAGCGACAACAAAGGGAAATGGATAATAATTTTGTAAATGAAAGTAGTAATTATTAGCAAGCACTTAAAGTTTTGATACTGAAGAAAATAACCACAAATTTTGGTTCATTGCATTATATTTAAAATACATTACACATTTTTGTTTGTTTCAGGATAAACCGCACAAATGCAATCTTTGCAGTAAGTCTTTCCCCACCCCCGGCGATCTGCGATCTCACATGTATGTTCATTCAGGGTCTTGGCCCTTTAAATGCCACATTTGTTCAAGAGGTTTTTCTAAGCATACAAATTTGAAAAATCATTTATTTCTACACACAGGTGAGTTTCATTATTTGTATATGGTCGATCAGAAGTAGGTGAACGCATAAAACGATTCGGATTTGTTTTGTTGTGGTTGCCTAATTCAATTAATCTGGAGTTATCGTCTGATTTTAGTGAAAGACATTCCATTCGAATTTTATTATTTTATAATTACTTGGCAAGTTCTGGAGATTTTTCAAGTAATACTCCTTTACCTGAACGTAACAGTTTTCGACTTTAATTAGATTCATTATATTGCAATATAATACTTGACTTGCATAATTTCAATGTTAGGATGTATTGAAAGTAAAAATATATATTTATAACATACAACTAAACTAAAGAGTTGAAATTTTGGGTGTATTCCTTGATTGGAAATTTTTCCACCATTTCAGTGCTTATTGACAAAAAAGGTATTTTGACCGCGTAATCTTCGTGGTACATCAATTAAAATAAGATCTCCATAAAATATTGATTTAACATGCATCATTGTAGAGAGATAAATTTCATTTCAGTCTAATAGTTACAGAAATCTTCATAATTTAGAAATACGTCATAAAAATACTTTAAATTTACCCCTTCAACGAACACAATCAATGAAAATGTTTTCTCTATTACTTTGTGATTTTCTTAATAACCTACTTTTTTATTAGTTAGGATGAAGCAGTAATATTAATTTAATTCGTTCAGCCTTGAAATTGCTTTCTTAAGCGTTAATTCCTTTGAACATTCGGTCGCAGGAAAAGCTTTTTGTGAATGAAACCAAATTGAGGGAGTATTTTAGACTTTTTATAGACCTTGTCGAATACCAGTAAAGTAAAATGTCCGATTTCCGCCGAAGAGAAGTTTTTTTTATCGGCGTTAAATCTTGATATAACAAATGTATGCAAATTTCAGAGAATGTTTCTAATTTTAAAAGATTATTTTCAAACTTATGAAAACCACCCATCGCTATGGGCCATCCGCTTCTGCCGCTGAAAATTTTAAATTGTTTTTCCAGCGGATCTAAGAACTCTCCGCAGCATCGCGGGTGGCAGGCCTCTTGTGCCGCCAGTCAAGCCAAGTCTGGCGAAGCCTCGCCTTAAGAATAAATTGCTTTGTGATTTCAAAGATAAAATTTATTTTGGTAAGCATACTATCTTACCCAGATATTTAATTTAACTTTGCTAGAGAAAAGCTTGAACACATCTACCAGGGGAATGTTATGCCAACAAATGAAAAGGCGATATTATTAGATACTATTCACGCCACAAACTCAACAATTACATCCTTAAACTCAACAATATCATATCACAAAATGAAACTTAATGATCAAACAATCAAAAAAATACACCCTCTTCACACGCGTACATTCCAAAAAAATTATGTTTCGACAAAGAAGCAGTCAAGTTTCAAAAGAATTTGAATTTTAATCAGACAAATTATAAGGTACTGAAATCAAGAAGTCATCTTGACTTTAGGAGATCATGAACCCTAGAATTATCTGTAATAACGAAAACGTGATTTGAATATGGAATATATAATCAGTTATGGTGTTTTATTAATTCACTTATTAAAGATAGACAGTGTATAAGTACAATATCATCGGATTATGTTTCAAATTAAAAAGTTTGAGTGTTTAAGAAAGTGCACAGAATGACTATGGATTAAATAACTTTTGATTTGATGGAATACTGTTGCTTGGGTGATTTAGTTAACTTCAAGGAAAATAATAATGTAATAGAATGATAAGTAAATTCTTTCAAATTTCTATTCCATGTAATATCAATGTTAAATCTGCAGGATATTGGATTAAAGAGAAAAACAGCTTTTTTTAATAAGATTGGGTTATCACTATATCGGATTGTTCACTGATTTATATTAGCTTAGGACATTGTCTCTTACGTTATTAGAGCTGCACTAACTATTTGTTCTTGTTGGTAAATCAGCACCTTTTTTTATTCTAAAGTTTTCTTTTTTTGGTATACCTAAATATAATTCCTCAATCAACATGGGCTATATACCAAACAAACCTTGATTTGTCTGTATTGGGATATATGTTTGTACAAAATTTTTCCTATTTTGACTCCATGTTTTTATTTACTTGAACTTAATGCACAAAGATCTGAACTGCTTTCTTCATAACCGATATCGATGTCGACTTCGGATTTAGTCAATTGATCTACTCTAGCATATCCAATGGTTTGTATAGATAGAATCATTTCATAATGTATTGCTTTATAACAGCATGCCAACACCTTGACAGCGCTTAAGATGACAAAATAAATTTTCTTGATACCGCTTTGTAAACAGAACGCAAATAATTGCCGCTGCGTCTGATGCTCAACACTTGAAACTATATGTATATCAAGACTTCTTGAGTAACAATGAAGATACGACATTCCAACTACACTTTACAACTGCTAGCTGATGAGATAAGTGAATTGAATTAAGGGATTTGTCAAAAGTATTCCTTAATCGTGCTTTTTAAATAATCAAAATCCCTGTTACCATTCAATGGTGTAGGATATACGTTAACGTCTATATTGTTAACATTATTTTTCAATGTCTGTGAACCAAATTTTCCCATGTCTTTTAAAAAGTGAATTGTTTCAACCCTTACTACGTAATATTTCCTTACTGAAAATCAAATCCATAAATAACAAATTCCACAAGAGAAATATATCTGACGATGCAAATGTTATTTGTGTAACCGGTCGAGTAATATATATTTTATTTCTGGTGTGTTGTTATTTATTGATTGCATTCAATAATAATCATTCCTTTTTATTATTCTGCTAGCTCCTTGGCCGCTAATCATGTTGTCACTCGTTTCCTCATTATTCCTCCAATTGCATAATTCCTTTTCTTTCGGTCTTCCTATTTTCCTGGCTCTCTACACCTTGGACTCTCACACTTATTTGGCAGGCCTTTTATTATTCAGCCTTTGAAGATGCCCCCACCAGCTAAGCTGTAGTTTTTCAATAAATTCCAACATTGGCACTGTTTCCAGGTCTTCTCTTATCTTTGTGTTTCTCATTTTGTCTCTTTCCGTTACACCCCTAACTCTGACTATTTTATTTCTCTTCCTGAATTTGACTCTTTTGTGACTGTGTGAACACTCATGATTCACATCCAAAGGATTGGTTTTATAGTTTTATAAACATTCATTTTCTTTTTTTTTACTATTCTTAGTAGTTTATAAATGATCTGTTCATTGCATAGTGCAATTCCGAAGTGTTTTGTATTCTACATTAATTTCAAGATCTTGTTTTTTGTTCTCTTGAATTTCCTATCATGGAAATATCAGTTTATCCGACGTTGTTTATATAATTCAGTACAATGTTACAAGGAACAATCACCTGTTAAAATCCAAAAACCTGTTTTAAACTTCAAACCTTCAACATAACTCACCTTATAAAGTTGTTGTTAGTTAAAACTACGTGCTTCTCCAATCATTAATGCATACGCATGCCGCAGCCCTTGATTTAATTAACAAAGGTGTTTAAAATAATATGTCTGAAAATGTTTACTATACTATTATTTTGTATATTCGAGCTTGTCAAGCTCGAATATTTTGCATGATGTTCTTCCATATTCATATTTCCTTGAAATTACCCTCGTCCCTCCACTGCGACTCATAAGAGTCTATTGTGGCTCATACCTATTCAGATTTCACCAAACCAATCCAGCTTCTTAACAAAGCCGATTAGTTCAGGTCCGAGGGAGATGGAGAGTCCCTGCCAAACATCAGATACCTGATTCGAGCCGCGGTGGGACAGGCACAAATTATATGCTCTGATGTTTCATCATCTTCCAGACAGAGACGACAAATCAGATCTTTCGACAGTCCAAGTCTTAGCATATGATGATTCAGATGACAGTGGCCTGTTAAAAGGCCTATTAGACAACGTAGGTCATGCCTGCTATAGTCTAACATTTGTTTGGAGACATACTTCGAAGGATGTATAAAAGCCTTCGAATGAACCAATCCTGGTATATTATGCCAGAAGTCTAAAGCTCTTCTTGCAGTCCAGGTATTTAGTGTTTGTTTGGCAAAGCTTATCGCGATGCCAATTGAAGGTCCTGGTCTGATAAAAACGCGTGAGGCACCAGACCAGCGATACTCTATTGAGTTCTCCTATTGAGGAGAGTCTTTTTTGATAGTCTAAAACCAGTTATGACGTTACACGGTTAAGTGCTTTCAAAGCCGCTTAGCTGCCCGTGAAAGTTTTTATTGATTTATGTGTGAGATTGGTTTGCTCCAATCTCTCCACACATGAAGCAATGGCGTAAATTTCCGCCTGAAATACGGTTGCATAGGATCCTAGAGAGGTTGAAATTTCTGTCCTAGGTCTGCGCCCGTATACACCCGCACCAGAGCCTGAGGGTATTTTTGATCCATCTGTGTACCAACAGCTGTCTGCTCTTAATAAATCATCCTTACGGAGGACCCATTCGTCTCTATTTGGAATTAGGACGGTGTAAGGCAGGTCGTAGTTAACTGTTGGAGGTATTATGTCAGAGGTCAATCCTAGAATACTGTGACTTTCAGTGTCCACTAGCATTCTGATTTGCTCTGTATAAGCCTGTTTTGTGCATTTGGAAATATGCGCAATTCTATATGTTGTCCATCTAGCCTTCCTTTCCAGAAATATATGGAGAGGAGGTAGGTCTAAAAGAATTTCCATGGCTGCTGACGGTGTGGTACTGATGGCACCAATAATTGCCAGATAAGCCTGCCTCTGTATGCCAGAGAGCTTTGCTTGGGCCGTTCGCTGTAAAGCTTTTGACCACCAAGCAATAAATCCATATGTGATCATTGGTCTAACAATCATCACCTATATCCAATGGATTTGTTTGGGTCCCAAGCCCCAAGATTTTCATCACCATGTCCACAAGGATAGTCTGGCCTTATGGATAACTTTTTCCAAGTGAGCGTTCCAAGTTTTGTATCCAGGATAATCCCCAAATATTTTACTTCCGCTGCAAATGGAATAACCTCACCATTATAGGAAAGTGGTGGAAGATCCTCCAATTTCCTTTTCCTAGTGAAGGGGACTATTACAGTTTTACCAGGGTTAACAGACATCTGTTCCCTCTGGCACCAACTGTGGACATGTTCCAACTTCTTTTGGGTGATATTATATGCTACCCTTCCTGACTTGGTCCTTGCCGGGGTGACAAGGTCGTCTGCATACGCTTGCAGTTCTACCACTCTTCTTTCGAGAGCGCTAAGCAAGTCATCCATCAAGAGTGACCACAGTAGGGGAGATAGTACTCCGCCTTGTGGGTAGCCCCTGGAAACCTTAAAGCTAATGGCCTCATCCTGAAGAGAAGTAGTGGCTGTTCTATAAGTAAGCATGGCATATATCCAGCCGGTAATGTTTAATTTAATGCACTTTTCAGCCAAAGCTGAACCAATGGAGGTCGGTAGTGCATTGTCGAATCCTCCTTCGATGTCAAAAAATATGGCCAATCTCCTTGTTGTTAAGGGATTGTGTGGTTTTCTCAACAAGGTTGTGTAACGCTAAATCTAATCTGTCGGTTTCCAGTTTGATAAGCGTATTGGTGGGTACTCAGGGGGAAGTTATATAAAGCTACCCTCCTGATGTAGCAATCCAGTACTCTTTCAAGTCCTTTAAGCAGGAAAGATGTAAGATCTCTTCGAGGGACCCGGTTTTGTTGCCTGTTGGGAGGAGGACCTGGTTTTAGGGCGGAAAACAACCTGCCCAAAACCCAAGTATGGTTTAAAACCCACCCTCTCCAGCGCGGTCATAGATCCATCGTCGATGGCGAAGGTCCATGTTTAACCAGGGCCTGTAATTACTTTGTGTAATTGTGGTTCATTTTCCTCAGTCTAGTGAGGACCTGTTCAGAGGTTAGTCTATGACTGCCCTCGTCAGGTATATAAGCCACACAGATGTGTGGCTTTGAGAGTTGGTCGCCTGAGACGCAT
Source organism: Lochmaea crataegi (assembly GCA_947563755.1). Lineage (NCBI taxonomy): Eukaryota > Metazoa > Arthropoda > Insecta > Coleoptera > Chrysomelidae > Lochmaea > Lochmaea crataegi. The sequence continues at coordinate 37,588,688 of OX387429.1, forward strand.
TTCAGGGAGGCACCGTCCCATGGTTGAAGGGTATTGACTACGCCAGTCAACCACGAAACACTCTCCTGATCTACACAGGTGACCTGTAGCCACCCAGGCCGAAATGTGCAGCTCTGGAACAGCACTTGTGGACCACCTTCCGGAATATCCTCTACAGTAGCCCTGATGGCATACTGAAGAGATTCCAGTTAATTGGTCGTTATGGAGGTTGTCGGATTTTCAAGGTGTAGAATTCCCACCTTGATGCCAGATACAGCCTGTCCATAAGAGGGCTTTTGTAAGTCAATTTTACCTGACGTTACAACTGATTCAGCCGAGCAGGGCTTTTTTGCCATCATTAAAGCGTAAGCGCTTGCTAGAACCAGCCACTGAGGGAAAATGTTTCCCCTCTTGCGACTGATCCTGCTTCCGCTGCTCTAGAATTTGATTTAAGGCGGATTTGTAAGGTACCCCGCTCTTAAGGATGCGACTGAGTTGCTTCCTAGCTGCACCACCTAGTTTCCTAGGTCTGCTCTCAGGAGTTGGAGAACTAAGGAGCTTTCGTTCCTGATCTGAGGTTACAGGGAGGTCAGCTGGAGCCGATAGATCGACTTCCATCTCCTCTGTAGATTCCAGATTAGATTTTTGTTTTTTAACTACTTCCATAAAAAAGTCCCACGAGTAGCTAGGGAAAAGATGTACATCACGACAGAGCCCTGCATTACCGTGACAAGGCTTACTTACGACGGGAGGGCGCCCAGTATTTCGAATATGTCGCATATTTGTAGTTGTTTAAACGTGTGCTTTACTTTCAAAAAGTTTTGACAATTTCTATGTCATTTTATTTGAAATTATGGACCCCGTTTTAGTAAGAACTCTGGCATTATAGACATTGTCCTCAACAAAAAACCAGCAACAAAAGCAATCCTTGTGTACTTCAACTCAAATGTACTGTTTAAATTACTTTGATGAAAAGCTTCAATATTGAATCCCAACTTTCATTGTTGGGTAATTTATTATAATCTTGTTCTGGTGTTGTTTGCAAATTTTCTGAAAGTTGCAAATCTTTTGACAGAACAGTTTATCATCACAAGTTCAGATGACCAGTGAGTGAAAAGAAGAAAAAATTAGTGCTTCACTAATATTGATTGGCAACCATGATAATACTTTTATTTTGTTTGATACAGTAGTTTTGTCTAAAAAGACCTCAAAAATAGCTATTTGTGTATCAAAAGCAGAAAGTAGTACTTTGGCAGTCGAGACAGAAAGTTGTCGAGACTACCAAAGGACTTTCTGCTCGAAATACACACAAGATTTTTTCTACGATCACACCAAAATAAAATTATTTTTTTATTAAAAACATGTTTCTTTCATTACAATATTGGAAGTTTATTTGACATATTAAGCCTACTATTTGAAGACAAAAGATTAATTGTGTATGTTGTGTTGCCTACTTATGACAATAGACTTTATGATTTAAAGATTTATGTTTCTATGGTTGTATGAATATTATAGTTCATTAAATAAATTACAACTTTTTTAAATTTTATTTGAACGGAATACAGAACGATAATAAACAAACATACCTTTTACTTATTAACTAAATTAAAATTAAAGGTACAATTTTGGCAATTTTTTATGTTTATGCCTCCGCCTCGACAATATCTGGCGGTGTATTTGAAAAATCAGTATCACTTGTATCCATTTTTCTAGTTTTTTTAAGTACTTACTGACTTATAGTAAAATATTAATACAATTACACAGCACAGAACTATCTCAAAAAATATTTCAGTGACAATGCACAAGGTTATTTCTTTGACATAGACATACTTGATTCTTATAGTCCGTAAGTTATTTGCAAGTATGTTGTGTTGCCTACCTATTGCCATTGTTTGTACTTTGCAGTTTCCAGATTGCAGTTTCGTGTACCTATGTACGTAGGCAATACTTATTACATTAATGTCATATATTTACTACATTAATGTCAGATATTTTTTAGATTTCCCTATTTCTCATTAAATTATTACGGAAAATACTGTTGGATTCTTTAACATATAAGAAAATCAACTAAAATATTTATTTATTCTACAGTTTATATTAAAATTACTACTAGCTCTCTTTTATCTATAATAAAATTAGGCGTGCGCCAAAGTTACTTTCTGCTTAAGTGCGCCAATAATGTCAAATTATGACAGCTCGCGGAAAACATCAACTTTGCGGTTAGATTTGAGTGTGCAAAAGCCTACTTTGGGTAGTGATCGTAGGAAAAAACTTTTTATCACCCTGAAACTCTGTAAATATTCACTCTTTGTATTATTTTTGAAATCAGCTCTTCAAGGAAATTAAAAAAAAATGAAAAATGCATAGGATGTTCCATTAAAAAAATGGTGATAGCGTCATCACTCAATAGTAGTTCACCCAGGATATTGGGTTGTAATTAAAAAAAAAGTAAATCAAAATAAAAAATCGAAATGTTTCAGCATTTTCCTAAAATTTACAGTCATAAGTAGCTGAGTTTTATCTAGTCTTTTATAAAAAAAAATTACCTCCTACTTTGTGATTGTGATAAGTAAGAGATTTGTACTGTTACAATATAAATAATGTGTGACTTCACTACATACCATACAGCACTAAGATATATTTTTTCAACTGGTTCAAGTAATAAAAAATAAGTTAATGAAGTAGTAATTGTCGCATATTTTCCACAGCTAATAATTTCCACTTCTGTAATTATTACTTGGATGTAAAATAAAGTTCATAAAGTGCTATCTAAGTCTATCGATCTTATTTCTACCTGAGCTATGTCTGGCATTCTCATATCGATATCTTAAAAGATAATCCAGGCTTATTATATTTTTTTATCTTACAACGCTGAATGAACGGCTATTAATTTTATGTAGAAAATACACCGGTAGCAAGCCTTTATTTTATAACTACAGCGTTGCCACACTTAACAGCCGATATTGATATTTTAATACAGTATGTACAAAAAGTAACGTAGCTTTTTTGGAATAAAATTGTTGGAGTCACTTGCCCTCAGTGTCATGTTTAATTGTATATCTGTTTGGGGCGTAAGGTATTTAGATACATTAGAAAGAGTTCACCTATATTTCCTGAGAAGAGTTCTTTTAGTTCCTGTCAATACTCCGGATGCTATAATCCATTTAGAGACTGGAAGAGACAAGTTTGCATTTAATATTTTTAAAATGTCTCCTAACTGGATACAAAAAATAATTACAATGGAAAATCATCGCTACCCTAAGCTCTGTTTTAAATAACAATTGCGTTTGGTCTACAGATGTGAAGTATAACTGGTTAGTTCAGTTGAAAAAGTTTTTCTTTGATATTGATTGTGACCATATATGGAACAATTTGAATCATCTTTCTTCTATATCACAGAGGAAAGATTTGTCGTCCAAATATCATACATATTTACATGACTCCGATGTCAGTTTAGCGTCTCGTTATTCTTTCATGTATTTATATGTTTCCTTTCCTACCTCTTGTGAACCAAGCACGTACCTGCTTTTAAAATTACCCATCCAGGTTACCCGTTCTCTTGCTCAACTGCGTATGTCTAACCATTTTAGAATTAAATATACGTTAAATGGTATTGGATACATTATTGACCCCAAACTGGTTTGTACTATTTGTAATACTCGTGAAAATGAAACTATTTTCCACATACTGTTTAATTGTCCGATTTACACAACAATGAAACGAAATATCCCTTGCCTTGAAAATGTGAATTCATTCCTGCATGCCTAAAATAAATCGCAATTTTTGAAGCTAGGAAAATTGCGGAATATATTTGGAATAAAGTATTGAAATTAAGCTATTTTGTCTCAAATGAATAACGTTTTGTTTGTTTAAGATTCATTCAACCTTTTTCGTTTTTAAATTTTTTTTTGTAGAATTATATTTGTACCTTGCTGTAACATTGTTTCAGAAGCAATAAAATTATTATTAGTATCATTATTATTATTATATTAATAACCTAGATACCCAACAAGAAACCTGTTATAAATCGTCCTAAAAATTTAATATCCTTATAAAATGAATATTCATATTCTACGTAAAATGCTTTCTAGACAGATCAGTTTTTGTAATTGTCGGGTCGGGTCATTTGTGACCAATATTTACAAAATAATTGTTAAAATATACAATGTATGTATAGTATAATGATCAACCATTAATGTATATATGTTGGTATGTTAATACAATAAACCTGTTCCCCGACGCCGTATTAACTAATTCTTTGAATTCGCTTTCCGCTACCCGTGGAGGTTTATTGTATTTGGGGACCTGAGCCTAATAACAGGGTAAACTTATCGAATTTTATTATAACGTATTTTTACTCTAGGAAATAATTTTATTTCGCTCTGTTATCCTCCTGTTGAGGGTTATGTAACTAAATTTCAAGTGCAATAAATGAATATTTGGCTAGGCTAATGAAACAGACGGAGGTTGTTATATGCTGCGTAAGTATATCTAAAGGTGGGTAGTACAGACATATAACAAAACTTCGTATCGTAACGCCGTCACGTAACAAGTCTGGACGGCAATGCGTAACACTGTACCATAAGGTTTTTTTTCTACTGGCATTTATAATCCGTACTGGATTCGTTACGAGTACTGTATAGTGCGCGACGGCGTTACGATACGAAGTTTTGTTATATGTCTGTACCCACCTTAAAGCTTGCAAGCATTTATATCCTCTGTTATTTGGTGAGGCTTTAAACAAAAAATTGTTTATCAATTAAACATTCACTGATATTTGTACGAATGATAAATATACCGTAATTCGATGTATATCCCGATTGCTTTAACCGTAAACTTGTAAAATTGTTATTAGAGAATAAAATAATATACACTTCCAACTGTCGATACTATTAAAAAAGAGGAATTTGAAAGTAATACTGAACTACATTATGTTATTTAGGTAAACACCTCAAGTCTTATCTAAGTTATCTTTCAAGAACTGACAACATCGCAAATACCTATTAATTGGTCTCATGCATAAGACGAACGGTAGCAGAGCACATCCTCGGGCTAATCTAGAAGACCGTGATTATATGATTACCCGCCCGGCAATCGAACTACTGTCCGATTGTAATTATACAGCACTCGGACAGTATCCAATCTTACACAGCCCCTGATCTTCTAGTTCTTTTTTATATTGTATTTTGGCTACTTCAGAATTTTAATTCGTCCAGCAAATTACATATCACAGGCGTACGATCACAGTTACCCTAAGGGACAAGACCACCACTACACCCTACTCATAGACTTTGTGTTTATCAAATATTATTTCTTCTACTTTACTGACAAGAAAAACGTCGTAGTCTTCAATTGTTCATGTAATTTGCAGTATTACTTTCCTCTTGTTTTTGTTTTGGGAATCGAGGGTATAAATGTTCGAAAACTATTTAATGAATAATATTTTACATTTTTCGGGTTAAAATGATTACTAACCCTTTCTTGGAAAATACAACTCATGTAAATATAAAATATATCACATAATAGTAGCAGGTGTCAAGCAAAAAATTTAATTGGAATAAAATAAAATGCATTGCAACAATAAAACGAAATCTGATTGTATTGAACATCAAATTACCAATTGTTTTGTGATCATTCCCAAATTGTGAGAATAAGGAGTTTTGAGAAAATAAAATATAATTATAAATGAGTGTATTGAATCTACGAAAACCATATTTATAGCCTTTACTAAGAAAATAAAACTCAACCTCAAAATTGTTAAGCTCAATGGAAGTAAGGTTGAATGGAGACAAGAAGTCAAGTATCTGGGTCTAACCCTAGATAGTTAACTCCTGTGGAACAAATCCGAAAAGGAGATAGCACACAAAACAGAAATGGCTCTAATAGTGTGCAGAAGCCTGGTAGAGAGAAATGGGATTGTAATCTAAGAATCATGGATCTATAGGTATTACCCCAATATACATACATATATTGTATTGAATTCAAAATCACAATAAAAATTATATCGTCAGGGAAGACTTTTCAAAATATCTCATGCAATCATTCATGAAATATTTAAAATCCATGGAATTCTGAAAAAATGATCATCCGGTCTAATATACTTACAACCTATCCGATATAAAAATTGAATGAATAAATAAAACAAATACAAATATAATCCTCACAACAACAAGAATTGATGTTGCTTAACGATTAATACGATAAACGTACTGTTTGGGGCCATTAGTTTTGTGGTTTACTGTCTAGTTAGATTTTAAAACATTTTTCAGTGTTTGTAAATTATTCATATAAAATATTACGAAGCAGGAACGTTAACTTCTAAAATTTGAACTGTTCACGCAATTTATTAATACTCTGACACTAACTATATTTTAGTCCATACATCATGTCTATAAAATACTGCTCTATATATCCTTAAATTCTCTACTTCCTATTCCATCTTTTTTTTATCGCATGGTTTATCAAATATCGTCATTTCCTCACATTTAATTTTTAGATACTATTTCCTAACTCACTCACAGGTGAAGTTGTCCAGCTCATCATAATTTATTTCGAGTAATGTTTTGATTTTTATACAGGACGTCGATCACGTAATAAGCAATGTCTATTATACTCTTGTATTCCTATCTTTTACAAAATACATCTCACATGTCTTTAACAGTTCTGTCTAACTGAATTGCGCTTAATTAACAATTTAGGATTTTCTCCTGCTTTATCTAAACACTCGATGTACTTAACAACTTGTCAATTATAGTGCTTTTCACAATGTCGTACACAAAAATAATATGTAATAATACATTCGCAAACTATAGTAAAAAAATTGAACTCAATACCATGAAACTATTGAAAATGTTACTCATAAAATTTATCTTGGAATGTGATTATTATTAATTAATCTACAATTTATTTTGACGTGCTATCAGTTATTGTTTTTTTTTTTGTTGCAGGAAAACCGAATGGAATGCGCAAGGGATGAGAATTTTTCTGTTTTTAAAAACTTGAAAATTTGTAAGTGATCTTAGTTAAGAGTTATTTATATTATTGTTATCAATTTCTCTATTTATATAGATATATATTTTTTGTACAACGTATTTTTTACGTATATAATATGTATAAATTGTATATAATTAAAAAAGTTGTAATATATATATATTTTGTGTTTTATTTAAAGCTGAATTGTGATATGAGTGTCCTGATACCCAGGCTAAGGACAATCTGTTTTGAGTGCTCAACTTTTGTAGGGTTTCCAAGCAATTCCTGTATGGAGCTGATTGCTTTTATATTATCTTGGCTGTTGGAAAATTTTAATGTATACGCAAAAAACTACTAGTCTCCGGTGATGATAACCCTTTTAATTCCAAACTAAATCAGATAACAGAATTCAATTTTACCATAGATGTAATTCAATGATTGTCGGGGCAGCGTGGAAAGTAGTTGTTTTTTGTTGTATTCACTGTTTTGGTAACTATTTTGTGGAATTAAACTTATTTAGAAAGCTCCCAAAACAATATCTTATTTGTTGATTCTTTGGATAAGGTGAGTGTGAATGAATAAAAATAGTTCATTTTGCTCCCCGTTTGGGAGCTTATTCAAAATATTCATTTCAAAAATGACGTGATGTAATGAAATATTCACAATTGCTACTATAGAATTTAGTAATATTTGTATAAGTGTATAAAAAACAATAATTGAACATAATAGAAAGTAAATTAAATGACACAAGCTGTAACTCGATTTTCTCTCGGGCGCTAGAGAGGCAACTCGAGAAAGATGCCGGCTTGAGACTCTTCTCAAGGGTGGTTCGACTCCATGCTTGTGCTGCACTAGGTATGTCAGAGGATTGTCAGAGTATAAGAAGCTTTAGGGCGCCAATACCTTTAACACGTCGACGAAAGAACAAAAATGTATTTAAATAAAGAGAAAACTCAGTTGAAAAAGGTAGAAACACCTTGTAGAATTTAATTTATTGAATCAATACGTTAATTTCATTCTGCTCTGTGTGAGGAAACAAATAAATGAGGCCTGTCTTTTTATGGTACTTAGCTTTAACTGTGTGCTTCATTTGTGCCTGCCCCGCCGCGGCTCGAATCAGGTATCTGAAGTTTGGCAGGGTCTCTGTCTCGCCCTCGGACCTGAAATATCATTCACCAAACAAAATAATCGGCTTTGTTAAGAAGCTGAATTTGTTTGGTGAAATCTGAATAGGTATGAGCCACAATAGACTCTTGCGAGTCGCAGTGGAGGGCCTTATAGACCCACTCACCAAAAACCTAACCTAACCTAGCTTTAACTGTTTCCTCCGGGAAGGGTGTGGATAGAAGCCTTGTCTTGCAGGTATCCCAGTGGTGGGTCGTCTGTCAATTGAGAGATATCCTAGGGTAATCTGAGGGTAATCTTGAGATATTTTAACGGTATCCTTGAGGTATCTTAGCAGGTATCTTAAAAGTTATATTTGAAGGTATCTGTGAAGCTGTGCTTACCACAGCAATTCAGGTGAATAAAAAACCATATAGAATATAAGCAATAAAAGGTAATTCAAAAAGTATGACTTGCCTTGAAGACAGTGGATTGCGAAAAGGCGCTTTGCTCGTGGCGATCGGAGAAAGTTGACGTTGCCAAAATGGAGGGGCCGTTGGCAGATGTCAATTGTCTTATTGTTATGGGTTGGGGATTGGAAGTGGCTCTTGAGAAGACGAGCGGAAGTTAGATAAGGATTTGCGATATAAAATTAAAAGACCGAACAGGTCGATAGACATGTCACAAAGTACTTACTCTATAACTAAAGTTACGATATTTGAGTAATAAGTGAAAGGGATAACCACTAACGATAATTAATTTTTTATTTTATGAAAATGAGTCAGATTTATAATTATTTAATTTTTTCACCTATTACTCAAAAATTTATATATAAAGTCAGTGCTTCTATCATTTTGAGTTATCTTCTATATGTTTGTAATTCGAATTGTGCCTATTGAACATTCCGTTTTTCGTGAATTTTGAGTCATTGCACCATATAATATTCTTCAAATACTCATTATCTTCTTGACATTTGACCAACACAAATTCTGCAAATTATATTGTTCTATTATAGTCTGCTACAAACTTTGAACTGGGTTGAAAGAGTAGGGATGAAACTTATATTTTTTTAAATTCGTTGAATGGATACCATTGGTACATCTAAATCTCTCGCACCACAACGTAATAAGCAGAATAGTATACAAGAATATTGATTTCATGATCACTATTATCTACAACAGGCTTCACTTTCTTAGCTTGAACCAAATTGTGTTAAATTGTTTAATATTCTCTTCACTGTGTGACGGCTGGGTCGGGGTCGATCTGGATATATTGTAGCAAATAAAACACATGTTCTAGTAACAGCTTTCTGACATTCACCATGTATTAAAAGTAAATTTAGATAATTATCATTGCTTAATTCTAAACGAGTCATTTCCTTCACTATACGATGCGATTGACTTCAAGTAATGACAATTAATACTATTCAATTATGACAGTTAAATACACAGCCTTCTTAAATGAAGGAATAAATAACATGGCCTACGCCTACGCAACAATAATGCTGAAATAATTTATTATTTTAACATATTCAGTTAATATCTCAAAAACGCTTAAGATTGGGTATAGGAAAGTGAACATAAACTGCCCTTATTGTCCGCCTTAGAATTGAGTAAAAGCATAAAAATATGGTTGTTTCATTTAAAAAAATTATTATATTAACATTTTTGAAATTGAACTTTTCATCATTTTTTTAACAACGCTGCATACAAAAAATAAGTTTTCGACATGTCAATTACCTTGATCATCCTACTAGTCAACTATGGAGGGTAGAAGGAAGGAGCACAATCTGAATGTATTAAAAAGTGTCCATCGAAAGAGAGCAAATAAAGGTGGCGCCATAGTAGCAAGTGGAAAGATTTTAAAAACAGCGCCATGAATTATTACAGTAAGATACAAAATAAAAAAAGGGAAGAAATACTTCAGGTTTATTACAGCGCGTATTTTTAAATTATTATATCATAGACAAACATATATATGAAATATAATTCTAAATTCAAATTCACATGCTAAATTCACATCATTTCCATTAGCTACACGAGCGCCATATCGGTGAATTTTCGAATTATAATTTGCTGTTTACAGGTGGACACTTTTTCAACTTGTCCCCCATACAAGATGGTGCTCCTTCCTTCTACCCTCCATATAGTCAACTCAACATCATGTTTTTTATTTGGTATTGGGGATGTTCACACAGAATTTTCAATATGAAGGTTCTGCACCTGTCACTTTTCTACTAAAAAAATGTATATCTCGTTAAGTATAAACTAGATATATAGGGTATTCGACACAAAGGGACATTTAAATTTGATGTAGACTCCGAAAAGGTAATAATATACAGGGTGTTACATTTAAAATAACAAGGTTGTCGTTTACTTTCGGCATGACCGTGACATGCATGTCAAAATATTTTCCATAAATTCGCCATATATTTTTCTCCATCTATGCCAATTTTGATCAAAATCGTGTTAGTAGCCTCCAATATATATATATATATATATATATATATATATATAGTGTAAGCTCGTCGTGAAACAGCCTGTATATAATTTAAAACTATTTGTATAGTAGGAATTTTTGTGGGGATGTGACAATAATACCAGAGTGTACTCTTTTGGGAATTTATTTGTCAAAAACTGATACACAAAAAATTTAACCAAATTTACCCGCTGCCCCTCCCACGTTGAAAGCTTGTGATGGCAATAAAAAACGCGGGTTTGTAGTAAACAATTCAGCACTGCAAGGTTATACAATGAATAGGTCGACCAGAACAGCTAGAGTGTTGAGAATTGTATGCTCGTCAGCCAACTTCTTGTTTCGCTGAATGATCTCAGTCGGTAAAAGTCTGTCAGACAACGCATTTCTACAAATTTGCAGTGGCGGAATTACATTTTTAGTATTTTTTTTAGTTAATCAATTTATTAGTATTTGCAACTTCAAGATTCGGTTTAGTTAGGTATTAGTTTTACATTTTTATTATTCTGTTTAATTAACTATTAGGTTTAGTATTTGAACAGAATTTACAATGCGATTTAGGAGTGAAGTGAAAACAGAGTTTTAAGTGACCAAATAAGTCGTTTACTTGTCGGAAATGTGATACAATGTATGCAGGAATAAGCGAAGCAGGGAATACCCATTATAAATTTTTTGAAGGTAAGTTTTTGCTACCAAACATTTATTAAAATAATTATTGTAATCCTTATTTTTTAATTTAAAGAAGAAAGAGAGAAAATGTTCAAACAAAGTCTGATTATTCAGTTTAAGATGATTATTTAATAATAAACCTGGTTTTTTTATAATATATCCAAGAACATTTTAAATTTTTTTTAAATATAAGATCTTCTAGGGCACAACACCTAAAATTCCTCCAAAAAATAGGTCTGAAGAAACTACTAGTCTCTGAGACTTTTCTCAGGAACTAAGTAGAAAAAAGTGCTGAAGTTTCTTATTTACAAAAAAAAATATAAAATACTTTTTGTTCCAGGTTTACGAACCGGTGTCTGCTGCTTTAGACATAAGTTTCAATTCTGTAGCCCGCATTGCCAGGGAGAAAAAAATGCTGTGAAAAGGTGAGATCCAATCTTTCATAACTCCTCAAAAAAAACCTAGTTAAAAAAAAGAATTACACTAGATGATTTGGAGAAAACTCACCTTAGAAAAACAATATTAGAATTTCACGTCTCTGAACAAAGAATATCTACTTTAAAGCAGGTTCACGCAAAATTTCATTCCGAATATGATTATGAGGGAGGAAGGGAGTCTCTCTGACAAGAAATACGAGCACTGGGATTTTGCTGGAGAAAAACTGAAAGCTATAGAGCAATGTTGGAGTAAAAGCGATGAATTAGGTTTCAGGAAACCTACTAGTGAAGGAGCTCGTTTGATCATCTTGCACGCAGGTAGCGAAGATGGATTGGTTCCTGATGCTTACCTTCGTTGGAAAGCAGAGTGTAAAACAGGTGATTATCACGATCAAATGAATTATCATAATTATGAAAAATGGATCAAGGAAAGACTTATACCAAATCGAAGTGTTGTGGTATTAGATAATGCATCTTATCACAATAAATTGGCGGAGGAGATGCCAACTTCGTCCACAAAAACGAAGGATATGCGTGTCTTTTTAAGCGATAGTTCACGCTGTAGCCAATATAGGCTCTAGTGATAACTTTACACGTTTAGGTAACAACTTTCTTTTTTCATTCCTCTATGGTTTGGATGATTATTAAATTTTTTAAATATTGTAATTGTTGAAATTTGAAGGAGCAAAGCTCCATTTCATTCGAATTTGGCTGGGAGCAATTTGAACATAAAAGAGAAGTGTTAACTTCGTTAGAAAAGATAGTGCGAATGTGAAACACACACCCACAAGCTGTAAATGAGGCATCACAGTAACCAATCAACTCTAAGCTCACTGTATTGTGAAAATATACATTTATTGTAATTATTATGCGGGACATTTCGATAACATCCTTATAAAATATATGCCATTCAAATAGTTAATATTCTGGTAATATATCACTCCATTGTGAATTAAAAGCCTATAGCCTTTTCATTAACATTTTGACAGTAACTATTACTGGCCCAATGAATCCCATAAGATCGTGATGATGAATGTATTATACTGTTCAACGAGAGCGGGATCTAATTTAAATCATGTTTCAAGATTTTAAAATCATTTTATGGCTCCTAAATTCATTTTGTGTAAATCTTTCTTCGAATGAAGCTTGACTTGGAATTTTTGTCTATTAGAGACAGAGAAGAGCAGAATCTGTTTTCACAAGCTTCTTGTTTTGAGTCATATTCTTCTTATAGCTCGGTAACCATTTCGGTTTCCCAACATTTGATTATAAAATTCTTCATTCAAGAAGTTGAATGGGAGGATTGCAAAACCAAACTGCTCATTGGATGTTTGTCTTGTGAACAAACACACCTGCTGTAAAAACAAATTATGTATTTTGAAAATAATGTTGCTGCAGCTCAGTGATAAATGTAAAATTATAAATTCAAATTATCTCTGTAAAAACTGTCCAGGAGGTCGCCACGTCACGAAGGATTGTAAGTCTATAAAATGTTGTTCAATATGAAATAGGCATACTTATCACCATTCTGATTCTTTTCGTGAAAATGATAATGCACATAATAATAATAGGTTGAATTACCAAAACCATTATAACAATCCACATGCCACGTGCTTCTAGCAGTGGCTAAAATAATTCTCTATAACTCTCACAATAAGCCTATCAAAACTATGATCCTGTTAGATAACCGTTCCCAAAATTCATTGGTTTCACAAGAATTGGTGGATAAATTACAATTAAAAACGTTTGAAAAAACACTGCAAATTTTCGGCATCTCTTAAATTGTATCAACCACAAATGAAATGGTTCATTTAAAATTCTTCTCAGATTCCAATCCAATCAAACATTTTGAAATAGTCAGTCTGACTACTGATATTATTCTAACCAATTCAAAATTTTACGTACCATCGGACATTCTCATTCTAGTGAGGCCGATTTATATTACAAACTCCTCACACCATGGATCATAGACCTCGGTAAAAAATTAGCTAGTTTACAAAATACTATCTTGGATGGTATAATCGCTGGAAATGCTACTTCCCTCAATTCTGTAAATATTCAAAATCATGATTCCGTGTTTACAAGTTACAATCACATTTCTATATCAAATAACGAACTAAATTCATCTCTTTCTAAATTTTGGGAACAATCTAAAAATATTCTCCTGTCTGACGACGAATCAGCGAAAACCATTTTCCAAAAAATTCTACACAAATTCTGAAAACGGTAGGTTCCAAGTCAACTTCCCATTAAAATCTGAAAAATATCACGGTAAGCTCGGTGAATCAATTCTCATTGCTAAAAGACGCCTGCTTTCTCTCTTTCTCTTTCTCTCGAAAATAGGATCTATAAAAACCCAGAATTATTTTCTGAAAATAGAAAATTCATTTCTAAACATGTAAGCTCAGGACATGCAAAATACGTCCCTCTTAACCTCACTAATTCGATGAACGGGCAATCTCCTCCTGAATTTTTCGCATTCACTTAGGAACACCTTGTATGTGCAAGCCAGTAATAAAAAGTTGATTTGAGTCATAATAATAATTATCTCGCTACTAGTGTTGAATTAAAATTAGAGCAGATACCGATATACAAAAACGTTATTGACAACTGAATACTAGCTAGAAGTGATTTCAAGGTCGAAAATAATAACCAGCAGCAGATTCTGCGTTGCCTGTAAATACATTCCGATAAATAGTTTATAGATAATGACAACAAGGACATGCATAAGTATAGTAACTTGAAGAAATTAGTATATTACGGACCAAGGCCAGTAAAGTAAGAAATGTCTCAGATCACATGTAATTGTCGGCCGAAGCGAAGCTGAGGTCGACAAAGATCTTTCTTACTTACTTGCCGAGATTTGTATACTATTTTTCTGTTCGACGGAGCCGGAAAGCGACAACTTCGTTTAGCGCGGAGGCCCGAAAGTTGATGATTTCCGGCCGGAGGACAGATTCCTGTCAATTGGGAGCTCGACAAAAAATTTTAATAGCAAGAATATGCTATTAACCATAATTATATATTGCATCAACAAAACTTTTTTCGGTCATACAGCCACTGAAACCATATGATCTCAGTACAGCGCATATGCAATATGCATATGCAATAAGGAAGGTATCCCTCTAAAATAGCCATTATCGCAATTTCTACTTATGTGTCTACGTGTTTCTTTGCATTGGTGGTAAATTGTAACTTACTAGACATTGGGGAATTTTGTTTGTGTCTACAAATACTTACTATGACGATTGAAGGATATTACAAGTTGCAGTCGAACTGCCAATCTGCCTTTTGCTGCTGTGTTCATGGTAGCAAATTTTGTTAAGAATAGTGAACATTCTTCTACTGGAAAAATTTGCACTTTGGTTTTTCACAAATATATTCTAATTCAAAGAAAGTTTTTAATAGTCAGGTATTTTGGTTTTAAAAAGGTATTGGAAATTGAAAACATTGTACAAATCCTATTTGTGATACAAAATATGAAAATATGAATTTACATAGAAATTTAGATAAATTAAAAATATTATAAATACATTCTACAATAAGTATTGTAAAATAAATGGTTAAATATTTTTTCTTTTTTTTTTTCTCTTTTTTTTTGAAAACTATTGGTTTTGTGGAAAAATTAAAGAAAATTAAATTGCTTAAATTCTCAATATTCTATCTTCTAAAGTTTGTCAAAATTTTGACTTTCTAAATAAGCAGTGTTTGTTTACAAATATGTAAATAAATGTTGATGATCGTTTCATGACCACACCTCCTTATCTTATTAACTAACACATAACTGGCACCTAACAACAATTTTATTGTATATATCTACATCTTTGCTAGCATGGAAATCCAGAAATTATTTAAATGTTGGGGTACTAATCTGTTTACAGTAATCTAAATGAGGCGCCATCCGGCTGAATTTATCTGAAGCTTAGGATTACAAAGTGTAACAAGTAATAGGGAACTTTCCAATTATTTTTATTCAATATTATCATTAAGTGGCGTTTAAAAAACCTAATCTCCAGGGCCTTTTCTTTAATCAATAAAATTGCTTCGAAAATATAAGTAGTTTAAAGTTCGGTGTTATTAAAAATCATTTCAAACGACCTCTATTGCAAGCCAAACCAGCTGACGTCATCTATTATGATGTGTACCCGAAATATCTGATCCATAATTTACACAGATTATTACTATTTAACGGCAATAGTATCCTCACCTAAGCTAAACGTTCTCAATAAAAAGGATTTTTTTGTGGAAAAAGTATTATCGTTTGTCATAAACAATATGAATCACAACATATTAGAAATGACTGGTTTTGAAAAATTGAAAATTTTGATTGTTTTGTAGGATTTATATTGTTAGATGCTTTGGATGTTGTCCAGTATTTGAATAAAGTGTAACAATATTAATATATTTTTATTCCTATCAATTATTCCAATATATAATTACCGTGGCCTTCAGAATGTTTATTATAAGATTGAAACTAAATACTTGTGAAATTCATATATTTATTTTTACTTATATGGTACCTAAAACTTCATCTAGATGACTTTTTTTAGAAAATACAATAAAAATCTTATCAAAAAATTAATTTAATTAATTACAGTTTCCTGTAAAATTGTCATATATATTATCGTATTGCCAATAGATCGAAGATAATAGAATTAATAGTATTATAACGCCTTGAAAAGTTTTGAAAAATATTTTTCAAAAAACAATGACAGTTCAACTAAGAAGGAACAACCACTTCTTGGGCTATATGCCCCGGCAGACATTGAATTACACTTCAAAGCTAAACGGGGTTGGTATATCTGCAAGATATAACCAACCATTCTGGTTTGTAATTAGAAGGGACAACATCACTTGTAGACTGGTTTCGGCGTATTTGAGCCTAATCAGTAGCCTCAAGGTAGATATCCTCCGTTCAAGACACTAAGAGCATAATCCGGGACTGGAGACAACGCTGAAATCACATCAATATATTAACCCAAGTGAAGGAAATGTCAAAAATGTGACAGCAACAGCAACATTCCCACATCTAACCACAAACCAAAATTATATATTGATAAAAAACCATCTCGGTTTTGTAGTTATTTACTCAA
The DNA here is from genome assembly GCA_947563755.1 of Lochmaea crataegi. Classification (NCBI taxonomy): domain Eukaryota; kingdom Metazoa; phylum Arthropoda; class Insecta; order Coleoptera; family Chrysomelidae; genus Lochmaea; species Lochmaea crataegi. The sequence goes on from OX387429.1 coordinate 37,605,417, forward strand.
TTACAGTTCCCTGTAAAGTTGTCATATTTTAGTGAAGTGTAATACCAGTAGATCGAAGTAAATAATTTGTTTGACGGTCCAGTGGCAGTTGTAAGAAATTATACAGATGTATTTGTTTATTTGTGTGGACTGTAACTTGTTTCCATTTAAAGTAAACAGTTCGATATTTTTGTAGTTTTTATTGTTAACTTTTGTACAGGTTATGTGTTGTTCGGGTTTTTTGAACGAACGCTTGCTTCTGCCTGATATTTGTCATTACATATCAACCGTCACTCTCTTCACCGGCGTTGCCGGTTTTACCAATTTTCAGTGGAGTCTGGACGGTATTTGTGCTCCCTATAGCATTGAGTGACGACAGAAAGCCAATATTTTTCCAAACAATTACTCCAAAAAGTATAACATTATACTGCACCAAAGAAAACAATAATTTGCGTGAATTGTTGGATGTGATACGACCAGTGCTTTATATGGAAAGGGCAAAAAAAAAGTAAATAAATAGATTAGTAAAGAACGAAGAATTGCTTCAGCTTTGTTTGTATGCTATAGAAGATAACACGATATCTCTTGGCCATGCTCGTTATACAAAATACGAGACCTAGAGAATTTCTAACACCACTGTAATGTCATTAAGTTCGCTACCGCCAACTGCGGCAGCGTTAGAAGAGCACGTCAAACGAGCTTATTTTCAAATTCAAACCTGACTTTGAAGGATGTTGAGACCAGAAGATTGGGGTTGGCAACGAACAGTACTTCTTTTATTACCAAATATGACGCAGCGGAACTAAGCAACGGATGAGCTTCTAAATGTGGTTAGCTAATTTTTTATACATAAGTGATACAGTCTGTCGCATTTAAGATAAGACACTCTCGTATTTTCGTTATTTGAAGAAATCTAGATTTGAATTTTTGTCCGGTTATACAGGTTAATGGGCCACTTTTAAAAAATTAGTCAAATATCTTGAAAAATATTATCGATCAACCTGTATGACTGTACAAAAATTTCAATCTGACTCTCTTCAAAGAATGGGTTTATCCTCATCTAAAATGGGACACACTGTATGTTCACGTTTATTGCCATTTTTCATGAGAAAAGAGTAGCAACTACCCGGTCGATGTTTTTAAAGAAATCAATTTAAAAATTCAAAAAAGTTTACACGTGGACGATTTTACTTTGACAAAAATTACCTTAATTCAAAAATGTTGATGTCATTCCACTATTATATTGCAAGGTAGTGCCTCCTCTTAATTTGGCTTTATATTACATTTTTTATGGTTGTATTTGTATAGGTTTCCTGTGGCTGCACAACCAACTGTAGCAACAGCCGTTGCAAATGTAAGAAATCTGGCCTCATGTTTAAGATATTTAAAAATTGCAGCGGTATTAGCTGTACAAATATCGAAGAAGTTAGAATAGACTCTTTCGATGATAAAGACGACGAGAGCTTCGATGAACAAGATTTTCAAGCATTACATTTATTAACAAAAACTTTTGTGACAATTTATATAGTTTAATGCTTAAAAATTGTATGAAGTGCGAAACAGCTTTATGTGTAGAGGACATGCTTAGAGAACCTTCAGCTTGTAGTGCTACGCTTCTGTGTAATTTTTTCAAAAATTGTAATAGAGTTATATAATCTTATTTTAGATACAGGAAGAAGTGGTGTCCAAGAGGCAGATCCATGAAAGTGCAGCTTCTTTCTATTTAAATTGAAGAGATAAATGGTACTGGGTAGATAACTTGATAGAGTTAAGCCCAATAAAGGGAAAAAAGAAGAAGAAGCATTACATTTATCCTTAAATTTTACTTAACCTCTACATAATGTGTGAAATGTGTAATGTTGTGATGGGTTCAACCTGAATGTACTCTTTGTATTTTTAAGTTCTGCAAATCAGCACTTTTCGCTGAAACACTACGATTGTGGGATATTAATATACAAAAATATTTAACAAAGGCAAGAAAAAATGGATTATCTAAAAATGCATCTAAAAATAAAAAACCTCATGGCAAAGCAAATGACAATTCAAAACAAATGTACTCATGTTTGTACTATTAGTTTATTTAATTTTGCAATAGTATCAAATATTTTTAGTAGATATTTATTACCGTTTGTTTCAATTATTCGTATTCTTTCTACTCATTATACATGTCATAATATAATACATGTCAAAAATTGAAATATTAATTCGACCAACTCCTGATATTTTTGTCTGTATTACTTTTTCACAATCGCAACCTTGTGCTTAGCGACATAATTTCTGCGAGGCAACTGTCAAGGCGAGAGGCGTAACCACCAGCGGTCGATTAGAGGGTTAAAAATTGTTATACATTTCTATAACATTTAACGGCATGCCTGTTATTTATAGAAAAAAATGGACTCAACGTTGCAAAAACAGAATTTTTTCTATACAACTTTTATCTAAAACTTTTCAACGGAGTTTCTTTAATTCTCAATATATATTGCGATTTTTATTATTTATTAATGGTTTTCAACCACTTTCAGAGGGTGGATCTCAAAAATTTGTTCAGAACTCCTGAGATAAAAATCTATAGTAGGTAATTCATACATCACACCGCCTCAGCAAAAATCGGTTCACTTTCGTTGTTTTTAATTGAACTTTTAGTTATTCATCAAGAACTCTATCGTAAATTTCATCCACTACCCTTAACAGACTAGTGCCACGGTAGTTGGCATAGTTTCTGGTATCTCGCTTTTCATGTATCAGAATAATTATTACTCCATTCTTCAGGTAGTTCACCTTCAATCTAAACTCTATTTATTATTTCTGAAAGCATGGTTCGTTCATTTTTAACTATATTTAAGACTTCTTCCATCTCAATTGTGTTGTTGTGGGATTCATGCTGTTCGCCTCTATCAATTTCTTGATTCAATCCGTAGTAGTTATTGAGAGTATCATTCCCCTTGTCCATAATTTTCATATCGTGATTTATCATTCCGTTTTTTCCTTCGATTTGGTTCAAATTGGGTTGTTTTTTATTTCTCTTACCTTTTAACCAATAATTTCAGGCTGCTTTTACTGCCTCTTTCCATTTTCACCCAAAATCCCTCCCACGACTGCTATTTAGCGAGTTGCACCAATTCTTTGACTTTCTGCCTTTCTAGTTCGTAATCTGTATAGTTTTGATCTGTTTTCCAGTCATTTGTAATTATCTGATGTAGTGCTGCCTTAATTTTTTCTGAGTATGATGATGCAGTTTTCTCATCTAATAATTAGTAGGTACTTAGTTGAATTATGAGGTAATGCGTAATCCGTTGTGTTCTAAGTTTAATTTTTGCTTCTAAAAGGTAATGGTCACCATACATTTTTAACCCTTACATTTTTTTTTGTGTACATGAAATGTGATGGTTATGGGTAAATTATCGTTATCCGTTATGTTTTTGCCATATAAATTTAATTACTATAGCTTGTTATATTTAATATGCGATATGTGTCCCTGCATTCTTGCTTCCTTCAATTGGGGTATTATCTGTTTTCTGGTTTTTTTTGTATTTTTTTCGGTTAATCTTCGTCGAACGGTTTTCAGTGTTTCAGTGTTTTCTATGCATTACTTCAAAATCATTATTTTCATCCATCTGCACTCCTATTTTCTGCAACACTGTTATTATTTTACTTTGTGATATTTTCTCGTATTCTTTGTCCTAATCAATTATATCTATGCTCACGAGATTTTTCTTTCTGATCCCTTTTTAAAGGTTAAAGTTCGATTTTCTTTTTTTGTAACAAATATAAACATTTATTTTTCAACATGGTACATATGTAGCAATCTCTTAAATTTTCCATCTGAATTTTTTGGCATATTAATTCATATGCCCATCAAAAGTTCTGTAATCGCTTCGTAAGTCATTAATATGATGCTTTTACAAAGGGGTTTTTATCCAAGACATCCAGCAGTCATTGATAATTATCTACGTATGATATCAATAAAAATTCCGAAGAGGTTTCAGCATAGAAAGAGTACGTTTTTGTTATTGTTTCTTCACTAAAATAGAATGAACCGACAAAACAGAGGTGTGGTAGGTAAAAAAATACCAGTTGAATAAAAGCAGTAAACTCCTATTGTAATTTTTAAAAAATTTACGACTATTACCCAAATGTATTTATTTTAATCGTTAATATTAAAAAAAATTAAATTAATTTCAAGCGAACACAAGTCGAACTAACATGGCACCAAAGAATGTCTCTAAAGTTATTGAAACAGGCGTCGAATAGGAATTCTGTGATTGCTGAACCCATGGAGACTAGATAAGGAGAACGAACTGACATTGACATTGAAACTTATTTATAACACTTATTTATTATCAATCTTCAGCTATCTAATAACATTAATGAATAAAAGAAAAAGGATTCAAAATAAGGTACCGTAGATCGGGGTTACTTTGCAATCCGTATGTGACTTTACACAAACGTGCACTGCTTCTAATATTATCTTTTCACATCACGAAAATGGCAAGGTTGTGTTAGGCATGTGGTGGCGACTGGAGAGAGCATGTATGAGCTTGCACTGAAACACACGCCGTCGCTCTAGTATGGTCCAGAACATTGCACAATGCGCACGTTCCGTAACACGAAATTAACGATTCTCAACATTAAGTAAATGCTAAGGGTTGGTGTGGCTGTATCATAATTGTTGGGACTACGGTGAGGTAAGTGGTAGTCAGACATATGTATTGAGAATTTGTAGCCAATATTTCAATAGAAACCTAGGTCTTCTGAAAAAGTTATGACAAAAAATATAAAAGTTGGCAACTATACTCAAAACGCTTGGTGACTTTACACAATTTTATATTGTAGATTTGGTGCTATGGGACGAACATATCGAAAAATGATTGGTGCAAGACCGTACAGAAATATTACGGACGAAGATTTAGATGTAGAAATCTCACATACAGGCAGGCTGGGGAAAAATATCGAATTCCATGGAAAACAATCTGGAACAAACTGATTGGAAGTTTATTCCAGAAGTCCTCTCACTTCTTTTGATCTCAGGATGCTTGTGAAAAAATACTTGGACAAAGCCGGAAGAACCATCAGGAAGTTTCAAGATAATTCACCTGGAAAGGAATGGGCACTTAATTTTCTAGACAGAAACAAGAATAAGCTGACCAAGAGAGCCTGTCAAAACATCAAATCGTGTAAGGCAACGAAATCTGATGAAGAAATAAATGAGTATTACGCAAACTTAAAAAAAAGCATTGGAAACGTTCCAGCTTCTAACATTTTAAACTTCGACGAAACTAGCCTTACTGATGATCCGGGAGTAAAATATCCTGATTCCTAATAAAGATGTTATTTTTATAAAAATTAATGTTTTTTTTGTGAAATAGATGCTTGAAATTTTTAAAAACACATATTTTGTGTGAAGACGCTCATGTACTGGGTTTATTGTGGATTTACAGCTATTTCTAGTAGCTTGGTGACTTTACACAGATTTTAACTTTTTAAAAAAATCTAAACCATTGTACCTAGGTGTAATTTAGTTTGTCACAGTAACACGTTAGAACTATATACAGCATATATCCCAACCATACGGCGTCAAAGATATTATTAATAGGCCAAATCGACAAAAAAAGTGTAAAAGTGCTGTAAAGTAACCCCGCTCTACGGTAGTGAATATTGTGTTTTACTTCAGTAACAGAACGTCAACAGATGTATTTTCCAAAGAAAGAAGTATTCTTCAAGTATAAATATTGAGAATTGAGCAAAAAAAGTACAAAGTGATAAATAATTATTTCAAATGTATATTGGGAACAGTCTTCACTACCTATAGCCAATGTACAAATAAAAGTTTATGTTAAAAAGGAAAATTGAACATTTTTGGGGGGTGATGTGTGACTTCAAATTTGTCAGAGTTTGTGTTTAGATGCTGGAGGAACGAGGAAGTGCTGAAAAAGTTGGAGAGGAAACTAGGGGAGGCGGTGTACTGGGAAAACATGGTGTAGATAATGTTGAGGGGGGAAGAGGAATGGATGGAGGTGAGTAGAGTAGTAGAGAGCATGGTAAAGGGGAGAGAAGGACTCGATATGGCATGAGAGGCAGGAGTGATAGGAGGGAGAAGATGACGGTGTGAGCGGAGAGTGTGCGAGGGACCGCCGCCCGTCTCGAAGTATGCTAGGGTAGTGATTCCGAGGCGGGGGTAACGGCTAGTTTGAGGTGGGTTTGGTTGGTAGGCATCTCCTTGGGAATGAGTCCAACACTGTTTGGGTCCTGGACCCATTCGAACTTGAGTTTCCCATCTCGGCCCGAAAAAAAAATTGTCAGAGTAAAAATATGTATTGTGTGAACTTATGAATTTTAGTACTTTTATTATGTATTTTGGTATTTGTGACTTTTTTGTTCAGTTTTATTATTTATTGTATTCTGTTCCAAAACCAGCCGTATCAGAAAATAAGCTGCCAAAGAAGCTGGCCTACCAATAAAACGAACATCACGAGCTCAAAAGTGAATTCAAAGCTCACGATTGGCTGGAATTGTACTGCCGACAGATGTGCGCCCTTCTGTTTATGAAGAAGTTAAAATACTTGGAGTTCGTTCTCCTTATGTAGCAACCTTATGCATGGTTGAACCAGTGACTTTTGTCGACCATTAAATATCCCCAAGAGTGCCAAAATGCTCAAATTAGTTAAATTTATGCAAACTACTGCAAAAAGTACAATTTCACTGAAAATGTTTTCATTATAAATTATGAGGAATATACGGGAAATCGGAAAAACAAAGACTTGAAAATGTATAACAAAATGTTATTGGTACATTTTTAAATACTGAAAACCCAGTTTGGTCAGAACGTGATGGAATGTTATCTATGGAAAGCTAGTTTATGATGTGGGATCTGAATTATTTTATAGACGGAACCGTTTCTATATGACAATGTGAATGACATCTTACTCGAAAAATTTGTTTCAACTGCTTAGAGTACGAATCAACTAAGAAAAACACCCGACAAAGACCGCAATAATATTCTCCTTCTTTATGGTTCAGTGGCGTGTTTACGAGCGTTCCGCAGTCTTGTTATATAGGAATGGTTTTTTTGAATGACTTGGCAGCAATGCACGACTTTCGCATGGATCAAATTGGAATTCGATTACGGCTGTGTGTTTTTCTCAGTTGATTCAGACTCTACAACTGTTCAAAGAGGAGGATGAGCAATGGACCTGTTGTGGATATTAACCCTACCCTCAAAGAGACAAAAAACTATTTCAGTTATATTCAATATCAACATACCAACAACTTGAAGTTAAATATTATTTTTCAAATTGTACTAGAATTACATAAAGTTGGAAACACTTTATTGTAATATTCCTAATATTATCTTATACCGCTTGAAATGATCATGTTGAAGCTAAATCTTGAAATTTTGTTATGACGATTCTGACTATATTATTGTTAATTCAATAAAAATGTTTTAATTATTACAATATGCAAAAATATTGAGATCATCAATATTTCCAACGTAATATATGAATGTTTTTATACCACACCTATATTTTAAAAATTCAAAAAAAGCGGTCAGGTGCACCCACAACCTACAGTACATAAGAACAACTTTGAACAGGTAGCTCACCCGTTGGCAAGAGGCAGCCAGCACGACTAGAGGAAACATCGTTTGAAAGCAGCAGCCGACAACCAGACACCCATTGTAACTTCTTCATTGTTAAGTCGATAATTTGGATCAAGAGCGAACAATTAAGGTCGTATTTGGGTCGAAATAAATTTTATAGTTAGTTAATTTCATTGATTTTAATAACAACTTTTATTAAAATAAATTGGAGCATGGTGAGATATTTATTAATAGTTTACAATTTTGACAAAATCATATATACAGTGTGTCTACGTAAGTTGGCTTCATATGGAAACATTTTTATTATTACTTTTATAAAAATTTACTGTTTATAAAAAGATCTGTATGTTCTGAAACCAAAAATCCAACTATCAGATATTAAATTGCATCAGTCGGACACGAGGTTGGTTAAAAACAATGATTTCTGATCAAGAGTGAAGAACCTTTATTTTTGACCATATGGAAAATTTTTATAAAGAAAAGATGTTGAGGATTAAAAATAATTTTCAAATATTCAATACTGTTCATTTAAAATTCGTGTGATAACATTGAAAATTTAAGTTTTAACATTAATGCATTACATTTAATAATACTGGGTGTCTCAGAAGTTTCTGACCCATTTTAACTGCGAAAATCTCGAAACTCAGAAACGATAGGGAGGTGCGGTTTTCGATGAACAATTTCTTTTTATATGAAGTTTTTTCAGTATAAATATTTAATTAGTGAAATCTTATATAGGGCATTTTAAATAAATGGTATTTTTTAGTTGCACATATCGTCTATTTCTTTAATGGAATACCCTATATACTTTTATTCTATCTGAAAGCTGAACTCTTTCCCGCTCCGAAAATGTATAATTTGTTGGAGTTTAGATGAAAAATGAGTAAGTTATTTGGTTTTTAAAGATGATTGTTTATTAGATAAAGATGTCTGACACATACGTTTTAAATAAAAAACAATTACAAAATTCTCCTGCTAATACCTGCGTCAAAAAAATTATACCGAATGTTTTTGAAAGAAGCACGACTTAGTTTAAATGGGCCAGAATCTTCTGGGACACCCAGTATATAAATTTGATAAAATAAATCTTGAATAAAACTTCTTTTAGAAATCTACTACCATGAAAATAAACTCATATTTTCAATGTTATCGAAGAGAAAATGTTAAAAAAATGCGATTACTCTCTTATGACTCCTATGGACTTAAAATGGGTGCTCGAAGTGGTGATTTGAGTTTTGAGAAAAAGTCGACTGAAGTTATCTCAGAAAAATGCGATGGCTGTTAAATACGATTTGTTAAGTTTTGGCTGGAAAATGGCTCACAATTATAGCATTGTCCGTTATCGTGGAGGAAAATCCATGAGTTTTTTCTCAACAAATATGATCTTTCTCGATGATTTTGCTGTCTCAAACGCTACATAACACTTAGATAATACTTTATTCTCTGTCTCATAAAATGGATTGGTGAGGCATAAACATTTCTACCATTACTTGACTTAGACCTACTTGGCGATAGTCAGTCACCATTTCCCTCAAGATGGCGATTCTGCTCAGCTGAAGACGTTAATGGCTGGTCAGAGCGAGGCAAAGCTTCTACCATACTTCGTCCGCTTTTAAATGCACAGTAGCACTCATACTTAATTGTTTTTGACGAAGTAGATTCACCGTGAGCCTTATGTAACATTTTCAGCACTATGGTTCACGACATACTATTTGCAAAGCAAAATTTCAGACAAATTAATAAGTTTTCATAGGAATTTGTCTTCATTTCAAAAATCGAAAAACATATTTGAGATGAACTGACAAAATGAAGCACTGTAAACAAACGATATAACAAAAGGAGTTGTGCAGACTTTCAGAAAAAAAACTTTGGCAATCTCTTTTATTGGGCTTATTGACTAATCAATTTCCGGTACTTTTTTTTGGATAAACCGCGTTGAGAAAAATAATTTTCTCGGCGTCTCGACTTCTGCTTTGGAGTCATTATCAAGAGATAGGAAAAGGTAGGTTAGGGAGGTTAAGGTTCAGTACGATTTCGTGGCCTTAATCTTCCTACTCCACTAGTCGTACTGTATCCGGCAGTTATCTCTGAGGAGTAGGCAGATTGAGACCTGCATAAACACGAAACGACAAAAAAACATGAATTTGACTTCAAAAACAAAAAATACTAGCACAAGACTCTAATTATCACAGACTAACAATTAATGAAATTATACATATAAAACAAGAAAAATACAGTGAACGATAAACAATATATCCAAATCTTGAGTCAAATTTATCATAAATTATAAAATAGCAAATTAATTATCGATAACTACTCATTTTTCCAGCTATTACTCTGAAATAAGTACTTGTATCATTTCAATTTATCTTCTATATGTTTAATTATTGTTTTTTTTATTTACTTATATATAACTAACCAAGTTCTATAGTAACAATTGTAAATATTTCATTCCATTAGATCATATTTTTGGATAAATATTTTGAAAAAGCTCCCAAACGGGAGGCGAAACGTCAAAAATGTTAAACAAACCCAAGAAAACAAATCAATAAAGATTAAGTTTACTGTTTGGACCATTACTTTGTGGAATCTACTCATATTGCTATTTTACATTATTTTCACTATTTAATGAAAAAAATTATGAAAATTCTAAAAATTTATTGACAATTATTTCATTTTAAATATTGATGCGAATGAATATTATTATCAATAGTTACAAAAAAGAAAATAATATTATATATACAGTGTGTATACAGTGTGGTTACACTGTATATATAAATGTGAAGTTATTGATAATTAATTTGTTATTTTATTCAATTATGATAAATTTGACTCAAGCTTTTAATATCTTGTTTATCGTTCTCTGTATTTTTTCCGTTTTTTATATGTATTATTTCTTTAATTTTTTTCACCTAATTACTCAAATATCTTAGGTTTAGTTCAGAAGTAAGTACTTGTATCATTTTAATTTATCTTCCATATGTTCAATTATTGTTTTTCCATTTACTTATACTTAACTAACCAAATTCTATAGAAGCAATTGTAAATATTTCAGTTCATTATGTCATTTTTTGAAATAAATATTTTGAGAAAACTTCCTATACCAAATCCAAGAAAATAAATCGAATAAAGATTAAGTATTTATATATATTTATATGTATTAACACGAGTTCGTTTTAATTAATGTTTGCATTTTAATTATTGACTATTAATTCCTACGACACTGACAGTAATGGCGTTGGTTATTATCAACCTGTTTCAAGTTTTATGCGCAATACCTACCGTGTTTTTTTAATTGTATCTGTTACATAATTGATAGTATTCGTCGGATTACTTTAGTGACTCATTCTATTCTATCCAATTTAAATGAAAAAAAAACATAGATAATAATTATTACTTGGTATTTATAATTATAAGAAATATTGCAAGCGTAAAAAACAAGATATAACAATTATTATGTTTGTTCTACTTTGCATAATAATTAATCTGCTTAACTGTTTTGCTGGAAAACTGTTGAAAAGTAGTTTAAAATATATTTGATATATGATCGCAACATTCAAATGGAATACACAGTATAATTTTTTTTGCTTAGATGTAGGTAACCGATAAGGCACGTTCAATTATGAGCCAATTATCGTCTTTTATGTTAATTGATATTATATTCCATTCCAAATTTGACTCTATCATAAAATATTTAGCTTAATAGATATATATCTATATGTACATAAATATATATACATATATATATATATATATATAAGTAGGGATAACGGGGATATATATATATATATATATATATATATATATATATATATATATATATATATATATATATATATATATATATATATATATATATATATATATATATATATATATATATATATATATATATATATATATATATATATATATATATATATATATATATATATGTATATGTCTAACTATTATTGTGGGGGATGCGGCAATGTGAATGAGTGAACTCTTTTTAGTTTGTTCTGAGCTTTCGGTAATTTATTATCACCATTATCAAAGAAAACTAAGCGAGGTTAATCACAATATCTATATATAATATGTATAATATGGAGAAAAAACATGGTATAAGATATAATTTTCTTTTTCAAGAAATTAAATTAAAAATAAAACTATCAAAATTATTATTATTATTTTTATTTATTTTTAATTTAATTTCTTGAAAAAGAAAATTATATCTTATACCATGTTTTTTCTCCATATTATACATATTATATATAGATATTGTGATTAACCTCGCTTAGTTTTCTTTGATAATGGTGATAATAAATTACCGAAAGCTCAGAACAAACTAAAAAGAGTTCACTTATTCACATTGCCGCATCCCCCACAATAATAGTTAGACCTAACTAGTATCGGCAACGAACTATTTCCTATATATGTATATGTATATATATATATATATATATATATCCCCGTTATCCCTACTTATATATATATATATGTATATATATGTATGTACATATAGATATATATTTTTTTGGATCAACTTTCGTTTAGCTGAAATCAGTTATGTGAGAAATATTCATTTATTTACTATTTGGAACCTTTTATAAACAGAGAGTCGAAATTTTTTTTGTGGAAATGCATAATTTTCATTTTTCACTACTAGCCTCTAAACCTAACTTTATTGACTTTTGTTGAGGTAGTAAAGTTGTTCATTATTAACCAAGGTAGAAAAATACAGAGCCTACTTGATTATAACTAAATCTCAATCCATTTAATAGAAGTGAAGTAGTGAAAAAAATGCTATATGAGCCACGGTAGAAAAGTGTATTAATGTCTCGGATCCATTAAAGACCGAGAAGCGAAGCTTCGACAATAATACCTCACTTTTCTACCTTGGCGAATAATTACAATTTTTTCGACGTTAGAATAGCTGAAACCAGTTACAAGAAAATACGTTTCTGTTTTACATTTTAGACAATTTTCTAAACATAAACACGCAAAAAACTTCTTGCGGAAATATACCATTTTCATTTATTGAATAAATATTGTAGAATTTAGAATGATTCGAAGGATTAACTTTCGTTTAGCTGAAATCAGTTATGTAAGAAATATTCGTTTATTTACTATTTGGAACCTTTTCCAAACAGAAAGACTCGAATTTTTTTTGCGGAAATGCATGTACAAAACCGTTTGTCTCTTGAGATTTTTGTAGCGATATTAAGCTGATAAGAATAGATATTATTCATTGATCTGTGTTAAAGGTCGGGAAGAGGATTAAACTCAATTTTTACATAGTTTATATTATTTATTATAGTTTAATTATTAGTTTCAGATACTCGAGAAAATGATGCATTTCCGCAGAAAGTTTTTTGTGATTTTGTATTTGGGGAGGCATCTATATACTGAAAAACCAATTTTTTTTAAACTGGTTTCAGCTAAAAAAAATTTCACCCATTTTTAAAAAATCCTTTTATCAGATAAAAAACCGTCGATCTTCATTTTTTTTATTTTTTTTCCAGTATTGCCATTTTGGAATTTCAATATCCTATTAGTTCCCGTATTCGCCTATGTTCAAAATCTCATGACTTGATATCATAAGTTTACCTTCACTTGTCGCTTCCCAAATAACTGACATCACCTAATTAATTAATCGTCTCAATTGTTAAATCATTTGCATCCTATGGAATTTTCAATGGAATACTATGGTTTATTCACGATAAAAAGACGATGACGTTGCAAACAAAAATTCTGTGATGTTAACAGCATGTAGATTTTTTTCTATATTCAAAGGAAACTGGTAGAGTTAGTGTATAATCTCATGGGCTATGGAACTGCAACTCTGTGCGCCAAGCCAAGCCGGCAATCGGCCAATCGACAATTCCAAAATCATCGCATATCCCGTGGTAGTTGGGTTACTTCATTCATGTGGTTGTTAACTACGCTCCGGGTAGCGCAAAGCTATATTTTATTATTTTGAGAACATTGTTTACACTAGAATTGATATATTTAACGTGCCTATATGTGTTTATTGGAAAAATAAAAATGATGTATGTAGGAACTTATTGTTAATATTATTATATAATATAATTCGTATATTTAAAGATAGAAATTAACTATTTTTAGTAAGTAAAGAAATTTGTACACGAATTCCATGATTAAATTACCTAAATAATATTATTATTTATAGGTATTTACTCCAACGATCCATAGTTTGCCATGACAAATACGTATAAGTATAAGCTCCTAATCGGTCATTAACTATAAATAATAAGTAATTAGGTGAATTAGCAGATCACTATCAGCAGGTATTCATTTTATAGAAGGCTCTGTTAATTTAATTACATACACTAATTACACGTTGTGCATTTGGAATTTTTACGTGCCCTATGCCATTTATTAAGAGTCGAGTTAAGAGATTGGAGCACATTTTATTATACAGTGCGAAGGTTGAGAATAGAATCCATAAAGAAAATACGCCCTATATAATTTAGCTAAGAACGCTCGGATACGGCAAATTTTAAATTTAATTGTGCTTCTTTTCACCCCTTTGTTTTAAATATAACTTCATTATAAAATCACTGAGACGTCATCATGAAGTTTTTTTAAATGGAAACATACAGTTATTTTATTAAATCTAAGTGTGCCACACTGACCTTAAAGTTGATAGTTTTCGAGATAACAGGCTTTAAAGATTGTCAATTTCATGCAGATTATTGATGTACTTTATCTTATTAATCTTGGTAGCCATGCATGTTGACAATTCTGTAAATTATGTTAAAGTAGTCAAATTTAATTCTTTAAAACTGTTGGTAATATCAAAGACTGTCATTTTGATTACTTATGTTGTATTGATAGGTTTGACTAGTTTTTTTGTTCCTTTCTTCGATTATTTTAAACTTTAAATCCTGTTATCTCGAGAACTATCAACTTTAAGGTCATAGTGTTGCATATTTTCATTTTCAGGAATATTTTATCTAGGTACTTGGATTTGATAAAATAACTTTAAAAAAAAACTTCATGATGAGGTCACAGCGATTTTCGAATGAAGTCAGAACCGAAACAATGTCAAAAGACGGGCAATTGAATTTAAAAATTAACGTGTCCTAGCGTTTATGCCTAAAGCATACAGAGTCTCTTTTATTCACGGTTTCTGTTGTAAACGTTCGCACTGTATCATGTTTTACTATATAAATTATAAAATAAATAACCACACTTTGTCTGAAAATTATATTTCTAAATGTGTACATCCCAAATCATCATCATTGTCCTCGTTTGATGAGAAATACGAATCTGTATCACTGTCGTCACGCAGGCTGATAATCAAATCTTCTACTTCGTCCATTACATGTTCTTTCTGCATATAATCTTCCTCTGTTTTTTCAACGTGGCCACAAATTTTGTGCCAATGTTTACTTGACACGTTGGCAAATTTCTCCTCCGTTAGCTTCAACACGTCGTCCAATTTGAACGTCGTGTTGCATGCGACAACCTCATTTTTTACCAATGCCCATATCTTTTCGATGGTGTTCAGTTCCGGATGGTACTAATAATACTAAACTATACTGACAACTGCGTGCAATAACTAACAAAGCTATCAATTAAACGCGTTTCCCAAGACTTTTGCGAAACACGATTATGTATCTAACCAATTCGATGCGTTCAGTAGCACGACTCAACTTCAAATGACGATGTTTTTAACTTTACTGCTATACATGCGGGTTTTCCGCGTTGTACCGATTTTGGTCATCTGCACATCTGTGACGTAGAGCCCATGCGGTTTTAAACTAACTCTAAAGTCAGGTGAAGGTGTTTATTTATAAATAAAAGGCTTGTATAATAGTCTCAGATTAATTTAATATAAGTATGTGAAGATTGTGACAAAAATACAAGTAACCAATAATTCTATATCTGAATTAACATTTTATTATTTATTATTTCACATTACACTTGATGCAAATTGAAATAATGAAATTTTAAGTCAAATTTTTTTTCTACAACTGCAATGACCTGCCTGAAGAAATAGTCTCCACTATTTTTGTTAATAGATTTAAGACTCTATTGGACAATTACTTTCAGTTACTACCTACCGAATTTTATATTGTATTTTAAGATTCCCGTAGAAATTTATTCCTTAAATCTTAATTATTAATAATAACTTTGCATTCAAACGATTGATGGTTGTAATGCTTGTTGTAATGTAGCTAAAAGTGACGTCATCGTCTTTTTACCGTGAACAAACCATATAGGATGTTCTATTAATATTGTAATGTTTTTTTTAATTTATTTAAATAGTTTTCACGCATGGAATAAAATTATACACACTACTATGGCTAATTACTATTGATTTATTTACAGAAACACACACTGAGTTAAACTTAATTTATATACACACTTTACCTAATGTCTACTAATTTATTTACACTCGGTATAATATAGTTCTAGTTTATTTTTACCACTTGAATCATACACTATTTATCTTCACTATTTCACTCACTGTCCGATTACTGAGAACTTATGTGAGCTAACTTTTCACTGTCCGTCAACTTTCTTTCTACTAACTGTCAACCCTCTCAAAAACCCGCGTATATATAGTCTTTAACAATTCTGGAAAATTCTTGTATTTTCCACGCTCGTCATATGCGTTACAAAACGTATTCCTGGAATGTTCTCGAAAATAGCGCATTCTCCAAAATTTATAGTTAAGTGACAGGGCCGCCTTGAATTGGTGACTTCGTAACATTGCCCCCTCCTCAATAGGAAAATCCTCCTGGAACTCCTGTGTAGCCAGGGCTGGATGTTTAAATCTGCAACTGGACCCATTCCTACACTTTCCGGTCGTATGGAAATAACAGGGCACTGTCTTCATAAGACACTGATAACGGGGGGTCTAGCTGCAGATTAATATGTGGACACCGGTATCTTCGAACATCACTTCCATCATATTCTTGATGACTCGCCAATCCAGCACATGGTCTCGAAGGCTACGCAGCGCTTCCCACACACTCCAGTAGGTTGGTCGATCTTGAAATTCGTTCTTTGTTACCAGGTAGAAGACGTACCGTGAATTGTGTTTGAGTCTCAGTGTCTTGCCAGGGGTTGGAATCTGAGCCTGGGGTTGCAAGTTCTTCTAAATGTGTTGTATCACGATACACACTCTGCCATTTACATCTCTCGACCTGACACCTACGAAGTACCTTTAGGCATTTTGCTCGGCGATATGACAGATGAACTATGTGAATATGGGGAGGGAAGCTACATTACAGATTTTGTCGGCGGGGTCCAAAAATATATGCCTACAGGGTTTATTCAACCGATAAAAATAAAACGCTGGATATTATTAAATCGGAAGGTATAACCTTGAATTATAATCAAAAAGTAAATTTCAATACCTTAAGAGACATGGTCCTTAATGAAGCCCCCGACGAATACATAACTAACTAACATACCCGTGTTCATTGAGTTTTCGAGGACTTGCTACGGCTTGTCCAAGATTTCAACTCTCTGTGCATTGCCCTGTTACATAGGAGGGTGATGGGTTGAGCTACCTATCGGGAGCGTCCCCAGGTTGCGGATAGGGGAGGCCAGGGACGTCAAGCAAATGAAAGAACTGGTCTGTTGGTGAATAAGGAAGGATGAGGGCTATAAACGCCCAACATTTCCAACCGAATACCCAATCGCTGACAAGCTCGTGACGCATACCGCAAACTACATAGCAGAGCAACTACCCCCTTACTAGGGTAAGTCCTGTGAGGGGCATGCCGAACTATGTGGATCGGGGGGCTTGGCTTGCTTGCCTGGCCTGTGTGGATGAGGACCACTATAATAACCTCCCAAATCCTAACGTTAAGTGGTCGCTGAAGGGATGGATGGCCGTGGGTTATTCGGCCACGAGACCACTAACCTCGGGGCACCTGGCGCACCCCGTTGCATTTAGCCTTGTACCTGTACAAGGATCTCTGCAGGTACCGACCTTCTTTCTCCTATACTCGTGGGAACAAATATGGACCAAGAGAAACAAAAACCTATTACGGAGCCTATAGAAACTCCTAGTAAAAGGGATTTGGAAGATCCGGCAGCAATGGAGACAGAAGTGTCTCCAACGCAGCCAGACACTTCTGGAGCCGAAGATCAAACCACGCCACCAGGAGGAAACAGGGAATGATCGAGAACCTGTACCATCAACCTCAAAGGACCTTCAAGGTGCTACAAGTTAACTTGCAGCACAAAAAGACAGCCAACGCTGACCTACAACAAAGAGTGGTGGCTGAAAACATAGACATCGTTCTAATTCAAGAACCTTGGATAAACAAAGGTAAGATACTGGGGCTTAATATTAGGGGAATGGGACTGATAATGGGAACTGATCGTACTAAAATAAGAACTTGTATTTGCTATAGATCCGAATACAACTTGATGCCGATTATGGAACTATGCACGGGTGACATGGTGGCAGCAAAGATTATACTCGAAAAAGATGGGGTAGTACTAGAGACAATAAGTGTCTCTGTATCTTCCCATCGATTCAGAAGAACCACTACCGGGGACTAACATGGAGAACCTGATGGAATACTCAAGGAGACATAATCTGGATGTCATTGTAGGGGCTGATACCAACGCACACCATAGCAGTTGGGCAGCAAAGACAACAACACCAGAGGTAAGAAACTATTTGACTATATATGTACTACTGAACTTGATATTGCGAATGTGGGTAATACGCCTACATTTAGAACATCAAGGGGGGAATAATTGATAGATGTTACTCTTTGCACTTTACGTGTCAGGGAAATGATTCGCAAGTGGCATGTATCGGATGAACCATCTTTATCTGATCATGCCCAAATATACTATGAAATTAACGTAGAAAAATCGGTTATTAGAACATACAGGGATCCTAAGAGCACTGACTGGGTATCTTATAAAGAGCACCTGCTTTCTAAAATCCGTTCACACCTAGGCAGACTAAAAACTGCTGAGGATTTAGAGGGAGCAGTATGGCTGCAACAGTGTACACTGACCTCTTATCATAACAACTGTCCGATAAAGGAGAGTCGCTCTTCTAGACAAGCCATCTGGTGGAATAAAGAGCTGACATCGCTAAGGAAAGAAAGAAGACGCTTTATCAACAAAGCGAAAAAAACGGGTAACTGGGAAGCGTATAAAGCTAAACTAGGTACATGCGATACAAATATAAAAGAATCCAAGGAGAAGTCCTGGAGAGAATTCTGTGAGGATATGCAAGGTGTCCCTGACAGCGTCAGAATCAACAGGATCCTCAAAAGGGATACTTCTAACAAACTTGGTTCTATTCAGTTACCGAGCGGAAAGTTTTCAAATACTGAGGCAGAGGCTCTAGAGCATCTCCTCAGTGTGCACTTTCCAGGTTCGGTGAATATAGAGTCAAGCAATGACAACAGGCCGGTTGCCAAAACAAAGGCAACCAAAGAGGACTGGGAACTCACGAATAATATATTCAGACCCCAACTTATCACATGGGCTGTAAACTCATTTGACCCCTACAAAACTCCAGGACCAGATGGCATATTCCCCAAGCTTCTGCAAGAGGGACTAGACATCATAATGGGTCCTTTAGTTCTGATACTTCGAAGCAGCCATGCTCTAGGGTATATACCAATTGCATATGGAGAGAGTCAAAGGTGGTGTTTATTCCTAAACCAGGAAAAGAAACGTACACCCAGGCTAAATCCTACCGACCAATTAGTCTGACATCATTCATGGTGAAAACCATGGAAAAAGTCTTACAAATGTATTTACAAGAAGGAGCGCTTAAGAGCATCCCTCTACATAGACTACAATGGGCTTATCAAGCAGGGAAATCAGGTGAAGCTGCCCTGCATAAATTGGTCTCAGGTCTCGAAAGGAGCCTGAATCATAAGGAAGTAGCCCTTGCAGCATTTCTAGACATCGAAGGTGCTTTTGACAACACATCGATGTCATCAATTAACAGATCCCTTAAAAACAGTACCACATGCAAATGGATAGGATCCATGCTTGACCATAGGAGAATAACAGCACATATGCATGATAAAACATACACCGTTAGGACAATTAAAGGATGTCCTCAAGGTGGAGTACTTTCACCACTTTTGTGGAACCTAGTTGTGGATGACTTGATCTGTAGGTTGAATGATCAAGGCATATGGACGCAGGGCTTTGCGGACGACATAGTGATTGTCACCAATGGGAAATTCCCGGAGGTGGTTATGAATGTCCTACAGGAAGCACTGCGAATTGTGGAGGAATGGTGCCTTACAGAGGACCTTTCAGTTAATCCAAAAAAACCAAATTAGTTGGTTTTACGAATAGAAGAGTTCTCACGCAGGTTAGAGTACTGTTGTTCGGAGAAGAACTAGAAATATCCAAAGAAGCCAAATATCTGGGAGTGACCCTTGATTTCAAACTGAATTGGAACGCACACCTGGAAAAATTACTACCAGGGCGACTAGGCTTTTCTGGCAATGCAGAAGAGTTATGGGCAAAACCTAGGGAATACGACCTGAGGTGGTTCACTGGCTCTACACAACTGTGATAAGGCCAACGATCACCTATATGGAACAATAGTCTGGTGGAGGAGGACAGAAGTGACCTCTGCAGTTAATATGTTAACTGCAATCCAAAGACAAGCTATTCTTGGTATTACCGGGGCAATGAACAGCACGGGGACGGCATCAATGGAAGCCCTTATTGGACTTCCTCCTCTAGAACTTTTTATAAGGTCGGAGGCAATGATGGCAATTCTTAGGCTGAAATCGGGAGACTTATGGTCCCCGAACAATGTTCGAGAAGGACACACTGATACAACTGGGACATTACTAGACGAACCCATATTTCACATGAGTTTTGATAGCATGACACCAGAGAATATATTCACTGAGCGAGTGAATATCATCATCCCATCTAGGGAACAGGTGATGCACCCAGGTAATTCTGGAGAAATCATCTGGTTCACCGATGGCTCCAAAACAAACCATGGCACTGGGGCTGGTATGAAAAAACCTAGGAAAAGAATGTTCTTTAGGCTTGGTCGATATACGACTGTGTTTCAAGCAGAGACGATTGCCGCTATAGCCTGTATTGATGAAAACATCAGAAGAGGATATACCGGACAAAAAATTGAAATACTCACTGACAGCCAGGCTCTGCTTAAGGCTATCAGTAATCCAACAACTGAATCTAGACTGGTGAAAAACTGCAAAGAATCCCTCAACAGGCTGGCAAGAGACAACAAAGTGTCTCTAATATGGGTGCCGGCACATGAGGGGATTGCAGGTAATGAAATGGCGGACCAGTTAGCTGAAGAAGGCTCTAATGGAGACTTCATAGGTCCGGAACCGTTTTGTGGAATCACAAAAGATTGCATAAGAGGGGAAATCGGGAACTGGCTAGATAGGGAACACCAATTCAAATGGAGGGTGACACAAGGGCACCTTCATACCAAGAGTTTACTGAACAAGGTAGACAAGGAACTCTCAACCAGGCTACTGAAACTGGGTAAGAGACATTTGAAGACAGTTACCGACCTGGTGACTGGACACTGCACCTTGAGGAAACATCTGTACAATATGGGCAAAGTTAGTGAACCTATGTGCAGAAAATGTGAACTTGATGATGAAACACCTACTCACATACTCTGCTTCTGTGAGGACTTACAAGAACTTAGACGGAAGCACTTTGGATAGGAATTTATACAACCATCACAACTACTGAAAATCCCTCCAGTCAAACCAGTGGCCTTTATAGAAGAGTCGAAGCTTCTGGAATGGAAGTAGATAACATGGGAAATGGTACAAAGATTCAGTTCAAGTGCCTGGGCTGATGAGCACAACCCAAATATATGAATGAATGAACATATTAAGGAACTCCGATCATTCAGTTGTTACGAAAAACGTGACAAAAGTCTTTCGACCCAGCTTCAATAAAAGAAAACGAATAGAAAACTGGGTATCTACTGGATACTAATTCCTTTTTCCCCACCCCCACATCCCCATAGCTATTTGTGTATAGAATGAAGGTATGAAGGGCATCTCCTAATTAGCTTTGGGAACCTGTAAAAAGGAAAAATGTCTCCCATCTGGGAACCTGTATATTTTGCGAATGTTGTGTGTGTGTGTGTGTGTGCAAGGTAGTTAACTTCAGGAATCTGTGTGTCCCCTCCTTAGTAAAAAGCAAAATGTCTTCCATCTGGGAGCCTGTTCATTTTGCGAATGTTGTGAGCAAGGTAAGAAGGACACCTCCTAAGTAAATTCAGGAATCTATGTCCCCCTCCTTGGTATAAATCGCTATCGGATAATCCTCTTTACCTGAGAAGTAGTCATCAACATGACAAAAGTGCCTTCCTTCAGCATTTTTGCAGATTAACAGGCATATTTCCTATTTCCTAATGTTGTTCCTATCTAAAATTATCCTATACCTTGTTTTTAAACTAAGAGGAGTGATTTGAATTTAAGTTGGCATTTCTGCCTCCTAGTGATTGGTCAGATTGCAGCCCGTTTCACACAGCTCTTTTGATGCAACTGACAACGACATTTGTCAGTTTTGTGTTTATTTATATGAAAATATTCATAAGTTCAATCTAACTGTACTCCTTTTTTACGTTTGTTGTTGAATGTTTTATTTTTAACAAAGTATTATATTCCAACCAAGTTAAGTGCTATTTTTATTATTTATTCAGTTTGATAAACAAAATCCATGCTTGTTCTTTCTTGTTAATAATATAAGTTTCCAAGTAAAATCTTATTTTTCTAAATATTTTTACATCAAGTTTTACATACATTGCAGTACAATATTATCGCATTTTTCGATATCAAAACCTCTGTTTACTTTTAGTTTGTGCTATACCTAAGCTTCCAACGTAAATAAAGAATAATTGAAACATACAATTGCATTTTCTACGTACTTATTTATCCTCAAATTATTAACAAATTTTACATAAACTACCTATTATAACCATACATTTTTTCCCAATAAAGTGTCATTTGCTCACTACTTTCGCCATGGCCTGTGGCCAATGATTATTCGATATGTAGACATGCCTTGATCCCTCATTGGCTACGACAACTACCAGCAGTACAAAACATATTTCACGGAATTGTCAATTAGTTCAAAAAGTCTGACCACGACCCTTTCGGAACACTCTCCCAATCTAGTTACTTTTAGTGGTGTATTTGAGGTTTCCTAAAATGCTCCTCCTAGTTTAAAAACAAGGTATAGAAACCAACTATGACGACACTTGACATGTGACGTTTGACGTATCACGTGACGTTTGACGTAGCACTTGACGTTTGCCGCAACATGCGACATAACTCGTGGCGTTTGACGTGCCACGTGACGATATGACACATGACGTTTGACGCAGCACGAGACGTTTGACATGACAATATAACCCTGTATATGTTATGTTACATTTTAAACAAAATACTCTTCCAACAGCTGACATTGTCGCCAGTGCCGTTTTCGCTGAAGTGACCCTAAATATTACTTATCTTATATAATATCACACTCGACACAGGCCACAATTGTCCCTGTGATTTTTTAAAAATCCAGCCGTTACAAGTAGCATTTTTTGAACAAGTTACTTACGACCGACCCTGTATATCATATGTTACTTCCAATCGACGTTATCACCATTGATAAGAGCGGCTCAAGGTCACTGTCTGCCTCAAGTGACTACTGGTCCCTACTTGGTCCCAATCTCTCTGGTGGCTGGAAACTACTTTGGACAGGTATTATCCAGTTCTCTCGACCATTCCATTTGACTGTGGATGCAACGCAATTCCCAGCTTGTCACAAATTTCCTGGAATACATGGCTTTCGAAATTTCTTCCCTGATCGCTGTGATCTTCCAAAAATACTCCATATCGGCAGATGAACTCCTTCACCAATACATCCGCGACAGTTGTGGCTTCTTGATTCCGGATCGCGTAAACTTTTACCCACTTTGTGAAATAATCCATCACAACCAGGATGTATTTACCACCATTTTCTGTCGTCGGGAATGGGCCAGCGATGTCTAAAGCAATCCTTTCGAATGGGCTTCCGACATTATACTGTTTCATGGGTGCCTTTCTCTTGCGATGTGGTCCATTACTCGTAGCACAAGTCGTACATTTCTTACACCAGTTCATCACATCGTCGGAGCTGTTCGTCCAATAAAACCTTTCACGGACTCGCTGAAGGGTTTCATTCACTCCCAGATGACCCTGATGGACTGTCGTGTAACTCCCTCAGTACCTCAGCTACTCTCGTTCTCGGGATAACTAACTGTCTTCTATTCTCAGAACCATCATTGTTTTCAAGTATTCGTTTCAACAGGCCTTCTTCCAAGACATGGGAATCCCACTGATCCCAATATGCCTTGACTGTCGGTAAAAATCTTGACACTTCTTGCCAGGTAAGTCGCCGATTTTCTTCTTTCCATTGCCGGACGATCTTCAGGAGAGGATGACCAAAACAAAAATTAAAATATATATCTGACTGTTGCCTTTAAGGTGGGACAGTAAGAGGAAAGAAAGATTCCAATCGATAATTTGAATTTCGAATATCTAAAGACAAAAATGGAAGGGGAATTTGATAAAAATGAATGTTTTATTTTGGAGTTGCTAATGCGACAAGAAAACGGCATGTTTAGAAATGTAATAGAAATTAGGGAGGGAGTGAGTAATGAGCCACAAAAATTAACCAAATAAAAACCAAAAACGTAACAAGCTGAACAGCATGTTACACTATCATATAAATATGTCACATCATTTGATTGAGATAATTTAGAAGATACAATCAGGCAGGCATGTAACAGACAAAATGATTATTTCAGCAGTATGTACAAGAATTCTTTTTCATTCTCCCCCCTACGAAAATTGACTTTTTTATTTTAAATACGCAAGCGAAAGCGAAAGTAAAACATGCTAGGTTATCGGTTGCTAAGTATGAAAAACTTTCGTGCCCTGGACAACGAACAAATAAAATCGGTTGCTAAGTATGAAAAACTTTCGTGCCCTGGACAACGAACAAATAAAATGTCAAATATTTATTTAGATTGGAAATTAAATGTAAAATTACAATTGTTTTATGGTCCTGAAAGATTTAACGGCAAATGTTGATTGAAATCTTGTTTGAAAGCAACGTCACTGGAAATTTTGACTTGCTTGTCGATTTAAATACCAATAATACATCTTCAGTTATTGTGGACACATCTTTCGTTGTACACCATTTGATGAAATTTTCATAGGCTTGATTGTAACGGTCTTTAGGTTTTTCGGTAACAAACTTCTGCACGCAATAATTGCTGCTTCTTCAATGGAATTCATTTTTAACTAGATTCTAGCCAAATATTAAACTTAAAAGATGTAGACGTTATGGAAGAATAATTATTTGACAACTGTCAAAATATTAGTTTTTGTTGACACGAATGTTACCAAAGTAACGTTAACTCACGCCTTCTACCCATTTTATTACAGTCTACAGAGAATTTTTTGCAACTTTAAATTGTGTGTTTTAATAATAAAATCGGGGGAAGAATGAAAAGTTTAATACATTACACGCTGCAAAAGCCCTTTCAGGTGCTCGGAAGTATTCAAATAACCTCGGCTACGCTTCGCTTCGCCTCGGCTATTTGAATACACCTCGCACCTAAAAGTAAGCTTTCGCAGCTTGTAATGTAAATAACTATTATATATTCATAAAAATTAAAAATAAATTAACAATAATGATAAAAACGTGTGTTGTGAAAAGTTGTCCAGCTAGACGTAAAGTGATAAAAAGTATACACCTCTAGATTTTCTCTGGCCAACAGTACGTGAAATAATTTTTATTAAATATTTAAGTAGCTATTTTTTACTTCTATAATTTTCTTAATAAATCAACACGCGCGTTAACCTTAACATTGAAAGCAAATGATTATGACTAAAAAAGGAGAGGATCAAAAGGTTTTACATTATCGGAGAGCTCAATATATTTTCTACAGGAAGAAAAATACTGTTACGTCGGACCTGTACTTAGGATATGTAGAGGTCCATGACACATTATTTCAGTTCTTGTTTAAATTTCATTCGAGCCGTTTAAAAATGTCTAGAAACATGATATCTCATTTCGACAGATCTAGAGTAATTGCATTGTTACAACAGGGCTTTATTCAAAGTGATATCGCCAATATTATTGGCGTCACTCAGAGTGCTGTATCGAAAATTCAAAAAAAATTCCAAGACACAAATAACGTGGAGGATCGCCCCAGAAGTGGCAGAAATCGATGTACAATAGCAGCACAAGACCGGCAAATAACATTGATAGCTCGAAGAAATCGTCTGGAATCTACAAGTGGTATCTCCAGAGAAATTGTTAGGCTTGAAGGACTGAATATTTCACGGCAAACAATAACACGCACGCAGACTAAATGCAGTAAATTTGTATCGTAGAAGACCCTTACGTGTTCCCAAACTAACCTATCAACACAAAATTGTAAGGTTGCAATGGGCTCGAGAAATGGTACATCATGGTCCTAACTGGAATAACGTGACGTTCTCTGATGAATCAAAAATTGGCTTGGTTTCTGTTTCGCGAAGAACACTAGTTTGGAGGGCCCCAGGACGACAAGCCCGACTAGAAACAGCCCAACCGCGTGTCTCATTTGAAGGTGGGAGTATTATGGTTTGGGGTGGTATTATGAGTGACACACGGACGCCTCTACTGGTTCTGGAGAGAAGAGTCACTGGTGCTGTATACATCGAGGAGGTTTTAAATCCTGTCGTGCGTCTATTCCGAGGGGCAGTAAGTGATAGATTTGTGTTTATGCATGACAACGCACCTCCGCATCGAACAGCAGCAGTACAAAATTTCCTGGAAGAAGAAGGAATATCCACAATATGGTGGCCCTCGAATTTCCCTGACATGAACGTCATTGAACACGCCTGGGACATTCTCAAAACACGCATTAAGAAGCGAAACAATCCCCCTATTACACTGCGAGAACTAAAAGATGCTGCTCGTGAAAAATGGGAGAGAATTCCGCAAGTCCAGCTCGACCATTTAATCGACAGCATGCCAAATCGCCTACATTCATGCATACAGGCCAATGGAGGAAATACTGATTATTAATTTTATAACAAAATATTTTTTTCTATACTAATTTAATTTTAAATGTAAGTGGTACATTGTAAATTTTTCACTCCAAAAGAATAAATCATTTTTCTTCATATTGTTTATCTGGCTTTGAGATTTATTTAGTATTGGTGGGAGTTGTAGCAGCATGATGTTTAATTATTCAGAAAATTTTTTATATAAAAATCAAAAAAAAGATGAAATATTCCAATATTCCAAACTTTTGGACATATGGTAAATGGGCTGGAATTTATTTTATATACAAATACATACAAATTACTGTATTTATCAATGTACAAGTAAATATATTTAGTTGTCATTTTTTTGTAACAATATGGGATTTTTGACAGTAGTAGTTTGAACAAAAACAATAAATAATGTGATATCACAGGATTACCAATCTCCAGCCCAGTAGTCTATTAAAAAAGGTGCATTGTTCACACATAAATTTGTAAATAAATGAACAAGAGAGTGGCTACTATACAATGAGCTAAGTATAAAAAAACTGAGTATGTATCAAAAGAAAAAAAAGTTACAAACAAATAAACAATATCACAAACTACATAAACACCATAGGTTGAATGATTAAAAATTATATCATTTATTAAATATAAATGATCGAAGTTTCATTGCTCCTGCCATGAAGTTATACAATTTAGTAAGCACTATGGGATCTGTGGAAGAGAGAGTCCTTGATGTTATATAAAAGTATCTCGAAAACTTTTATACAACTGGCAGACTAGTAGTATGAGTTCAAGGTTCAAAGTAGTCTATTAATGTAAGGGAAACATGTTTTTTAAAAGGGATACCACATCCATATCTAATACATAACTGACTTAATTTGTACAAATCATATAATTTATAAGTGATTACACACATCAATAAAATATACTTATATAGGTACATATTAAACGTAGGATTGAAAATTTAAAATCTCTGGCATCACAAAAACATTGTAAAAACTCTTTGCAGAATAAATATACTTATTAATCAGTTAATTTTCCACTACACGCTTAAACACTCTGGGTCCATCTTGACATCTATGACTACGTCAACAATTATATTTAAGTTATCAAGTTATCTTCTCGAATGTACCACTTGTGTTATTTTGAATGTTTCATATTTTATTTGACAAACATGTTTATGTTTACTGTTTTGAATATGAATTCTTCCAGTTATATTTGTAATCTGTTTTATAACCAATACATTTTTCAAAAAATGTATGCAATTAACAAAAATTTTTCTCCTTCTATTTTTGATGGACTTCAAGAAGAATAGCTTGGATTATTTGAAATAAATTCTTAATATTTGCATAAAAGGTGAGGGGGTGGTACATATATTAGGCCATACCATGGTTACAATATAATGAACTTATATGAAGTTTGATGTTCATCTTCCAAACAACATAATATACTGTATTATGCTAATACACATAACAATAATTATAAATTATAATCTGCCATCACACGGACTGAGTACAAAAAAACGGATTAGGCTTCTATTAGACTTTTCAACAAATTACCATGTAATATCAAAATAAAAGAATATATGAGGAAGTCCAATTCTAAGACTGTTCAAGATTTAGCTCTAAATTTAGAATCTTTCATAGTTGAAGAATGTCTTCAGGTGGACCTGAAGAAAGGACAAGAAAATCCACTTTTGCTTTCAAATTTTTCATTTCTGTCAAAACGTGTTGTAGGTCACCTTGTATATCTTCTCACATCTAACAAAGTTTTCATTATAAATATTCTGGTGACCATAATTGTATGAATTATTCTTTTTTCCCTATATGAAAAAGGTAAACTTTAAAAAGAATTAAGATGTACACATAGTGATAATATTTTACTACCGCCATAATAGTCAAATTTTGAATAGATGAGGCTTTTCCTTGATGAAGATCCATACTGACACGATGAAATAAAACAATATAATTTGTTTATATCTTCATTATATTTGAACCTGAATGTTCAACTAAAACTTGAGACGCGTTTCGCTAACACACCTTAGCACCCGTTTGATTTTTTTTTAAATTAAGGCAATGTCTTTTGATAAGTCTATGGTCTATGCCTAACTATTCTACCAACATGTAAACGAGTGATATATACTGGAATATAATGAAATCATACATTAGAAGTGAATATAGGACATTTATTGTAATATTTTTCAAATTGTGTAGCTAAATTGATCTAGTTTTTGAAAAATATTACGTTATATTTAAACCAGTCAATAATAACCAGCAATGTTGCCAGGGGCTGTACGCCATCTTTTCTACCGCCTCTGCTTTTACCATTAATATATCATTAACGACACACTTCGCGTAGGCTCTCTAATATCAGAACTACAAGAAGTACTCAATACACAGTGAACCAAATAATTTGGCAAATTTGTTAAGTTAGTGGTTTCAATTATTATTAGTACCCATACTGCACACTTTGTTTGATATTTGTAGTTCACTTCATTATATTATAAACTGTAAAAATGTCTTTGACATCGTTAACGTTCACATAATGTTTGAATACTAGGATTATTTGACAATAAACGGTGTTATTTACCACTTCTCGTTGTCAGTTTTTTGCTAATTAAAACGAGATTAGGTGAAACTCATAATATTCAAAAGAATGTTGGGAAGTTTTATGTCTACGTCTACCGATAACTATAAAACAAGGTGGAAAGTTATTATGTTGGCTTTACATTTACAATTTATGCGTCCCGGACATCACTTTTTGTATGGATCATCGTCAAATACAAAATATGCACATTTTCAAGAATGCTGCCAGAAGAACGAGATACCCCAACTTGCAAAACTTAGGACTTACTCTGGGAAGCACGTATATTTGCAAACGCAGCTTTAGATGTTCTCTCTAATAACTTATTTTCTCAGTTACTTGGTTTATCAACGTTCCTCAAATTTCCCACAAATTCATAATAACTCTTATTGTTTTCTAAAATACTATGAAAAATAGCTTCGTGCCAAATTATTAATCATCTGCATATGAAAAAATTTGATATTTCTATATTGTATACAGGGTAAGTAAGAAATTTGCTATCTTGTGTCTATTTCAATACACGTAGTTTTTATATTTCAAGCTTTATGGATGCTCCAGTATGATCCATTCAAAACACATAAGATACAACGCTTTAGTATGAGACAAAATATAGGGGATAGTGAATATTGCGTAAATAAGAGTTTTTTATAAATTACCCTGCACTTCAAAATTTCGTCGAATATATTATGTAATTCTTTTACCATTAGTTTTAGTTTCAGTACTTGAAGACGTTGTTGAATTCTAAGAAAGCTATGATCCGTTTTTGAGATATGCATTTTAATAGTTAGTTATATAGGATTTTATTTGAGTCATAAATGATTATTTACCCTTTAATTGAACATAAAAAATATATTTTAGATTTGTGTGGTATACAATTGTATATATATGAATTTGAAAAGACAGTGTCCTCAAATATACCAACCCGGTAGGTAGTTAGTCTGTATTTTCAACATAAGATGCAAAATACGTAGGTACAGTCATTTTATTAAACTAAATAGGTGATATTCCATGGTTCGAATTAATAATTTCATTGATTAGGCTTCTTCTTATTTGTATCCTTTGTGTGCCTAATCCACTGTAGGATAAACTAGTAGTCAATAACTCCTGTGTCGAGAACAAAAAAAAATATATGGATTGTCTCATGCATAGACAAGATACCGAAGAATGCTGGTAATATATTATATACACATGTACACAAAGTTTTTTCTCAGATTCATATGGGTAGTTATCAATATATTGAAGAGAGTCTTCTTCTACATTTTCTTCAGTAATAACACATGTATTTTGTATGGCTCCCTGAAAAATAAATATCTTCAATTAATTATTTAAACTTTATAAGTGGATCTTCTATATTCTGAATTTTGTTTTGTATATATACCTGTGATAAATGTAAATGATATATGCATGCTTTTTTTAAAATCCAAATTAAGCCTTGCAAATTATGGTATGCGCTTATGGTATAAAAAATATATCTTCCATTACTCAGATTGAGTTTTTTCTATGCAGGCTTTACTATGGTAACATGTGCAGTAATAACCATCAAGAAACATTTTTTCTCACAGGTTGCAAGCATTATTTGGTTTCTTGACTATGCCCGACACCAAGAGAATATTCGCTATCCATGTATCACCATATAGACCTACTGCGTACCGATAGCGTTAAGTTGTGCATGTCACGTAGCATTTGGAATAATGGACTGTGACTAATGGCGTTAGGTATGGCGACACTTGGAACTGGATTTTTTGCTTCTTACTTGAACTATATTGAGCTATCGTATATTTTTGACAATTAGACTACTGCCCGATAGAATACAGTAGAAAAAAGAGATAGTGATACTTTGGATTATAAATCAGCCTAAAATTCCTCATGGGTGAGGATTAGCAGTTGTGCGAAATATTCATCATGAAAACGTGATTGAGAAAACAAATAGTCATACCCACCGTCAATTAAAAACATACTTTCAGAAGTGATAATGGCATATAAAATAATTGTTCATTTAAGTTCAGTAAAAGTTCAATTCTCTTATATTTTGTTAAATAATATTTCAACTTCTCTTTTTTAGATCACCAGGTATGAAACTCATTATTCATCTTCCTTTACATCGACCACTTTATCGAAAGTTGTAACCTGGGGCAAAATAATATACATCGCTCCATATAGATTATAAGAACGTATTTTACATACTAGTAGCATTCTCTGTTTTTAATATATCATCAATTTTTGAAGGCCTCGGATTTCTTACAGTAGGCTGTGATCTGTTCAACAACACTCGTTATTATTAGTAGGTACCTGATTATTGTTATTTTCTTTTGATTTTAAGACGAGAAGCTCGAGACTTGAATGTTTCGTATCGGCGATTGTTGTTGATATAATTGATAGGGTTTTTAAACATAATATTCTGAAAAATGGAGGAAGTATTATGAATAATCTGTAGTTCGCAAAAAATTCGTTTTTAAAATATTGAAGGACGAAGATATCTGTTGATTGGATGAGTAATAATCAACCGATATTTCGTTATTGGTGTGTAGTGTGTGGTGCTCTATTTTTCTGAATGATAAATTTTCCGCTTCGTTGATCTCATTAACTTGAGTTGCTCCAGTAATCTTCCTTCTCGTCCTCAAGGCGTCTATAAATCGTCTAGAATAAACAGTGGCTCTTACTAGTCGCCTCCATTTAGAAAATCGATGAGGATCTGGTAATGCTTGGCCTAAATCTACCTGGTCGATCATGATGAAGACTGACTCAATGTGTCTGGACTCCAGATCGCTATCTATTGCTTTATTAACCACTTGATCTTGCGGTCATTCAGTCGTCGGTAAAAGTATAAATTCTTGTCCATTTAACCACCTCGAATTTTCACAAAATAAGAAGTCGCTGGTCTTTTTGGTGGCATGATCAGCTACGTTCAGCCTAGTTGGAACATATCTCCAATCTGAGACATTCGTAAGCTCCTGAATTTCGCCTATTCTTTGAGAAACAAAGACTTTAAATCTTCTAGCTTCTGAACGTATCCAATGAAGAACAGTTTTGGAGTCACTCCAATAGACTAGCCGTTGATAATTCTTTAGAGAATTGCCTATTCTAGCTGCAATTAGGGCTGCCTTAAGTTCTAGCCTGGGTACAGACATAGGCTTCAGGGGAGCAACTCTAGTCTCCGCACAAACCAACTTGTATTTCATTATATTTTTGGACTTTTAAATACGCATCTGTTGCGTAGCATTTCTCTGAAGCATCACAAAATATGAAAAGTTCAATGTTACTTTCGTTTCGATCCAAGGTAAAATATTGTCTTGGTATATGAAAACTATAGATTTGTTTTAAATCTTCAATCCATCTACACCATCTGTCGTAAAGCCTGAGATAAATTTCCTCATCCCAGCCTATTTGTAGTCCCCAAAGATCTTGAAAAGCACTTTTCCTTGAATTAGAAGATTCACTTAGGATCCCAAAGGATCAAAGACACATTACAACTTTCAAAATCTCAGGTTTTGTCGGTTTTCTCTCTCAGAATTAAAATATCTTCATCTATTTCGTGAAATCTTGTGTTAAATTCGAAACTCTCTGTTACTGGATTCCAAAACACAACCATAATTTTTCAGAAACGATAATATCATTCATCTTCAAAGCTTTGAAACCGGTTTAATAACAAGAACAATAACAATAAGAAGAATCGCCTCTGAATTTGTTACCCAGTTACATACAGTAAATCCCCCTAGATTATTAATGTATATTATGTCCCTAATTATTATTAATGGCTTCGGAAACAATATTCGCACCTCCTAGATAATCATCCATATGATGGAGTTCTACTATATCTTTCACAGCCGATGGATACGCGTCTTTAAACTCCAGAGCGTTCTTGGCTTCTTGCGCTAGACATGGTCCGCCTGAAGAGCCAAAAAATACGACGCCCATTTCATTGACGTCTGGTTGTCGATGGCGGTCCATGCCCCTCCACAAAAGTCGTTGAGCACGACAGTCTTCAGGTTGAACAAGTATTTGTAAAAATATTTCTCGAGTGTCAGCAGTGAATGCAATTTTTTTAATACGAAAGTTTACTAGGATATCAAAGAGAGAGTTGTACAAGTCTGGACCCGTTAGAAGGTGGTCATTTAGACTTACTCCGTGACTCTTGGCAGCAGCATCATACACAATCCGTAGTTTTCCAGGTTTATTAGGGTTAACTGTCCCAAAATGTGGCAAATACCACGTTCGATCTGTGTGTACAGACGCTTCTTCATTAGTCAACTTTCGTATGTAACCTTTTCTCTCCTGGTCAATAAACCTTTCGTAGTATGATTAAGCATACTCCGGGTCTTTATCCATTCTTATCTCAGTACTATACAATCTTTTTAAAGCAGCATCTCTGTTATTTGGCAGAACTACGTTATAGTGGGAGAGCTGGCACCAATTTTTGGGTAGGTATTTGAGGCAAGCTGAAAACTTGTCCTATACCTCTCCTATTATACACCAACACGGAATTGCAGACCTGGCTGGTGAGTAGCGGGGCCAAATAAACCCCTAAATTTTTAAAAATAATTGTATTGAATGTAACCTCTGCTCCCACCACGTTGAACACTTATGATAGCAATAAAAACGCGGATTTGTAGTAAAAAATTGATCAATGCAGGGTTATACAATGTACCAAATTGGAAGTTTGCAGGTAGCGGTTTTTTTGAGATATACTCAAGAAACTGACTTAGCAGCCTCATATTCAAAGGGCGCTAGCTTTCTTGGGAGGAACTTTTGGTTAAAGTTAAATTAGGTTAGATGGACATAAAATCACATCTATAAATAGTATCTGTAGTTTCCGTATGACAGGAGAGTTTCTGGACACCCTGTATTTGCTTATATTTCACTAATTGTATTTTCTAATTAATTATTTATTTTGTCTTCGATGGTCCCCAGTTATTCTTTACTATTTTATTTTCTGTAATTTAAACGTATAATTTTAACTTGTTAAAGGCGCAAGAGCGGATCTATGCGAGGAACACGGGGGCACGTGCTCTCCTTCCAGATGCGGTTTGTGTTCTGTGGAGTTTCCATCATCACAACATCACATCACAACTTATCCCAAAAAACGATGTTGTTTCGCTATGTATTTAAATGTATTTAATTATAAGAAATAAACTAGAATCATTCATAAGAATAGCTTTTAATACATTATATAAATAAAATAATTCGTCAAAAATGTACAAATATAATATATCTTGTAATATAAAAATAGAAAACATAAACAACTATTTAAAGTCATTAAAAATTATACCAGATTCTACATACTTTAGAATTGGTTTTGCATATAAATACAATGTTGAATAATTGTATTTAGTAAAAAAATGAAATCCTAAACCAAACTTATAAAATAAAGCAAAACAAAAAGTACCTAATAATTACAAATTTTGTAATATTTGTAATTTAGTATTAGGTTTATAGGATTTTTTAATTTTTATGACGCGATTTGCGAATTTAATTGTATAATATAAACGCACTCTTGTGTACAGGGATAAGAAATAACTTAAAGGAAAATTTTCACAAGGATGCGTAAATGATACGTTTTTAAAAAGGTCTTTCAATGTCGCTCCGATACAATTATTACATGCTAACTTATTGAAGTTAGCTACAAATATATTTTCAAGTTGGGTAACATACTAAACAAAATTCAGACTAGGTACATTGAGCCCACCAAATGGAAAATTTGTATTGTTTACATAGGCTTTTGTCTGAGAAAAAATAGTTGATTCTTTGGTTAACGTATTTTGTTCATTAAAAGCAATACATATGTCGCAGGAATGTTGCTGCATACATTTTTTTAATAAATAACCAGTAACGTAAACTAACGCGTTGCCATCTGTACTGTTTAGATTCCTGTAATCCGTTCTAAAAACTTTTAAAGGATTTGATGGTTCTATTGACGGTAAAATAAGATCTTTACAGTTTTCTGCCAAGTTCGGAGTACTATTCAACAACAATTCATTAATGTCATTAATGCAGTTGGCGCCGCAACATGGTCAAAGTACTTCAGAGTAAACAATTTGTTTGAATGCTCTAGAAAACTGTATAAGCGTAGGGTTTCTTGAATTACCACAACAGTTTCTTACTTGCCCAAAAAAGTTTTCAAGACAGTCTTGGTTCAAATTCCTTGTCAGTAAAAATGTGTAGCCCTTTGATTTTAATATACCCCAAAGGGCTTCAACTGATTGTATTGTAGGTTGCCAACCAAATATAAATTTCATTTTATTAGTAAAATTTTTTCCTTCACTGTTAACCACAAGCAAATTTTTCAGTAAAGTTTCAAATTCTTCCAATAGCTGAAACTGTTGTTGGGTACCCATTAATGCATTGAAATTGTTCAAATGGCACGAATTTAATAAATCAAAAACATCATTCATTGTTTTAATGAATTTAGCAGTTATCTTGGCATCTGCAGACAAAACTTTAAAATCAACATATGTGTTAAGGGCAACGGCAGCAGAATGACTAAAAATCTGAGAAGCATATTTTACTTTCATTTTCTGAAAATTATTTGGAAACATATGCTCGTCAGTTAATTTTGGACAGAGTCTAAATTCCTTTTTTTTTTCATAATTGTAAAATGTATCCAAATACATCTTATTGGTAGTTCCTTCTGGTAACTCAAACCAGTAAGAAAAAAAATTGTTCCTAGTAGATTTAAGTAAGTGTGGCACATCAAAAAAGTAAACAAGCTTGATATTATCTACGTAAAAAAAACATTGCCTGTGCTCAATTTAAGGTAGCTTTTAACTAACTTTTGGAAGTTAGAACCCTGATCAAACACTACACCTAGCACATTTAGACCGATATCACGTAATGTTCTAACTGTTTTACACAAAATGTCTTTTATTTCATTTGAAGGCGCCGTTGATTTGTAAAAGAAGTAGGCAAGCGGTTGTTTCCAGCTGCTTGAAACACCCCGTGTCATAACAATTAATGCACTAGTTGCTGGTTCGGATTCGTTTTCTGATGAAAGTAATTCTTGGAAGCCTACTATTTTATCCTTTGACAAATCATAAAATAAATGAGTTTTCAATGACATCTCATCGAGGCAAATAATGCAATCTTTCTCTTTATCACTTAATAGTCGAGACCTAAGATCAATAAGACGAAAAATAAATTCGTCAAAGCCTGGGTTTACTGCCCAACGACGGGTAAAGCGGTTAAGCGTGCTTTTGGAAGGTAACCGGTACAAAGTAGAAAATTTTTTGTATGCTTTTGGTCCTAAAAAGTAAACGCTCAAAGCAAACTTCTTAAAATCGTCTGTGTACCTACAACCTTCAGGTGATTTATTTAATAAACTTATCTGAGACTTCAGAAGTTTGCAGGCATCTTCTGAGTAATTATTTTCCAAATATTTGGAAATATCTTCAAACGATATTCCAGTTTCCAACTGTCTGGAACATTGAGCAGCCACAGTAGATTTTTTCAAACACTTTATCTCCTCTCTCAACACTTTTTTTCGAGGAGTATTGACCGTAAGCGTCATTGACGTCTGTAAATATTTATCTAAAACAAATAAAAAATTCTATAAATGATGAAAGTTTCACCACCACTTTTAAATGAGTAAGTATTAACCACGAAATTATAATAGACATAAAAATAAAAAAAAATTTAATTAAAAAACAACATAAATACCTCTGGTAACAGAAGCTTGAGTAGAAACATCGTTTCCACTTTTAACATTTTCTGAAAAAAATTCGCCATCTGTTTGAACATAAACATCTTGATTTTTCATATCGTCTAAAAAACAAATACCTTTGCTATAAAATACCTAGCCTACATAATATGTTTATTATATCCAAAACACACCATCGTTCAGTAGAATAATAAATACATACCTTCATTGGGCAGCATTGTGTTAAAATCGGTTTGAACTGCGACTTCTTTCAAAATTTTACTGTCAGCTAAAAAATTTGCAAATTATTTGAAATACCTACTATAAATATACAAAACAAAATCCAATTATCAAAAGTATTGTTTAGGTACCAAAAATTTTGGGAACTTACTATTTTTTAGCAACTTCAAGGACGGAACTGCATCATATTGCAGATTTGTCCTGCTATTACTGCGCATATAATTTTCTTGGGAAAAGTGTCTATCGCAAACTCTTAATTTTTTGTTGCATTGTTCAGCCTCTAAATTGGCATACCTGTGACAATCAACAAAACCTAAGGCCTGTTTCCAACGTTGACATCTAAAAAGATTTTTTGGTAATATTTTATTTTGAAACACAAAACATCTACTACACTGCTTTTTATAACAAAATGACTAATATCCTTTGCTAAATAATATTGTAAACTTTACCTAGTTTAATCCTTGGGAAATCTGAAGGAAGATATTTTACCCCATCTCTACTCATACAACCGTCCACACAACACACTCGTGGCATTTTTAATAAAAAATATACGGTAATAATAATTAAATAATTCACTGCAAAGACAGTCCAGCCGGTATACTAATAACTCTGCTCGTACCTTCAAACTACAAAAGACACACGGTATCTGTCTATCGCTCGATTCGGAGCTTCAGGATACCAGAAAAGACGGAGACCGAGTGAGATAGACATCGAACTGGGAGGAGCTTAGAGTGAACCTACTATTCTTTTGTTTATCTTATATACTATGGTAGCAGGCAGCGGCGACTAGAAAGTCACGTGATCCACTCGCGCTCGCTGGCGCCAGCTAGCAGCGCAATCTGACCAGCTGAGTCGCGCGCCAGCGTCGAGTAGACAAACACGTGGTCTGTTGTTCACACGTATACTGTTGTTTTTATTTGTGAATTTAGTATAAAAATGTCGGAGTTGAAGTGGTCTGGGAAGCAGGTTATTGATTTATTGAATATATTTCAAAATTATCCGTGTTTGTGGGACGTTTCGTCAAAGGAGTACCTCAATAAGAGTGTGAAAGAGGAAGCTTACAAACAACTATTGGAAAACCTAAAGGAAGCCGAGATGCCTGCTTCAGTTGAATTAATCAAGAAGAAAATAAAAAGTTTACGGGACCCCTATAGGAAAGAGGTTTTTAAAATTCAAAAATCAAAAAAGAGTGGTGCTGGTGCAAGTGAAGTTTACAAGCCTAAGCTTGTGTGGTTTTCAACATAAGAAGTATTCTGGCATGGAGCTGTCAGTGGCAGAGAATCGGATTCTAATTTGGTAAGTAGGTAAAATCATTTGTTAGTTTATTGCTGTAACAATAGTCTATTACTTTATTTCCAAAAACACATACTTCATCTTATTATTTAAAAAAAATCCTAAACGTACATAGTTACAAACTTAAACCCAGCGTTGTCAAAATACCAAGATATTATTGAAAACAAACTTATTTTATGAATGAGAGACTCTGTCCTTTATTGATTTTCAATTTCGTCAGCGTTTTCCACCATTTCAATCTCTTCTGCAATGTCGTCACACGGTTCCATACCAATTGACGTCATCTGCCAAGGAACGGAAAAACTTGTCATGAACTGATGCATGTACCACTTCCGTACTTGCTCTTCAGCGCGACCGCAATTATTTGATGAGTATAGGCGGCCTACTGGGCACATCAACGTTGGTGCATCCCGCCAAGCTCCTGGAGTTATCATTCATGTGTTTAAGTCATCAATCGAACCTGAAGGGAAATATGTTCTAGAAGAGGTCTGTCTGAGCCAGTTGTGGATAGCACATGCTGATTTTACTAAAATTACTACTGTGACCACGTTGAGAGGTATAGCTGTATAGCTGTCTTAAATACACGAAACCTACTAGCTAAAATGCCAAATGCATTTTCGGCAACTCGCCTTGCCCTGGATAGTCGGTAATTAAAAATTCTTTCTTGCACTGTTAGTCCTCCGTGTGAGTATGGTTTCAAACAATATGGTGTCTGTAGTATACCCATTGTGGTACGCCATTGACTATTTGATGGTTCTGGTTTTTTAGTGTTAAGAATAAAAACGATTCGAACAGTGTATGGATTTAATATTCATTAAAAGTATTGATGACAAGTGGTCGATATTATTATTTCACAACCTATTAAATTATAGGGATAGTAAATGGGCATTCTCCCATTTTGTGGCTTAAGATATCGCAGTGGCGACGAGGATGGGATTCTTGAGTTCTGCAATTAAATCGCAGTTAGTGTGAAATTCCACGTGCAGTTTTTTTTTTCGTTGTGAGTTCACCCAAAATGGCCGAAACTCGTGAAATTATTGGACATTTGAGGGAATTTGTCATTGTCAGATTGGTCTATTTTTAGTAGACGGTTAGAAAATTATTTTCTGGCAAATGCCATTGAAGATGATAAGCGCAAAGCCGCTATCTTGCTAAATGCACTTAGTGAAGAAGCCTACAAACTGGTGCAAAATTTGTGTTTACCAGTGCAACCAGAAAAAAAGAAATATTCGGAATTGATAACATCGTTAACAGACCATTTTCAACCAAGTTTAGGTGTGTTTCCGGCTCGATTAAAGTTTTATAATTCGCGTAAATTGCCTAGTGAAACAGCGCGGGAATGGTCGGTTGAGAAGCTTAGCAGTGTTGTGCGATTTTGAAAATACAGAGTTAGATTTAGTGCTTCGTGATCATTTTGTAATTGGGTACAATCCAGGTGCGGTTCAAGATCGATTGTTGGAGGAAAAAAAGAATGTTTCCTTAAAAAAAGTTGTTGAAATTGCAACGGCTAAAGCAGCTGCTCATGGTACCTCGCCAGAATTTAACCACGCTGCTGTAAAACGAGAACTGGACATCCAGTATGCGCAGGCGAAACCAAGTTCGTCGCGCACCTTCCAGAAGCCATCTACGTCAGTAGGTTCAACCACAACGCGCAGTAACTACCACGAACAAGTGAGACATCAACAACAAAAAACACTACCGGCAAAGGACAAATGCAAGGTCTGTGGAAGGAAAAACCACAAATCAGATAAGTGTTCTTTTAAAAATTGTTTTTGTCACATTTGCAATATTAAAGGTCATTTGGCTCCGATGTGTAATAAAAAAAAATAATAACAAATCTTCAAATCATTCTAATCAAAATTACTTAGAATGTGATTTTTCTTTGTACAATTTAGATTCAAAAACTGATCCAATAATTATTGATCTGCAAATTGATACCAATATGTATGCTTTCAATTTAGATACAGGATCAAGTTTTACAGTTATTTCAGAAAATTTCTTTGAACAAAATTTCAAGGCTAAAACATTGTATAAAACGGACAAAATTTTCAATTTATACAACGGAGAGCAAATAGTACCTAAGGGGTACATAGTTTGTAATATTGTTTATAAAAATGTAAGCAATGAATTAAATATTTATGTTATACCAGCGGCATCTGGTCCACCTTTGCTAGGACGTGATTTTTTTAATCTGTTCAATCTCAATATTTCAAATAATTTTTATTTGGGCCTACCTGATGATTTAAAATTTTTACTAAATAAGTTTAGCGAAGTTTTTGAAACAGGCCTTGGTACTTTTAATAAAGGAGTAATTTCAATAAATTTAAAAAATGAAGAAGTTTCTCCGAAATTCATTAAAGCTCGTCCGCTCCCATTCGCGATTAAGGAAAAGGTTGAAAAGGAGCTGGAGCGACTTCAAAAATTAGGAGTTATTGAACCCATAGATTACAACCCCTGGGGAACTCCAATAGTGCCAATTCTCAAGAGTGATGGTACAGTTCGAATTTGCGGCGATTTTAAAGTTACGGTTAATCCATTTAT
This sequence comes from Lochmaea crataegi, assembly GCA_947563755.1. Lineage (NCBI taxonomy): Eukaryota > Metazoa > Arthropoda > Insecta > Coleoptera > Chrysomelidae > Lochmaea > Lochmaea crataegi. Next base: position 37,646,338 of record OX387429.1, read on the forward strand.
AGAGATAGATCAGTATCCACTACCGCGAATAGAGGAGTTATTTGTAAAATTACAGGGCGGAGTACATTTTACGAAATTGGATTTAGCTAACGCTTATACTCAAGTTTGTTTAGATGAAAAATCGAAAACGTTAGTAGCGATATCTACTCATAAGGGATTATTTAAATATAATAGAGCCCCTTTTGGGATAGCGAGCATTCCAGCTAAATTTCAAAAATTAATGGAATCACTTTTAGGGGGAGTACAGGGTGTGGCTATATTTTTGGACGACATATTAATTACGGGTCGAAATAGGCAGGAGCATTTGTCACGGTTAAATCAAGTCTTGTCAAAATTACAAGATGTTGGTCTAAAAATATCTTTGAAAAAATGCGATTTTTTTAAAAATAAAATTTCTTATTTAGGGTTTGTCATTGACCACGAGGGGCTACACACGTCGGAAGAAAAAACTTCCGCTATTGATAATGCTCCGGTACCAGAGAATGTTACCCAGATTAAGTCGTGGTTAGGTCTAATTAATTACTATGGGAAATTTTTGCCAAATTTATCATCGCTATTGTATCCTTTGTATGAGCTACTTAAGGCCGATGTAAAATGGTTCTGGTCAGCAAATTGTGCAAAGGTATTTACCAAAGTTAAAAAATTATTGACATCCGCCCCGGTTTTAGTGCATTATGACCCGAATATGCCATTAAAACTTATTACTGACGCCTCACCGTATGGAGTTGCGGGTTTGATAGCTCATGTCATGTCGGATGGTACGCAAAAACCTATCGCGTATGCGTCAAGAACATTGACGAAGGCTGAGAAAAACTATTCTCAAATCGAAAAAGAAGGGCTTGCGATTATATTCGGTATTTGTAAATTTAACCAGTATGTTTATGGCCGCGAATTCACCTTAATAACCGATAATAAACCCCTTACTACTATCTTTCACCCAGAGAAAGGGATACCCCAATTCTCCGCAAACCGGCTCCGCCGCTGGGCTGTGATTTTATCAAATTATAACTATAAAATAGAATTTGTTAAATCCGAGCAAAATTTAGCGGATTCATTATCACGTTTACCGGAACAGTTCAATGAAAACTCGTGGGAAAATGTGGACATAGATTTTATACATTTTTTTGAAAATAATGAACACTTTCCTTTAAATTTTAAAAACATAAAATCGGAAACTGAAGTAGATAAAACTTTAGTAACTGTTCGAAAATATGTTACGGAAGGTTGGCTCACAAAAATTTTCAAGTTAGATTCAGAAATGAAATCTTTTTACAGAATACGGGATGAGTTAAGCATCGAAGATAATTGTTTATTGTGGAACAATAGAATTATAATTCCTACGACACTTCGGAAGATGATGTTAGAGGATCTTCATTCATCTCATTTGGGTATCGTGAAATCAAAAAGTCTGGCTAGATCATATTTTTGGTGGCCAAATTTAAATAGAGAGATAGAAAAAATGTGTTCTACTTGTGAGAATTGTATTTTGTATAAAAAAACACCTAATAAATCAGTTTTAAACTGTTGGCCTTATCCGGAGGAAGTGTGGTCACGCTTACACTTAGATTATTTAGGTCCTTTTTTACAAAAGAATTTCTTAATTTTGGTTGATTCTTTCAGTAAATGGATAGAGGTCTTTGCAGTTCATAATATAACGTCTAAGACCACTATAGATATTTTGAGGACGACTTTTGCAAGATTTGGTCTTCCAAAACTTTTAGTTACAGATAATGCAACAAATTTTTGTTCTAATGAATTTGAATTTTTTTTAAAGCAAAATAATATTAAACACATAACGTCAACCTTCATCCAATGGAGCGGCCGAAAATGTCGTAAAGACCGTTAAAAATGCTTTAAAAAATGCCTTGGGCAAAAGTATATCTTTAGATTTGAATAAGGTTTTAAATAATTTCTTGTTTGACTACAGAAATGTAGCACACTGTACAACAGGAAAGAGTCCGGCTAGCCTTATGTTTGGGCGTAATTTACGAACACGATTTGATTCACTTTTGCCTAATAGCTCTAATGGTGATCCAAATAATAAAGATCTAACAAATCACATTTTAGCAAAGCAAGAATTGCAAAAATTTTATCATGGTGGATGTAGAAATGTAGTTTTTGAGAATAATGATGAAGTTATTTTAAAAAATTATGGAAATGTTAGTAAACCTACCTGGTGTAAGGGTGTAATTAAAAAAAAATTAGGAAAGTGTGTTTACCTGGTAAACATTCCTGAATTTAATGTTGTATGGAAGCGCCACCTGAATCAAATTAAATTAATTAATCATGTAGAAGCTTCACTTCCCAACAATACAAATTCAGATGTCGCTACCAAAGAAATTACTGTGAGTGATAGAAGTGAAAACGAAAATGTTAATTTGTGCGCGAATACCGATCAAACAGTTAAAGGTGAGCTCTTGCGGCCAAAAAGGAACATTAAGCCGATTGAGCGGCTAAATTATGAATAATATTATATTTGTTAAAATAATAACATTTTATTTTGCGGGGGGGAATATTGTAGTATACCCATTGTGGTACGCCATTGACTATTTGATGGTGCTGGTTTTTTAGTGTTAAGAATAAAAACGATTCGAACAGTGTATGGATTTAATATTCATTAAAAGTATTGATGACAAGTGGTCGATATTATTATTTCACAACCTATTAAATTATAGGGATAGTAAATGGGCATTCTCCCATTTTGTGGCTTAAGATATCGCAGTGTCAGACAAAAGGCATCATCGGCTACGCAAAGTCCTCCGTTTGGCTAATTCAGGAGGTTTTGCTCATGTGTTATTTTGAGAGTAAAGTTATTAAATATAGTGCTGTCATTTGCTTTGCCATCATGTCCAACATCAATGAATCTGAAGCAGTAGTCCGCATTTGCCATAGCAAACAGTATAATACTGTATGTTCCCTCATAGTTGTAAAACAAAGATGTTGAGTTATGAGGGCGTTTAATTCTAATATGCTTTCCATCCAAAGCACCACAGCATTTAGCAAAGTTCCACTTAGACTCGAATCCTTTTTGTATTCCATTCCACTGGCACGTTTTGGCGGGTACCTAAAAGTAAAGTTTTATATTAATAGATATTTTTAACTACATGCTTTTTGCTACAAGGATTAGGTTAGAGGAATTAAACAACACATATCTACGTTTGTTGATATTTGTTGAAGTTAAACTCCTTTAACCCAATTCGTGTAGAAAAAAGTACAGGGGGACATTTAAAACTCACCCTGTGGATAATTTAGTTTATATCAGTTTTTAATCGAAACTATTTTAGGTGTGTTTTGTTTTCAGGATATACTGCTTGAAGGTGAGCAAGAATTGAGCAGTGACACTGACAACATATCTGAACAGGGAGCATCACAACTATTGAAACCGTCTGAAGGATCACGTCACATACTCTCAGCGTCTACCTCAGCGTCTACTTTATCATCGGTAAAGCGTCCATCAACAAACATGGACCCTACACAACGTGCAAAGGTATTTAAAAGTCGGCCAGTTAATCGTAAACCAACTAGGTTTGAAAGTGCAGTAAATCAATTGCAGACAATAGCTGAACTGAGCACGGATGACACAGATGACGAATATGAAAAATTTGGAAAACATATTGCATCCCAGATGCGACAGCTGCCTTTGAGAAGTTTTATTATACTTCAAAGTAAATTTTAAAGTCTCATTACTAAAGAGAGGCTTGCATCTTTAAATGTGAATTACGCGGGACAAGAATTACAAAGTATTTTAATGCGGGTGGAGATTTAAGTCCATCTACCAGCACTTCGAAAGATGAAATGGAAGACATGTATTCCGATTCCGATAATACATGCTTGGATCAGGAGGATGTTCTCACCAAGGCATTAGTAGCAATTTGCCCATTAAATGAAATTAACAATAATTATTCACAATAGAATAAACATATGTGTATGTAAATACGTAACGTAATGCTCAAGTAAACAGTTTTTCGTTAAGAATACTGGAATGTGAAATTAATGTTGATTACCTTAATATTTGGCTGAAGAACTTCAAAAATAGCAGCAACAACTTCGGGCAAAAACACCGAGATTGTGTTATGCGGCACTCTAAACAACAAAGCCAGAGACCTAAAACTATCTCCACTTGCGAGGTATCTTAATGTTATATCCAACTTGATTTTACACGAAATCGACTGTCTAAATCTTGTTTTTTAATTAGCGGTTCAACTAATTCCAGCAATTCTTGGAATTTAGGAGCTGACATTCGTAAAACATTTCTGTAAGTTTCTGGGTCCTCTTCTTTCAACTCTTCTAAAAGTCTTAAGGATGCTCCTAATTCTTCCCTCCTTTGTATCCAAGGCCTACACCACCATCGTCTCTTCTTGCGGTTCAGCATTTCCAAACAAAGCTCTGTCACACACATTCTTAATAACCGCCTAATTACTTGTTTACGTGGACCCAGAGACGACATGCTGACTGGAACTAGAACCACGCGAGTAGCCGAGTGTGACCGGGTTGCCAGCCGCTGTTTGATGGTGCTACTGCCAGCCGCTGATTATCAGCGGATGGCAATCAGCCTAGTGTGATCCGTGCTTTAAGACTGCGCAGGACATTGTCGCCCGAATGGGCTCCTCAAAAAGCTCAAACTAGGCAGCAAGAATGTAGATTCTGTGGAATTGGAGAAGAAACCTCCATTCACTTACCTAAACTGAAGCCTGCGGATTTGCTAAAATTCCTTCGGGAAATCTAAAGTCTACAGGAACTACTAGTCTCTGAGACTTTCCTCAGGAACTAAGTAGAAGTAAGGGGGCACAATAGATCTTTTAGGTCTCCGTGAATGTCACTCCAGAATGCATACATATATACATACATCAACAAATTATCAGAGTTGTCGAAATAGATGCAAGATACCGATTCAACGAAGCTATCAGTACAGTCTGCACCATATCCGGTACAAGATATACCGTAGGGGTTATCTTAAGTGTAAATGTTTTTCGTGAGTCAGCTCAACCAATACATCTTCTCAGAGAAGAAATGCAAGCTCATAAGCCAATGGAAAAACCAAATATATTTAAGAAAATGTGTGAGACTAGATGGGTGGAAAGACATTAAGCAATTTCTGGATCTCTGTCCATGTCTACCCGGAATTTTATAAAAAATGGATGATCAAGGTAGCACAAGTGCTATACATACATTTTCGTTCCTTCAATCTATTGTAACGGGTCAAAAATAACGTTACGAATTTTCGCATCTCTATCAAAATCTATTAATATTAATTAATTTTCAAAGTTTCACGGATGTCGGCCTACTATGTTGCCAAATGACCCTCTTTTCAATTGTCTTTGATGTTTGTTGTCTATAAATTTATATTGCCGCTAGATTTCAGCTTAACCAAGTCTTATACAAGCTCATATTATCCTTTGGGATCTCAAATTCTAGATGAGATTCTATGTATCATATTGTGTGGTGTTTTATAGAATTTTTGGGCTTTTTCCACGGTAACGCCATCTAGGGGTAGAAAATATTAGTACCATACTTGTTTCCGCTGAAGCGTGGGAGGTACTCCTTGTCCTGCAGGTTTGGGAGACATTTCTTCGTTTGACCTTTGTGCATTGTAGTGTGAACTTTCAATTTCATTCGTGATTCTTTTTTTTTAAGAATTAAAGGATCATCCTACGTGGGCTCTATTTTGAAAGTCTATATTATATTTTGGGAGTAGTATTTAGTTGTGGCCAAATTAATATTTGGTAATTTTGGTGACCTCCCAAAGTAATTGCTTGAATCCAAGGATTTATACACGACACGTGGCAAGGGTCTTCCAGGCGCTGTGTTGTAAACCGACAGGTGAGTACTTTTACGCATTATTTCTTGTTGCGACTTTACGTTCTTCGTGAATATTTTGCGTAATAATTAGTTTACAATTTTTTTTTATTTTGTTTAAGAGTCATTTCTATTTCATATCGTAAAGATAGTTGTTCTCTTACAACTGTTATTTTGTAACGTATCTTATCTGTAAATTATTCGTTATAGGGAGAATACACGTGGATTTCTTTTTTTTTTTTGCTAACGGCGTCAAACTTGATCCCACCAGCCGAGACTTCAACCTAAAAGCCCCTTGGCCAGGGTAAGTAATTACAAATTATGTTTTTTTTGTATTCACGTACTATGGTACACGTTTTTTTTAAGGTATTTCCACCTCTAGTTATTTAGTTATAATTTATTCTGGTTTGACGGTTTTTGTTTCATTTCATTAGTTGCCAAACTTAATAAATCTCTTCAGAGTTAGATATAACATTATTAGTTTATAGCTCTATTATTGTAGTATTTATTATTTCTTTTAAACAAATATTGGTACGATTAGCTGTACCGCAATTGAACTTTGCTGCTTTAGCAAAGTATACTTATTGGTGAACCGGTTTTATTTTATGTCACTCACATAAGAGTAACCATTGTTGTACTTTTGTTACAGAAATAATGTTATTTTTATTTTATAGGGTTTTTATTTTGGGCATTGATTTGGTGCCGAATCCTTCAGTCGATCTTTCTTCGTGGTGGTCTTCTCTTTCTCCATCATCCTACGCGGCTACTAACCTGCCTCCGCGGTATCTAGAGCTGCGCTTCCTGAACCAAAGCACAGAGCGAACCGTTCGTCTGCTTCTGCGACACCCCTGGTTACGCCTCCTGAAGCAGGGCACCAGGGCTTTGACATCGGACCAGTCTATCAACCACCGCTGGAAAACACGCAAGTTTACGACCTTTATTTTTGTTTTGTTGAATTTCTTACCTTCGGGTGTTTAGTTATTAATTTGTACTGCATTTGCTTAGTTCTCCTTTTAAGAGTATATCTTTGTGGTTGTTTCATTTGTATGTTATTCAATAACTTATATTTTGTTAGCGGGATACTAGGGTTGTCGGGTTCCGTTACTACTTCATTGTCTACTGCATTAGGGTTTTTGCCTGAGCTCAAGCAACGCCACAGTTATATATGCACTTATATCAATTGTTTACCGTTTGCTCCTCATTGCCATAGATGCCTAATAATTATTGTGGCAACAGTAGTAGAGTTAAGCCCTTAGAGTACCGCAGGGTAATAAACCTTTACCGAAATATATGACTTAAGATTAGTGATTCTCATATTATTAGTGGTTGCTTTGTTGCTACCCCATTACGATTTTATTTTTCTTAATTTTTTTTATTTGTATATTTATCTAGTGATCATTAGAACTATACCCTCTGTAACAAATAATACTACTCAATTTTTGGATTGTAATAAACGTTGAGTTTAGGTAAAGCGAGACTTTGTTTTTTTTTTTTGACACGACTTATGCTGACCTTTTGTTAAATTGGTGGTCAGTATGACTACGGTTAGGTGCTTGGGGTCAATTTAACTGGCGCCCCTCTTAACACCAGAATAATTTTAACCTTACTCGAGATCGGACCACTCCCGTCTCCACTTGAGTCTAGCCGCGAGCCCTAAAAACTTTAGACGCGTTTGTCGCGTTATACTATGATGTCGTCGGAATATCTTAAAAGCTTGGTAATCCTAACTGGTATTTCAGTTATCACGCTTCCCGTTTGCCGAATCGTTACAAACCATTGGAATTGCTATACTTCTCCTATTAAACCCCAACACAGAATTGCAGACTAGCGCTATTCATTCGCACCTATACATAATTTTTTAGATCACCTGGCAGGCAGAAAGTCCCACCAAAATGATCTGTCTTTTGTATAACCTTATTTTTTAATTATAAATAATACCCTAATAAAATTTCAAGTTGCCTCAAATACATTTTTTATATTCATTTGCAAAATATTTTTGCACGCGTCTGGCAAGGTTAAAAACCCGACTAAATCGTCTAGCTAATTTTTTATTAACTCTTTAAACATTAAACTACAACATATGAAAATTTCAAATTGCCACAAATATATTTTTAGCAAAAAAAATTAATATTTTTAAAAATTTGGGGGTTTATTTAGCCCCGCTACTCACCAGTCAGTTCTGCAATTCCGTGTTGGAGTATAATAGGAGAGGTATAGGACAAGTTTTCAGCTTGCCTCAAATACCTACCCAAAAAGTGGTGCCAGCTCTTGGACTATTAGTATTTCTCTCCTTTTAATTGTTTCCTGCAAAATTGCCTGTGCCCGAATGTCTTAAGGAGAATAAGACCTCTTTTTTGTATTCGTAGCTTCGTCTATTTTCCAAGTCTCTTCTACCATGTCGTGTAGGAGGTCTGAGTCGTCCTTATGAGAAGTGTCTGTGTACGTGTAGTAAGTGTAATTATGATTCGTGTCATGTTCAGAACGTGTACCTATATTACTGTGAATGATCCAACCTGATAGGGTTTTACTCAACGCAGAACCGTTCCAAGATCCAATGGTCACCTTTTTGTCTACTAGGAGAGGCGAATTATCTTGTCCTATAATTATTTGTGGTTTAGCATTAGTCATAGATCGAACTTTATTATTTATTTGACTATTTATTTCTTAATACGTCTACCTACATTGACTGACTGAGTCGGTGATGCAAGATTGATGGTGCGTACATGTCGAAGTTGGATACTTTGTCCTCCATCAACTACCTGAATAGTGAGACTAACAACTTTCGAATCAGTATCCGTTTGAGTGATACCCTCGTTTGTCCATTGAATTGAGAGAAGTTGGTTTGGACCCGAAAGTTGCAAGTGTTCACTCAAACCTTTATCTATTAGAATGATAGTAGACGCATCATCCAATAGCGCAAAAGTTTCAACCTTAATGACACACTTGAACGTTATGATATGGTGTCAAACACGAGAAGCAGATTTTGTTCGACGTCACAAATGACCACCTGTCGTCAGCGGACAGAGTTAAATTTAGGTCAAGTAGTGCCAAATTTGACATTTTTGGTCCAAATTTAAGGTTAGTTTTTTTATCACTTTTGTCACTGTCAACCAGTTTTGGCGTTTGTATTTCACACAAAATATCTGATTTCTTACTAAGCCAATTAGCAAACTCTTGGAGTTTGAACTGGTGGTCTAAATTTAAGAATATGTTCAGTCCAGCCGATTTTATAGAAGTTTATTTACCAATTCCGATAAAAGCAACGGAAAATATTCTTCTTCCTCCAGTGATTGCACTGTAGCAACAAATTTTATTTATTTCATCTGCGAATTCCACTAATTGGTCAATCTGATTCACTTTGAGGTTAGTAAATTGTTTTAATTTGGAAATTAACATTGAGATGATGTGTTCGGGTTTACCAAAGCGAGATTGCAAAAGTTCTATAACATTTTCTACATTCTGTGTCATGATTTATAATGACTGTGTGATTTTCTTTCGTTTCAAACACTTTTGTAGTCTGGCTTGGTTCTCCTCATTGTTATAATTACAAAGTTTATTTGAGTTTCTATATTGGTGGCAGGGACTGTCTTACCAATAGTGGCGTCATTCGAGGAAAAGAGGCTTCACCTGTATGATTTGTAGTTGGATTTAGCGGTTTTGTTTTCAAATGAGAATTAGAAGTTTCATTATTGATATTGATTACTCACATTCGTTGTGGGTTGTTGTACGGTACTGGTCATCGTCGTCAATGGTAGGATGGCTGTCGTTTCTGTCGCTGCCACGGCGGTGGCGATGGTCGTCTCCACTGCTGCCGTTTTATCTCTTATCCTTCGACTCCAGCGAAGTGGTACAGAATATGTCTTACCATCTTCGATTAAATGTGGACTGTATTTTTCTATAGCGCTGTTCTGTATGCTCGAAGACCAATATTGATTGGTCTTACCTGAAATTATCCTAGTTAAATCCCCGTTCGAAGAACCAAGATTGTTTGGTCTTACCTGAAATTATCCTAGTAGGATCCTGTAGACTGAATAAACGAATAATTGAAGAGGTCAAGGACAGAACTTCGCAAAACTAATTAGAATCGTGGAGACTTTTTATCAGTTAATATTTATGCAGGGTGGGTACTTATAAGAATCAGATTATTTACTGATCCCTAAGAGATTCTCCAGTTGATATCTGTTCTAGATATATGATAGGTGCGTGATATAGATAGTATGATGTATTTGGTTAATGCGTTATAATTTCACATGCATACAATATGCATCTTGTTAATGTGTTTCAATATTACTTTGTCAACATTCAAATCGAAATTAATACTTCCACAATGAACGGAGTAAGAAGAGGAAGGGTAATCATCCAGTAGGTCCATTTTTTCAAACTAGTAGGTTAGCGATACGGTTCTGGTAGACTTCGCGACCCTCGGAATTTTATGTTAATTTTAAATTTGTTTGATAGCTCACCTTAAATAAAGCAGGTTAGAACAAACATTTCCTTGGATCATTCAGAAATTACTTTAAAAATCACGAATTTACTTCAAAAAATGATACTTTTTCCACACTATTTAATGCTATTTTACGATGAATATTTTCATTTTAAACTGTAAAGGTTATAATCTTTAACTAAATGTAAGTCTGTTTCACAAAAAAAAAATCGGAAGAAAATACTTAAATTTTGCCAATTTTCAGAAATATTTTCAATCATAATTATTTTCACTCGACACTTATAAGATATAAAATTACACACGAAAATCTTATGTCTAGGTACCGTATGTTCACAAATTAAGATTGTTGTGTGATCAGGTAGTTAGTTTAGCGGCGTTTCCAAATGGTGTATATTTTCTTTTAGTTGAATTAATTTTGCATTGTAATAGATTACATGAATATATAAAAATAGAAAATGATTTGCATTTATAATAATAAAAATTGAAATAAAAAACATCCTTACAATATAATGTTTATCATAGATTTGCTTTACACCTTACATTAAATATAAGAGTTTATAACAAACTTACTGCTGGACCACATAGTTTTCTTCATACAAAAGTAGAAACGGTGGAGTTTTTCCATCACGTGATCCAATCTACGATTTATGCAACACATATATTTTACATACTCTATCTTCTTCTATCAATATAAATCAAACATAACAACGTTCGATCGATTGTCTTCTTCACAATACCAACTACAAGACATACGTAATAGTTTCCATAAATTTGCCGTGTAATCGTTAAAAGAGACAACGATATAATTGACGTAACGTGAATAACTGATCGTACTGTACGAATTTCAATCAAAATTCGTACAAAGCGGGTCCGTACGGCCCTGATTAAATTTTGTAATATTTTGAATTTGTGTTACAACGACCAATATTCCCTTTTGGCGCGCGACAATTAGGCGATGTTAGCCGATTCTCTAAAAACCGCTTAAAACAATACACGATTAAAGTCAGTTGGACAGTTGGCGTCATGAAAATATGCCGAGTACAGCTCAGTGCTGCAGTATTATTAATTTTATTACCCGAAAAAATGGGTTTCATTGTATATAACAATGTAAAGTAGTTTAAATTAGTGATTAGTGTTTGGAGGATTACTGTAAGTACAGTTTTTCATTTTGTTATTTGGACTCTGGGACATTTCCTACCAAGTTTTCACGTGGTTCCAACGTGGAGCCATACTTCTACCGGGCATAGTTGCCAAATCGTCCGTTTGTAATTAATTCATTTTTTCCCTTTCGCTGATTATTTCAGACTATCCTTATAATATTGCTGTAAATATCAATTTGTGCTCTTTCATCTCATGAAAATTTTTAAACACGTGTTATAGACTACATATACATGAGTGTATCCGCACTCAGTTTCAATCTATACTTTACTGTGAATATTTTTCGGCTATAGTTTTTCCAGCTGTTTATAAAAATAAAAGGAACTGCTGGAAGTCTGGCTTTTTATTTCTGTCACACCCATATACCTACAATCTTAATAATTTCCATTTATTTATTCGAGTCATTCCTAAGGTAAGAATGATAAGGTCCGATACCTCAATATCGGTGGTCCTTCGATTGTCAACCTCTCGAAGATTTCCCGTCTGGGGGCGGGCTCAGAAGAATACCCCCAGGGGATAGCCCACCTGTCGTAAAAGGCGAACAATAGGTTAGATTCCCAGGAATCTAGAGGAATAAACCTCGATAAAAAACCAGCAACATAGGGAAGGCAGCTATGTTGTGGTGTAGTGTAGGCAACGGAAGCAACTGCGTCCGGAGGCAACCGTGAGAAAAAGCCTAGAGGAGTAAACCTCGATAAAACAATCCGTATTCTACGTTGTTAGCTACCGTGGCAATGGATGAATGGCTGCGCGAAAGTCAGTCAGAAACGGTGCCTCCGGGATACCTGGTGACCTCCCGGAGTAACCAGCCTTACCACCACAAGCGGGGCTCTGTGGTGGTGGACATTCAATTCCCTAGCTACTCGTGGGATGGAATAAGGAAAAAGAAGAAAGAAAAATAGAACAGGAGGTTATGGATAAAGAAAGGCAAGGAAATGGAATTTTTGGTAAATCGACGAAGGTAAAACTAACGCCTGATAAGGCGGGGGAGACGAGAGGGTGGAGTGATACTGGAGTAAAGAGAAAGGAGGTATCGCCTCTGGAGGACAAGGAACAGAAGAGGAAACTGAAGGAGAAAAGAAACAAGGAAATGGAGAATTGGAAGGAAGAAGAGAGGGAGAGTGTAGAGAGATTGAAGGATATGGTAAGGCGACTGGAGGAGAAGGTGGAAAGGCTGGAGGAAGAGAAGGCAGCGGCAGAGGGGCGGGTCAAGGAATTGGAGAGGTTGAGGGGAGAGGACGATAGAGACGGGATAATGCAAACACGATGGGAGGTGGGGCAAAGAGACTGGGAAGGATGGCTGGAGGTTAGAGATAGGGACTGGGATGGTAAAAAGGGGGAGGGAATAGAGGTGAAGGTGAGAAATCCAATATTAGGGGATGAAAAGGTAAAGGTGGTATGGGTGACCAAGGAAGACAGTGGAATGGAGAAGGGAATACAGAGGATGTTTAGGGATATGTACCCGATGATAGGGGGAAAAGGAGAGGAAATGGAGTGGGTCAAGGAGGTACGCACTACGGAAAGGAATGGGGTAAAGGTGAAGACGGAGGAGTTGATCTGTCGGATGGAGGAAGATTGTAGGGATGAGAAAAAGGTGTTTGAGCTGATGAGTCGACTGTTTGGGGTAGTGGGGAGCGGGGACAGCATTGGACTCCACAGGCTTGAGCAGGTAGAGGTGGAGGTGCTGAAGAAGATGGTGGCGTGGGTGAGAGGTGGCGGAGGTAACAATCTATACAGATGGGGAGAAGGAAAAGGAGGGTAGAAATGGGGCGATAATCCTGAAGGATATCGGGGAAGTCGATCAGGAGGGGATCGAGAGGATTAAGAAGGGGTTGAGGGAGATGACAGGGGAGTGGGTGGATAGACTCAGAGTCTCAAGAAATAGGGAGGTGGTAATAGAGGCAAAGAAGGGGGTTTAGGTGAGGGGAATTCAGGGGGAGGTAGGAAGGCTAACAGGAGCTAGGGTGGTCGAAGCGGGGAGGGGAACAAAAACCATTAAAATGGTAGGGATAGAACCGTGGATGGAAGATGAAAAGGTGAGGGGGAAAATAGAGAATTTGATTGGGAAAGGGACAACGGTGATTAAAGTGGTAAGGGAGAGGAACGGGATGAAAATGGCGGTGGTGAGGGCGGAATGGAAAAAAGCGGTAGCCTTGTTGAAAAAAAAGGAGATTAGATTGGGGTGGAACAGGGTAAATATTATAGAGGGTAGAGAGGATGACAGATGCTTTGGATGTGGGATAAAGGGCCATAAAGTAGCAGGGTGTAAGGTGAAGGTAGTCAAGGAGAGGAGTAAGTGTTGGCTTTGTAAGAGCAAGGATCACATGGCGAGAGACTGTCGGCAGGCCTTCCTTTGTAGGGTATGTGGGGAAAGGGGACACAAGCCAGGGGAGAAAGGTGAAGGAAAAAATGGGAGGGACCCTCTGGACCCCTCAGAGGGGACGAGTCTGGTCAAATAGGAAGAAGGGGACAGCATTGCGCGGGAAGGAGGAATGTAGGGGATGTATGGAGAGTGTTACAGATAAATTTAGGGATAGCGCATGATATATTGGATGAAGTGATTTTTAGGAGGGAAGTGGATGTAGTGTGTGGATCCGAGGTGAATGCTAGATATGTGGGGAAGCAGGGATGGATTATGGACGATACAGGAGAAGCAGGAATAAGAGTGGTGGGGGATGGAATGAGGGCGGATGAAGTGAGGAAGGGAAATGGATGGGTGGAAGTGCGAATGGGAGATATGGTGGTGTACAGTGTGCCCAAATGTCAGCCTGGAAGAATATGAGAGGAGCATGACAGGATTAGAGGACGATCTGGGGGTGTCAAAAGGAAAAAGGAGGATCATAAGGAGAATGGTGGCAGGGGACTTCAATGCGAATAATACTATATGGGGGGGGGGTGAAGAAAACGGACAGGAGAGGGGAGATCCTTGAGGAAGTGTTAATATCCAACGGGTTGGTGGTGCTGAATGATGGACTACTGCCCACCTTCGTGAGGGGTGACGGGGGTTCATCATTCATTGATATAACAGCATGTGATGAATGGCTGTGGGAAAGAGTGTTTAGTTGGGGGGTGCTGGAGGATGAGGAAAGCTTGAGCTTACATAGGTATGTGGAGACGGATATAAGGAAAGAGAGAAAGGATTTAGTGGAAGAGTGGGAATGGAAGTGGACGAAAGCCGAGGCAGAGAGTATGAGGAAGAAAGTAAGAGAAAAGATAGGAAGGGGACTTGGACATGATGCAGATGAATTGTACAATGTCATACAGGGCTGCAAAAGAGAGGGAAAGAGGGGCAATAGGCGTGAGCGGAGGGCCAATTACTGGTGGAATGAGGAAATAGAGGAGCTGTGGAGGGAGTGTAAGAAAGAACGAAGACGGATGCTGAGAGGAAGAGGAAGGATAGAGGGAAGAGGGAGATATAAAGAGAAAGAGGAAGGAACTGGAGCGTAGAGTGGAGAGGGAAAAAAGAGGGAAGTGGGAAGAGTTACTGGGGGAATTGGAAAACAATCCATGGGAAAAGGCGTATGAGATAGCGGTGAAGAGGATGGGTGGAAATAGGAACGAGGTTCTAGAGGAGGATTGGGAGAAGGAGATTATAGAGAAATTGTTCAAAGGGGGAGAAGGAGGAGTGGGTGGCAGAATTCAGGAAATCCAAGATACAGGGGGGGTAGTGAAAATGAGGGGGATAAGGCCGGTAGAGAAGTGGGAGGTAGAGGATTGGGTGAGAAACATTAAAGTGAGAAAAGCCCCAGGGATAGATGGCCTGAGGGGTGATATGGTGAAGAGGCTGTTGGATGACAATAGGGAGTACTTCTGGGAACTATTCAACAGGGTGCTGAGGAAGGAGGAGTTACTGGAAGGATGGAAGGTAGCCAGGGTGATACTAATGAAGAAGGCGGGTAGAGAGGGGAAGCGGGCGGGGGACTATAGGCCTATCAGCCTGCTGTGTGGTATGGGTAAATTGATGGAGGGGATAATAAGGGATAGGATTGAGGAGGAAGTTGGTAGGAATGGGGGTTTTACGGTAAACCAGCACGGGTTCACGAAGGGGAAATCTTGCATCTCGGCACTGAGCAAGGTGATGGGTTTGGTGGAAAGAGCTAGGGAGGGCAGCTGGAGGAAGAAGAAATTGGCCCTACTCGTGTTCTTCGACGTCGGGAACGCGTTGAACAGTGTCAGCAAACGGGCAGTGTTGAGCGCGTTGCTCAGGCTTGGAGTAGAGCAGGGGTTGGTTAACCTGGTGGAGGACTACCTGACGGGGCGTGTGATTGTAGACTCCAGAGGGAGGAGATATGAGATGGAGGCTGGAGTGGCTCAGGGCTCGGTTCTTGGACCGACGCTCTGGAAGTGAGTGTTTGATGAGGTTTGTGGGATAGTATGTGAAGAGGAATGTGAGGTTACGGTGTATGCGGATGATGTGTGTCTGGTATGTACGGCAAAGGGAGATGCGGAGATAGAAAGAAAGGCGGAGAGAATGTGCAGGAAGATTGTGGAGAAGATAGAGCGGTGCGGACTGGAAGTGGCGGAAGATAAGACGGTGGGGTTGCTAGTGAAGGGACGGAGCAGGGCAAGGAAAGTGGGGGTGATGGTTAAGGGAAGGAGAATTCGCATGGAGGAGTCTGTGAATTACCTAGGGGTGTGGTTGGATAGCCAATTATCCTTCAAAACCCATATGGTAAAGGCGCCAGAGAAGGGTAAAGTGAGGGCAGCATGGCTGGGGAGATTGATGTGTAATGTGAAAGGGCCGGGAGAGTGGAAGAGGAGGGTAGTTGGTAGGACGGTAGAGCAGAGTATGCTGTACGGTGCGGAGGTGTGGGGTGAAAAAGCGGTGGTGAATTCGAGGGTTAGGCCACTTCTGCGGGTGCAGAGAGGGATACTGCTGAGGGTGGTGCAGGGGTACAGGACAGTGGGTGGACTGGCAGCAGCGGTGCTGGCAAGGTCCTACCCATTGGACGTGTTGGCTAGAGCTAGGACCAAACGCTGGAGGGGTGCGACCAAAGAAGAGGTACGGGAATGGATGGAGGAGGAAATGGAGAGAAGGTGGGAGGAGTATGAGGGCGCGCTAAAAGGAGCGATTGGGAATAGGAGAGATTGGATGGACCGGAAATTCGGGGAGGTGAACTACTTCTTGACACAAGTGCTCACTGGACATGGGTCGAGAGTAGGGTACCTCCACAAGATTGGGAAACGAGAGACTGGCGTGAGCGAGAGGTGTGAAGTGGAGGATGATGTGGGGCATGTGTTTAGATGCTGGAGGAACGAGGAAGTGCTGAAGAAGTTGGAGAGGAAACTAGGGGAGGCGGTGTACTGGGAAAACATGGTGGAGATAATGTTGAGGGGGGAGGAGGAATGGATGGAGGTGAGTGGAGTAGTAGAGAGCATGGTAAGGGGGAGAGAAGGACTCGATATGGCATGAGAGGCAGGAGTGATAGGAGGGAGAAGATGACGGTGTGAGCGGAGAGTGTGCGAGGGACCGCCGCCTGTCTCGAAGTATGCTAGGGTAGTGATTCCGAGGCGGGGGTATCGGCGAGTTTGAGGTGGGTTTGGTTGGTAGGCATCTCTTTGGGGATGAGTCCAACACTGTTTGGGTCCTGGACCCATTCGAACATGAGGCCCGAAAAAAAAAAAAAACCTCTCGAAGATGCTAGAAGTTATGGAGACAATTTAATATACAGTCCCAAAAATTCAATTTGTTTTCCCTCCACGTACCAAAAGTTTACTGTCTTGTTTTTAGCGAATTTTTGGATTGAAATTGTATTTATTGTTAAAATCAGTTCTTGTAAGAACTAATTTGACTTTTTATTCCATTTGACATTGGTAAGTACGAATATAATACATTATTAACTTGTAAAATTTTGACATTTCATAACACCTAAAATACCGTGAGACGGGAATATTACAATGATTATTTAACTACTTATTGGTGGTAAATAGTATTTAAAATTCTCTACAATTTGTAAATCTCTGTAGAATTTTCAAATTTGCACGAATCAAGTGTCTGATTGTACTTGTAACGGTATATTAACCAACAGTTATTTCCAGAAAATGCCTGGAAAATGGCTTAATTCACGAGCACAGGAGTTTGTTATAAACTTGATTGAATATTTTGAGATGGTAAAGAAACAACGGCGGACCCTTTCAACCTATTTCATCTGTTCAGGAGCTATTAAAATAAAGTTAACATCTATTTAAGGACATTTCTATTAAATATTATATTTCAGAGAGTGGCAACTGCACTGAAAATATCTGTGAAAAAGGTATGTTCCTTTAGAAAAAGTAAGGAAAATATTCCAACTTCCCCAACGTCACTCAGTCAAACACCTCGATTAAAACTAAAAACCGAGGATTTGCCCGAGGGAACCAAAATGGCAGTACGAAATACCTTATATAGGTAACATGTATGAACAAAGTAAGTAAACAAACATGTGAAACAATAATACAACACCTTCCCAAGTTCTCAACCCTTAGATTACAGTCAGCTTCCACTTTAAATAAAAGAGAAGTGAGATCATAGTACTTTAATAATTAAGATTACACGTCATAGTGCAAGTAGTATTATTATCTATACATTCAGATTTTTCACCAGCAGCCTATAGTGTGGTAGGTATGTGAAAATCTTTAGTAGGTAATTTAACGTAAGTTCGATTATAGAGGTTATGAGTAATGAAAGTTTTAGAATACAAAAAGTTGTGCATATTTTTAATTTGAATGTGATAAATTATAGCTTCTATATGTGCTGATTTCTAAGTTGAGTACTGTCCGTAAATGTTTACCAATTTGTTCGGTCTGAGTGTAGATTGTGTTTTTCCCAATTTAGTTCTCTAATTTGAATTATTTGATGTTACATATACGGGGTTGTTCTATACGTTATTTGGTACAAATAATAAAAAACATCTGAATATCAAAAATTTGTGTTCAAGTTTATAATGAAGTAAATATAAAAAAATATTTTGTTTTGTTTGAGATAATTTTAAACTTTTTATATTTTTAGGGAAACATGTTACGGTGAAAACCATAAATGATGAACTAAAAAATAAGGAAATTCTTTCTGTTTCTCTTTATTGGTGTTATTGAAACATTTGGTTTTAAATATAAAAAGGAAGACAACAGAAGAGCATTAATAGAACGAACAAATATTGCTAGCCAAAGAGTATGCTTTCTTCGTGATAGTGTATTTTCAAGACAAATTATACTTATTATTCACTAATAAGCAATCATGGTGTATATTAATTTTGGACTTTGTAACTTATTCACCCAGTATATCGATAGTTTTAATAAATATGTCGATGTTAACCATATAAATACAATTAAAAAAGTTAAATTTCTTGTTTAATTACCAATTCGTAAAAGACGGTTAATGTAAGTTAGGTTAGGTTTTAGTTCTAGTTACACTTTGATCTGTGTCAGTTGGTCGGGAAGCGATATGTGTTGGATTATGATGAAAACTATTGATTGTCATTACTATTATTTATTGCGGTTATTTCTATAGTTATTTACTATTTTCTTATTTGTCTTCTGTTTCTTATTTTCTGATATTGTTATAGATAGCTACACTTTGATCTGTGTCAGTTGGTCGGGAAGCGATATGTGTTGGATTTTTATGAAAACTATTGTTTGTCATTACTATTATTTAACAACGTTTATTTAGAAGAAGAATTAAACAAAAATTGTATACATATAAGAAGCAGTAAAAATTCAAAATAAAAAAAACAATAATACATAACACTAAAACCAAAAGTATTTTCATCAGTGTAACCCATTAAGACCATAGAGGTTGAGCATGGATGACAAGTGATGACCAGGAATACTTTTGGATACGCTATACTTTGGTTTATTCCATTGATTTTTAATTTGAGAAATATTATTTTAAATATTTTTTTGTCAATTTTCAATAATTTTTTCTATATTCTTAGATCCTAATGATTTTACATATGTTTTAAATGTTTATTTTAAAAGATTGGTTGAATTTAGTTTTCTTATATACATTTTATATATATCAGGTAGGAAGTTAAATAATCGTGGAGCTAAAAAACTGAAATATCTTGTACCTACAGTTTTTTTAGTAATATTTCTATTGATATTTACTATTTTCTTATTTGTTTTTTGTTTCTTATTTTCTGATATTGCTATAGATAGTTACACTTTGATCTGTGTCTGTTGGTCGGGAAGCGATGATGAATTGAATTATGAAAACTATTGTTATGATTATTATTTGTAAAAGATGTGTTATTCCTAATTATGCTAGTTCGACAATAAGAAATTCCATTATAATTTCACTACAAATATTTGTGACTGTTAGTCAGGTTATAATTGGTTCGACGGGTGGAAGGAAATATGTGAATCTTCGTATAATCCCTTCCCCTTCTCCAAAAAACATCAAACAATTTGTATTCCAAATGAAGTTTTGGAAGTTTATGACTATCTATATACATTCTTAGCTATTCCCTTTCCCTTCTCGAAAAAATATCAATCCCTTTCCCTTCTCGAAAAAATATCAAAAACTTTGTATTCCACATGAAGGGGGTTACCCTTACCCTTTTTGGAAAACTTCATGTGGAATACAAATTCTTCGATTTTTATGACTACATTTATACATACAAATTTATTCCTCATCTCGGAAAAATTGATGTTGAATATAAAGTATTTAACTATTTTTCAAATAAACTATCTGTTCAAATAGTGGTCGTGGTGAAAAAATATTGTTTTTTTGGATTTTTCTCTATAAATTCTGAATGTACTACACATTTTTTAGAGAAAATATCTAGAACCTTGTGTAAAGTATTTTCAAGCCGTCACGAGTTACGGAAATGAGAACTGGCAACATTGTCCATCCACCGCTCTATGTAAAATTTGTGGCCATCTGATATCCAGACATAATTGTCAAATTTTTTTAAAAAAATGGAGGATTTTTAGTACTTTTAATTTCAATTTTCTCTTTCAAAAGTGCATGATCCAAGAATTTTTTTCTTTTAAAATGTTCTTTAGCAATAGGGCTTTCTAATAAAAAAAATCGTTGCAAAATTCCGAGGGTCGCAAACCTGACCGGACCCAGCGATACTTCAAATTTCTCCAATACTTTCAGATCATGCTCCTCAGAGAATGAATATATTTCTTATGATCTACAAATATTATGAGCTGCAAGGTGCCTACATCAAACATTTATTGAAGTTTTTTTTCAATTTCTTCTTCATATGGTTATAATTCATAAGCTGGTAAAATTGTATACAATGAATATGTTTCAATATGTTTAATACTACCTTTAAGTATTTTTTTGAAAAGCATGCTAATATACAGATTGGTCCATGATTAAAAGGGCGTTGAAAGTTGTAGCTCATTCACTGGGCTACCAGCAATTCGAAACCATGGGTCGCTGGCGTAATTTGTCGTTAATGAAAGTCCGTTTAATTAGAAAAACACTATGTTATTCAACTTATTGATTCTACTATAAACATTAAACCAAAAGCTGATAAAAATAGAGTAGCTTGACAGAATCCAATTGATGTAAATTGACGTCTTGAAGTCATGGCAATCAGGGGATGTCCTGATAAATGGCAACGTTATTATGAGGCTGTGTATGACACTCCAACTTGAGGTTTTTCAGTACCAAACGTTCCGTACAATTTAATGTAGAGTGAATCTGAACATACTGCCCCCCGTTGATTCATCTTGTGAATCAAACCAAATGAGACTTATGCAACTAACATATTCGAAGAGTGACAATACTCAAGTGAGGAGCATACAATAAACATTTATTAAATAATTATAGATTTTTACATAATATAATATTATTCAAATAAGGTTATTTACATAGTAGTGCTATGGCCATTTTGAGCAAAGCAGAAATGTGAAGTTACATTTTTCATGACACATAATAAATAATAGTAATTATGCGCCAAGGTAGAAAAGTGAGGTATTATTGCCGAGGTTAATTAAGCAAAGATTTGAGGTCTAATGGATCCGAGACATTAATACACTTTTCTACCGTGGCTCATATAGCCTTTTTTCTCTACTTCACTACTGGCATTTTATTTTTTTAAATATTA
Organism: Lochmaea crataegi; assembly: GCA_947563755.1. Lineage (NCBI taxonomy): Eukaryota > Metazoa > Arthropoda > Insecta > Coleoptera > Chrysomelidae > Lochmaea > Lochmaea crataegi. Next base: position 37,667,776 of record OX387429.1, read on the forward strand.
GTTTTTAAAACTAATAAAAATCGAACATGAATTTCAAAATTTTTTAAAAATCAAATCATCCATGGTTCTGTCGAATGTAAAACACAAACGTCAGTTTATAATATTTTGCTGGCGGTCGAGATTGCTAAAAATGAGCGATTCTAGTGGTTCTACTCCTGAAATTAGAGCAAAGTTATGTTTAGAGGCTAGTAGTGAAAAAAAGAAATTCTTTTTTTCGGTGTAATATGGCTTGTGAAAAGTGAAATGTTTTCTTAGTGTTCCTATCTAAATTTTGATGGAGGACGATCTGAGGGTGTCAAAAGGGAAAAGGAGGATCATTTGGAGAATGGTGACAGGGAACTTCAATGCTTAGAATACTGTATGGGGGGGGGGGGGGGGGAGAAAACGGACAGGAGAGGGGAGATCCTGGAGGAAATGTTGACATCCAACGGGCTGGCGGTGCTGAATGATGGACTACTGCCCACCTTCGAGAGGGGTGACGGGGGTACGTCATTCATTGATATAACAGCATGTGATGAATGGCTAGGGGAAAGAGTGAGTAGTTGGAGGGTGCTGGAGGAAGAGGAAAGCTTGAGCTTACATACGTATGTGGAGTCGGATATAAGGAAAGGGAGAAAGTATTTATCGGGAGAGTGGGGATCGAGGTGGACGAAGGCCGAGGCAGGGAGTATGAGGAAGAAAGTAAGAGAGGAGATAGAAAGTGGACTTGGACATGATGTAGATGAATTGTATAATGTGGTACAGGGCTGTAAAAGAGAGGGAAAGAGGGGCAATAGGCGCGAGCGGAGGGCTAATTACTGGTGGAATGAGAAAATAGCGGAGCTGTGGAGGGAGTGTAAGAAAGAACGAAGACGGATGCTGAGGAGAAGAGGAAGGATAGAGAGAAATGGGGGATACAAAGAGAAGAAGAAGGAACTGGAGCATAGAGTAGAGAGGAAAAAAAAGAAGTGGGAAGAGTTACTGGGGAACTGGAAAACAATCCATGGGGAAAGGCATATGAGATAGCGGTGAAAAGGATGGGTGGGAATACGAACGAGGTGCTAGAGGAAGATTGAGAGAAGGAGATTATAGGCAAATTGTTCAAAGAGGGAGGAGGAGGAGTTGGAGGCAGAAGTCCAGGATACTATGGCGAGGGTGATACTGTTGAAGAAGGCGGGTAGAGAGGGGAAGCGGGTGGGGGACTACAGGCCCAAACAGCCTGCTGTGTGGTATGGGTAAATTGATGGAGGGGATAAAAAAGGATAGGATTGAGGACGAAGTTGGTAGGAATGGGGGTTTGGGGTATACCATATAACCATATAACCATATAACCATATAACCATATAACCATATAACCATATAACCATATAACCATATAACCATATAACCATATAACCATATAACCATATAACCATATAACCATATAACCATATAACCATATAACCATATAACCATATAACCATATAACCATATAACCATATAACCATATAACCATATAACCATATAACCATATAACCATATAACCATATAACCATATAACCATATAACCATATAACCATATAACCATATAACCATATAACCATATAACCATATAACCATATAACCATATAACCATATAACCATATAACCATATAACCATATAAGCATATAACCATATAACCATATAACCATATAACCATATAACCATATAACCATATAACCATATAACCATATAACCATATAACCATATAACCATATAACCATATAACCATATAACCATATAACCATATAACCATATAACCATATAACCATATAACCATATAACCATATAACCATATAACCATATAACCATATAACCATATAACCATATAACCATATAACCATATAACCATATAACCATATAACCATATAACCATATAACCATATAACCATATAACCATATAACCATATAACCATATAACCATATAACCATATAACCATATAACCATATAACCATATAACCATATAACCATATAACCATATAACCATATAACCATATAACCATATAACCATATAACCATATAACCATATAACCATATAACCATATAACCATATAACCATATAACCATATAACCATATAACCATATAACCATATAACCATATAAGCATATAACCATATAACCATATAACCATATAACCATATAACCATATAACCATATAACCATATAACCATATAACCATATAACCATATAACCATATAACCATATAACCATATAACCATATAACCATATAACCATATAACCATATAAACATATAACCATATAACCATATAACCATATAACCATATAACCATATAACCATATAACCATATAACCATATAACCATATAACCATATAACCATATAACCATATAACCATATAACCATATAACCATATAACCATATAACCATATAACCATATAACCATATAACCATATAACCATATAACCATATAACCATATAACCATATAACCATATAACCATATAACCATATAACCATATAACCATATAACCATATAACCATATAACCATATAACCATATAACCATATAACCATATAACCATATAACCATATAACCATATAACCATATAACCATATAACCATATAACCATATAACCATATAACCATATAACCATATAACCATATAACCATATAACCATATAACCATATAACCATATAACCATATAACCATATAACCATATAACCATATAACCATATAACCATATAACCATATAACCATATAACCATATAACCATATAACCATATAACCATATAACCATATAACCATATAACCATATAACCATATAACCATATAACCATATAACCATATAACCATATAACCATATAACCATATAACCATATAACCATATAACCATATAACCATATAACCATATAACCATATAACCATATAACCATATAACCATATAACCATATAACCATATAACCATATAACCATATAACCATATAACCATATAACCATATAACCATATAACCATATAACCATATAACCATATAACCATATAACCATATAACCATATAACCATATAACCATATAACCATATAACCATATAACCCTATAACCATATTACCATATAACCATATAATCATATTACCATATAACCATATATCCCTATAACAAAGTCACAAGACTATGTATTTTGTAGAGCAGCTCTGAACATGTCTGTATACTACGGACGCCATTGCTTTGTGTGTGGGGAGATTGGAGCAAACCAATCTCACACATAAATCAATAAAAATTTTCACGGACAGCCAAGCGGCTTTGAAAGCACATAGATCTTACCGTGTAGCGACGAAACTGGTTTTAGACTGCCAAAAAAGACTCTCCTCAATAGGAGAACTCAATAGGGTATCGCTGGTCTGGATCACTAGCCATTCTGGCATGGGTGGCAATGAGAACGCGGGCATTTTTATCGGACCACAACCTTCCATTGGCATCGCGATAAGCTTTGCTAAACAAACACTAAATACCTGGACTGCAAGAAGAGCTTTAGACTTCTGACATAATATACCAGAATTGGTTCATTCAAAGGCTTTTATACATCCTTCGAAGAATGTCTCCAAAAAATGTTAGACTATAGCAGGCATGACCTACGTTGTCTAATAAGCCTTTTAACAGGCCACTGTCATCTGAATCATCATATGCTAAGACTTTGACTGTCGGAAGATCCGACTTGTCGTCTTTGTCTGGAAGATGATGGAACAGCAGAGCATATAATTTGTGCCTGCCCGCCGCGGCTCGAATCAGGTATCTGATGTTTGGTAGGGTCTCTCTCTTGCCTTCGGACCTGGAATATCATTGACCAAATAAACTAATTGGCTTTGTTAAGAAGCTGAATTTGTTTGGTGAAATCTGAATAGGTATGAGCCACAAGAGACTCTTACGAATCGCAGTGGAGGGCCTTATAGACCCACTCACCACAAACCTAACCTAACCTACTACGGACGTTAAGTTCTCACTCCAATTATAAAGAATAGAAATAACTTGGAGTAGGAAACAAGAAAAAAGGAATACACTTATATTGAAAGATTATTTATTTAATTAAGACTTCTCTATGTATGATGATGATGATGGAGTATAGTTCAACTACTGATATGAATGTGAAAGTCAGGCGAAAATCTACCAGAAGAAGACATTTTAAAGTTTTCGGATGAGGCATGTGAATGGTATATGTATAGTGTGTGAAGTGAATATTTTGGAAACATCTTCTTTATATAGTGAAAGTTGTCTTAAGTTGCTGATAACTCCTAAAAAATGTTAATGAGGTAATCCTATCAAGAACAATCCCTGTTCTGCATGATAATTATTACATACGAAAATTTCAAAATAAAAGAGCATTGACCACACCTTTAATTCTTTGTAACGGCGATGCTACTATCTAATTATTGTTGTCAGGATGATTGTCAGTTTTTATTTCATGTGATTACGTCAAGAATGCGCGTGACAGCTTCACACTGTAATTATTACAGGAACTTCTGTGGAAAAATAAACAGATGTCTGCTTGAGTTGTTTTATTTACAAATAACACTGAATTTAATTCAATTTACTTTTATAGGGAAAAAAATATTTTTATGATATGCGGGTTATATTAGAAAACTATATGTACATAATATCCCGCTATTTGTAATACACTTTTTAAAGATCTTTTAAGCAACAAAATCGTCAATAACGGTACCTTTGTACGAGCATGCGTGGAATTGCAAACCAATTTGTATAAACTTATGTTACTATTATCTCTTTTTCTAATATTATTTGTTTTAGAAACCAGAATATTGAACAGTCTTCGAATTCGTTTGAATACTTCACCAATCAATGTTGATATTGTGGCGAGGTGACCAACTCAAAGCCGGCCCTGTCCCTCGAATGTAAATTTTGGTGGCTGCGCCCCCTTCTAGAACTATCGAGTAAAACGATGTGTTTGTGCATAGGACGAGCGCGGAAGGTACTGGAATTTTCGAGAGTTGAGAAGGACTATATATACGCGGGTTTCTGAGTGCGTGAACAATTATTAGTGAAACGAAGACAAAGAGTTAGTTCACAGACAGTTTACAGAAGTTCTTAGTAATTGGACAGTGAATGAAATAGTGAAGATAAATAGTGTAATATTCAAGTGGTGAAAATAAATTAGAACTATTATACCGAGTGTAAATGAATTAGTAGATAGTAATTAGCCATAGTGTGTGTATAATTTTATACCACAAGTAAAAACTATTTAAATAAATAACAAAAACATTACATTGGTCTCAGAAGTGGGATAAAATAAATAAATAATCACGTAAAAATAGCTAAGAGACTAAGTGAGCTGAAAGTGACAGAACTAAAAGCAGAATTGGAAAATCGCAACCTGGAAACGTCCGGAAAGAATAGTGAATTAGTTGAAAGATTGAAAATAGCATTGGAAAGTGACGGATTGGATCCGGAAACATTTTTATTCAACGATTAGGCTTCCACCTTAATCTCGTCAATTTCCGCTATGAAGGACGAGATTTCTACTATGAAGAACAATATTTCTGCTAATATATAACAGAAGAAAAAAGATCGAACAAATAAAATCAAGAAAGCTAGAAGCACACCCCAAGACAGAAGATATTGGCAGTTTTGCTCGAGTCAAGGCCCCAACGTTCGACGAAAAGATGTCGTGGACCAACTATGTCGAACAGTTTGAAGCAGCCGCTAGAGCGAATAATTGGTCCGACAAGGAGAAGGCAGTGAACTTGACCATCGTGCTTCGGGGAGATGCCTTAGATGTGCTTCAGACCATACCCCTTGAAGAAACGGATGACTTTGAGCCGCTGAAGAAAAGGTTGGACATGCGATATGGTCACGAACATCTAAAACACTTGTACCAATCTCAGATGAAGGACCGAAGACAGAAACGTGACGATACTCTTCAAGAGTATGAAGTGGATATCGCCCGACTAGTTCGATTTGCTTATCCATCAGCACCGGAAAACATGATGGAGTGTCTGGGCATCCAGGCCTTTATTGATGGCTTGCTTGACCCTGATATGCAGAGGAGGCTTCGATTGGCGCATCCCAAAACATTGGTCGATGCATAAACTGCTGCTCTTGAATTTGAAGCAGCCACGAAGGCTTCTGGGTACAACAAAGTCAGGACCATTCAAGAAGAAGGTGACGAAGATAGACTTGACCAGATCGTCAACTTGATAGAAAGCATGGTAGACAAAAGGCCGAAGAAAATTAGATGCTGGAATTGTGGCGAGCTAGGGCATGTTTGCAGTTCGTGTAAGCGCCCTAGGATCCCAACAAACCAAGTACCACCGACCAAGGATCATTCCAAAGACCCTCTCATACTGATATCTTCTCTCAGCTGCCGTAACAACAGTGTATATGGGGATGGCGAAGCGAATGGCAAGAAATATACTCTGCTGATAGACACTGGAGCAACTAGAACCATTATACGGCCGGAGATAATAAAATCCAAGAAAAAGCTTCTGCCAACGAGGCTGCGACTCCGGACCGCAACAGGTGAGAGTGGCAATGTTCACGGAGAGACACTAATCCGATTGGGAATTGGTGGAGAAGAGTTCACGCATACGGAATGGACGTGATGAATCTTCATGGTTTCCAGCTAGACTATAGAAACAGAACCATTAAAGTGGGTTCCGAAGAGATATTCCTCCATCCACGGTGCTGGCAGCTGTACAGGAAGATACCATTCTACCTGCACGAAGCGAAACCATGATAGTAGCGCGGCTACAGGGAATCATGGAGGAAGGCACACCGGTTATGATGGAGCCATGGAACCATGGAACCACGACGAAGAGGTTGGTGGAGGAGTACTAATTGGAAAAGGATTGGTTACGTCAACGAAGGAGATCCCAGTACGTGCCATAAACGTGAACGATCACCCAATTACGATTAAGAAGGAAACCAGAATTGGATCCTGCGTACCAGTAACGTCTATCGTTCGTCAAACAACGACAACTGACAATTCTAATGACAGATTCGATCAGATGTTGTCAATGGCTGGCCAATTCTTGAATCGAGCTGAGAAAAGGAAAATGAGAGAATTTCTCTTGCAGTGTCGAGACCTTTTCGTACCAAAAGGAGGGAAGACTGGTAGACCTTCAGCCGTTAAACTCAAAATTGATACTGGTGATGCCAAGCCAATCAGACAATTAGCTCGAAGACTACCACGAGCGAAGAGAGAGGAAGCTGAAAGAATAATTCAAGAGATGGAGGAAGAGAAAGAACCATCCACTAGCCCTTGGGTATCACCAGTAGTGCTCGTCAAGAAAAAGCATGGAACTACCAGATTCTGCGTAGACTATCGTCAGTTAAACAACGTGACGAGGAAAGACAGCTATACTCTTCCTCGAATTGACGATACGCTAGACACTTTGGCCGACAGCAAACTGTTTTCCACCTTGGACCTTAGAGTCGGTTTATTGGCAAGTAGAAATGGACCCAAAACACAAAGAGAAAACTGCTTTTACCACCGGATCTGGATTATGGCAGTTCAACGTAATGCTATTCGGACTTTGTAATGTGCCCGCGACATTTGAAAGACTCATGAAAAATTTCTTGAGAGGGTTATCTTGGGAAATATGCCTGGTCTATTTGGACGACATCTTAGAATTGGGTAAGACATTTGAGGAACACCTGAAGAATTTTGAAGACGTATTCAAACGACTTCAAGCTGTCCAGCTAATGTTGAACCCGAAGAAATGTCAGTTATTCCGAAACCGAGTCAACTATCTGGGTCATATTGTGAGCAATGAAGGAGTGGCGGTGGATCCAGAGAAAATTGCTTCCATCAAGCAATGGCCACAACATATCGACAAACATCAAGTTAGGAGCTTCCTTGGACTTTGCACATACTATCGGAGGTTCATAAAGAAGTTTGGGGATATTGCCAAGCCACTAACTCGACCCACAGAAGAAGCCAGAACTTATCATTGGGATGAAGAATGTCAAACTGCTTTTGAAACCCTAAAGAGACGATTAACCACGGCGCCGATACTAGGATATCCGTTACCAGAGGGAGACTTCATTCTTGACACAGATGCAAGTAACGTAGGGATTGGAGGAGTGCTCTCACAGATCCAAGGAGGACAGGAGAGAGTGCTGGGACTGATCATGCAGCAGTCAAGTGGTTGATGCAGTTCAGGAATCCCGAGGGCCAGATCGCTGGATGGATTGAAAGACTTCAAGAGTTCGATTTCAACATCGAACATCGGGATGGTGTGAGCCACCGAAATGCCGACTCCCTGTCTAGACGACCGTGTTCAGCAGACTGTTCCCTCTGCAACAAGGCAGAATCTAAGGAAGCTGCAGTTTCAAGAAATACAGTAGTCAATGAAGAATGGTCACCCACCAGGATCAGAGAAGATCAGGAGAATGATCCTCACCTGAAGATGATTCGGAAAGTCGGCGATCTACCTGGCAAGAGGTGTCAAGATTTTTACCGACGCTCAAGACATATTGGGTCCAGTGGGCCTCATTTGTCCTGGAAGAAGGCCTGTTGAAACGAGTCCTTGAAAACGATGATGGTTCCGAAAATAGAAGACAGTTAGTCATCCCGAGAACGAGAGTAGCTAAGGTACTGAGGAAGTTACACGACAGTCTGGGAGTGAAGGAAACCCTTCAGCGAGTCCGTGAAAGGTTTAATTGGATGAATAGCTCCGACGATGTGAAGGACTGGTGTAAGAAGTGTACGACTTGTGCTACGAGTAATTGACCACATCGTAAGAGAAAGGCACCCATGAAGCAGTATAATGTTGGAAGCCCATTCGAAAGGATTGCTTTAGATATCGTTGGACCATTTCCGACGACCGAAAATGGTGGTAAATACATCCTGGTTGTGATGGATTATTTCACAAAGTGGATAGAAGTTTACGCGATCCCGAATCAAGAAGCCACAACTGTCGCGGATGTATTGGTGAAGGAATTCATCTGCCGATATGGAGTGCCCTTGGAAGTTCACAGCGATCAGGGAAGGAATTTCGAAATCCATGTATTCCAGGAAATTTGTGACAAGCTGGGAATGAAGAAGACCAGGACAACGGCGTTGCAACCACAGTCAGATGGAATGGTCGAGAGAATGAACAGGACCATTGGAAAATACCTGTCCAAAGTAGTTTCCAGCCACCAGAGATATTGGGACCAATATCTTTCCCTATTTGCATTGGCTTATCGATCCGCTATCAATGAGTCCACAGGCCAAACAGCTGCGAAAATCCTATTTGGACGCGAAATGAGGCTTCCTTGTGACCTGGAATTTGGTTGTCGACCTGGAGAAGATCTAGCTGGAGAAGATTATGTGATCCATTTGAGAAAAAGGATGGACGATGTGCATAAATTGGTTGGTCCGAACGAATCTCCAAGTTGCCAGCGACATAATGAAAAAACGGTACTACACGCAGGCTACAGAAGGCAGTTTCAAAGAAGGGGACAAAGTATGGTTACACAACCCGACGAGAAAAGGCTTTTCTTCACAATTACAAAAATCATGGGAGGGTCCGTACTTGATCAAGAAGAGGATCAATGACGTCATCTATCGCATAAGCAAGACCCCCAACCCAATGGAAAACCGAAAGTAGTCCACCAGAACCGACTAGCTCCATTTGAAGGAGACCATGACATAGAGGAAGGAGTGAACCATGTCCAGGAAGATTCTGACCCTGCCTTCAAAGAATTTATGGGCGCATTTGGAGATACCGGTAAAGCTAGGCTTGGCTTTTTTTCATTCTGTAGCTGACAACTTGAAGATTCGTTCGGACCAATTCATGTATACCGTCCATCCTTTTTTTCAACTGGATCACGTTATCTACTCCAGCTATATCTTCTCCAGGTCGACAACCAAATTCCAGGTCACAAAGAAGCCTCATTTGGCGTCCAAATAGGATTTTCGCAGGTGTTTGGCCTGTGGACTCATTGATGGCAGATCGATAGGCCAATGCAAATAAGGAAAGATATTGGTCCCAATCTCTCTGGTGGCTGGGAACTACTTTGGACAGGTATTTTCCAATGGTCTTGTTCATTCTCTCGACCATTCCATCTGACTGTGGATGTAACGCCGTTGTCCTGGTCTTTTTTATTCCCAGCTTGTCACAAATTTCCTGGAATACATGGATTTCGAAATTCCTTCCCTGATCGCTGTGAACTTCCAAGGGCACTCCATATCGGCAGATGAATTCCTTCACCAATACATTCGCGACAGTTGTGGCTTCTTGATTCGGGATCGCGTAAACTTGTCGGTAGGTTGTGGCCATTGCTTGAAGGGAGCAATTTTCTCTGGATCCACCGCCATTCCTTCATTGCTCACAATATGACCCAGATAGTTGACTCGGTTTTGGAATAACTGACATTTTTTCGGGTTCAACATGAGCTGGGCAGCCTGAAGTCGTTTGAATACGTCTTCCAAGTTCTTCAGATGCTCGTCAAATGTCTTCCCCAATACTACGATGTCGTCCAAATAGACCAGGCATGTTATCCAAGATAACCCTCTCAAGACATTTTTCATGAATCTCTCAAATGTCGCGGGCGCATTACAGAGTCCGAATAGCATTACGTTGAACTGCCATAATCCAGATCCGGTGGTAAAAGCAGTTTTCTCTTTGTCTTCTGGGTCCATTTCTACTTGCCAATAACCGGACTTCAGGTCCAAGGTGGAAAACAGTTTGCTGCCGGCCAAAGTGTTAAGCGTATCGTCAATTCGAGGCAGAGGATAGCTGTCTCTCTTCGTCACGTTGTTTAGCTGACGATAGTCTACGCAGAATCTGGTAGTTCCATCCTTTTTCTAGACGAGCACTACTGGAGATACCCAAGGGCTAGTGGATGGTTCTATTACTTTCTCTTCCTCCATCTCTTGAATTATTCTTTCAGCTTCCTCTCTCTTCGCTCGTGGTAGTCGTCGAGCTGATTGTCTAATTGGCTTGGCATCACCAGTATCGATTTTGTGTTTGACGGCTGATGTCCTACCAGTCTTCCCTCCTTTTGGTACGAGAAGGTCTCGATACTGCAAGAGAAATTCTCTCATTTTCCTTTTCTCAGCTCGATTCAAGGATTGCCAGCTATTGACAACATCTATTCAAATATGTCATTAGAATTGTCAGCTGTCGTTGTTTGACGAACTATGGATGTCACTGGTACGCAGGATCCAATTCTGGTTGACTTCTTGATGGTAATTGAGTAATCGTTCACGTTTATGACACGTACTGGGATCTCCTTCGCTGACGTAAACAATCCTTTTCCAATCAGTACTCCTCTACCAACCTCTTCGTCGTCGTTCCATGGCTCCATCATAACCGGTGTACCTTTCTCGATGATTGCCTGTAGCCGTGCTACTATCATGGTTTCGCTCCGTGCAGGTAGGACGGTATCTCCCTGTACAGCTGCCAACACCGTGCTGCCTTCATATGGATGGAGGAATACCTCTTCGGAACCTACTTTAATGGTTCTGTTTCTAAAGTCTAACCATTACGTCCATTCCCAGAATCACGTCTTCTTCGATGTCAGCTACGATTACCGTATGCGTGAACTTTTCTCCACCAATTCCCAATTGGATTTGAGTCTCTCCGTGAACATTGGTACTCTCACCTGTTGCGGTCAGGAGTCGCAGCCTCGTTGGCAGAAGCTTCTTCTTAGATTTTATTATCTCCGGCCGTATGATGGTTCTAGTGGCTCCAGTGTCAACCAGCAGAGTCCATTTCTGGCCATTCACTTCGCCATTCACATAGACACTATCGTTACGGCATCTGAGAGAGGCTATCAGTATGAGAGGGTCATTGGAATGATCCTGGGTAGGTGCTGCCCCCTCATGGCCGATCCGTTCTATTTTTCCTGGTTCTGGGGTTCTTGGTTTGCTGGAGCCCTAGGGCGCTTACACGAACTGCGAACATGCCCTAGCTCGCTACAATTCCAGCATCTAATCTTCTTCGGCCTTCTGTCTACCATGCTTTTTAACAAGTTGACGATCTGGTCAAGTCTATCTTCGTCACTTTCTGCTTGAATGGTCCTGACTTTGTTGTACCCCGAAGCCTTCGTAGCTGCTTCATATTCAAGAGCAGCAGTTAATGCATCGACCAATATTTTGGGATGCGCCAAACGAAGCCTCCTCTGCATATCAGGGTCAAGCAAGCCATCAATAAAGGCCTGGATGCCTAGACATTCCATCATGTTCTCCGGTGCTGATGGATAAGCAAATCGAACTAGTCGGGCGATATCCACTTTATACTCTCGAAGAGTTTCGTCACGTTTCTGCCTTCGGTTCTTCATCTGAGATTGGTACAAGTGTTCTAGATGTTCGTGACCATATCGCATGTCCAACCTCTTCTTCAGCTGCTCGAAGTCATCCGTTTCTTCAAGGGGTATCGTCTGAAGCACATCTAAGGCATCTCCCCGAAGCGCGATGGTCAAGTTCACTGCCTCCTCCTTATCGGACCAATTATTCGCTCTAGCGGCTGCTTCAAACTGTTTAACATAATTGGTCCACGACATCTTTCCATCAAACGTTGGGGCCTTGACTCGGGCAAAACTGCCAATATCTTCTGTCTTGGGGTGTGCTTCTGACTTGCATGGTTTTATTAGTTCGATCTTATTTTCTCCTGGCGTGCCTTGTGTTCTTAAATCTGCCATTCTTCTCTCTAACTCCTGGACTTTCTGGTCTATTGTTGTTATCGTATTCTCCATTCTCTCGATATCTGATTTTAGAGGCGGCAATATCATTTTTCATCGATAAGATATCGGCAGAAATATAGTTCTTCATAGTAAAACTCTTCTCGTCCATAGCGGAAATGTTAGCAGAAATATCGTTCTTCGTGGTAGAAATCTTCTCGTCCATATTAGCAGAAATTGACGAGATTAAGGTGGAAGCCTCGTCGTTAAATAAAAATGTTTCCGGGTCCAAGCCGTCAATTTCCAGTGCTATTTTCAATCTCTCAACTAATTCACTCTTCTTTCCGGACGTTTCCAACTCGCGATTTTCCAATTCTGCTTTTAGTTCCGTCACTTTCAGCTCACTTAGTCTCTTAGCCATTTTTACGTAATTATTTATTTAGATTACCCCACACCTGACACCAATGTACTTAGTCAGAACAGACAGATATAATTATAGTCAGAAGGAATAGTCGTCATCTTCAAGTGTTGCTGAAACCTTTGACGTCAGCGTCAGATAATATATACCAACCTGAAGATAGGTACAAATGGATCTGAAGTATTCGGAGAAGAAATACCCAAACGATTACTTGAAACCCCGAAATATTTGGATGATTATGTTCAGCGTTTTTCGTTCCGTTCAGTTGTAACTCAATTAGTTGAGAATTAAAGAAGGGCATGTAGTATAGATGTTAGACTCAGATTGCCGAACTCGCCCATTTGCCGAAATTAATACTCACTTCGCGATATGATCAAAGTGAAATGATCAGATGCCGACAACAGATTCTATTTCGGCATTTGTTTACTCTAATTTATACATTTCGCGAACTGAGCAATCCAGACTTGCTCAAATGCCGATTATGAATTTATTTTGGTTTAATCCTCTTCCCGACCTTTAACACAGATCAATGAATAATATCTATTCTTATCAGCTTAATATCGCTTCAAAAATCTCAAGAGTCAAACGTTTTTATAGACGCCTGTTTATGGAGTCCAACTGCCGAGTAGGTATAGTTCGAAAAAATGAAAATTATGCATTTTCGCAAAAAAAATTCGACTCTTTCTTTTTAGAAAATGCAGCATATCGAAAACTGCTTATTTCTTAATAGTACAATTGACAAAATATAAAACTAAAAATAATCATCTGCCAAAATAAATTCATAATCGGCATTTGAGCAAGTCTGAATTGCTCAGTTCGCGAAATGTATAAATTAGAGTAAACAAATGCCGAAATAGAATCTGTTGTCGGCATCTGATCATTTCACTTTGATCATATCGCGGACTGAGTATTAATTTCGGCGAATTGGCGAATTCGGCATCTGAGTCTAGCATAGACATTATATATAGTAAAATTAATACCTATTTAGAGGTATAGTAAAATTAATACCTATTTAGAGGTACCAGCCGTTTTAGTAACTTAACGTATGCGGCTTCTTGAACCATCTGAACCCGCATGAAGAAAATTAGGTTATGACCTTTGTCATGTCAAATGCTTGACATATTTCTTATTGCATTGGCGTAGTGACTTGAAATTTCATATTATCAGTGGCGGTTTGTAATAATACAAATTAATTTTATGAAATTCATAAAATTCTAAAGATGTTGACATAATAAAAGAATATAAAAGAAGCGCACTAATTTTAAAAACATTGTTTTATTAACTAGATACATAGTTTTCTTAAAAAAATATGGCAATTAGGAGTTCGATTAAGTACAAATTCTAGATTTTAAAAAAATGACAACGTGATCTTCAAGGCAAAGTTTAATTAGTTTCTAAATCAGAATAACTTTCGGAAAGTGATAGTTTATCATCGGATTCATTGGATACAGAGATCACCATAGGTTCGATGTTTAGTAGGTCCAGTTTGTTTTCTACTTCCCATGCTTCAGAAATAATTTTCTCTGTATGATTTATGTAATTCTGCCAGTGTTGTTCCGGTACATTTTTTACAACGTCATTCCATACTTTTAAGACTTCAGTAGGTGACCTTGCAGTTTTCGTAATAGCTTGGTCATAATGCCTTTTAGTTTCTGACCATACCATTTTGATGGCATTAAAATGGCAATGATAGGGTGGTAGCCTGAGAACACAATGACCATGCTCGGCAGCGTATTTGTCTAAATGATAATTTTTTTCTGGCAAAACTTGCTTTTCAATTATATTCCAAGCAGCATCCTTTAAAATGTGATCTGGAAAAGGAATATTCTTTTTTTTTGAGCCATTCTAACATGCGTGTTTTACTCCAACTTTTTCTTGGGATTTCTTCATCCAGGCGACTGTGATACGTTGCGTTATCCATTATAATTAACGATGGTTCTTCCAAGTTTACAATTAGTTGCTGTTTAAACCAATTTTCAAAATTTTCGGTGTTCATGTTATCATGGTAATCGCCTGTTTTTTTATTGCATTCAAAAATAAGCGATGCATTTGCCACAAAACCTTTTTTATTACCGGCATGAACAATTACATATCGTGTCCCACTTCCAGTTATTTTTAAATCACTGTGTTTAGTACCATCTTGCCACATTCTTCTGTCCCCGCTTTTACTAAAAACTCATGTCTCATCCAGAAAAACAGGTGTAAAGAGCTTTTCGCTTTTAGCAGCATGGTATTTGTTCAAAAATAATATTCTTTTTAATCTGACTGCAGGCATTTCCAATAAATGTTTTCTTCCATCCTGTTTTTTGAAATGAAAACCCATTTTTTTAATTCCCAAATATAACGAACCTTTGGAAATCTTAGTTTCTGGAGACTCTTCGATAAATTGCCGTAAAATAGTTTCTACTGTGATTTTATCCTTTCGCGCATACATTTTATAAATTACTTCCCTCAAACAATGCAGGGTATTTTTTGTAATTCGGGTTTTGCTCCGGGAAACGCTTGCAGACATATTTCTTCTAAATTCGAAATCTGTAGCTCTGTTTGGTTTTTCAAGATTATATAATGTGCTTTCTGGAACTTTTAGTGCTTCGGACGCTTTTTGAATTGCATTAAATCGAGATCCTAAATCGTTTTGAAAATAGTTTACTACATTAAGCATAAGTTTTTTGGATTCATCAAAATTGCCGTATATTTTTAGTTGGCATTCCTGCTAATGACAGCGACGTCATTGGCCCTGTCACCCTTCCTTATTCACTTCACTTGTTAGTATGTCGAACACATGTATGATCCAATACTTTTGTACTGATGCTTTTGGAAAAATAAAGAATTACAGAGAGGTTGTAGTCGTATCTCTGATCGTATTTTCTCTATAATACACAACATAAACTTGGCGACGAGTAATGAACCCATAGCCACAGTCTACAGTTGATAAGTCGAAGTCTCGTCAAGCCCACGTAGCCGAAGAACATGAAAAGCCGAAAACGGTCAGTTTAGTGTTTCTATCTAAAGGTTTTAAGAAGTATTTTGTCGAATTATCATGTCATTAATAGGATCTATAGAAAATTTTAATCCCAAGTCGTCAGATGTGCTCTCATACTTTGAGAGGTTAGAACAGCTTTTCTCGTGTAATGAAGTTGAAGATGGAAAAAAGGTTCCAATGCTCATCACCCTAATAGGTCAAGAAAAACGTATGTCCAGCTAAAAGATGTGCTCACACAACATTTTAACCCGAAACGCCTTGTGATAGCGGAAAGGTATTTATTTTATACCTGCCAGCAAGAAATAAATGAAAGTGTTAAAGACTATGCGGCTAGGATAAAAAATTTGTCACAGTATTGTGAGTTCGGTAATTTTCTTAATGAAGCTCTAAGAGACAGATTCGTGTGTGGAATGAAGTCTGAGGCAGCAAAAAGAAAACTGTTAACAGAGGAAAGATTAACCTATGAAAATGCTTATCGGCTAGCAGTCAGCTTTGAGGTTACCGAAGGAAATTTGAAAGTAATGGGTCCAGAGGTATCTACGGTGTCAAAATTATTTAAAAGTAAGTCCAGTAGTTTAACTTATGCCAGTAAGTCACCACCTGGCAACAGTCAAAAGGATTATAGAGATTGCTTTAGATGTCTGCGAAAACATGATCCGGAATTCTGTCCAGAAAAAAACTGGGAATGTTTTAAGTGCCACAAGAAGGGCCACACAAGTAATGTCTGTAGGAAGTCTAAAGGTGTTCCAAGGTCAGTGCATCAAATAGAAGAAGAAAATCAGTTGGAAGAGTCAGAAGAAGAAAACTCTTTAGATTTAGGTTTTATAGGCCAAATAAAAAATCAGGAAGAAAGGCCATTAAAGGTAACACTAGAAGTGGAAGGTAAGAATTTTGTATTTGAAATCGATTCAGGTGCTTGTAAAACTGTATGTCATATGTCTGAGTATAAAAATAAACTGTCTTTTTTGCCTTTAAATAAAGTTGCTTACAAGTTAAAAGTAGTGACAGGGCAGAATGTACAAATTGTAGGGGAAGTTATGGTAAATGTAAAGTTTTGTCATGAAAGTTATGTTTTGCCAATTGTTGTTGTTGATTGCGTTAATAATTTTACACCACTGTTAGGCCGAAACTGGCTAAACACTTTGTATCCTCATTGGAAAATTTTTTTTAGTAATCATACTGGGAAGGTAGATATATCACAGTCAAATAAAACTCAAAAATGTCATGTTGATAGTAAGAAAGTTGAAAGTCAAAGTAAAATTATAGTAGTAAAGCAACTGCTTGATGAAATTCCTAAACTAGTAGATGAATTGAAAACTAATTTTGCTTCTGTTTTTGAAGAAGGAAGTCATTCTTGTATAAAAAAATTTAAAGCTGAGCTTAACCTAAAAGAGGGGGCAATACCAGTGTTCCATCGTGCTTATGAAATGCCATATGCCCTAAAACCTAAAGTAGAACAAGAAATTGTTAAATTAGTAGAAAGTGGAATTTTAACCAAAGTAACTCATAGTCAGTGGGCCAGTCCTATTGTAGTAGTTGCTAAAAGAAATTCAAATGATATAAGATTATGTGTTGATTTTAAGAGAACTATTAATAAACTAATAGATATAGATCATTGTGTGCTACCCTTACCTGAAGATATTTTCGCCACACTTGGTGGTAGTAATGTCTTTGCGGTGATAGATTTAAAAGGGGCATTTCAACAACTAGAAGCCGGCGAACAATCAAAGGAGCTGCTGACAATATATACTCATCTAGGATTGTTCCGTTACAACCGTCTTACATTTGGAGTTAGTTCAGCTCCTGGAATTTTTCAGTCGGTCATGGATTCTATATTGTCCGGTTTACCAAGCACAAAGAGCTATCTTGATGATATCCTTATATCAGGTACAGATATATCAGAGTGTCACAAAAATGTCTGCCAAGTGTTGGGCAGACTAAGTAAATTCAATGTCAAAGTCAATGAGAAGAAATGTAAATTTTATGTAAGTTCTGTTGAATTCTTAGGCCATGTCCTAGACTCCAAGGGAATTTACCCCACAAAAGAAAAAATTGACTGCATAGAGAAAGCCCCATCTCCCCAAAACATAACTCAATTGAAATCATATTTAGGTCTCCTTAATTATTATGGAAAGTTTATCCCCATGTTATCTTCAACCTTAAATCCCTTATAAGATTTGTGCAGTCCTAATAAAGAATTTAATTGGTCAGAAGAGTGTGAGAATGTATTTCAATATAGTAAAACCCTATTAACGTCATCTAATGTCTTAACTATGTATAATCCAAAATACCCAATTTATGTCACCTGTGATAGTAGTGGTTATGGGGTGGGTGCAGTACTAAGCCATCACATTGATGGGCAAGATCGTCCAGTAATGTTTGTGTCCAGCACCCTATCCCAACATGAGAAAAAATACTCAAACCTAGAAAGAGAAGCTCTGGCTTTAATTTTTGGGTTAAAAAAGTTCCACAAATACATCTATGGGCGCCCCTTTACTCTTATAACAGATCATAGACCGTTAGAATTTATCTTTAACAGAAACAAAAGTATTCCAGTCACTGCTGCCTCTCGCATCACGCGTTGGGCAATCACTTTATCAGCATATAATTATAAAATTGAATATAGAAAAGCAAAATCAGTAGCTAATGCTGATGGATTGTCACGATTACCAGTTGATAAAGACACAGAAGTACCAGAATTCTTAAATTCATTCAGTTTAATAGAAAGCATTCCTATAAATATTCAAGATATAGCTAGAGCAACAAAAAAAGACTTACTTCTTCAAAAATCTATCGACTTTACACTTTCAGGGTGGCCAAAAAGTGTTAGAGATGAACAGTTAAAACCATTTTTTAATAAAAGACATGATCTAATAGTAGAATCTAACTGCTTATTAAAAGGAAATAAAATAGTAATTCCCAAGTCTATACAATCAAGTGTCCTCGCACTCTTCCATGAACAACATTTAGGTGTTGTAAAAACAAAAATGTTAATGAGGTCATATTGTTGGTGGAATAATCTATCCAATGACATTGAAAAGTTCATAGCCCAATGTGAAATTTGTCAGCAAACACAAAACTTCTCTAGTAACACTAATTTCTTAAGCTGGCCAAAAGCACCAAACAATTTTTTTAGAGTCAGTATAGATTTCTTTCACAAATTTAACAATACCTTTTTGATACTAGTTGATAACAAATCAAAGTGGATCGAAGTTGAAATTATGACTAATACTACGGCTTATGAAACAATATTAAAATTGAAGGAAATATTCTCAGTATTTGGGCTCCCGGTTGAATTATTGTCAGACAATGGTCCGCCCTTTAATGCTGATGAATTTATAAAATTTTTACAGTCAAATGGCATAAAGCCATTAAAGTCACCACCATATCACCCCCAGAGTAATGGATTGGCAGAAAAGTCAGTCCAAACAGTAAAGAAAAATTTGGAAAAAGCGCTATTTTCTGAAATGGGAGAGATAATTACCAAAAACACTATTCAATCTCGCTTATTAAATTTTCTTATGACATATCGCAACACACCTTCCATATCTACAGGGTTATCCCCTGCTCAAGCTCTCTTCAAAGTACGTCCTCGTACTCGGTTCGATTTTATTAAACCTACTTCTGATTCTATCATTACCAAGCCATCAATTAACTTTGAATTACTAAAAAATACTAAACTCTATTCGCTAAATCAACAAGTATATATCAAGAACATTCAGACAAATCTATGGCAAAAAGGAATAATTGTAGTTAAAGTATTAAGTCATTCCACATACCTTGTTCGCACTAATGATGATAGCATTAAGTTTACACATTTTAACGATATGCGTTCTAACACAGCATGTAATGATAATAACATGTTAGACTTAAATAATGAATATGTAAGTGATACTGTACCAAGTAGTTCTCCGCCAGTTGGTGTCGACCTAACTACTCCTGTTGTAAATATTAGCGTTAGTGGTGAAAATATTAATGACTGCCCTACAACTACCGAAGAAAATTTGAAAGTAAATAATAGCCCACTTAGTCCAGCCTTACAGTCTGTACCAAGTAGGAAATCAATATTTCATGCAGATACTAATACTCCTAATGTTCATTCGCGTTCTGGCAGACTTATTAAAAAACCTGTCAAACTAAACTTGTAATAATTAATATTTTAATATGTAAAAATAATAAAGAAGGGGAGGAAATGCCGTATATTTTTAGTTGGCATTCCTGCTAATGACAGCGACGTCATTGGCCCTGTCACCCTTCCTTATTCACTTCACTTGTTAGTATGTAGAACACATGTATGATCCAATACTTTTGTACTGATGCTTTTGGAAAAATAAAGAATTACAGAAAGGTTGTAGTCGTATCTCTGATCGTATTTTCTCTATAATACACAACAAGAATATCGCATTTTTATATCTTATTTTGCGTTATGACATTAACATGAAATCAAAATTTGACGTAACTTCAAAAACGTGACATCTAATAAATTAGTTACGACGTTCATTTTTGTTGGTAATTTTTTGTTTCAACCGATTTATTAATAATAAATAAGGATGGTCTTATTCTAAATGGGTATAAAATTTACTATACCAGCCGTTTTAGTAACTTAACGTATGCGGCTTCTTGAACCATCTGACATTAACATGAAATCAAAATTTGACGTAACTTCAAAAACGTGACATCTAATAAATTAGTTACGACGTTCATTTTTGTTGGTAATTTTTTGTTTAAACCGATTTATTAATAATAAATAAGGATGGTCTTATTCTAAATGGGTATAAAATTCACTATACATCAAATAGATAGAAATGGGCAGTATAAAAGTTAGTTGTCAGAATTTGAAAAGGTTTCATTAATTCATTCATTCGTTCGGGTTGTGATCAACAGCCCAGGCACTTGAACTGAATCTTTGTACCATTTCCCATGTTATTAACTTCCATTCCAGAAGCTTCGTGTCTTTTATAAAGGCCACTAGTTTGACTGGAGTGATTTTCAGTAGTTGTAATCTGTTGTATTAATAATTCCTCTCCAAAGAGCTTCCGCCTAAGTACCTTGTAAGTTCTTGCAGAAGCAGAGTATGTGAGTAGGTGTTTCATAATGGGTGTTTCACATTTTATGCACATAGGTTCACTAACTTTGCCCATTTTGTGCAGATGTTTCCTCAGGGTGCAGTGTCTAGTCACCAGGTCAGTAACTGTGTTGGAAAGGTATTGAACTCATAATATATATACCACTTAGTTTATTTAGATACATCCATCACACAAAAATTAGTTCACAACTTTTATTATAAACGTAGTGTTACATAGACATTTGCAATTGTCAAACTGACGTCCTCATTCCGTAACGTTGTATAAACAAAAAACCATGGAGACTAGATACAAGGAGAGCAGACTTGTATAGGAAAAAAAATGTCTAGATGTAAGCACTAAATAACACATAGACTAGATGGCGCGGGAGTAGCTAGAGATTTAAAATACAGAGTGAAGTATGATGACCAAGTTAACCTAACAAAATCTCCGTCTATAGTAGTGTTTATATCTATAAAAATTTTAAATAAATTAACAATAATGGAAAAAGATGTGTTGTGAAAAGTTGTCCAGCTAGATGTGAAGTGATAGAAAATATCACTTCACGTCTATTGAAAAATCTTTAACTAGACGTATACATTCTTTAGGTGGAATTTTTGAAAACATACTTTTAAAGTCGAATGAGACTAATTTGGCGTTTAATGGGATATGAACGTTTTCTAGTTTTTTAACTAAATCGATTAGTGAATTCAATCACTAATTATATCAAACGTAGGATTGAAAATACAAATTTAAAGATCTCCGACATCACAAAAACATTCTAAAAACACTTCTTAATCAAATACTTTTCTACCACACGCACAAACACACTGGTTTCTAAATTTTTTATCTTAACTTATTAAAAAAATGGACGCCATAAAACTTTGGCCCATCTTAACATCCATGAATACTTCAATAATTGGGTTTTTGAAAAAAAAATTTTTGTGATAATTCAAAAGTTATATCAAAATAAAAATTAATTTTGGAATCCACTACCGAAGACAGCTCCCAAACAAACCCGAGCGCGTGTGACGTCATAATGTTAGTTTTCACTCATTGCAGTTTATACGGAAGCACAGAATACACCAAGTGGTGGTGTATTCTTTGACAGAAGTGATAAGACTGTTGTCATTGTTAAATACTCAAATTTATATTTAAAATGTCGAACCTCAAAAGTTATCGTTCTTGTTTTGTACCATTATGTATGAATACTACAAAAGAACTCCTGACAAAATGTTTTTAAATGTTCCCGAAGATGAAAAACGTCGAAATAAATGGTTTCAAGCAGTGCACCGTGATAATATCAAAACAAAATCGAATTAATTTATTGTGAAGATCATTTGAATGTAAGTATTTCATAACACCATTGTTATTAATTATTATTTATCTAAGCATACAAATCAAATAAGTAGAGTTCAGTCAATGAATTTTTTCAACTGCACTTTAAAATCATAGTATTAAACGTAGTATTTAGAAAAATGGTTATCATAATCAGGAATATTATCAGACTTTGCCTTTATAAATCCTTTTATCGCACATAGCAAATCGGAATTAACTAACAAATCGTTTTTTAGCCGTAAATTCTCAATATTATTGTCAAGTCACGTGTAATAGCCGTAAACGCTGTACTGTTATTAAATAGCTATAACATTATGACGTCCTAACTATGGTGAGCAATCATGGCGCGTTCCTAGTCACGTGTTTTATTTTTAAATTTTATCAATTTTTAATTGTTTATAATCAATTGAAAAAAAAAACTTTTTTCAAAGTTTTTCGCATTAAATATCGATTTTGTCAATAATAAAGTTTTAAAATACTTCAAAAAAATCACTAACTATGTGTCATATTTTATTTGTTGAACTTTGTGTAAATATATTTTACTACTAAAGACAAAAATGTTTATGTTTACTGTTTTGAATATGAATACTTGCAGTTATATTTGAAATTTTTCTTAACCAACAACTTTCAAAAAATTTATGCAAATTTTTTATTAACAAAAATTTTCCTCGTTCTATTTTTGATGCACTTAAGAAAAAAAGTTTTTGATTATCTGGGATAAATTCATAATATTTGCATAAGTGGTGAGGGGGTGGTATGTATTGTTACTCCTTACGACTTCTTAAACTTTCTTTATTTATTCGATTTTAACTCCCACAATTCAATACAATTAACGTCCTACTATCAGAACACACAATTAAAATTTTCAAAACTTCGAAACTAACTAACTAATGTCAATTGTCCCGCCTTTCATACTTTTCACCAGTTCCAGGCAGTTCTCGAATTTTCGATGACATTCTAGACTTTTCGATGACAGTTCTAGATGATTCTAGATGTATGTCTGCTTCTTTTTTTTCATGGACCTCTACATATACTCAGTACAGGTCCGACGTAACAATATATTATGTCATACCATGGTTGCAATATAATGTACTTATATTAAGTTTGACGTTCATCTTCAAAACAACATAATATACACCATTATGCTGATACACATAACAACAATCATAAATTATAATCTGCCATCACATAGACTGTCTGGTACAAAAAAAATCAACAGATGCTTGAATTAGACTTCTCAACAAATCACCAGTTAATATCGAAATAGAAAATTAAATAAAGAAGTTTAATAAGACATTTAGATTTGAATTTAGAATCTACCACAGTTGAAGGATGTCTTCATTCCTCCATTTCACCTGTATGGAGGAAAAGAAAATATACTTTTGCCTCTGAATTTTTAATATATTTATATTTTTTAAATGTTCCTATTGCACTTGCTAGAGCACTCACTGTGATGAGGCTATTCTTTCAATTTATCATTGATTTTATGAATATTGGAAATAAAACTCTTTTTATTCATAATTTTTATATGTACCATTAGTGATACATTCATTTTACGGAACATATACATTTTTAATTATGATATATTATAGCAAAACAGTTCTTATATAACTTGTTTTGGTCCTTTTCTGCATTCCACTTATAGAACAAACGAGCACAACTCCTTTGAGATTGAAATAGCCCTTTTTAAAGTTTGTTTTATAAGTGATGAAAAACTGAGCGTATATTTCAACATCACTATCTTGAATTTGTCTTTCTTGGAACAAAAATTGGTTTCATTCAAGAGAAGAACTTTCTTCAGTGGATTCACTTTCAATCAGTACTTATAACTTATAACTCTTTGATGTGCTGAGAATGGTCTCAATTACTACTGCACAGTGACACATTAACCCCTGCTGAATTCTCTGTGGATTTCATGTTCACTCATTACCTATCTTTTTCGGGGCATTGTTTGTCACAACATGAATAATCAATGATTTAAGGTATTTACTTAATTACAGTTACCTGTAAATAATTGTCATATAAGTAAAGCGTGATCTAAAGACGTCAATGATTTAAGGGTACATATTTGTGCAAATATACACATAATAGAACCTAACGCAGATCTTTTGGGACTAGCATAGTCCGCTAAGTTATTTTGCATTGCCCACAATGTCTGCGCATGGAAAATTCCAAATAAATCATCATCTCAACCCGAGAACACGAAAAATAACAGCTGCTCAACCTACTGATCAGCTCCGTTTCGGCGACTATTTCGCAGACAAATGCAAAAATGTGAAAGCTTTTGGAACGAAAGCGGAAGAATTTCAAGCCACCGCCTCCACGTCAAGAAACACAACTGCTTGTACATCGAAGAAACAATGAAAAGCAGTAGCGATACGGCAGGACAAAAGACCATGGAAGTACAAGGAGAAATACAAACCACTGGGAACAAACCCAAGTTCAAAACCTTCGAGAAAAAGTGGATGCAATACCAAAGGTAATCAGGGATTTACGATGTGCAAGGAGAATATAGTATTTTCTTCATGAGTAGAGGAAAATAACTGGTAATCAACTAGTGTTAAGCTTGGACGCTTCACTATCTGGCTGGGGATTCCAATCAAAAAGCAACTAGAGGTTTTTGGGAAAAAAGAACAGCCCGAATATATAAAAACTTTGGAACTTTGCCAAAGATATAAGAAATTGCCATATTTTACTAAAAATCGATAATAAATTTGCCATTTATGTGAAAAATATAAAATGGCCATCAATTCAATTTTTCGAAAATAAAATGAAGAGAATCTATATAAATCTCTAGCATATTTTGGAAACATTTATTTCAACACATAATTCAAAGAGTAATATTGCATTCTGTACTCACAAAAATATTGGGTTTTCTTTAACAAATGCTAAAGAGAAATTAACTTTTTGACAAAAATCAAGTGTATATCAGATTAAATGTTTTCATTGTAATGCAGTTTATATCGGTGGAATCAAATTTGAAAAAAGATATAGTGAATATCTCAGTTGCTTTGGAAATAAACATCCATATTATATATTATGCAAAACTCTCAATTGAATCAAATCATCATCCCATATTAAATAATACCATTGAACTTTCTCATAGTCGTCAAAATTATCATATACATAATTTCTTAGAATCATTAGAAATTTAAAAATATACAAAAAACATGTGCAGTAAACGCTTATATATAAACAGATAGATAATCTACATTCTCCATTATTGGATTGTCTTTTAGATAGCATATGAATGTATACTTACTATAAGTGTCTGATATCTTGAATCATGGAATATCTTAATATGACATATCCTAGGTTACATACACAGAGGCGAAAATTCTGGATGATTGACCATCATGACTGATATGTCCCTGGCTTCAGGGTAATACTGCAAATTTCTTTCCGTTTTCAGCATATAGATAAAATATAAAGTGATTGTAAAATTTCAACTTTGGATAGCATAGACAAGGCATTAATGTGGCCAGTTGATATTTTTTGGAGGAAGCACATTAGATGTTTCTAGTAATACTGCCTAGTGTTTGTGTTTTGTATATAAAAATCATCTAATGTGCGATTTTTTTTCTAAATACAAGTATTAATGCTTCCTGGTTGTGCAGGATGAGCACTCATAACGGAACTAAATTTGAGGTTTTGAGGGTCTTATGACATATGACATGTGTAGAGTTTAAATGTTTAAATTATTTCGATGAATGTTATTTATTTTCGACGAGGGATTCAAGAAATACTCGAGGAACCTTCGCAGGGCATAGTTTAGTGTTGTGTTAAGTTATGTTCACCTAGTTTAGGTTGAATAGCCACGGCCAGGAGACGTCTGTCAGGGACTTGTCAGTTGTATCTAAATGTATGAGTTTTAGTTTGATTGTACTTTTATAAAGTTAAATAAAGTATATTATAATATTCTGATGTCTCTAACACAACATGGTGGCAGCGTAGTAAAAGTACCCACGTCATCTCGTAGGAAAGGTATTATATTCAAACAAATAGCATAAAAATGTCTCAGCCAGACACATCTCAGCGAAATAATGCAACTTTCGCAAGTGCTCCTGCTACTGAAAAGTTTAATTTCAGCAACCCAGCAGACTGGCCTAAATAGGAAAGGCGCTTTAAAAGATATGCTTCTGTATCTGGATTAGCTTCTAAAACCAAGGATGAGAAAATCGATATGTTGTTATATATAATGGGAGAAGAGTGAGAAGAAATAGTTGTTCAATTTCCAAATCTTCCTACTACCCTTGAAGAGATGCTTTGACTAATTACTTTATTCCACGAAGAAATGTAATTTTCGAAAGGTAACATTTTAATTCTAGAGTACAACAACCTGGTGAACAAATAGATAGTTTCATTACGTCTTTGCGTAATCTATCTGAGTACTGTGAATACGACAATTTAAGAGAAAGTTTGATTAGAGATAGAATTGTAGTGGGGATGCTGGACCGTCGAACAAGTGAACAGCTCCAGTTAATGCCGGATTTAACTTTGACAAAGGCGATATTAACTGCTAAACAAGCAGAGTTGCAGGGGAAGCAAAACTCTATTCTAAGAAATGAATCTTCACAAATGTGCGCTATATCTAATGTAAGAAATTTCATAAATAAAAATAGAGGTTTGTGGTTTCAAGCCTCACAGTAGAGATAAATGTCCAGCTCGAAATTCGGGATGCAGGAAGTGTCGAAAGCGAGGTCACTGGGATAGGGTGTGTAAAAATCCTATATCAAGCAATACAAAAAAGTCTGTCAATGCTATTGCTTATGAACAGGAGGAAGATCCAAACAATAATGAATTATTTATAGGTGTCATGGCAGCAAGTGTGGGTAATATAAATTCTGACTATAAAAACCAGTTGTTTGCAGAGATAAAAATCAAGTTTGGCACTAAACCAATTTCCTTTCTTATCGATAGTGGAGCAGATATTATTGGTATTCCGTTATCATTATTACCAGAAAGATTTGTTAATTTATTAACTCCTTGTTCAGAAATAATATCTGGTCCCGATTGGTCAAAGCTAACTGTTCTAGGTAAGATTAAATTGTCTCTCATTCATTGTAAAAAAAGCTATTCATGCTGGGTGTATGTTATCAAAGGTTTAAAACTGCCAATTTCAGGAAGACAAGGTATTGTTAACCTTGATATAATGAAAACAACAGTTTTCTTCTCTCATCTGATTTATATGTTAACTCTTTATCTGTTTCTAAAATCGATATAGGTAGAGATTTTCCCCAACTTTTAAGAGAGTTAGGAGAGTTCCGCGATGAAATAGAAATTTCTTTGAAATCCAATATTCACCCGTTTGCTCAATCAGCTCCTCGCGTAGTTCCTCTTGCTCTATTACTCAAATTAGAAAAGGAACTCGATAGATTACAAAAGTTGGAGATAATTAAGCCACTTGATTATTATACGGAATGGGTTGCACCCATTGTAGTTGTGCCTAAAGGTGATTCGGTTAGAATCTGTGGCGATTATACTCAACTTAACAAAAAACTTAACAAAAATGTACTCAGGTCTTACTTTCCCATTCCAAAGGTGGAACTATCTTTAGCTAAGTTGGTAGGCTCAAAAATATTTTCTAAACTTGACGCAAATTCAGGATTCTATCAAGTTAGATTATCAAAAAAATATCAAGTTTATACTACTTTTATTACTCCTTTCGGGAGGTTTTTATTTAAAAGATTACCTTTTGGTATATCGTGTGCTCCTGAATATTTTTCTCAAAAGTTTACAAAAATGTTTTCTCACATTAAAGTTGTTATTATCCACAGGGATGACATATTGATTCACGCTTCTTCCATAGAAGAACATGATAAAATATTAGGCAAAGTCTTATTGGTACTACAAAATGAAGGGACTACCCTAAATAAATCTAAGTGTTTGATTGGAGTGAATAAAATAAAATTTTTGGGGAACACAATTACAGATAAAGGTATTGAAATCGATTCTTCAAGAGTTTCATCTATAATTAACTTTCCAGACCCTTCTTGTAAAAAAGAGATCAACAATTTCTTGGGATGGTAAATTTTGCAGCTCGATTCATAGAAAATAAGTCAAAAATATTGGAACCAATTACTCAGTTATTAAAAAATGATGTAGTATTCATTTGGGACCAAGCCCAAAAAAATTCGTTTGCTCAAATTAAAGATTTACTTGCTCAAGCTCCTTCTTTAGCTTACTTTGATGCTCCAAAGCAAATTATAATTAGTGCAGACGCTTCTTCTTTCGGGTTGGGGTCTGTTCTCATGCAGTTTGGCGACAATGATGAAAAGGAAATAGTGGCTTATGCATCGAGAACCCTCAGCTTAACGGAAACCAAATTTGCCCATATAGAGAAGGAGGCACACTTGCGCTTACGTGGGCATGTGACAGATTTAAGGAATATATTATCGGCATTCCGGTAATTCTGGAAACTGACCATAAGCCACTACTTCAGATACTCCAATCTAAAGATATTGATGAACTGACGCCCAGACTGCAGGGATTCAGGTGAAGATTAATGAGGTATGATTATCAAGTAATTTATACTCCTGGAAAAGAACTAGTGATGGCTCACGCTCTGTCAAGAAGTCCACTAGAACATCAAAATTTGACTGAAGAACTTTCATCTGAAGTAGAGGCTCATGTCAGTTTAATAATAAAAAATCTTCCAGTAAAAGATGAATTTTTGAAAAAAATTATAAAAGAGCAGTCGGTAGATCCAATCTGTGATAAATTAAAAGAATATACGTTGTCTGGGTGGCCAGAAAAAAGTAATATTTCTAGTGAAATAGTTCCCTACTTTCAATTTAGATTTGATTTTTCTATTGTGGATGATTTGTTTTTGAGAAGTTCACGTATTGTAATTCCTCGTCCTTTACAGTTTCAAGTCTTAAACTTTATTGTCTCCGGTCATCAGGGAATTGTCGCGAAAGATCTAAACAATCCGTATGGTGGATTGGACTTCCGACACAAATTGAAAATCTAGTTAGGGCATGTCCAAATTGTGTTGAAGAAAGAATTCCAAGTGAGGAGAGACAATTCACAAACAGCCTATACCATCGCGTCCATGGCAAATTATTGGGGTAGATTTGTTCAAATATAAAACTTGGTATCTGATCGTTACTGATCAATATTCTAGATCTTTTGAAATTTTACCTTTATCTAAATTCACAGAATTGGAAATTATTTTAAAAATGAAAGAGCTATTCGCGAGGTATGGTATTCCGGATGTGGTTAGATCTGACAATGGTCCTCAGTTCCATACAGAATTTAAAAAATTTGCGAGTAAATTTAATTTTGAACATACAACGACTAGCCCTTACTTCCCCCAATCCAATGGGGCTGTTGAAGCTGCGGTGAAAATGGCAAAAACGTTGTTAAAAAAAAACGAGGATATTCAACTGGCTTTGCTCGCCTATCGTTCTACGCCTTTGGAGTGTGGTTTTAGTCCCTCTGTATTGTTCATGTCTAGAAAAATTAAATCCCTTGTTACTATATTACCTAGTAAATTAGCAGAAGTTGTAGATACAAAGAGACAATTTACAGACAAAGAGGAAAAGTCAAAAAACAAACAAGAGGAAATCTATAATAATAGACATAGAGCTAAAGATTTAGAAATTTTACAAAAAAATTTGGAAATCGGTTGACCCTAAAAGCCATCCCTGCAACTTCCCGCTAAATTCAATTTTCAAACGCATGCGATTTTGTCGCTAGTTGCGATTTTTGTGTTATTTCGAGCTCTCCGAGCTCGAAGATAAAGCTATTCGATGCTTTTGAGCTCTTCGAGCTCAAAAGTCTTATCAAAGTTCGATGAAACACGATTTTTTTAATTTTCAAACTGCTATAACTTTTGGATGAATTGACCGATTTTCACGCGGTTGGCGGCGATCGCTGTAGTTTTTTGAGCTCTATAAAAAAGTTCCAACAAAAAAATTTATCTGATTAAACATTTCGGATTTAGACTTTTTTTTCACTTTTTTTCGAATTTCTCGAAATCTACCTGTCCGAATTGGTTCCAACTTACAGGAAATCTAAGTTTGGCGAAGCGTTTTCGAATGACACCAACTGCAATCAAATCGGTCAAGCCGTTCAGAAGTTATAAGAGGTTTACATATATACATACATACATACATACATACATACATACATACATACATACATACATACATACATACATACATACATACATACATACATACATACATACATACATACATACATACATACATACATACATACATACATACATACATACATACATACATACATACATACATACATACATACATACATACATACATACATACATACATACATACATACATACATACATACATACATACATACATACATACATACATACATACATACATACATACATACATACATACATACATACATACATACATACATACATACATACATACATACATACATACATACATACATACATACATACATACATACATACATACATACATACATACATACATACATACATACATACATACATACATACATACATACATACATACATACATACATACATACATACATACATACATACATACATACATACATACATACATACATACATACATACATACATACATACATACATACATACATACATACATACATACATACATACATACATACATACATACATACATACATACATACATACATACATACATACATACATACATACATACATACATACATACATACATACATACATACATACATACATACATACATACATACATACATACATACATACATACATACATACATACATGCATACATACATACATACATACATACATACATACATACATACATACATACATACATACATACATACATACATACATACATACATACATACATACATACATACATACATACATACATACATACATACATACATACATACATACATACATACATACATACATACATACATACATACATTCATACATACATACATACATACATACATACATACATACATTCATACATACATACATACATACATACATACATACATACATACATACATACATACATACATACATACATACATACATACATACATACATACATACATACATACATACATACATACATACATACATACATACATACATACATACATACATACATACATACATACATACATACATACATACATACATACATACATACATACATACATACATACATACATACATACATACATACATACATACATACATACATACATACATACATACATACATACATACATACATACATACATACATACATACATACATACATACATACATACATACATACATACATACATACATACATACATTATTGAGAGGGGTCAAGAACCGCGTTCGTATATTGTTCAGGCCGGAAATGGCACATATCGCCGAAATAGGTGGTCCTTAATTAAAGCTCCTTCTAGGTCAGAGACCCAACCAGAATCAATAGTTAGTTTTGAAGGGGACGGTTATGAAAGCCAAGAGCTAAGAAATGATACCATTAATATAGTACTGGTAGTCAGCAAATAAAAACCAGTGTGACGGATCCCTCAATTGAAAAGGACGAAAATGCATTAATTCCTTCCCCTAGTTCTAGTTCCGAAGGCAGTAATAGTGTCAAGCCCAAAAGAGTTTCTAGAAAACCATTCTGGATGACTGACTATGTTACTAATTAATGTTGAGGCTGTAGTTATTCACCCCATCCTTTGATAAAGAAAGGGAGATGTTGTGTTAAGTTAAGTTCACCTAGGTTAGGTTGAATAGCCACGGCCAGGAGAATTCTGTCAGGGACTTGTCAGTTGTATCTAAACGTATGAGTTTTAGTTTGATTGTACTTTTATAAAGTTAAATAAAGTATATTATAATATTCTGGTGTCTCTAACACAACAAACCTTCGCAGGGCATAGTTTAGGACAAAGACCGATTCCACAGTATCATTTGAATATACATACAAACCTATGAATATTATCAGTAAATGTGTGCGAATAAATGTTCAAATAAATATTTATTGGATGTCAAAGATGATAGTTTAATACTATTATAACGCTTTACAAAGTTTTTGAAAAATATTTTTCAAAGAACAGAGACCGTTCACTAAGAAGCAACGACTACTTCTCGGGCTATATGCCCCGACAGACATTGGATTACACTTCTAAGTTAATTCTGGTTTGTAATTAGAAGGGACAACATCACTTGTAGACCGGTTCCGGCGTATTTACACCTCATCAGTATAAGGTGGATGACATCCGTCCAGAAGCCCCGAGAGGAGCCCTATTTTCTTTTCCCATAAATTGCGACGTTGCCAAGCTGGTGCGTAAAATATGAAGTTTTTACGAAAATTGCTGCACTAAGTAAACGTTAACAAGTATAAGCAACTCAACTTATTTGCTAGGTACGAAGGTGAAGGATGGCTGAAATGTCTGAACAGAGTAGAAGTGTCGTTTAGGGTTCGTGGTATTTTTTGTATAAGCATTAATTCAGGAGATTTCGATTAGCAAAAACTTCACTTTTTAAAATGGACCACCAAGTATATTATTTCACCATCTTTTAAAACTATTTTAGTCCTTCAAATTATGTCTGTATAATGTACTCTCTAAAATTGATGGTTTTGAGGAAAATTGCATTTTTAGTTTATGACTTAAAAATATTCATATTTTTAACAGATTTGCTTTGAACGTGGAGATTAAAATACTTCTATTTTCGTTAATTTTATGTGACAAAATCAAACCAGTCATTTTCTACCATTAAAAACTGTAATAAAATAAATAGGATATCCACAAAACTAAATTGAGCAGAAATAACCTTACCAACAAATGAAATGAAAATATCCATAGTTTTAACAAGTAACCGGTGAATTTGACGTTTTCGCATTTTAAGTCAGAGTGATTAGTTATTATCTAGACGTGTTTTAAATGTGTAACTGTTCAGAACGATAAAGCAAGTAAAATCATGAGTTCTACGATAGAAGAACTGACAGATGTGATTTTTGTACTGGGTGCCAGTGATAAAAACTATTAACTCGCACAAAGGACTTATCAACAGAAATATCCAGATAAAAGACAGCCAAGAAAAGAAACATTGGAAAATGTGCTTCAACGATTAGCCAGAACTGGCAATGTAATTTACGAAATTGCGAAAGGTTAGACTGCAATGTAAGAGGACAATGAGATGACTGTAATGTTAAAAGTTATGGAAGATCCTCATATCTCGGGAAATAACAAGAAAACCTACATAAGTCGTACTGTCGTCCAAAAAATTCTATCTAGGAACAAAATGCATCCTTACCATATACAGTGAATGCAGGAACTATTGGCTGATTATTATGAAAAGCGGATAACCTTCTGTGAGTGGGCTCAACAACAAATTGAGCAAAACAGAGATTTTTTCAATTTTGTATTATTTGCCGATGAAGCAACTTTTCATAAAAATGGATTTGTGAATAGACGCAATTTCCATTATTATGCAACAGATCAAACGCATTGTTTACGTACTATCAGTCAAACAAGGTGATGATTAAATGTATGGGGTGGAATAATTGGGAATCATGACATAGGCCCATATTTCTTTGGAGAAACTGTTAATGGGCAAGTTTATTTAAATTTCTTACAAAACGAATTACCCCAACTACCTCATATTTACCTGCTCAATGCTCATGTTAGGCGGCGAATGTGGGGCACCAGTTCACCATACCCACCTGATCAATGCAGATTTAAATAATTAATTTCCCAGACGATGGATAAGTAGAGGAGGACCACCTCGTTCACCAGAACTTACAAACATAGATTTATTTGTCGGGTTACGTCAATGAACAAGTATATAAAACAACCGCGACTACTTAGGAAGACATGAAGAACAGAATTAGAGAGGTAAACAGAACTATTGACGATATGTTACATCGTGCTATTAGAGCTTTTGAAGATCGCATACATTATTGTATGGAAGTAAATGTTGGTCATTTTGAACATTTAATAAAATAGTTATCTAACGCTTTTAGTTGTTTCTTATGTGTTGTTAGTTATTTTTGTTTATTTTGAGTTTTGTAGATACTTTATTTACTTTATCACAGTTTTTAAAGGTAGAAAATGACGATTTTGTCACATAAAACTAACGAAAATAGAAGTATTTTAAACTTCACATTCAAAGCAAACTTGTTAAAAAATCATAAACTAAAAATGCAAATTTCTTCAAAACAATCAATTCCAGAGAGTACAATATACGGACATAATTTGAAGGGGATAAAATAGTTTCACAAAATGGTAGAATGATAAACTGGGTGTTCCATTCGAGAAAATGAAGTTTTTGCTAATTGATATCTCTAGAATTAATGCTTATCCAAAAAATACCCCGGACCCCAAACGACACTTATACTCTTTTCAGACATTTCAGCCATTCTTTACCTACCAAATGAGTTTAGTTGCTTATCACTGTTAACGTTAACTAAGCAGCATTTATAGTGCACCAATTTTCGTAAAATCTTCATATTTTTTTTCGCACCAGCTTGGCAACGTCACAGTTTATGGAAAAAAAGATAGGGTGAGATGCAGAATTTCACGCTGAATTCAATGGTAAACAAAAATACAGTGTGTACTATTGAAAAAAAAAGTAAACTTCATGTTGTCTCGCTTAGGCTGAACACCCAGTATATCTCAAAATATTTTAGAAATGTGTATCGGCGCAAATACAACAACTTTTATTCAAAATAATTCTTTGTATTTATTATCCTAAGTAAGTTATTGCTTTTCCACACATTAATGGGCCACTCTGTATATTCCGGGTTGGATTGTATCTCTTTTATAAAAAATTGACGACTTCAGATCCTTATAAGAGTATAGGCAAACCATATCATAAATTTATTTTCCTGTGTACCAAAGCACTGAACAAAAAATAGTTATGAGTTTGATTTTTCGCTAAATAATATATAGTGTGTCCATTTAGTGCGGCATTATTCTCTTACGGCGTTATTTGAAATGCGATTCAAAAATCACTTGAGACCACAATGTAACACGAATTAAGCTACATTTTAACATTATTTTGGCTTCTACACAGTGTTCCAAAAAAAGGATGCAACAGAAATAATTTTTTTAATGAAATGGTGGGGATATTTTGGCACTTTCTGAATCACCATCGAGGTCTATATTACTATACTCTGTCCATCCAAGCAACGGAGTATTCCAAAACAGTATCATGCATAGTGCACGTGATCTCTTAGACAAGGTAGCTTGTACAGAGGCAGTGGACTCTGCCAGCCGATTGCAGTTAAATCCGATTGGCCAGCGTAGGGAGGCATATTTATTTTAGCCAATAGATGCGAAGGAACATGGTGATCATACTTCAATCACGCATCTATAGTTGTTTGGGTCGCTCTGTTTGTTGGATGGTTATACTTTAGTTAATTTTTATTTGAATATCCTACGTAAAAATTTATCACTTTACAAACATTTCGAACATTTACTTTGATATATTTTCACAATTCACACCACGTAGCAGTAAGATAGTTCTAGATTTATTTGAAATTTACTTTATATAATGACTTTCTAGCTATGCAGTTTTATTTCCAGATTCAAATTATTCGAGGTACTTCTTTGTTTCAAACGACTATGTACCTGTTTGTTAGACTTAAGGGTGATAGTGTTACAGATCTGAGCTGAGCAAGTGGTAAAAACAGTATTTGCCTGATGTACTTGGTAATTTCAATATTTTTTCATAGCCTACTGTACTTAAGTGAATGTGAATTTGATCGATTTACAAATTAGCCTTGATTTGAGAAATCTGCCAGAGTTGGTTATCATCTATAAGTATTGTTGAAAAGGGAATTGAATGGGACTTCCAAATATGCAATAATATGTCATATTTAAGAATTTTGAAAAAATTTACTTAGAAAATTTGAAACTTTTGCATTAAATTTTGGGTACCCTGTATGATTGAAATCAAATATACTTCTATCGATGTTTTTCTGGTCATTACGTTAGCCTATGTTCAAAATTGTATTCAAATCACTTAACAGATGTCTTTTGTATGTCGGTTTAAATGAGGTAATGTAAAATGATAAATTTTTACGAATTTCGTAGTAACTTGGCAATGTTGTATAGGACAGTGAAAAAAACTAATCAGTAATGTAGACCTCGATGGTCATTCAGTAGTTGCTAAAATATCCCCACCATTCCATTTAATAAAAAATATAATTCGGTTGCATTTTTTTTAGAACACTATAGGAGCCAAAATAACTTTAAAATGTAGATTAACTGGTGTTATCTTCAGGTCCCAAGTGATTTTTGAATCGCATTTCAAATAACGCCATGAGAGAATAATGCCGCACGAAATGGTCACACATTTCACTGAATTCTGAAAGCTTTGTTTACGTTAAAAAATTATTGGATACAAATGTGGATGTGTCACTAGGTTGTTCATTAAATTCCCTGTAATAATTTGGGTTATGTATTATAAAAGTGAAGATGAAGCGAAAAAGATATTTAAGCGAATTGATCTGGTATTCACAAAAGTATAAATACATTTTTTAACTGACTACGCTTTTTGACGTATCGGAAAATTGAAAACGGTAGGTACAACAGTGTTTTTATCTTCTTTTATTATGATAAATATCACTTACCTTTAGCACTCAACAGACTGTGCATTGTTCTTGAATAAAAAAAGATTATTCGGACATTCGTCAACTTCTGCAAACAGTAACGATTCGCTTCGGGTCATTGATTGATTGTCCGCCCGAGTTTGCTACTTAACATGCGGTTCTACACATTATTAGCGGCTATCTCTAGGCATCGATACTTAGCTTGGTGGTCCCATCCTTCTTGCATTTGTCGGTATGGCTCTCTCTATGACTTTTCTCTAATTGCTTCAACTTCCTATGTTTCTTGTTGTTTTTCTAGTTATGCATAGGCTGGCGTTTATACCGAGAAACAACTTTCTGCTTGTTGGAGGCAAATAGTCGAATATTTTCACCTTATGGTTTTAAAGAGTGCTCACATAGGTAGATAGATAGATAGATAGATAGATAGATAGATAGATAGTTAAAATCTCTACAATTATATGAGAACAATGTATCAACCTAATTGCAATGATGAAATAAATATTAGTTATTCATTTATAATAAAGGCTCTGAGCTTTAAAACATTTCAAATATAGCTAGCAATTGCTTTAGCTGAATTTATTGTAATATTATTTAGTGAATCAGCTGCAACATTGATGTCGGCTAGGTAGCTTAAGGTGGATTGTTTCATACAACAATATATTGGACAATCAAAAAGTATATGCTCAATCGTTTATAACTCCTTTTGGTTACAAATAGTGTAGATTTCATTAGGGTTAATCTGATAGGTACAACCTTTGTATGTAAACTTTGAGGAGTATGTATTACATAACCGAAGTTGCGCGATAGTTCTTGTAATTTGGATGGGCATTTTTAGGCACAGATATTTTTGTCGTGACGCAGATACTGTTAACTGTTTATATATGAAAAGGAAGGACTGTTGGTAGAGAGAAATATCTAATTCTAAAAGTTTATTTTTAAATTTAAGTAAGAGAGATTTTCTATTAATCTGTAAAAAGCGAAGGGAGAGATTATTCCAAGTAAGATTGGTATCAATGAAAGTGAAAAGTGCTTTTACCTGAGCTGCCCAGTTGTACTTGCTATCACATTTCATCAGATGCAATTGACGGAAGAAGCACACTTTGGGGTAACGAAAGAATCATAAGAATTTTCGTTAACCAGTTTAACGTCCATTTAAATATGTTATATAAAATTTTGCTTCTACCGCACTCTACTCTAACTATATAGCTGGGTGTTGACACTGGTAACATAAGGACACGTTTTAAATATTGAACTTGGACTTGCTCAACAATATCAGCATAACGAAGTGCCCGAACAGAAATACAGTTGGACATTGTGCTTGTAACTAGTGCGTCAAAAAGTTGTAACCTTGTTTGCATGCAGTCAATTTTGAGTTTGGATAAAACAGATAAGAGAGCTCACATTGCTTGTTTTGCCTTCGCGCTACTCTTATCTGCCATTTCATGGAATAAAGATGAGGAGGTAAAAGTAACACCAAGGTAATTGTAGGTGTTAGTTAACTCAATGTGGTGGTGTTTGAATGTGAATTTAATTTTATTTTTTACGTTACAATGACCTCTAGAAAAACACATTATTTTGGTTTTGACATTGTTGACGGTAACAATGTGTGCAATATTGCTTTAAGATTTTTAATTTTCGTGACATATCGATCTCAGAGTGACCTAAAATACCAGATCGTCGGCATATAAGAGCATAAGAATTTCATTTACGTTATCAACGTTGATACATTTGGCTCCACGGTTTTTAAAAAAGTCTTCGATGTCCGCTAGAAATAAGGCAAATAGCAAGGGGCTGAGTACTTGACCCTGTAACACTCCTTCGCAAATGTTAAAGGATTTAGTGTACTGTTCGTCAGACTTAACCCGAAAAGTAGCGTTAGAATAAAAAGATTTAAGTAGAAGTACAATTTTAGAACTTATACCTAGAGCAAAAAGTTTGGACCAGAGTAACGAATGATTAATACAATCAAAAGCCCATTTAAAATCAACAAATAACACAAATATCTTGGACTTTTTAAGTCGTAGACGAAATTGAATGAGAGATGTGAGAGTATAGACATTATCGTAGCAGCCACGTTCTTTACGAAAACCAGATTGGGATTCGGGAAGTATCTTAAAAGTTTCTACCCAGCTAACTAAACGGTTAAAGGACCTTTTTTGTGAAGCATTTTTAGAGTGATTTCCGACCACCCATTAGGAAAAGTAGAAGTGTTGAAGATAGAGTTGAAAAATGAGTTAAGATATAAGATCCAATTATTTGGTAAGTATTTAAAAAACTCGTAAGGTATGTTATCAGGTCCTGGAGCTTTATTACTTTTGCAAGAGTCTAAAGCTGAATAAATTTCATCGGTGGTTATATGATTATCAAAATATGGACTCCTCGCATCAAAGAATAAAGTTTGGTCAACTAATCCGACCCCAGTTATTTCGGAATAAAAGGTTTCCCATGTTGCTGTAGGTAATGACAAGTAACTATTTGGATGATTCCTAGCTTTTTTTATATAGAACCAAAACGTTTTTGAATCAGTAGAGTTAGAGATGTTACCAATAATATTCCGTTGAAATTCATATTTCTTTTTTCTTAGTAATTTTTTATACTCTGATTTAATAGTTATGTAATTATTTTTAGTTTCAGTAGAAAAATTATTTTCTTGGCAAATTTTAAGTACGCTTTTAACTGATTTCCTTAGATCTTTACACTGACGATTATACCAAGGTTTGTTTTCACTAGGTTTGTTAGAAACGATTGTTCTCTTTGACAGCCCAAGATTATCAGCAGTTTTATAAATATTATCTAATAAATTTCTGTTTGCCATCTCAATATCATGAATTTACTGTTTGGACCCTTACTTTGTGGAATCTACTCATATTAATGTTATAAATGAAACTAACTGTTTCTAATTAATTCCACTATTTTTTAATTAAATAGTGGAATTAATTAGAAACAGTTAGTTTCATTTATAACATTAATCGATATCATGAATTACATGTACTCCCATCGAATTTTGCATGGTTAGTTTATAGGCCAAAACTGAGGGTTCGTTTAGTTTTAGAATAACAGCTTCATGTTTTACTGAAGATTTTTCCATTCATACAAGATAAGTTTGATTTAAATAATATGAGATTGGAAAGTGATCTGAAAAAGTCGGTGTTGAGTTTACATAAATATCATTAATAAAAGACGAATGCGAGCTGTTAACCCAAACTAAGTCTATTGTACTTCTACCCATAGGGCCCGTAAAAGTAAATTTTGCTGGGCGATCAGAAATACTTCTACCATTTAACAGACAGAAACCGTTAAAATTCATGAAATCGAGAAGGCTTCGGCCTTTTGCGTTAATTACAGAGTCTAAGCTTTCTCTGTTGCCATAAAAATTTGTATTTTCAAATATTTCAGGAGGCGATGTGTCGTAATCTGAAACACGGGAGTTAAAGTCACCTCCAATAATTATCGGCGTATCATTAAATTTTTCTAGGATATCAGATAAAACCTCCTGAAATAGTGCGAGTAAATATGTAATATTCAACCTAGGATTAAAGTAAACATTACAGACCACAAATTTATACTTATCGCTAGATATTAAACAAAAAATCCACCAAGGTGATTTATCAATACAGACAGAGTGCATTGCGGGATTACACACAATTGATAAACCACCACTGGCTCTGCCAAAGGATTTTTCTTTTATGGCAACTGAGTTGGCGCATAAATATGAAGATAAATAATTTGAAAATTTTGTATTTTCTTTTACATGCCATGTTTCTGATAAGCAAAGAATGGATATATCTTTTAAATCACTTAAAAATTCATTAACACTATATAATACCTTGAGAGTTCCAAAAAACAATATGAATTGATTGCTAATTGTTTTGTTTAGATGTGGTCGGTTTTGTTTTACAACTTTTAGGCCAGGTTCTCGAATAGGTGAAGACTCCTTCCTCATCACGATCTCTTTTGCTCGTTTGTATTTGAATGATTTTTGGGGTCCCATAAACGTATTTAATCGTGAGGTTTTGTTCAGTCTTAGAACGCAAGTCTAGTTCTGTACGTAAATCATTTAGATGTTGCCGCTGTTAAGGTGTCATATCAGAAGTGATTTTTACTGAAGAGTAAAAATCACGAGGAATTTTCTTCTTGTTTCTCAAGACATCAAAGGCAGCTTCATACTGCCTATGCTCTTGAGTTGATTGTTTTTAAAAGTATGATGAAAATATAAACAGTAAATCATAAGTACAATTATAAAACGTCCATAATATTGTTTATAAACACAAATTGTAAGGGTTGAAACAATTGAATTGACAAATTGTTAGGTTCTTATTGTGTAGACATTATTAAATCTGATGGCTTGATAATTATAAATTTAATACACATGGATAATAAATTGGGAAAAGTATGATATAAAAGTTACATACAAATAAATTGTGCCCTCGAAGTTTAGAAAGCATGGAGCATTATTATTAATTGTTCACCTTTCGTCCGTGAAAAAAAAATTGCGGCTGAACGTCACCCTAATGCTTGACTGGGTTCATGAAAATTGACGGTTTTTGAGATTTAAGTGGAACTTGACTTCTCAGTGGCAAATTCGCCTCAAAAAGGTGTCAAGTGGCTTCCGGAATATTAACGTTACAAAAATCTCGGGGAGAACTTGCATTTTTTCTTTTCCAAATATTAGATTTAGACTTATTTTAACGCTTGAATGTCTACATACTTAAAAATGGTCATCTATCATCAAACATATTCAAATTAACAAAAAAATCTTTTTTAATATAATTTTTTTCATTAAAAATATTCAGCTCCTATTTGTTTCAACGATAGATTGAATTTTAATGACAGTATTTGTTTCAATGTGATATTACTGAATTGTTTTACTTACATAAATTGGCGGAAACCAAATTTATAACTTGTTTTCAATGTATGCATGGTTACTTTCATTAAATGATGTAATGAAATATTCATATTAAAAAGGTACTTGGAATAGGTATTTAATTTATTGATTGATTATTCCTCTACATCGAATCCAGGTTTCGAGTTCTCGGCACCTCTGCCTTCGCGATTATTATCTTGTGCCCTGGAACCCACTTAAGCATTACCTTATTGTTGTTGGTCAGGGTTAAGAGTTTTTATAGGCAGTCCTAAATCAGTCTAGATCTGATCTAGTGGCATACTAAAGATTTCAGTGCTGCCTTACAGTCAGAGATATGAATCTCTTGGAGTCTATGATCCCTTTCAATGCTCATTTACAAACATGTACATAGAGTAGATTGCCGCCTGCAATACAGATTCGACCTTTCTCCAAGACTCGTAAGCGTTGCACCTTGGCTTAACACTATGGACTCCAATTCCTGTTTTTCTGTCAGTTTTGAATCCCGTCAGATCCCAAGTGCAAGTTTCCACTAATAAAGCATTTAATCTCGTGAATGAAATATGAGATGAAATATTAAGAGGCCAGTCGAGCTCTTTTTTTGCAATCATTCAGTTGTGTGAATGTATTTGAATTAATGTATATCTATTAGAGAAAAACTGTTAACAAGAAAAACACAATCAGCAGTGGTCATGAAATAGCTGGGTGAATAAATGATTTCGTATATCTTTGCAACACTTTTTAAAGGGAGAGCCAGTGGAATTTTTTTTTCACAGTTATTTTATGGTTAATATTCAAATGTGAGCAGTGGTTCCGCGGGTGGCGCGCAATTCAAACAGGTTTTTCATGCATGTACCTTGCTTCAAAATACTTATGATATGGCACAAAATAATAATCTCCAATTAATACTATTGGCGGACTGTATGATAATTTATTCTTACCTTATGCACACCGGCAGGTTTGTATATCCTTAAATCTTCGGTGAAATAGCTATAGGGTAAGATAGAGGAGGGAAAAAAGGTAATTAATTTCACCTGCCACCATAATCAATTACAATAAAACAAAATGATAACCGGTTGGGCGATAACTACATGTGACGGATTTTAAACAATGTTCTCCTTGCTAGGTACGAATATCTACTACTAACTGTTTCCACGACCAAAATGATACTATATACTAGAAGCCCTATTTGGACTTAATTTTCACTATATCTACTAATAGGCAATACTAAATACACGCAAAATGTCTGATAAAAATGATAAATACGCCAAAATAACTTATATGAAGCGATAAACAATTATGCCAGATCTCTTCGAGGTAAAGAAAAAACAAAAGGAAATTTTAAGCAATTCACTATACACTTTACTTGCACAATTTTGATGTAAATTATTGATAAAAGTTAGCGCCAGACGATATTGAAGTGCGCGCGACCCAACACGAAGAAAAAAAATAGATTGAGAACTCATTCCATTAGAAAAATTTTTTTTCCCTCAAAACTTCTTGTTTATTTCCAATATTTTTTGTAATCGATATTTGATGGAAAACATTGAACTTTTTGGGTTGATATTTATTGAAGGAACTAATTCTATTCACATGACCTTAAAAAAATGTTATAACAATATTTAAATATGTTTAATTCAATTGAATTAAAAACTATGAAAATTTTGTAATAATTATTCATTTAACTCGTTATGGTTATTTACAAAAATGTCTCTCATGCTAATTATGTACTTATATCTTCGTTTTTCGAAATGTTTTCCGACATCATTAACTGCTTCATTAGTGTTATCATTTTCGTCATTATCATCATAATAATTCATCGCAGCTTCCACATCATCTCATCTGTTGGAATAATATACAAGAC
Organism: Lochmaea crataegi; assembly: GCA_947563755.1. Classification (NCBI taxonomy): domain Eukaryota; kingdom Metazoa; phylum Arthropoda; class Insecta; order Coleoptera; family Chrysomelidae; genus Lochmaea; species Lochmaea crataegi. The sequence continues at coordinate 37,711,488 of OX387429.1, forward strand.
GCTCATTATTCATTTATTTCCTTTTTTTTTGTTCATCTGTCCACTTTGAAAACATATTATTTTTAAATCTTTGTATCATTTGACTAATCAATTCAAAAGGAAATAATATTCATAAAAATGGAAATCATTCATTTTCAATATTATCTGAAATATTGGAATGAACAAGTTGTTTTTGCCCTTTTATTTTCAATGACATTTATTTATTACTTTCACATACCTTCATTGGAATCATTTGATATCGTTCATGGAAATTGATCTACTTCAAATCACACAATATTCATATTTATTATCAATCTCAATCCAGCCATGGTTGATAGGATTTAAAATTGTGAGATAGTCTGGAACAGCATTTATCCATACACTGGTTATGTACTGTTACCTTAAAAACTGATACTTCATAATATATGGTGGTAACAATGAAACTTCATTGCTTTTGATTTTTTTTTTCAAATTTATCGTTGAACATCGTAAGTTTAGTTTCAGTTGCATTGGGAACACCAGATAAACTGCGAATAATTTGCACATCAGCTGGAATATTTGGGCTTCTATTACCTCATCGGAAAAATACTGGGCTACTATCACAACCTCTGGAACCATGAAAGGCAGATAGCGCTTTTGAAAAAGATTCACCTAAAATTTTGTACAGTTAAAGCGATTTCTACAAGTCAACAACATTAGTATCGTAGCTTCTAATTGTAATATTTGCGTAGTATATGTTGCAAACATGATAACTGTTTATCTTGTCAGCTTTCTCACAGCTCTTACAAATAAATCCGTTGTTCAATTGCTTTATAGCCTTTATAGCCGGATTCTTTGTCGGAAGATCAAGCAAGCAAATTAACTGGACCAGAGAAAGTGCGGGCCTCAGTTTTATTGGACAAGGGATATGGTGAAAGTTATGGTTGTTAGACAAATTATACACTATATTTTTAAATTAAGCGATAATAACATGAAAAGAAAAAAAAATGTGAAGAATTTTATCAACACTTCAATATGATCAAATAATTATTTCAAAACAAGGATTATGCATAAAAAACCTACTTGACTTTTTAAATTTTAACCTTTTCGCAACGCCCTTGTTGCCACGACATGTTGAAACTGTTCAAAAAACGAATACTAACACTGAAAAATTACGAATATTATAAATCATAGATGGGCATCATAGATATTTCAGGTCTCAGTAATATACGTACAATTATTAAAAATATAAATCTCATGGTAATTGGATGATTTTAATTAAAAAATATATGAGAAGTGAAATTTGGTTTTTATTTCATTTCTCCGAAAAATTTGGAATCTTACTAATCTTCAAATGAAACATTTCATCTTTTTTTATGCGCCCGTACCACAATAGAACTTAATTTGTAAAAATTGTCAAATAATTCTTTTCTTTCCATTATCTCTATAAGAGTTTTTCAGAAACCATCAATTTTTTTTGGAAATATTGCTTAGCGAAACTGAGTGTTTAACATTTTATTAATGTATTCTCGGTTTATTGTTGTAGTTTCTCAGATTTCTTTCCCTTCTTATATCTTGTTCCATTAAATTAGGTCTTCGGATAAGACATCAGAGTCTTTTAATCACCAGGTCTCAAAAAATTTGGTTTTATTAAGAAAAAAAAGATTTTACCACCCACACACTCCCGTTAATAGTTATTGAATTGTTAAATGAAAAATTGATTTTTATAACGTATTTAATTCATTGTTTTCGGAAGAATAGGCTTGAGAAAGAGCTGAAATGTCTTGGAAATAGTAACCTCCGATCAGCAAAGATTAGTGATCAGAACTCATTGGATGATGCTTCGTATTGGTTTGACAGAAATATCACATAAGAAATTAATACTGAAGGATCTTGAAACATGTTATTATATTTAACAAATTATTTCCAATGAATATTGACAAATTCGGAACACGAAAGAGTCGTCAAATAAGAAGATAGCTCTTGATCCATTGGTTGGATTGCTTATGTAACACAGGAGCTATGAAATTCTGTCCTATAGGTGGTGGTTATTCTTGACTTCTCACCTATTCACTAGGGAGCAGCCAAATATTACAAAAAATATATAAAATGTTTCACTTTAAGACGGGCCGATTGCTTTGGCTGTTACAAATGTGAATCGCGCTCATAAATTATATTTACATCTTGCTATTGTCGTGAGCAACCCTACCGGTAGTTACGGGAGCATTTAAAACAGCCTATTTCATTTTAAGTTGTACAGGGGGGACATAATAAGTTTGAATGTTCATTATTTTGAAAGATGATGATGATGGTTATAGGTAAAAAATATATTGAACTTCTTAAAAGAAATAAATTGATGGTTTCGATCTAGCATTTTAGTAATTTTGTCATACCCGTCCTCTCCGAATATGAAGTTATTATTGTAATCGAAAATGGGTTGATAAGTTAAAATTATGTTATTGCCAGTGCTGCAGCTAAAGTATATGCAGAAAAATTCCAAGATCGATGGCACCCTGATACAAAGGCTATAAGAAGTTATAGTGTATGTATGTATATGGAGTTGATAAATTGATTGGTTTAAACGTGATAAATAATTAGTTTATTTGAAAACCACTATTGATAATTAACATAACTTGTTAAAACACCTTTTGTAAACTAATTTCTTGTTTTAAAATATACCTTTTATACAGGATGGATTAGATCAATAACTAGGAAACTCTACAAAATCAGAGGCTGGACATGACGATGATCTATATAATATGTTAAAATACCCACAAAAAAGGAAAACCAAATTTGAGCATTTCTGCCAAATACCGGCCAGGGACTGAATAGGGGTACTCGGGCTGGTATTTGATAAAAAATTCAACTGGGTAGAAGATATCACATAAACGAACGAAAAGTGTAAAAGAGCATTCAATATTATTAGTGGCAAGGTAAACATTAACTGGAACTATGATAAGAAATTGCGCTGCAGCTCTACAAATTTATGATGCAAGGTCGATTGGTCTACGTTGCTATTTTCTATAACTCCTCTTAGGCTAGAAGACTGACAAAATTCAAATAGCAGCGATAGGACTAGCCACCGATGTCTTTAAAACAAGCCTCACAATGGCAGTAAAATGCTATGCAAGTGCAATACCCTTAGATCAGAGGAACGTTTCAAACTGTTGTATACGCCAACAAAATCAGGTCACTCCCGTCACAATTGAATTACCTTCTATTATTTAGCGATAATTTGCGAGTAGACCAGCATCATTACTCGAGTGGGCAATCAAGAAATACGTGAAAAAAGGTGCCATTGAAACACATCCTGTTTTGCACGAGCCTTCCGTATGAATAGCATCCATTCCACTATGACATGTCCTTGAAGACAAAATTTTCAAGTGACGGATATATGGAAAATATCTTTGATTTATCCACACACTCCACCAACCAAGAAAAATCAATTAATTTGATGAGACCTCTGGACACAGTCAAATAGTTTAAAAATAAATATACAGATACATCAGCAAAAACGCAACCTTCTCACCTACATTCGTTGGGTCTCATATTATGGCAAACTTTAGAGCATTAAGACATATATTAAAAATTGGAGTTCCTCCTATATCTAAATAGATAATAACATATGATTTTATGTTACCTAGCTTTGTAGTATCTTGAAAATATTATTGAAGTAACTTTAATAAATAAATCCCAAAAATCATTTTTAAACTTGTTTCAAGTTACGTTCAAAGATTACAAAAAAAAATATATGTATAAGAAAACATTTTAAATTCATTGAGTGATTTTCCAATGTTATGAGTTTTTTCATAATTTATGGTCTCACTTATTCCCGAGTAAGCTTAGTCAAAATCAGGTGAACATATAAACTTCAGAACTTTTTCGTTTTGTTTAATTATTCTTATTCCTTTTTTCCCAAATAACTCGTGTGTACAAGAGATGTATACTATATTGTATAGACGATTCTTGTGTTTTTTGTTTGAGAGTATGCTCATATGTAATACCTTGTATATCAAAGTGTGTGTGTTAGAGAGAGACAGAGAGAAGCTTGCCATGAATTTCCGGTTTGGGGTAGAGTGCTCCCGGCGTCGGTGATTAGCATCAGTTGCAGAAATAGACCGACGTTAAAAAACCGAATTAAAAAAAATTGATAAAAAAATAAAAATAAAAAATTCACAATAAAATATAAAAAAAATAATAATACTGACTATTCTATACTAATAATAGAAAACAATATAATAAACAAATTTGAGCCACAGAATAATAAGGTATTTCAAGCAGAAATGCCTTTGTCAATCTTCGGAACTTTTATTAATTTTTTACTTGATCATAGGTGGGCATTGTTAAATAAATATCGACATTTTCTTACTAGTAGGGTAACTATGAATTGGTCTCTCAGTTGAATTGTGAAAGTGTTTTTGGATCCAAACACACGGAAATTTGTGGGACTAAGAAGAGTTTTAGAAGGTGATCCTCAGGATGAATCAAACGAAATACTGTATTGTTGGGCTAGTTGGCCAGATAAATTTATTTGCCTAAAAAAAAATGCATTTGTAATGCTTTCAGCATTCGGATCATCCTATATGTGTAAGTAAGTTTTTTCCCATATGAAAATCATTTTGAATCCATATCGAAGCCGTCTAACAACAGAAAATTCAGAGGCGTGTGTGATATTAAAAATAACTAAACATAAACTAGAATTAGAAAAGCTTTCGCGAGAAACACAAGGTCAAAGATGGCACTGAAAACGTTTTGAACTTCAAACAAAATGTTGCCTTATATAAAAACATTTTTATAAATATTGTTGATCATTTTTTTATATCATTAGTTACCCTCCTTATTACTTATAACAATTTTATACATTATTTATTCGTATAAAAATGTTACAGTGGCACTTTGGCTTTGTTCAAAATTGCACATGGGCACCTCTTTGTTAAAAGATTGCCGATGGTGGATTTATTTACTGCTCTTGGTGTAAACGTCAATGCTAACGCTGAAACCTAGTAGGTTGATTTGGGGGGCTAAAAATCATATGAGCTCTCGCCGTGACTGGATGGAAAAGTTTTATGATGAAAAACAAAATGGGCAAAAAGTTACTGTAACAAACAATAGTTAATTATACACAAATGGTGCTGGTGATGTGCCTTTTAAACTTCCAATACGGCAATCTCTGATGTGTAATGTGAAGGGGCCGGGAGAGTGGAAGAGGAGGATCATTGATAGGACGGTAGAGCAGAGTATGCTGTACGGTGCGGAGGTGTGGGGCGGAAGAGCGGGAGTGAATGCGAGGGTTAGGCCACTCCTGCGGGTGCAGAGAGGTATATTGCTGAGGGTAGTGCAGGGGTACAGGACAGTGGGTGGACTGGCAGCAGCGGTGGCTGGCTGGCAAGGACCTACTCATTAGACGTGATGGCTAGAGCCAGAAATAAACGCTGGAGGGGTGCGACCAGAGAGGAAGTACAGGAATGGATGGAGGAGGAAATGGAGAGAAGGTGGGAGGATTATGAGGGCACGCTAAAAGGAGCGATTGGGAATAGGAGAGATTGGATGGATCGGAAATTCGGGGAGGTAAACTACTTCTTGACACAGGTGTTCACTGGGCATGGGTCGAGAGTAGGGTACCTCCACAAGATTGGAAAAAGAGAGACTGGAGTGTGCGAGAGGTGTGGAGTGGAGGATGATGTGGGGCATGTGTTTAGATGCTGGAGGAACGAGGAAGTGCTGAAGAAGTTGGAGAGAAAACTAGGGGAGGCGGTGTATTGGGAGAATATGGTGGAGATAATGTTGAGGGGGAGGAGGAATGGATGGAGGTAAGTGGCGTAGTAGAGAGCATGGTCAGGGGGAAAGAACGACTCGATATGGCATGAGAGGTGGGCGTGGAAGTTAGGGAGAAGACGACGATGTGAGCGGAGAGTGTGCGAGGGACCGCCGCCCGTCTCGAAGTATGCTAGGGTAGTGATTCCGAGGCGGGGGTAACGGCGAGTTTGAGGTGGGTTTGGTTGGTAGGCATCTCCTTGGGGATGAGTCCAACACTGTTTGGGTCCTGGACCCATTCGAACATGAGTTTCCCATCTCGGCCCGAAAAAAAAATACGGCAATCTCCAAAATATCTCACGTTGGTCATGATTCAAGTCTTTTTTCCAACCTTTTGTCCGTCAGTTCGATAGTTATAAAAGGTTTTGTTGTTGTATTTGACTCATATGGATGTGATATGTTAGACAAAACCAACTGCAATATAGAAGGTAACGTTTTAGCTACTGCTTCAGAAGTTTCTGGGATTCATCGATTGAATACTATTCAAGTAAACTCGAGCGTGATATCCAAAACAACCAAGTCATGTTGTCAAACTTGGATGAATCTGATGAGTAATATGGCATGGAAGGTTAGGTCACTTAAACAAATGACAGTGCTTTTGGACCATGCTGTAATCCGTGCATTGAAGCTAAACATACTAGAAAACCTTTTCCGAACTCCAAATATAAAAAGATGTCCAAAAATAGGTTAGATCTAGTACATACCGACCTATGTGGACCTATGCCAGTTGAGTCATGGAGTGGTGAGAAGTACATTCTTCCAATAATTGATGACCACAACAGAATGGTATTTTGTTACATCGTAAGAAATAAAGATGAAGTGAAATCATTGATTTCTGAATTCATAATGATGGTTGAAACTCAAACTAAAGAAAAAGTTGAGGTGATCCAATCTGACAATGGGACAGAATATTGCAATACACAGCTTCTAAACTCTCTGAACAGTCGAGGTATGAAACATCAATTAACGATTCCTCACACGCCGAAGCAAAATGGTGTTGCTGAACGTTATAATCGTACTATCATGTAAAAAGCGCCAGCTATGATGCAAGATACAAAATGTGATCAAAGAATGTGGGCAGAAGCTGCAAATACAGTCCACTTGATAAATCGTTCTCCAACAAACAAGTTACCTGGAAAATCACCTTTAGAAGTTTGGAGTGGTGACAAAGTAGATCTAAGCATTCTATTTTTTGTTAGTTATTGTGAAGAAAGCAAGGGGTACAGACTGTTCGATGTAGAGACGAAACATATAATCAGATCTAGAGATGTAATATGCATAGAAAATCCAAAAAAGACTGAAGATATATGCGAAGGTATTAAGGAAAGTGTTCCAATTACTTTCAATAGTAATCATGAAGATGGCCATATCTAGAAGAACTTTGAGATTACAGAAAGTCAAGAAGAAAGTATTGTTTTCGAGGGAGAAAATAAAGAAAACGAAGATCCGTCAAGATTGTATCCACTAAGACAAATAAAACAAAAACAATTTCCAGATTTTTTGACTTATTATACTGTATCTCAACTATCAGATCCTTTAACAGTTCAAGAAGCTATGTCCAGAGAACAAAGGAAAATTGGCTAGAAGCTATGAAAATGGAAATGGAATCATTAATTCATAACAAAGTATGGATTTTAGTGAATAAACCTGAAAGTGGTCAAAACATAGTTCGAAACAAATGGGTTTTTTTTGCCAAAAAACTAGATTGGTAGTGAAAGGATTCACACAACAAGCGGGCATTGATTACGGAGAAACTTTCTCTCCAGTAATTCGTAATAGTTCACTCCGCATTTTATTTGCATTGGCTGCAAGATTCCAATATTGACCACCTAGATGTTGAAACAGCTTTTTTAAATGGCGAACTTCAAGAAATAATCTATATGTATCAACCAGAAGGTTTTATTTTGGAAGGTCAAGAATATAAAGTTTGCCTGTTCAAAAGGGCTATTTATTGTTTGAAACAAGCTTCTAGAGAATGGAATTGTAAGGCTAAAGAAGCTTTGAGTACTCTTGGCTACATACAATGTGAAAACGAACCATGGGGGTATATTTTTAAATTCAGAACAGAAGAATGTTGTTTTTATTGCTGTATATGTAGACGATTTTTTCGTATTCTACAATATTTCTGATATGATAAACCTTCTTTAAAGTGAGTTTTTGAAAAAATTCAAAATTAAAGACCTTGGACCCATTTCTTCAGCACTTGGAATCAAAATAGAGAGAATTAAACTGAATAATGAGATAAATCTGAGTCCAAAGCAGTATAACACATCTATTTTTTTGAAATTTGGCATGGCAGAGGCTAAATCTATTGGAACTCCACTAGATCCAAATGTTAAATTTTCTACTGAAGAAAAACCTATATTCAATGTACCATATCAAGAATTGATTGGCTCATTAATGTACTTGTGTGTGGCAACGCAATCTGCAAATAGTGCTACTTCTTGGGTATGTCGTGAACAATTAAGTCCCGAACTGTCATCCACAGAAGCAGAGTATATGGCTATAGCACAAGCCGCTAAGGAAGCTGTATATCTTAAAAGTTTGATCAATGAGATTATGAATCTTGTACCCACTCTATATGTATCAAGAAGAATCTGTAATGTTATATAACGACAATGAATCTGCTCAGAAAATGGCAACAAGTTCTGGCTATGAGAAGCGTACAAAGCATATCGATGTTAGATATCACTATATCAAAGAGCTGATTATTAACGAGAAGATTCATCTTTCATATATGCCTACTACACTCATAATTGCAGACATTTGTACTAAATCTTCACCAGTTCACAAACACAGACTGGATACAGAGGGATTGGGTCTGAGGTGAACTGTTTTATTTTATTGGGTTTATTACTTTATACGCTCAAACGGACATGTTGGAATCCATGGTACCTATTCGATATAGTCGTATAAAATAATAAATAATATTTTCTAAGTAACACAATACTCCAATAACATGATTAATGTTGACACATGACACTTTGACCGAGAGAGAAAAAGATAATTGAAAGTTCTAATAAAAAAAGTTAAGTAGTTATATCTGTTACAAATATATTTACAATAATAGTTCCACTACCATTCAACTATATCCCCTCTTCATATTCATATAACAACCACCTCATCTTTTTTTTAGAAAACCTCATTGGCTTCTGCAAAAATTTTACATACCTGAATATTTTGAATTTGACTTTCTCTGTTTCCAAATAATTGACACAAATTACCTCACGCCTTCACTGGTGTATTCTAAGAAAAGTGCTGACTGCAACGACATCATATTATATTTCTTTATCTATGAACACTTGTTTCAGTTGTTAACAATCTCGTCAGATTCTTTTTGTTTCTCATGCAGTTAAGATCGTAATTTAATAAAAGTATATGTAAAACTTGATAATTTGTAAAAATAAAGCTTTTTAAAAACGGCTTCGGCATTCTCGATAAGTTATTTGGCGCAGTCAGTAGGATTTTCAGAAATTCGCGTATCGAACGTGTATTTTTCGTTTTAACGATTGACTGAAAACCGAACTTACAATACAGGGTGTGTCATTGTGTGGAAGTGTTGTGTTGGAGGCTCCTCAAAAATCAGGAAACCAAATCTATCGCAGAACCAACGCAGCTCAAAACCAGTAGACTACCGGAATTTGGAACGAAAATCGTCCCAATTCGCAAAGAAGACCTACATAGAGAAGACAGAATCGCAGATCTAGTAGTCATCTTTATAGGAACATAAGTGAGATGCTAATAGTCGTTTTGTTTTATATGTAAGTACATTTTTCCAATTGAAACAATTAAGTGCATTTTATGAAAGAAATAACAAATGAACTTGAGAATTTAGCTTTAGCAAACGAACCCAATAATTTAAATTTAGAAATGAATCAATTTAAACCAGAATATTTAAAGTGCATCCCAGAATTTGATGGGAATCCTAATGAGTTGAATAGGTATCTATCTACGAGTGAATCACTTATTGCTAATTTTTACGATGTCAGAAATCCGAACAATTTTCAAAATACCTTTATCCTCAATTCTATAATTTCAAAACTACAGGGTAATGCAAAATTAGTGGTTAATATTCAGAATGTTTCTACTTGGGAAGACTTAAAACAAATTTTAACTCGTAGTTTCGCTGATCAGAGGGACGAAGCTTGTCTTAGTAGAGACTTAGTCATGCTGAGACAGGGTCAAAATGAAAAACCTCAGCAATTTTTTGACAGGTGCTTAAATTTATTGAATCTTTTATGTAACTATGTAGATTTACACGAAGCGACAAACGAGGGTAGACGTTTAAAACGTGAGCTATACCAAAAACCATCCTTGAAAACATTTTTATCTGGTTTGAAGGAACCACTAGGAACAACTATACGTTGTATGAAACCATCAGCCTTAAATGAAGCATTGCAATATCTTACTAGAGAAGATAATATTCATTACTTCCAAAATTTTTCGAACAAAAATTCTGTTCCACCCCAAACTCCACTAAACAGCCATAGAAGCCAACAGCCAAGTTTTCATCAAAGATTTAATAGTAGGCCAAATTTGCCATTTAATTATCAAACACAAAATAATCAATTCAGACGAAATTCGTTTCCCTCACAGCCCATTCACATACAACCAAGGCCAAATTTTCAGCCCACAAAATACCCAACTAATGCCCAAGTCTTTAGGCACCCCAATAATAGAAATGTTTTCAAACCAAACCCGAACCAAGTATTAACAGACCCTACACCTATGAGTGTGTCTACTCGAAATACCTCAAAACCAATACCCGGTCCATCGACTTCCATCAAAATCAAAATTTTACTAATTCACCTAATTCTAATAGAAATATTAATTTCGGTAATCAACCAAAATATTTCTCAGAAGAACTATTTAATACGGAGTTTGATGAAGACCAATATTATGAACAAAATCATCAAAACTATGATCAATCTTTCAATCAAAACAATCAATATGATAACAATTTTATTCAAAACTCTTAACAATTACGAAAGTGATATTAATACACCAACTAATAATCAAAATTTTCAAGAAACGCCTCGTCTGACCAGAGACAGATAACACCAATCATTTCTATCAATACATCAAATTCAAGAGAACTCTCTTATATAATTTTTCCAGAATATAATATTAAAATTCTTATAGATTCTGGAGGAGCAAATCATTTATTGATCCTTATATTGCTTATAAATTTTTTCCTAATTCAATAAAATTTGAACCATTTATAGTATCGACAGTGTTTCAAAAATCTTCACACAAGCACAGTGTAGCTATACCTACTCCAAAAATTTTTAATTTACCAGAAACTAAAGCAATGAAATTTTACTTATTTAAATTTCACAATACATTTGATGGTCTTATTGGTATCGACAATTTGAAATTCTTAGAAGCCAATTTAGATTTAAAAAAAGGATATTTGGTAACACCTCATTGTAAACTAAAATTATTATTTCATCCCACATCAAAGGAACTTAATCTTATAACAGTTGGCCCAAGATGTCAACAAGTAATTGAAGTGAAAACTTCTATACAGAGTGGAGAAATTATTATACCCCACCAAAAAATTCATAACTGTGAAATCCCCGAAAGTCTTACAATTGCTCAGGATCACGAAGCTTTTACTACTATTTTAAACAGTACTACACAACCAGTTACCTTAGACTTTTCTCGACCATTATCAGTCGAACATTTTGAGAGACAAGAAATTCAGAACTTTGACTTCAACAATATTGAAACAGACTATAGAAATTACTTAAACTTAGATTCAGTTAGGACAGATCACTTAAATCAGGAAGAAAAATCATCCATTTTAAATCTTTGTAAAGAATTTTCTGATATTTTTTACCATGAAAATACATCTTTGACTTTTAATAATAAAATAAAACACCAAATTGAAACAACAAACGATATACCTGTCTATTCTAGACCATACCGTTATCCATTTATTTATAAAAACGAAGTTCAAAATCAAATCAAAAAAATGTTAGATTCTAATATTATTCGACCAAGTAATTCACCGTGGTCATCGCCAATATGGGTGGTTCCCAAGAAACTTGATGAATCAGGACAACAAAAATGGCGCGTGGTAATTGACTACCGACAGCTAAACGCGAAAACTGTCGACGATAGATATCCGTTACCCAACATAACTGATCTATTAGATAAGTTGGGCAAATGTCAATATTTCTCAACCATTGATTTGGCAAGTGGTTTTCACCAAATCCAAATGGAAGAGAGAGACATAGAAAAAACTGCTTTCACGAGAGAACAAGGACATTGGGAGTTTCTACGTATGCCATTCGGCTTGAAAGGAGCTCCAGCTACTTTTCAACGCGTAATGGATAATATCCTTCGCGGTATACAGAGCGAACAATGTCTTGTATATCTTGACGATATTATCGTTTTTTCTACGTCATTACAAGAACACCTTGAACGACTTAAAAATGTATTCCAATGACTAAGAGAGTCAAATTTCGAAGTACAACTCGATAAATCTGAGTTTTTGAAGAAAGAAGTAGCCTACTTGGGTCACATAGTGACACCAGATGGCGTGAAACCGAACCCGGACAAAATAAAAGTAATAAAAAAATATCCAATACCAACCACAACAAAACAAATTAAGGGTTTTTTAGGCTTGTTAGGTTACTACAGGCGATTTATTCCAAACTTTGCTAAAAAAGGGTGCAAAAATTGTACATGATAAATAATTCATAACTTGTTTTGAAACATGCAAAAATTTACTAATCAATTATCCGATCTTGCAATATCCAGATTTTAATAAAACATTCAATTTAACTACAGACGCAAGTAATGTTGCTGTAGGTGCAATATTGTCCCAGGGACCGATTGGCAAAGATTTGCCAATAGCATACGCATCAAGGACCATAAACGACTCCGAACGAAATTATTCGGTTATTGAAAAAGAACTACTAGCCATAGTTTGGGCTACGAAATATTTTAGACCCTACCTATACGGTCGAAAATTTAATATCGTGACAGATCACAAACCTCTTAAATGGTTTTTCTCACTCAAAGACGAAAACAGCAAATTTACAAGATGGAAGTTAAAATTATCTGACTACAACTATGAAATTTTGTATAAACGAGGAACCTTAAACTCTAACGTTGATTCACTTTCGAGAATAGAAATCCACACTAATGAAACAGATACATTTTGGCAACAAGTAGACGAAATAATAAATGACAATGATAAAAATAACAAATCACAAACAAATCCCTACCATGACCCAGTTACAACCAATCCTTCAGAAGAGCCTCTAATAGACCTTTATACCGAAAATATCCCTATCCCAGAGAGCCCATTCGAAACAAACGATAGAAATCGAGACGATAACGAAGATAACATATCCTTACTAGTGCATCCTGACCTATACATTCCAATAGAACCAATAACAATACCCAAAAACCAAACCGACAATTCCGAAAGTCAAATTGACACCGATAATGATACTATTCACTCCAACGCTGAACATAACCCAACTTTCGAAATCCCTACCACAACTACAGCATTAAACTATTGCCAAAATCAAATCATAATTAGTTCAGTGCTACATTCGCCCAGTAATCCCAAAACTAAAATTTTATTCGAGAATAAAAAACGAATAAATTTTCAGCTTTCAGAAAATAATTTTGAAAAAAACGTGATCGATTTCGTGAAAAATTACATTAACCCGGACACGCAATATTGTCTGTACTTCGAAAATCCAGATCTTTATGAACCATTTTTAGTAACATTACAAAAGTATTTTAAATATTCATCCCTAAAACTAAGAAAATGCTCCAAAAAATTAATTGACATTACTGATAAAGACGATACTAAAGAAATAATTCAGAATTACCACGAATCCAAAAGTAATCATAGGGGTATAGACGAAACGTACCAACGCATTAAAGAAAAATATTACTGGCCATTCATGAAAAATTCTATACAAACATATATCAATGATTGCGAGATATGCCAACAAAGTAAATACGAACGACATCCTGTTACAATTAAAATGAATATCACGCCAACTGCTAATAAACCTTTTCAGATAATACATATGGACACATTCACTTTAGAACGCGACAAATTTTTGACAATAGTAGATAGTTTCTCAAAATATGCACAAGCATACCATCTAACATCCCTCTCTAGTACAGAAATCGTGAATAATCTAATAAACTCTTTCTCCCATCACGGAGTTCCTGAACAAATTTTAGTTGATAACGGTACCGAATTCAAAAACTCTGTCATTTCAGAACTTTTAGCTTTACATAAAATTAAAATTCATTTTTGTTGCCCAAATCACCCCCAGTCACAAGGAGTAGTTGAGCGATTCCATTCAACAATTTTAGAACATGTACGCCTACTTAATACTAGAGGTTTTCTTAGAACACCTATCACTATGAAAATGACCTATGCCATTCTTGCATATAATTATTCAATACACTCTACAACAAATATGAAACCCATAGACATTATCAATGGGCACATAAATACTAATGATCCTTTTAATTTGGAAATCGATAAAATTCTTATAAATGATTACATAGAGGACCATAGAGAACGTTCTAAATTGCTTTATAAAAAAATAAATGAAAACCTTATCAAGGAAAAAGAGAAACGCACAGAGCGAATGAATAAAAATCGAGACGATCCATGTATTTTTACACAAAATCAGAAAGTTTACGTCAAAAACCCTAAACGTCAAAAACATGCCAACAAATTTAACAAACCTACAATAATTCAGGAAGTAAAAACTAAAGATAAAACGATTTCAACAGAATCACAAGAAAAAGTGCATATGGACAATCTAAGACGTCCCCGTAATAGTACGTTTACTTTCAGCGACTATCTTTTCAGTTTACCCGGAGTCTTCAGCTCACTGGAAAAAGTAAAAATAAAGGACTTAGAAAATAACCCAGGATTAATTCCTGTAAAATTAGGAAAAAAAAAATAAAAGATTACGATTACAAATTAATTCACTATTATGACCTTCAACCGATAATTACAGAACTAAATCAATTAGAAGCCCAAACACGTTATTTAGAATCTTACAAAAACAAAATTGAAAAATATTCGGTAGTAGAAGATAACACAAATTGGGCAAACTATCCTCTAGGATATTACCCAATAAAAGAGAAAGAAGAAGATAATACAAATTATTTTAAAATATTGAAATTTCTTGAACAAAAAGTAACAGATAAACTAAATGATATATTACCTCATCCCGATAGAATTAAACGCGGCCTCATAAACGGGTTAGGTTCAATTTTCAAAACTATATCTGGAAATCTAGACGCTAATGACGGCGAACGTTATGATAAGTTAATCTCAGAACTTCAAAATAATCAGAAAAATTTAGCTTCAAGTATCAGAAACCAAAATTCACTATCAATTCGATTAATTGAAAAATTTAACAACACTGTTAATACTATAATACATAATGAAAAATTACTAGAATCAAAAATCATTAAAATTTCAAAAATGGTCAACAGTCAGGCACTTCATGAAAATTCAATATTTATCAAAGATACTATCAATCATATTATTGGACTTTACAATATAATTTACTCTTTAATCCAAGATATAGAAAATTCCATTGCATTTTCACGATTGGGAAAAATGCATCCCAGTATAATGAGAACTAACGATTTCTTTAAAGAACTTCAAATTATAGAAGATACTATCGGTCCTCGCAAACTTCCGTTAGATATAAATTTAAATAACGTTCTACTAATAGAAAAACTTGTTAAGATAGAAAGCTATTCAAACAACAACAGGATTATATATGTTTTGCACGTCCCTATAACATTTCCATTCGAATTAGAATTATATCACTTATATTCCGTACCGATCTTCCATAACAATCAATTCAAAGCAATTATTCCGAAAAGTAAATTTTTGGCTTTTAACGAACTGTACTTTGCATATACAAACAACTACTGTAGTAAAATCTCATCAAAATTGTTTCTCTGTGACGAAATTGATCGTCAAGAAATAAAATTTGGAAATTCCTGTGCAATTGAACTCTTAAATTTAAAAAACACTTCCACATGCCAGCAAACACCTACTCCTGTAAACCGGCCTATTATCATGAAGTTAGACAATGCCAACCAATGGATAGCCGTACTGCCAAAAGAAATAACCACCTCCATTCACTGCCAAACTCAAGAAGAGATTGTTACTCTCCAAGGGAGCTATCTATTTGAAATTCCAATCAACTGTCAAGTAAAAATGCCATTCCGAAATATCGAAAACCAAGAACACCAGACAAGTTCAGGTCAACCAGTTTTGTTTCCCAAATTAAAATTTTACGAAGCCGAAACCCAGAAAATTTCAAGATTCAGCATAGATGACACCCCGTTAGATGAGTTGCAAGACCTGAAGATGAAACTGTTGGAAATCCAGCCGGATATGTCATTTTCGAAAATTTCCAATACTCCGAGCATCTGGACTATTGTTATTTATGTATTTTTCAGCATTCTTCTAATCTACCTTGCATAAAGGTACATCATTCCAATGTGCTGTACCAAAAAGAAACCTCAACAAGGCCATCCAACCCTAGAACCATCGGCTGTTCAAATACCTCGTTAGCCCTGCGGATTTGAATCTTCGAGGGGAGGAATTACCTCACGCCTTCACTGGTGTATTCTAAGAAAAGTGCTGATTGCAACGACATCATATTATATTTCTTTATCTATGAACACTTGTTTCAGTTGTTAACAATCTCGTCAGATTCTTTTTCTTTCTCATGCAGTTAAGATCGTAATTTAATAAAAGTATATGTAAAACTTGATAATTTGTAAAAATAAAGCTTTTTAAAAACGGCTTCGGCATTCTCGATAAGTTATTTCACAACTTCATCTATTATCATAAAATGTATATCTATTTCTCAATTCCAAACTACGGCTGTAAATTATCCATAGTGCTTTGAAAAAAAGGATTTAAACAATATACAACAACAATTCGAGAACACTAAAGAGAAAGAGAAAATAGTGAGAGGAGACTTCAATACGAAATCAAGAGCATGGGTACAAATGAAAGGGCACAAGCTTTGGAAGATTTTATAGAAGCTAATGGTCTGGTAATCATGAACGAAGGAAATGTTCCAACGTTTCAAAATGCAAATGGTCGTTCCATTATAGATATAACGATGTCTACAACAAATAACAGTAGAAACATAGGAGGATGGACAGCAGTTATTGACGATGAAAACATGAGTAACCATCGCACAGTAAAGTTTCATGTAAAATGGGAGAAAAGCAGTATAAAACAAAATCAAGCCTCTAACCGAGGGAAAGTATCTCAAGAAGGCATGGAAAAACTTACAGAGAAGAGTAAAACCCTACAGAATGAAAAAAAGATGCTAATGAGGCGGCAAACGTATTAGTAACAAATATAACAAACATCTGTAGTGATAGCCTTATAAAGAGTAGATACCCGAAGCAACATCACACTCCTACCTACAGGTGGACCAATGAAATTGCTGAAAAAAGATAAGTATGCATAAAAAAAGAAGACGCTTAACAAGGGCAAATTCTGCACAACACAGAGCAATTGAAAGAGAGCAGATGTCAAATGAATACAAAAAAGCCAAGCAGGAGCTAAAAACGGCAATTCTGAAACAACAGATAAAATGGTGGAAAGATCTATGTGCTGACTTGGATAAAGATATCTGGGGTATATCATATCAGATAGCTAGAAATAAAATCAACTAAAAACCGACAATAACACTGAATACAGAAGAAAATTACAAAGAAATTAAGAAACTTTTTCCCACACATACTATTGTCGATTGGCCAATAATTAGATTTGAACAAGACGAACAGAAAGAATTTATATTGGAAGAGATAATGGAAGCAGCGAAATATCTTAAGGCAAATAAATAGATAGACCTCCTATTTTGTTCAGAAGTAATGCCACTGGCGGTGTAGGTTTTTTCACTTACTACTGTCACCTGCAACACTAACTGATGTGGTCCCCAGTTCAGCAGCTCTTAACCACTATTTTCATTGTTAGCAAATGATTATAAAATGAATAATTTATTTATCATTTGTATATGAGATCGTAAAATGATGTAGGAAGTTGGTAGTCTAGCCAACTTCCTCTATTATAGCCAACTTCCTCTATTATTTAATTTTTGTTTTTCGTTGTGGCTGATTCTGATGATTTTGAAGAGACCTCAAACCCTGTACATACGTAGATATTCCAGTCATGCAAGGTGTTTTTCCAATGAACTGAAAAAGCTCAATACTGACCCTAATACCAAAACCAAAAAAGATTCAGATTTTTTAACACAATACCTTCTGTCTGTCTTCTAGATACCGCAGGTAAACTGTCGTAGAGACTTATAAGAAATACAATGGAAAAGGAATTCAATGAAAAGAAACTAATTTCTGAAAACCAACATGGGTGTATAAAAGGGAAGTCCACAATAACAGCTCTAGCAAGAAAAGAGGAAATAATAGAATTCACAAGAAAAAAAGATTTGTTGCATTATGGTAACGATAGATCTTAAAAACGCCTTCAGTTCTGCGTCGTGGCAAGAAATAATATCGGTGTTGAGGAAAGAGAAAGCCAGTTGGAGCCTTATGAAAATCACTCAATCCTACCTAAAAGATAGGTTTATACAAAAAGAAAATGGGAAGCATAGAATAACAAGCGGAGTTCCTCAAGGTTTAGTTCTGAGACCACTGTTGTGGAATGTTCTCTATGACTATGTACTTAGACTTAATCTGGGTAAGGATATAGAATTATTTGCATATGCAGACGATCTCGTTATAATTGCTAAAACAAAAAGGAAATATTTATTGGAGGAGATCATAAAGTTTGCAGTTAAAGCTGTAGTGGATAGGCTAAAGAGAAAAGGCTTAGAAGTTGCAGTGGCAAAAACAGAATACATTGGCCTGGCAGAAGAGCATAAAATAGCAAACATGGAGTTTCAAGTAGAATATCAATTGATTGGACTTAAAAATGAAATAAAATACCTAGGTGTATACTAAGAGAAGGGACGAAAGTTCAAAGTACACGTACAAAAAATCACTGACAAAGCAAACAAAATTTTAAATGACCTAACGAAAATAACAGCAAACGTAAGCGAACCCAGATCCAGTAAAAGGAGAGTCTTGATGTCGGCAGTCTCATCTATAATGATCTATGGAGCTCCAATACGGTACGAAGTACTAAAACAAAAAAAGGATAAACTCATGCTTAAAAAAGTTAACCGAAGAATGGCAATGAGAATCACTTCCGCCTATAGAACAGCGTCGACTAGCTCTGTATTAGCAATATCTGGTATTTTGCCTATCAAACTTAAAACGGTAGAGAGAGTAATTGTACACGAGAGGGGCCCAATATGTGAAAAAGAGGCTAGAGACCCAGTAATGGAAAAATGGCAGAAAACCTGGGAACACTATAACGGAAGAACTAAGATTTTTATTAAAAACGTTAGACAATGGCAGGAAACAAAATGGGCTGAGGTTAACTATTACGTGACACATGCTCTCACAGGACACGGGATATTCGGTGATTACCTCTATAAAATAGGCAAAGCACAAAACAACATTAGCTGGTATTCTGAAAGTGTAGATTATATTGTAAGACCTTGCCGTTGGTGGAGTGGCTTAGTAACTTCTTCCCTTCTCGTGCTGCAAGAGCGGGGAGGAAGAGTGAAGCCAAGAAACAGCTCAAGAAATGGTCAGTGGGGCACTAGCGGCGCTGCTGATGTCGAGTAGTGTAACGTCTACTTCACCTACCCTTTGGATTTTACCAACAGGTCACGTCACTTTGGTCACCCTCGATGCAAAATCTTATCAACGAATGCTCGGGCGCCAGATTTTTTTACGTGGTTTGCTCCACGGCCCCTTGACCCTTCGCGTCAAGAGTTCCAGATAGCCTCAGATGGAGGTTACGGAAAATTCCAGGGGTCTGTTGTTCTTGACCTCGACGTAACACGTAGTGGGAAACGGGCTTTACTTGTTTACCACTATCGGGAAAGGAAACTACCAGTTGCTTAAGAAATTATAAATTTTATTTCAACCGGGAAATAATTGACAGTTTAGGGATGAACCCAGAAGCAATATATTTAAATAAATAAAGGTGTGTTAAAGTCAAACAGTATCTGCAAATAACTAACTACGTTATTCCTCAAACCAAAAGCAATACACCAAGCAATAAATAGTTTAATTTTTATTTACAAAATACGCAAAAGCTAAAGTGCAAGACTTTACTAGTATGTCTAGATGCGGGTGAAAATGGTGAAACTTAACTAGCGGTCAGATGAAAAATACTCAGAGAAAGCGTTATTAAGGCACTAGTAGATTTTAATCAAACAGTTCTTTATATTTGTGTACCGGTTTAAACAAAATAAAGGTAATTTACAGATTACCCTCGGTTACTGATACTCTTGTGTACTGAACACACAAGAAAGAAAAAAACGGAAACTTTATCAATTCGCCTGGAAACCTCCCAAATTTTGTACCTGCCGTAGCAGCGACCATGTACGAGATTATTCCAGGTTATTACGGTGATCGTAACCCCTTTTAGATCGACGTTGCCACGGCCGTTGGTGCTAAATCAATTACTTCAATAAAAGTTAGATGACAAAATCCGAAAACCTCTCCTTTGTGATCCTGCTAAATGCAGCGAACACGCGTGAGAATATTTCGCTCCACGCCTTGGAAAACCCTCGAACTTTTGCACCTGCTATGGCAGAGTACACGTGCGAGACTATTCCAAGTTGTCTTTTTTTCAAATATCCTTGTATATTAGAATGAATTGTTTCCTACGGCCGGGTTTCTCTTCGATATTTTCAGAGCCACTCAAGAATTCACCTGCTAAATGCAGCGATCAGACTTTGAGATTCCTGAAAAGATTTTTCCCGTCAGATAAACGGCTGCAGTCGGGATTGAACGAAATAGTTTGAGAAATTCTCAAGAATATACCTGCTAAATGCAGCGACAATGCTTGAAATTTCCCAAAGATATCCCTTTTCCCGAAAAGCAAAGCCAGCAAATAAAACAAAAACAATTTACTTCGGAATCGTACACAAATACGCAGAAAGTTTTCCTACGGCCGGGTTTCTCTTCGCTATTTTCAGAGCCACTCAAGAATTCACCTGCTAAATGCAGCGATCAGTCTTTGAGATTCCTGAAAATATTTTTCCCGTGAGATAAACGGCTGCAGTCGGGTTTGAACGAAATAGTTTGAGAAATTCTCAAGAATATACCTGCTAAATGCAGCGACAATGCTTGAAATTTCCCAAAGATATCTCTTTTCCCGAAAAGTAAAACCAGCAAATAAAACTATTGAATTTAGTAAAGCGTTGTCTGCAGGTATTGTTTTGTTTAAGTTTGTAACATTCACTTGTATTTTCATGTTGTCAAATAAGACAGTTATATAGTTGTCATTTTTACATTAAAAGATCATTCCAGTACCAGTTTTTCATTTTCATATAATCACAATAATTCAAAAGGTTATGGGCCCAGATTACGTGAAATTGTAAAGGAAGATTAACTGCAGTAAATATCGTTATTTATTTTGTGCAAGAATTATTTGTGAACTCAAAAAAAGAAAATTGGAAAGCAATTTATTTTTGAAGTTTTGAAGCCGATAATTATTAAAAGACAAAATAAATGGAAGGCGATCGCGTTAATATTGAAAAGCTGGAAAGCGGCAGCAACTGGCTAACATGGAAGTTTCAAATGCGTCAGATTTTAGAAGCTAACGATCTTTTTGACTACGTCGATGGAACAAACGTCAAACCGACATCTGAATGTACAAATTATGCGAAGGAAATTGTGACTTGGAAGAAGGCGGATGCTATGGCCAGACGAGCAATTTCCACGACTTGTATGAAACAGGCATTACTGCAGATTATGAATTGTGAAACAGCTCAAGAGATGTGGGAGACGCTCAAAAGTACGTATGAGCAAACATCAAAGGCAAATATTTTATTTTTACAACAAAAATATTATGGCTACACAAAACAACCGGAAGATGACATTGCGACATTTTTATCAAAATTAATGGAAATAGTGCAGCAATTACGTGATCAAAAAGAAATTATTTCTGAGTCCATGGTAATTTCGAAGATTTTAATGTCACTACCGTCCGAGTTTAATCATTTCCATAGTGCATGGGAATCTGCAAACGCAGATAGTCAAACTTTGGCAAATTTGCGGGCTCGTTTGATGGCAGAAGAGCTTCGTTTGAAGTCGCAGGGTCAAGTTTAAGAAGTAGAGGCGGTAATGGCTAAGAGAATCTTCTCGAAGAAACAAATCAATAATTATAAGAAAGGAAATTCATCGAATAATAACAAAGCGACAGATAAAAATGACAAACCGAAAGGCAAATGCTTCAAATGTGGAAAAAAGGGCCACTGGAAAAGGGAATGCTCGGAAAAGAAGACTAACTTCAACGGGAGAAAAGAAGAAAATTCAAATGATGCTTTTATTTGTTACAAAACAACAAATAGAGACCAAGATACTTGGATTTTGGACTCAGGTGCAACTGATCACATGAGTCATCGCCGAGAATGGTTCGAAAACTATACGGAAATAGCTGAACCAATTACAGTTGGTAATGGTGACAAGATAATGGCTCTGGGCAAAGGCGATATCAACATTTTTGCTTTTAATGGAGATGAATGGATTCGCAAACGAGTCATGGGAGTCTTGTTCGTGCCGGAACTTAAGAAAAATTTGTTTTCGTCGGGAAAGGTGTTAGATCGCGGGCATCAATTGAACATGAACAACGAAGGTTGCAAATTGCTGAAAGATGGAAACATTGTTGCAGTGGGAATTCGCAGAAAAGGTTTGTTTCAAATGTTGTTCAGAACAATACAACCATCAAAGATTGAAACTACAACGAGTGTAGCAATCAAAAACGCTACACTTCGTTTATGGCACGAACGTCTAGGACATCAGAATTCGACACATGTGAAGAAGTTTCTACTAAGTCGGGGTATAGATTTCATTGATGAGGAATTTGCATGTGAAGCTTGTGTCTATGGAAAGCATCATCGAAGCAGTTTCAAGAGTCGCGAAGAAAAGTCAAAGATGTGTGGCGAAATCATTTATACTGACGTGTGTGGTCCGTTTCAGACGAATTCAATTGGTGGATCCAGATATTTTTTGTTGCTCAAAGATGATTATTCTCATTTTCGTTTCGTATATTTCATGAAACAAAAATCAGAAGTAGCGAGTATTATCGAAAAATGTGTTAAACTGATTCAGAAGAAGCATGGTCACAGTGTTCGCAATATCAGATCTGACAACGGCACAGAGTTTGTCAATGAAAAGCTGAAAGTTTTCTTTGAAGCAGCTGGAATTCATCATCAACGAACTGTGCCATATACACCAGAGCAGAATGGTTGTGCAGAAAGGGAAATACGAACTATCGTTGAATCAGCAAGGACAATGCTTGAGGCAAAGAAGATTGATAGGAAATTCTGGGCGGAAGCAGTAAATACAGCAGTTCATGTGCTAAATCAAACTGGAACAAGCACAGTTGACAACAAATCACCGTATGAATTATGGCATAACAAGGAGGCGAAGCTAGACCATTTACGGATTTTTGGTTCGAAAGTATTTATTCACATTCCAAAAGAAAAACGTCAGAAGCTCGACGCGAAGGCAGAAAATGTATGTTTGTTGGTTATGACAATAACTCAAAGGGATATCGAGTTTGGAATTCGAAAACTAGTAAAATCGAGATCTCACGAGACGTCGTTTTTTTGTTAGAAAATTCAATGGGAACACTCGATATTTGTGTTGAAGAAAATGCTAGTGTAGTCAGTAAGAATGAAAATAACGAAAACGAAGACAATTATGGTATTGACAAAGGTGCAGAAAAAGAAAATGACGAAGATAAGGACACAAATGAATGTGCGTCACTAGATCAACAGAAAAATCGTGGTATGACCTGCGATCTTGATAGCAGAAATATTGTCAATAGGCGTCTACGTGATCGTAACACATTAACACATCTGGTAACTCATTCTGCAATGTTGGCAGTCAGTGATGAGCCAAGAACGTATGAGCAGGCAATTCAGTCGATTGATTACAAGCAGTGGGAGCGAGCAATGGATGAAGAGTACGATTCACTTATGAAAAATCATACTTGGATTTTGGTCGATGCGCCAGTTGATCAAAAAGGGATTGACAATCGCTGGGTCTACAAGGTCAAACAAAATCCGGATGGGAGTGTTAATCGGTATAAGGCACGATTGGTAGTACGAGGCTTTACACAAGAGTACGGAATCGATTACCAGGAAACATTCAGTCCAGTGGTGAAGTTTACATCAATCAGAGCGATCCTAGCATTGGCTGCGGCAAAGCGTATGACACTAAAACAGTTTGATGTGAAAACGGCTTTTCTAAATGGCGATTTAGAAGAAAATGTTTATATGAGACAGCCAATTGGATATAATGACAACAGTGGCCGAGTGTGTAAACTATACAAAAGTTTATATGGTTTGAAGCAGGCTTCGCGCTGTTGGAATAAGAAGCTTACTTCTTTCCTTAACAGTTTTGGTTTCAAAGAGAGTGGATCCGATCCATGCGTTTTTGTTAGCAACGGAAAAGATGGAATGTTAATTTTGGCAATTTACGTTGACGATGGATTGATTGCAGCAGAAGAACAAGAAGCCATTAAGCCGGTAATTAGACACTTACAGAGAGAATTTGAGATCAAAATTTTTGAGCTGAAATGTTTTTTGGGACTCGAAATTGATCAGCTTTTGGATGGATCGATTCATGTTCATCAACAAGGATATGCAAGAAAGGTTCTTGATCGTTTTGATATGACATATTGTAAGACAGTGACAACTCCATTAGCTAGTTCACAAAACCTCGGAGATTTTGAAGCTGATAAAAAAATCGATTTTCCTTATCGAGAGGCAGTCGGGAGCTTGATGTATCTGGCCGTTGCAACCAGACCAGATATTAGTTTCGCAGTTGGAAGTGTCAGTCGATATTTGGAAAAACCAGCTACTGCACATGTGAATGCAGTAAAACACATTATGAAATATATCAAAGGTACAATGAACAAAGGAATACGTTTCGTAAGCGGAAATAATTTAGACTTTTGCGGGTATAGTGATGCCGACTATGCTGGAGACACGCAAACACGAAGATCAACATCAGGTTATGTTTTCATGCTTGGAGGAAGTGTAATTAGCTGGGGATCAGAACGACAAAAATCCGTCGCACTATCCACAACAGAATCCGAGTATGTGGCAGCGTCACAAGCTATAAAAGAACTTGTCTGGTTGAAGAATCTCTTATGTGATCTTCGACAAGTTAAATCGGATGTACCAGTTTTATTTATGGATAATCAAAGCGCAATACGACTTGTGAAGAATCCAGAGTTTCATAAGAGAACTAAGCATATTGACGTACGTTACCATTTTATCCGAGAGAAATTCAAAGATGAATTTTTTGAATTACAATATGTTCAAACAGATGACCAGGCAGCCGATATCATGATAAAGGCATTATCAAAATTGAAACATCAACATTTTTGTCAAATGTTGAATGTATTGTCAAAGTGAATGTTGACATTGACTTGTAACAAAAAGTGGGAGTATTGAATTTAGTAAAGCGTTGTCTGCAGGTATTGTTTTGTTTAAGTTTGTAACATTCACTTGTATTTTCATGTTGTCAAATAAGACAGTTATATAGTTGTCATTTTTACATTAAAAGATCATTCCAGTACCAGTTTTTCATTTTCATATAATCACAATAATTCAAAAAAAACAAAACAATTTATTTCGGAATCGTACACAAATACGCAGAAAGTTTTTCTAAAATCTTAAACAAGCAATATGCAAAAATAAATTCTATTAATTCTAAATAAAAAAAAATCAGTCACCAGTGAAAACGGAAAAAAAATTATTTATCTACTCCTATTATAATATATACTAATTATTCAACTGCTTTTAAGCAGGTTATAGTATCTGTAAACGAACAGCGTGAGTTATAATAACTCACTGCTTATAACTCACTATAATAAATCGGAAATTCTTGGAAGGTATTTACGGACCGAATATCAACGTGGCTCTGTACTCTGTACTTCTGTACAAGCACAAGCCGGATGGGGAGTAATGTCACTTGTGACACTTGATTAATTTTGACGTTTTCAAATTAAGTTAATACCGAATTCTTATTATTGTGAATTTTGTGCTGAAAAAGATGAATTCAGATAGTGAAGATGAATTATTATGTACACCGCCAGAAATAAGACAAATAGCTAATGTTACCATACAGAATTTATTGCCTGAAAAATCCCAAAACAAATATAGAGGTGTATACAAAAATTTTCAAGATTGGTGTAGCAGTAAGGACATTAGGTCATCGTTTACAGAAAACGTACTTTTGGCATATTTTACTGAACTTAGCACTAAATATAAAGCATCGTCTCTATGGACTTTCTACTCCATGCTAAGAAGCACACTCAACATAAATAATGGAATCAATATAGAGAATTATTTAAAATTACGTGCGTTTCTTAAACGTCAATCAGAGAAACATGTAGCTAAAAAGGCAAAAACATTTACGTCAGAACAACTTAATAATTTCATAAATGAAGCTCCTGATGAGAAATATCTGGCGACAAAGGTAGATCGATTTCAC
The DNA here is from genome assembly GCA_947563755.1 of Lochmaea crataegi. Classification (NCBI taxonomy): domain Eukaryota; kingdom Metazoa; phylum Arthropoda; class Insecta; order Coleoptera; family Chrysomelidae; genus Lochmaea; species Lochmaea crataegi. Next base: position 37,737,897 of record OX387429.1, read on the forward strand.
AATAATTCAATCGTTTATATCATTATATAATTTATTTTAGGTTGCTTTAATAATGGGCATTATGGGTGCTTGTCGTGCAGCAGAATTATACTCTATGCAAATTACAGATTTAGAAGATCATGGATCTATTTTTATGGTCAGTGTACCAAATACAAAAACAAAAATTGCCAGAAAATTCACTGTTACGGGAAACTTTTATACCGTAGTTAAGAAATATTTAAATCTTCGTCCTACCGATATATCGCAAACGATATTATTCTTTAAATATCAAAATGGAAAATATCATTCACAAAGAATTGGCATTAATAAATTTGGAGCAATGGGGAAAGACATTGCTACATTTTTAAAATTACCCGACTGTAATTTATATACAGGGCATTGTTTTCGCCGCTCATCGGCAACTTTATTAGTAGATGCTGGAGGGGATATAACGGCACTGAAACGACATGGCGGTTGGCGATCAACTACTGTGGCTGAGGGGTACGTTGATGATTCCGAAAAAAATAAGAAAGATACCGCAAATAGAATATACAGTTCTATAACACCTCAACCAGTACCTACATCATCAACATATATGCAACAAACACAAAAAGAAACAATAAACTTCCATAATTCGGTCCCAAATATTCAGTTCACTGGTTGTTCAAACTTTACTGTTAATTTTATTAATAAACAAGATGAATAATCACAACTAAAGTTTTTAAAGCAATGTTATAGGTACCTATTAAGATTTGTTAATAAAGTTTTTGTCTGTACTTGTGTCTTAGTATTTATTGTTATAGTCGTAGATAAAGTATAGTATTCAACGAGCGGTAATGGTCATAACTCACTTGATGAATTACAGCACTCGCCTGCGGCTCGTGCTGCAAACTTCATCTGCGTGAGTTATGACCTACATTACCGCTCGTTAAATAATATACTATTACAACAACATTCTTAAATTCGCTTACCTCGTGCGCGAAAATCAGTCAGGATTCAGTGCAAACGGTTAAAAGTGAAAAAGCCCATTTTTGTCTCGTTCCATCCGTTTTATCCATTTTTCTCTAGACCCCACTCATGAGGTCTCCTACTTACAAATCTTAAGAAATGCGCGGACTGATTTGCGCGAACGGTACCGTAAATCATACAGGTAATATATACCAGATGTTTGAAAAGTACTACATATAAAATATCAAAATAAATATTAATACTCAAATTTAATAGCTAGCTACGACAGAGGGGTGAAACTAATAAAAACTGAAATATATACTGCCGGACATCGGAAAAAAATAGTAACAACGTTACAGTAGGTAGCACCAGTAAATGCCAGTAGAAGACCCAACATGCCCAAGTTACATCCGAACACACTGACAAGTCCTACCAGATACGGAGGGCGAGATACTTACGCCTTAATCGTCGAAGATGAAAATAAGAGTTATAGAGAAGTCCTAAGCACATTTAAACAGATAGTGCAAAACAATCAGTCAAATAACGTAATTCGAAGTCTCAGAAGCACTAAAGAAGGTAAACTTCTAATTACCACTGACAAAAATGACGTGGCGATTGAAGAATTGCAGAAAGCAATCGAAGACTCAGAGAAGGAGCTAAGAACCAGTAAGCTAGGCAACACACAGGATTTGGAAACAATACACATGAAAGGCATGGCGATAGATGCAGACAAAGATGAAGTTATAAAAGCTGTGAGTGAGAAAATTACTTGGAGTGACAAATGCAAACTTAGCGAGTTACGGCCAAACATTAACAACACCTTGGCAGCAACCATGACATTAGAAAAAAAAAAGACGTAGACAAAATTCTGAAAGAAGACCATCTTTCATTCGGTCTTGTTAGATGCTCTATCGAGAGGAGGGTCAAAGTTAGCAGATGTAACAGATGTTGGTTATACGGTCACGTAGCGAAAGACTGTAAGGGTACGGTTTGAACACATAGCTGCTATAAATGCGGTAAATCTGGACATGGTACAAAAGAATGTAAAAAATGAGGAAAAATGCACAATATGTGAAATATTAGGACATAAATCGGGAACACTAAAATGTCCAGTATCCAAGAAGGTATTGAACGAGGTAAAGAGACGAGAAACGAAAGAAAAGAAAAAAGTCCTATTCCACACTGCCGAGCATGTAGGACAGGGAGCTGCTATGTATTCAGAACCGAACTAAAATTTAATTATTCCCAGAACCTGAAGTTTATACAACTTAATGTAGATAGACATTGTAGTGCACATGATTTGCTGGAACAAAGTTTAAGTGAAGACAAAATAGACATTATTATAGGACAAGAACCAAGCAGAAAAAGAATAGGAAAACTGTTTTATGATAATAGAAACGATTGTTTCATCAGAGATAGTAAAATATTTAAAGTAATAAATGTATATCGAGGAGACAGTTATGTAGGCATCGGATCAGAAAAACTGTATATATATTCGTGTTATTTCTCACCAAATCGAACTTTGAATGAATTCGAGAACTATTTAAACAATATACAACAACAATTCGAGAACACTAAAGGGAAAGGGAAAATAGTGGGAGGAGACTTCAATACGAAATCAAGAGCATTGGGATCTAGGGTGACAAATGGAAGGGCACAAGCTTTGGAAGATTTTATAGAAGCTAATGGTCTGGTAATCATGAACGAAGGAAATGTTCCAAAGTTTCAAAATGCAAATGGTAGTCCCATTATAGATATATCGCTGTCTACAACAAATATCAGTAGAAACATAGGAAGATGGACAGTAGTTACTGACGATGAAAACATGAGTAACCATCGCACAGTAAAGTTTCAAGAAAACATGGGAAAAAAGCAGTATAAAACAAAATCAAGCCTCGAACAGATGGAAAGTATATTAAGAAGGTATGGAAAAACTTACAGAGAAGAGTAAAACCCTACAGAACAAAAATAAAGATGCTAATGAGGCGGCAAACGAATTAATAACAAATATAACAAACATCTGTAATGATACCTTCATAAAGAGTAAACACCCGAAGCAACATCACACTCCTACCTACTGGTGGACCAATGAAATTGCTGAAAAAAAGAAAAGTATGCATAAAAAAAAAGAAGTCACTTAACAAGGGTAAATTCTGCACAACACGGAGTAATTGAAAGAGAGCAGATGTCAAATTAATACAAAAAAGCCAAGCAGGAGCTAAAAACGGCAATTCTGAAACAAAAGGTAAAATGCTGGAAAGATCTATGTGCTGACTCGGATAAAGATATCTGGGGTGAAGCATATCAGATAGTTTGAAATAAAATCAACTACAAACCGACAATAACGCTGAATGCAGAAGAAAAAGACAAATAAATTAAAAAACTTTTTCTCACACATACCATGGTCGATTGGCCACTAATTAGAGTTGAACAAGACGAACAGAAAGAATTTACATTGGAAGAGATAATGGAAGCAGCGAAATATCTTAAGGCAAATAAATAGATAGACCTCCTATTTTGTTCAGAAGTAATGCCACTGGCGGTGTAGGTTTTTTCACTTACTACTGTCACCTGCAACACTGACTGATGTGGTCCCCAGTTCAGCAGCTCTTAACCACTATTTTCATTGTTAGCAAATGATTATAAAATGAATAATTTATTTATCATTTGTATATGAGATCGTAAAATGATGTAGGAAGTTGGTAGTCTAGCCAACTTCCTCTATTATTTAATTTTTGTTTTTCGTTGTGGCTGATTCTGATGATTTTGAAGAGACCTCAAACCCTGTACATACCTAGATATTCCAAAAATATTCAGAAGAATTGATAGAGTTTGGTATTAAGCATTATCATTATTTTCAACTTTGGTAAGTAATACTTGATAAAATACACGTTCATGATATAACGTGTGCTACATTAGAAAAAACCGAACTATAGTTGTCCAATCTATGTTGTGATATAACGAGTTTCACTCACTTCCATGTATCCCAGATGGTATATAAATTATTTTAATCCTCAAAAAGTATGAATGGTACTGAATATTAATTATTCATTCAAAGACTAGGGATGCAACAATAAATAATTTAGCCGCGAAGAGTTATTTTTGATAAGTGACAAAACGTCATCGATATGCTAATGTGACGAGCTGCGCCTGGCCTTATCATATATATGCGAGCTGGACTCTTTGGATGGGCGTACGTGAAATTTTTTATAAGAGATTCATTCATCTGTGGTTATTTTCTTTTGCCATAGGCATACGATAAAATTTGAGGGAGGAACTAATTTATTTGTAAAAATTTCTATACCATGGGTGTGAAATATTTGAAGCGGGTTATTTATACATAAAAGTTTCCATTTACCATTAGCGAACGATAGAAATATATCTTTCTCTCAATAACATCAATAATCGTAATATTTTAATTATGTATAAAACTCGAATAATATGAAGTAGCTTATAAGTATCGTAATTCTTATCCTGGTAGCCGTTTTAAAATATATAACATAAAGTGTAAAATTTGCATTATAAGTATATCATTACAATTTCATATGTTGGATACGTGGCTTAGTGTTAGGTTATGTTCCATCGATAACCCAGCAATGCGTTTAGATAGAGCTCAGCTGCTGACTGCCACCATACTCAACATGTTTTGTGCTTATTTTCAACCGTTGATCCTGGCTGAACAGTACCATTATTAGAAATAGTTTTCATTCACCTATATGATTGATACCATAAATTGTCGAAATGCGAATAAAGGTAGGGATACTCGTATGAAGATGAATATACCGTCCTATTGAAGTCCACCATTATATCTCATCATAAAAGCCACAATATCAAAAGTCGACTCTTCGAAAGTCATGAGGAATTAATATAAACATCGAGACTCGTTAGTAGCTCTTTTTGTAGCCAATTAACAACCGTTTAATAATATTGCAGTGAAGTTCTGGCACTGATCCATATAACAAGTAAATAATGAAAAATATACGGAGTCAGGACAATAATTACACATACTTCGCAACTGTGGTCTTATTCAACCTAGTGGCTCGAGCTTGAAAACTTTTATTTATGTCAGTTTTTTTTGTGGCAATAAATTTTCATTTTTCACTACTAGCCTCTAAACCTAACTTTATTGACTTTTGTTGAGGTAGTGAAGTTGTTTATTATCAACCAAGGTAGAAAAATACAGAACCTACTTGATTATAACTAAATCTCAATCCATTAAATAGAATGTGAGGTTAACTTGTGCACAGTGAAACGGGAGTCGACAAATTAATATTTGAAGAAATAAAATGCCAGTAGTGAAGTAGTGAAAAAAATGCTATATGAGCCACGGTAGAAAAGTGTATTAATGTCTCGGATCCATTAAAGACCTCGAAGCTTCGCTTCTTGGTCTTTAATGGACCTCGACAATAATACCTCACTTTTCTACCTTGGCGCATAATTACTATTATCTCCTAAAAACATTAGACATATTTTTCCAATTAATCAATAAGTTACACCCAAACATAACATTCACATTAGAAACAGAGGTGAATAGATGTAAAAACATTTTGAACTTGATAATCAGCAGAATTGAAAACAAACTTGAAATTTAGTTTATAGAAAACCCATACACACAGACATTAAAATACTATCCGACTCAAACCACCTACGTCACACAAGCTCGCAGCATATCACTCTATGATACACAGATATCTTCTAATTCCAATGTGTTCAGAAAATTTTGTAAGAGAAATTAAAATAATTGAGCAAATTGCAATATCAAATAGATATTATGCACAATATGATTTATAAAATGATAAAAAGAAGGAATATGGAATGGCCATCAATTCAATTTTTCAAAAAAAAATGAAGAAAAACAAAATAATTCACTAATATACTTTGGTAAAATTTCAACTCAAATTTCAAAGAATATATCACATAATTTAATGGATAATTTCGGATTCCGTACTAACAAAAATATTGGGTCGTGTTGAACAAATGCTAAAGAGAAATGAACTTTTTGACAAAAATTAGGTATATATCAGATCAAATGTTCTCATTGTAATGCAGTTTATATGGCTGAAATATAAAGAGATCTTGAGATCAGTTATAGTGAACGTTTTGGTTGCTTTAGTAGTGAACGTTCAGATAAGTCAAATAATGAAAAACAATTAATTAAGTTGCCCACCTGTATAGTGCAACTTTCTGATCTTGTTGACGTATTTGCTGACAAGTGTTGCACTGTTTTAAAAACGTATTATCAATATGTGGCCAATAAACATGTGATCTAGACATGGATTGCATTGCGCTAACTCCTGGATGCCTATCATGAAGCATGCTCAGAACTTGTCTGTGAAATATCGTTGGTATACAGATTCTTCCTTTCCAAATAATTCCCCCTCTCCAAAGAACAGTTCATCTCGTTTCCCATAGTAGGGAATAATTTCGTCTGATAAGTGCTTTTTTAAATGCCAAGTAGAACGAATGTATTTTATGACATCTTCAAGAGTACTATCCTTGGATGATAATTTCTTCAATCAAATGGATCTCAGCGGTAATTGCTGAAAGCACAAATTCAAAAGGTGAGCTCTCCTAGTGACATATTTTCAGACTGATCAATACGTAGTGGTAATTAAGATAATAAGTCAGCTGGAGAGTTTTTAGATTCTGGAGTATATTTAATTATGTAACTGAGGCTGTTTAAAATCATGCCATAGAAGCACTAAAAATATGCTCTAGGGGTTAGTGATCCGTAGATAGATGAAAATGTCTTCCGTATAGATATTAATGAAATTTCGTTACCGCATTATTATACGAAGTGCTTCTTTATCTTTTGTGCTATAACGAGTCTCTACTTCAGTATATGATCTTGATGTATATTCAATGAGCCTTAATGATTCATCGGAATATTTAGGTGCTGATACAGCTTCTGCACATTTGTTTGATGCGTCACTCGATACATATAATGGTAATTCTGGATTAAAATGAACAAAAGTATCATTTGAAGAAAGTATGTTTTTCAAGGAGTCAAATATTTTTCTATCATTGGATGTCCATTTCCATTTTATATCCTTACGTAAAATCTGTGTAATGGAGCACACATCGTTCGCAGGTTTTTTATGAATCTAACATAATATGTAATAGATCCCAAAAATGACCGAAGCTCGGTAATATTTGTGGGTTCTGGCAAACGCGCCTCAAGTGATAACGTGAACAACACATTGGCTAATATGATATCCTGAGAGCAATAAAATCAATTAACAAACAAAAATGTTGTTTCAACTCAATTTGGCCCACAGTGTATACATTATATACACAGGAAGTGTTTAAAAAATGCTTCCAAATTCCTACAAATTTCATTTTTTCTCCTTTTTTTTTGAAAATAATATTGGGTTCATGAAAAAAAACTATAGAAACAAAAATGCTGAGAATTAAATTCTCAATATTCTATCTTTTGAAGTTCTCCCAAATTTGGACTTTGGCAATGTTTGTTTACAAATATGTAAATAAAAGTCGTCTTGTGACCACACATAACCGGCATTGAACAACAATTTTAGTAAATTTGGAATATTCTGAAAAATAATTTTTCCCACAGTCGCGCGTGAAATGACTAATTACTATATTCAAATGAAATCGTAAAGTCAACAAATGCCGAGGATTGTTACTTTACGCTCTAGCGCAAAAAAGGAATCTTTTTCGCTCGCTTATTTCATCAAATTTGGTGGGATTAGCCATGACGATGAAAAACAATAAATGAAAGTCAAGCCAGAACTATCTAATTATCAACCATTTTAATCGGCTTTTATTAATTTCTCACAACATTATAATAATTTTTATAACAATTTATATAATAATTTAAAAGAAATTAGAAGGTGAATTTCAAAAGTCATTGTTATTGTTGATATCTCGGGCACGCCTCTACCTAGAGCGACGACTAATCAAATTTAGCCAGGGGAGGGAGGTATAAGCGCTCTGCAGATTCTGAAAAGACTGAACGATTCAGTAGATCTTTTTAACGCCATAAAGAGAAAGCATTCAAATACTCAAATTGAAATAGGCACTTAAATAGATAATAAACCAGAAAAACACATTACACGTTTTTTATATCATTTGTGAATTCATTTTCAATCTTCAGTAATAGAAGAAATTTCTTCTGAATCAAAAATTGCAATAAATAATTGTAACAATTGTACTTTCATATTTAACATTAATAAATAGTATGACAACTAAAATGTCAGAGTACTATCTTCAATCATAGTCCACTCCTGTTATAACCTAAAATAATATAAAAAACTGTTTTAATTATTAAAAGGGCGACTGTAGAAAAAATTATGTCTGTTTTTCGAGCGTAAAGTAAAATTGCCGCTTTCAAAAAATCTTTGCTAAGATGAGTTTCCATGTTTATAAAACGAATTTCCGTTCTCAAAGGAATTAATTCACTTAACAAAACTAAGAAAAAAATTATTTTCCCACAAATTTTTTTTTCCTTCATTCACGGGGAAAGTAGCCAAAAACACAAACTAATTATTTCTCACTAAAGTGAACTCTTCTATACAGTACTAAGCTTTCGGAAAACTTTGCCTCCATTTTCAAGCCTAAAATATTACAAGAAAGGAAGCCAGGTCAAACATTTTAATTCAATTAGAAAATATTAACTTACTTGTAAGTGAGATTATAAACTAAAACTGAAGTAACACAACAACACGAGAAAACAATTAATTTTTTAAAACAATTTCCAAAGTTGCTGCATACCCAAATATATTTAATATCAGTAGAAGCTAAAATTGATAAGTTGTAGTAAACTAAGAGTGTTTATTAAACATAATTTATTAAAATATTTATTTTTACTTTTCTTACACTTTGCTAATCTAACAACAAGGTGCTGCAAGCATTATAAGGAAATGAAACAGGTTGAAGAATATTTACAAAAATATTTTATTGCTATAACAAATTCCTATATATTATATAAAACATACACTTTAAATACATAACAAAAATAACTGTAGTCCTACTATTGAATAAATCTCTTTAATACCATCTGTTAATGATAGAGATGTGGTAAGTGGATTTTTCATAGTCATCTGATGTGGAGAAAGATGGCCCACCTCCTGTGTTCGAATGTGTTTATTTTTCTGGGCTACATAAGCTTTCCCTGGTTTTTCAGGTCTAGCCAAGTGTCCAACTTTTTTGGTTTCAATAATTTTCCAATTTTAAAAAATAAATTCACCTTTCTTCATTGGTTTACCCTCAGGTACCGCATTTAGTGTTTCTGAAATTTGATCCCATTTTTTTTTTGGTATCAGCTTTTGTGAATTGGTTAGTGAATTTTCCTGTTCTCAAGGAATCATTATCCCTGATGAATTCCAAGAGAATGTCTTTTTGGGTATCATTCAGCTTCATTTCCATTAAGTAAAAGAATTAAGTCACAAAACACAGAATGAAAATAAACACAAACTTCTTCCTCTCACGTGATTTTTAAACTACTCTACAGTACACATCACCTAAAAAATGACAGATAAGATCTACAAAGCTGTTCGCCAGTGTGTTTGGAAGATATAGTGCTATTGCACTTTCGAGTAACGTTCAATTCGGGCGAATACATTCGTACGAACAAAATCCATTTGATGTCCTGAGCAAAACCATACTGAACTGAATGACTTCAGCCGGTTTGGCGGATTAATTTTTTTTGACGTAACTCAATGATATTATTGAATAAAAAAAATGGAAAGTTCCCTATTGATTATTGGTGACTTATCTCTTCAACAGTGGTAAGCAAACTTGACTACAATCTGCTGAAATTTTTTTTTTTTTTTTTTTTTTATTCGGTTATTTAACGTCGGTCTATTTCTGCAACTTAGGCTAATCACCGACGCCGGGAGCACTCTACCCCTAACCGGAAATTTTGCCGAATCCACTAGTGTTCCAACCAGTGGTAGGGATCTTTATCGAGCCCAACATCCATGGACTCGGGACCTCGGTTTTACGTCTCATCCGAAAGACGGCATATCTCCATTATACCTCGTGCTCATTGGTATAATGCCTGCGAGCTGTGATATGCTACTGACCCTAGTAATCTACGGTGCTTCGCTGCAGGCTGTACGGGCTCTACGACGGTGTTTCCCCAGCGGTCACCCATCCAAGTACTAACCGTGCTCGACCTTGCTTGGTTGTCATTATCGCTTCAGAAGCGTTCCACTACAAAGCTGGGCCGACGCCCTCTGCTGAAATTTCAGCTACTCAAACTTCTGCATTAAGTTGTGAACTTTCTCTAATTTCTTGTTTCTTAGTATTGGGTTCTCTTAATATAATATTCGCTGAATCGATAAAACATGATACCCATCTTCCCAAGCATGTTTGCAAATACCTGATTTATAGTCCTATCATCAATGAACTTTTTGTGTTCATTCATTCAACTTTTTAATCGTCTAGAAGATTCACCTGAATAAAATTTTACACATTCACAGAATAGTTGATATGCAGTTGCTGGAAGAGTGTTCTTCATTTTTTGTATAGTTTTTGTTAGGATCGATCTTAAGGTATTGTTAGATTTGAAGCTAGTCGGAATATACAATTAATTAGCATTTTTAAAAATTCTTTTTAAGAAACCCTCAGCATACGGTAATATTTAGTTTTTAAAATTTATGTTAGTTGAATCATTGTTATAATCATTATCATTGGGTATTATTAATGATTTATTTCCTCTACTTCCAAATTGTTTATCAATAACTTCTGGAAGGTATTTATTATTATTCAGAACTGACTTTAGTAAAAAATGAGCATTACAACGGTGGACCCCTTAACACATTCGTCTCTGGTATAATTTTCAAATAATATCTAAATGCCAGTACGATTTTTGCAAAACATTGTGATATATTTTATTGTTTAATGTTAAACTGTATCTAGGTAAACAGATAATGAATTTTTTTTTCGTATAAAATGAAAATAAAAAATGACCGCGCTGACTTATGGTTTGAAATTTTGTTCCATGTGCCGCCATCGCACTGGGCGCGTTTCGATTTTCGATAATAATATTACGTTTGTTTTATTTTTGTGCAAAACGTAACAATTGTTTTTAAAAAAGAAGAAAAACTCGAAATATATTTCGACTGGCAGACTAAATAACGGATTAGTTTTCCAATAATCATTTATGCGCTTTAGCTTTATTGTTTCCATATGGAATAAAAGACCGAGAAAAGTTTTAAATTCACCTACAGTTAAGTCTTTCCAGGAATAAATCCTGCTTGATTCTGTTTCACTTTTTGGAAGTATTTCAATAGCATAGTAATTTGTGTTTGAAATAACATGTTCATTAAAATCATTATTGGCTATCAGATTGAAGTAATCTATAGGACCATTTCCATTTGGATTTATCCTGAAACCAAGTTGACCTGTAAATGGTATTCTATCGGGTTGAATTACCCGTGCAGACTAAGTAAAGTCATTTGCTTGTGGAAGCTGCTGTTTATTGTCATTTTGATATTGATTATCTCCTTGAAGAAATTGCTGGATTTCAGATAAATCCTCACCTTCAGAATTACCAGTACTACCACTATCTTCACTTTCATTTTGCCAGTTAGAATGATGTATATAATCCACTTTATCATCACTAGAATCCTCTAATACTGATATCAACTCGGTTCTGCTCATTGCAGGTTTATAGTACTCATCATATCTTCCTTGACATTGACGGTGTACCATCGGTATTCATTTTAAATTTAAAACTGGCAAAAGAAACCGTCAAATTTATGCAACTTCGAATTATCAAATAAATAAACAATTCTTTATCTCTATTGAACTGTGAATCTGACACTGACATTATTAATTTTTGTAACATAGCAACTCTAAACATTTATATTTCACAGCCGCCTCTAAATATTATCATTTCCCTATGCACGGTGATCTCAACTTCTCGGATCAGCAGAATTACTCGGCGTTAGTGTGTTTTAGAAAAAATGGTAAATACAAAGGTTTTGAAATTTTTTTATTGGCTATTCAACGTCGTTGCCGGTCAAAAAAGAAAGATATGATTATGAACCTGCTATGAGCAGAACCAAAGAATACACCACTTAACAAGAAGCGAAGCTTCCGATCATTTTTTGTATGCCCATGTCTGAAAATCGCCATTTTTATAATAAGATACTTGTCATACTTCACCTTGGACAACAAACTTGTTTACAGAAAGTATTTTTGTGAATAATTTTTACTTTGTCTCTTGTTTTGAAAAATATTACTTGGAAAGTAAAGGGTTTACTGATAATTAATCGAAGCTATGGGAAGAATAACTTGTGATGTTCGGAGATATGTCACTAAAGAATAGGAGAAGGTATATCTATGATAGGATTTTCGAAAGACCCTGTTAGGTAAGCGTTTCAATTATTCTTTCAAATTTATATTGATATTACCACAGAATACACCCACTAAGGTATATTATGTGATATTAAACTGAATTGAATAGAAATTTCATGTCGTGAGTAGTTTTTGTGATAGGTTAATAATTGTTCTGTTGACTTATTCTATCTACCTAACAATGTACATATTATATTAGCAAAGAATACACCAGCAAATATTTGTTTACTTTTTGATATTAGCATATGCCTCACCTATTGTCTTAACATAAAAATGTTTTAGATCCCAGTTATGGTTACAGGCTTGTAATCGTGAAGATTTGTCTGGAAAGAGGACAGTTCAACTTCAAAAAAATTACAAGTTGTGTGAACCCCATTTTGAAGATAAATTTATTACCAAGGGTGAAAGCTCTAAGAGACTGTTCGAGTTACCTGTACCTACGAAATTTCTAGGACTAAAACGACACAGTCATGTTTCGATAAATGATCCCCACTCTGGTAAATATTAAGTTTGATTATTTATTAGAATCAGTTGATGTCTTTAATTGTTGTTCGCAATAATAATGAGTTTACTTAGTGGCAGTATCAACTCTTACTTTGTTATATATCAGTTACAACAATGAATAACATTATAATTGCAGATAAGATACCGTCATCTGAACCTTTGCCATTATTGGGTAAATATTTTAATTATTCAGATTCATCTGTAAATGTAATGCATAAAACTGTATAGTTTCTTATAAAATCCACATGATTTTTGTTTACAATGATACTCATTAGTAGTTCAGTACAACAATTAATAATATTATAATTGCAGATAACATACTGTCACCTGAACCAGGACCTTCCTCATGTCGCGCAGAACATTTCCCCAGCTCACTAGCTTTGCCAGTATTGGGTAAATATTTGAATTGTTCAGATACATCTGTATATGTAATGCATGAAACCTTATAGTTTCTTATAAAATCCACATGATTTTTGTTTACAATGATACTCATTAGTAGTTCACTACAACAATTAATAACATTATAATTGCAGATATCATACTGTCGAGCAGAACATTTCCCTAGCTGTCAAGCTTTGCCATTATTGGGTAAATATTTTAATTGTTCAGATACATCTGTATATGTAATGCATAAAAACGTAGTTTCTTATATTTTTGTTTACTATGATACTCATTGGTAGTTCACTATATATATTTTTTAGATAATGAATCTGTTCAAATGGAAGTTGGTGCTGAAGATGTCCCGTTTACTTTAGAAGTGTAATTCAATGTATGGTGGTGCATATAGCCTGGGAAGTAGTTGTTGCTTCTTACTTGAAAGGTTACTGTTTTTGAAAAATACTTTTCAAGTATTTGTTGTAAAGCGTTAGAATAATATATTTATTCTTCGATATCTATAAATAAAAATCGCTATTATTACATTGTTTTAATATCTTTCCTACCCAACATACTGATCCTTTAATACATATTTCCATATAATATATTTTAGAACTCTTCTTAAACATCCCTACCCTAGAGATTCGCCGAAAGCAAAGAGATCTAATACAGCTTTTCAATATAATAAATGGAATATGTTATGGTCCCGAGCTTAAAAATAATTGGAATTAACAGCAAAGCTCATTTTTTAGTGTTGATAATAAGTGAATTTACTGTTTGGACCCTTACTTTTTGGAATCTACTCATATTAATGTTATAAATGAAACAAACTGTTTCTAATTAATTCCACTATTTAATGATATGTATAATATGTACTTAAAAACTGAAGCACTGTATGATTTTTCATATAATTAAAAGTGTACTGCAGAATTCTGTATATGAATATAATAGGTGTTTGTTAATTTTACTGCTCAACTTGAAATAAAGATAATACGTTGTGGGCGTAAAGATTTGAATGTCAAGTAATATTCCCTCGAAACAAACAATTTGTAGTAGTCTTGTATATGTCACATAAATCAGTAAATAATCATACAAAAAATAATTGAAGTACTCAATGCTTAAATTACGAGGTTTTTTCTGCGTGTAATTACGAATTACATCGCCAATATTTAAAAGTCTGATCATTTTTCTCAGTGTATTTACTAAGTTATCTGTCAACGTCGGTCTCTCAAGGTCATACATTTTGGTTACCAAAACATCAAAGAAAATGCGTCGGGCTTCGCTTCTTGTTGGTTGGTGTATTCTTTGGCAGAACTAAGTCGATATCAATCAGTATTATAGGAATATCTAGTGATGATGATGATGACTATACAGTGTTAATTAATGTTATGTACTTATTTTAGTGGATGATCCTTAGACTTAAATGATAAGGTGATAAAACTCTTACAACCCTGTATATCGAAAACCAATCTTCTGAGGACATCTTTATATAAACTTTTTGACTCAAAATTTGCCCAAGAATCTTCCATTAAAATAAGTACATAACATTAATTAACACCCTGTATTAGTATAATAAATATGCTACTGAGTACCTATTTTCGTTTCAGGAAAGTCGGAATAAATAAACTACTGGCATAAGGTAACATTTACATTAACGCGCGATTGGCATTGCCGTAGACGAAACCAAGTATTCCCTGAAACGAATTACACCTTATTTTATGTACCATCATATCATCAAAACTCTACATAACATGGTACCATCAATTTAGGCAAATATGAAAAAATAGGTCGCGACCGCGCCAGGCGCGTTAGTGGCTCACGGTAAAATTTACAACAACGCGCGACGTGTGTTGCCGGAGACGAATGTGTGAGGTCCAATGGAGGGCTAAGGCTTCAATTACAACAAGATGTGCCCAAGTCTTGAGGGTAAAACGCTAACGACATAACATTTTTAGCCACCCTTACGCGACACAGTCCTCAATACGATTCGAAACCTTGACTTGGGTGGAAAATATATGCTTGAATTCTGATTCTAAGTTGACGGAGTTCTTTGTTTTGATTAGATGCTCCGATCTCTGTTTTAATGTATAAACTGTCTAAACTTTATGATGCGCCATGCACTTAGCTCTACTTGTACAGCCTTTTCATTTGATACCCATTACGAAAATTGAGGGTATTCTAACAAATATGAAATCCGCCAATTTGTGTTGGTGGCCATCTTAAATTTATTTTTTAAAAAGTACCATATTTTACTTATCAATCCTTTCATTTGATACCCATATTGAGGGGGTTAAAAAAAATGTAATCCGCCATTTTGTGGCGGACGACATTTTGGATTTAAAATCATTCGGAATAGACATAATTGTATTGACAACACAACCAAAAGGATGTGCCAAACTTCAGATTAATCGGTCAACATGAAGAGGATGAAATTTGAATTAACCAATAAATTTTACCCAAACAAAAAAATAACAAACAGGGCGAGCTAAATAAAACCGATTAATTTGCTTGATAATTAAAAACGACTTCCTCTTATAGTGATTTCACTATCCCTTTTCCACGGTCAATCATTGGATTCGAAATTTAAATACCTATTATAAGTAGTGTGTGTTGATTTGCGGTAAACACTTGTTCCATATCTTGCGGATGTTTTATTGATAAGAATATAAAAAAATGGTGAAGAATTGTTGGTACCAATTTCAAATTTCATAAACTTTTCTGCTTCATTTATGTTTTTCAAAATATTTTTTTGGGAGATAATTTGTCATAAGGCTAGAAGACGTCTACATAACTCCAACAGACAATGGGTTTTAAATTTTTATTATTACGAATCTGTTTGTTCTGCTAGAGGTTCGATAATTTCCAATATATATGATTTGACAATTATTGCATGGAGAATTGATGAATAACAAACAAAATAATTAATATACCACAAGGAACGCGTAAAATATAAAATGAGGAGACTTTAATAGATGGTAGTAAACCAATGTGAAGACAACAAATCGGTGGTGAATGAGTTTTTCATTTTTCCCATTAATGAAGTTGATCTCAAAATACCTTGTTGTGTTGGAGCTCAAGCTAGAATATGAAACTGTAGATAGACAACTACTTTATGTATATAAGGAGAGGAATTGCTCAAGATAGCTTTACACAAGCAGTGTGCACATCTTAGACCCCTAAATTTTTTATTAAAATAAATAACTAGGATGTAAATGTAACAAATTAAGAAAATAAATTATTTAGATAAGCGGTACCACTAATTGTGGTGAAATTCTTAGATAATTCAACCTGAGTTTATACAAATTGAAATTAAATCTTCATTATTGAACCCATGTTCCGTCTAAACAGCGAAGCAACACAGTGTCAGTAATTTTGTGACAGTTTGCTAATAAGATGTCAGAACGAACAGCATAAAATGCAATTTTCATGTACTTTTTAAACATTTTAAAGGAAAACAAAATATATTTGTAGTGTATTGTGTTCTTTTGCCTATGGATATCTTATAACTTCGAAGAAAAGGGTTAAAAGCATTACCCAATTCTTTTCATGGTCCTTCGAAGCCTCTATTGCATGACAGATGAATTTACATGGAAAAAATTTACGAATTTACTTGGGAGCTTTAAAAATACCTACATTGGGGTTGAAAATACATATTATACTTGATAGTGGAAGACGTTGCTGATTGTATACCTACTAGTTGAAAATATTTCAAGTTGTTGAGTTGTTGCCTACTGGAAAAAACTAACTTTTAAAGTGCGAAAGTGACTCTCATATAAATTATAATTAGTGTGTTTAGTGTATTGGATAAATTATTAAATAAGGACTGTATTAAATATAAATCTGTAAATATAAATTAATTGTAAATATAAATTAGAATAAACGTTACAGAATTAAAACTTGTGGGATTTTTGGTAGGGTCAAAACTAATGGGTTGATCACCGCCTTACCGTCACCACATACGAATTAATGTTTGAAGAGGGTTCATTTATTTTTAAAAATTTCCAGTAATCGTGGCCTTACATTTAAATATTTATAACGGATCAATTTATATCGAAAACTGCAATTTTAAACAGAATAGTTCAAGAAAACTGCTATTCCAAGCTATAAAGTGAATGCAAGCTACTATTCAATACTATCAAATTTATCAAAACGCTATAATAAACTATAAAATTGAAGAAGCTTTTATTACAAAAAAAAACTCTTAAACCTGTAAAATCATAAAAACTGCTATTTTAAATAGCAAAATCCATGAAAACTTTTATTTTGAACAACATAATACATGAAATACGCATTTTCCCCACTTTTTCATGACAATTTTCAAAACCTAAATGGTGTTAAAAATGCGCCCAAAAAATAATATTTACCTGAATTGATAGTTTTTTTTATATACAAAACAATTTTATATTTTTATGTCTGTGCCTTCTGAAACCCTATTTAGTTTTCGAATGTGGACAAATAATATTTTAAGCACAGGTGGTCCATCGGTGTCTTTAGCGTGACAGCAAACATCGGTCACAAGAGTTATCTTAGGCTAGTTTGTTTGTATAGAGAATAAAAAAATGATACAAATGTAGACGAACCAATAGCAAAGAAATCCACAGACAGTGTTAATATACTGGAAACTGTTACCAAAAGACTGAACAAAAGGAGTTCAATTTTTTTTTCGAAATAAATGGAGAGTAGAATGGAAAGTAGAAACGCCAAACATATAAAAAATAAATGGGAATTGAAAAGTATATCGTGGCTACGAAGAAGCTCCCTTAGTGGCAACTCCATACAAGAAAATGAAATGACATCTAGTGATGTAAGAAATAATATTAAAGCAGAAGTGATCAGTGCGTCGAATAACATATCTCAGACGGACACATTTTACATGGTCTTGGAATATGTGAAAATACCTACGTTGGAGACAAACATTTTCATTTAGTGCAATTTGTTGAAATACTTGTTAGTTGGTGAGGTGCATTTTATTTACTTTTGAATGGGAAAATCAGGATTGTCGAGTAGCAAACCGTAAGTTTATTTTATTGATTCGATATTCACAGATCTACATAACATTTTTTGGGCACTTGCATACTCGTTAAGGATTTTTCTTTTGTTGATTGTTGAGGTGCGAAACTAAATGAAGATATATCAGTCGATTGGAAATCAAAAGAAAGGTCTTTGATTTGTGAATATCTCGGACGCGTAAAATAGTGACGACTCGAGGTAGTTATAAGTTGATTTTACTGGAGTTTTTGTACTACGGGTATGCTAATGTTAGATTTGAGTTAAATATTGTTGAAAAATAGATTTCGTCATAGTTGAAACCGAATTAATCACATAATGAACGTGATTATGTAGGTGTTTTAAAAACATTTTACTGATTTAAAGCGTATAACTTGTCATTGTAAATTTCCTTGTCTGTACCTAAGGCAGTTTCAAAGCTTTTCAAGTGAATTTTTTATTGGGCCGTTCGTAGTCTTTGAAATAAATAATGGAAACGTTAATTAGAAAACGTGCCTGTCAGAAAGCATCAATAACCAAATTGCGTAATTGGTTTGAAAAAATTTAAAATACCGAAATTCAAAGATTAGATTTAGAATTTAGAATACAAGATTTGAACGGACCATTTTTCAAATATTGTGAAATACAGGACACCATAGAGGAAAAGGTAGAAGATCAATCTCTCGAAGATGAACTTCGAGAGAGGGAGAATATCAAAGACCAGTATTCTGCTATAAAGAGAGACTTACAAACCTGTTTACAAAAAGTACAAAATAATGACAAAACAAATAGTGAGGTAAATGTTCAATGTAGCACGTCTAATAATTCCCTTAAGCTATCGGCTATTTCATTGCCCGTCTTTAGGGGCAATTATGCAGAATTTAATACTTTTATGGATTTGTTTGACGCGTTAATTTTAAAAAATGGTCGTTTGTCTAAAATTGAACAGTTTTACTATTTAAAAAATGCTTTGAGAGATGAACCTAGTAAGCTCATAGAAAAACTACAAGTTAACGAACAAAACTTTCAAACCGCCTTAGATTTGTTTAATTCACGTTATAAAAATGAAAGACAAATAGTTTGTGCGCTATTTAATGACATTATAAATTGTTCAAATTTGACTAGATGTGATGATGTTACGTTAAGACATTTTATTGCAAATGCAAAAGCTACTATAAATTCAATTTATAATCTTGATATAAAAAAGAGGATCTTTTAGATAACTTATTAATTCACATTTTAAAGTCTAAATTGGACAATAATACACGGAAAAGCTTAGAGGAATCGGACAATAGCACTGAATTAATTAAACGAAAATCGTTTTTCGATTTGTTAGACAAAAAATGTAATACACTTGAAAATTTAGCGATACAAAATCAAAGACCAGATCAATTCAAGAACTTCCAAAGATCATATAATTCTAGTTCACCACAACATAACAATACAGTTACTTTATTTGCTCAGGAAAACAATAATCATAAAAATATAGGGAATAAAACCAAACAATTTCAAAATAGAATTTCACCAGTCAATTCAAATTCACCACATTTTATTCCGAAATTTTGCAGCTACTGTAAGGAAACCGGGCACAAAATTTATTCATGTTGAAAATTTAGTGCGATGTCAGTGCCGGACAGGCAGAAGTTTGTGAAGGATCACAAAATGTGTTTTGGTTGCTTAGGATCGAAGCATTTAATTACCGATTGTTTGTCGACTGGATCGTGTACAATTTGTCACAAAAAACATCATGTTCTAATCCATTTATCAAATTATGATCACAGCAATGAAACCCTGAATTCGACAAATAATTTTCATAACACAAATGATAGAAAAAATTATAATAATCAAACCACACCGTCATCTAGTCAATCTTCACCTGGTACAGAAAACCAGAGACACTCTCAATCACCCTTACGTCAATTATCTGCTTTGAATATAAACGGAGGCCATGTGCTTTTGGCCACAGCAAACGTTCAAATTTACCCTAGAAGTAGTAGTAGCTAGAGCCCTTTTAGACCCTGGTAGTCAAAATAGTTTCATTTGTTCTTCACTTGTAAACAAATTAGAATGCTTCACATTTAATCAACTATTACAAGTATCAGGCATATTTGGTGATGGTAAGGATATCAATTTAATATCTGACATTACTTTTTATTCACTTGTAGACCCCACCATGAGCTTTGACACCTCATGTGCCGTGGTAGAGAAAATAACTCAGACCCTTCCACAAGTTTCTTCGCACGATCAAAGTATTATTGCCTTCAGAACACCATGCCAAAAACATATTGAGGAATAAATCCAAACTTCTCGAGGAAAAGCGTACTGAAAAATTTTCTATAATAGATGACAAGACGCCCACACATCAACAACGATTGAGAGAATTTCGAAGTGAACTAGATACCCGTAAAAATAATGGCGAACATGATCTGACAATCAGGTATACTAACGGCATCCCAAAAATCTCGAAATTTCGTTCATAACTTTTCTACCCGCAAATTCAATGACTGGCTCTTTTTATACACAAATTTAAACTCACTTTACGCTAAACTTAGCGAATTCACATGCACAGTGCAACTTCTTAAACCACAAATTATTTTTATTACCGAAACCTGGCTTAAACCCTCAACTCCAGACTCCTTAATTAACATTACTGGCTATACAATTTATCGTAAAGATAGAGAAAATCGTGTCGGTGGAGGTGTATGCATTTATTTATCCGACGATATTACCACAACTTTATCTACTAAAATTAAACTATTAGACATACCCGGGATAGATATTATACACGTAAATATTATTAAAAATCTATTTTCTCTTAACCTGGTATGCGTATATCGCCCCCCTGATACACAACTTGCGATGGACAACATATTGTTTGAAAAACTCGAAGAGATTTTAACTTCCCAGAAATATCCTGGCCGATAACTTCACTATCAGATGTTGTAAATTCACACAACTGAATCAAAAACTTTGTTGCAAATTCGAACCTCACTCAACCTATTACAGAACCCACAAGATTCAGAATTAATAAGCTACCTTCCATTCTTGATCTCATACTCACTAATGATGAACAGCTAATCTCATCTCTTGAAATAAGCTCTCCTGTTGGAAAATCAGACCATGCAGACATAACTGCTCACGTTCAGTTTATCCAGACATTACCGGGCAAAAATAAAATCACAACTTATGCTACTACTGATTTTTCTGAAGTTGATTCACAGCTGTCCCGACTTGATTGGGACTTAATTTTCACAAATTTACCCGATCCCTCGTTAATGTGGAACGCATTTCATGATACTACTCTCAGGATAATCTCTGCACATACTACTGTCCGCGAGATTTATAAAAACAATCTCAAACCCTGGATAAACCACGCAGCACTACAACGTATTAAGCACAAACGGCGCCTCTGGCGTAAATATCAGCGCACACAGCCTCCGAGTGACTTCCTGAACCACCGCAGATTTTCTAATACTCTACAACTATCTCTCAAAACTTTAAGACAAAATTTTGAAGAAAACATCATTGCCAGTGGTAACAGTAAAAAGGTTTTCAAATATATACGATCTTCCCTATCATCAAAAGTTTCCATTCCTCTACTTCAAAAACCAGACCATACCGTATGCTCTTCTAATAAAGAGTCTTCTGAGACGCTCTCTTTAGCTTTCTCACAAGTTTTCACTCAAGAACCCAATAATGACAACATCCCATTAATTAACTGTCCCCGCCTCAAGGCATCTTTAGAACATGTAGTATTTACACCAGACCGTATAAAACAGCACTTACTGAAACTTCGCACTAACGCATCACCTGGTTAATGGTACAAAGATTCAGATCAAGTGCCTGGGCTGATGAGCACAACCCAATTTATGAATGAATGAATGAATGCATCACCTGGTTTTGATGGTCTAAGTCCAAAACTCCTAAAAAGCTGCGCAAACTCGCTTGCAACACCCCTGTCGTTAATTATGCAGACGTCCTTTACCCAAAGTTCCATACATCCCAGTTGGAAATTAGCATCTATCACACCCATATTCAAAAAAGGTAACAAACTTGATTTCAACAACTACCGCCCGATTAGTCTGCTGCCAGTAGTCAGTAAAGTCATGGAAGCCATTATTTCAGAGGAGATGACCAAATTTCTTCTCCTGGAAAATGTGATTCCAACGCAACAACACGGATTTGTCTCCGGCCGTCCCACCCTAACCAACTTGCTACACTGTGTTAACGACTGGACATCATCCCTTAACAATCGGCAGCCAGTTGATGTTGTCTATCTGGACTTCTCCTTTGATCGTGTTCCCAAGAGCAGACTTCTACACAAGCTGGAACACTTCGGCATTCGCGACTCTTTACTTAGCTGGATTGACGACTTCCCAACAGACAGACATTTCAGAGTAAGAGTTGGCGAAGATTTCTCAAGGGATAGACTGGTGGAAAGTGGAGTACCACAGGGTTCTGTTCTTGGTCCTCTGCTTTTTACGGTTTACACCAGCGATCTCTCTTATCACGTAACTAACAAAATATCTTTCTACGCTGACGACACAAAGATATATACAAATCCAATTACCAACCAACAAACCCTCCAGTTGGACTTAAACTCCATCTTCATCTGGTGTTCCCAGTGGCTACTTCCGTTGAACACTGAAAAATGTGTAGTGCTCCGATTCGGTAAAAATAACCCACTACTACCGTACTTCGTAGACGGCCGACTATTAAATTCTCGGAGTTATCGTAAATAGCAACCTAACTTGGTCTGATCATATAACTTCAGTCTGTAAGCGCGCGAACACCAGACTGTATCTCATTCGCAAGTGCTTTTCGAGTGTTTCGTTTCAGTCGTTTTGTAAACTGTATACTATCTATGTCCGACCAATTCTCGAGTACGCCGGTCCAACGTGGTACCCTGACCTAGTTCGTGATAAAAATCTTTTGGAAAATGTTCAAAGAAGAGCCACTCGACTGTCCCTGGGACCGCGAAGACCTTCCTATGAAGAAAGACTCTCCATGGCCAACCTAACTTCCTTTGAACTTCGCAGGCACCGTGGAGACCTCATTACCACTTTTAAAATATTAAAATTTAATTTTGGTAATCTTGATATGATGTTCACCTTAAATCCAGATGACCGCCTTAGAGGACACCTTTTTAAACTAAAAAAAGAAAACTTTACTGTCAGATCAAGACAAAACTTCTTACCAAACAGGGTTTTCGACAGCTGGAATAACCTGGATGTATCCACAGTTTCTGCACCATCAACTAACTCGTTTAAAAACAGACTTGATCGAACGCTTCTAAAGCACCTATAGTTTCTTTTTTTTGGTATATTTGTATATATTGTATTTATTTTTCTTTTCTTCACCTACTAGTAGGTTACATATGTAATTATCTGTTTTTGGGCACAATAGGGACTTGTCCCTCTGCCCTTGTCTAAATATAATAATAATAATAATAAGTATTCATTGATTTCGAGGCTCTTAAAATCCCCCCTCAATAAACTGAGTATCTTGCGGATAAAAAGTTTTTCTTACCTTCTGGAATACAACTCTTGATAGGTGCAGATATTTATTATTCGATGTTGAAACCCACCATCCATCGATTAGGTAAATATGGACCTACTCTCTTAGATACCCATCTTGGTTTTGTGATTTCGGGCGAAGTACCACCCTACTGCTTGAGAAAGTCACCTTCTTCCGCAAATGCCCTTTCTTTCCACGTTTCTTCGTCATCCGAGGCCCGGGAAGAGCTACGTGTGGATGCACTACTAGAAAAGTTTTGGATTCAAGAAGAGCCAACTCATACAGAATCCCAATCTGAGGAAGACATTCAGGCGGAAAACATTTTTAATTCAACCCTAGAGATACTTCCCAATGGAAGATTTCAAGTTGACCTCCCTCTTGTAAGTGAAAAGGCTTATAAAAACTTAGGTGATTCGTTTGTTGCAGCGAGACATAGATTTATTACTCTAGAAAAAAGACTTGAGAAAGAGATTAACTTGAAAAAAGAGTATAAAAAAATTTTTATTTGAACATATTGTTCTAGGACATGGGAAAATAGTCCCATTAACACTTCACAACCCTGAACTAGATCATAATTATTGTGTACCACATTTGTGTGTGATCAAAGAAAATAGCACGTCCACAAAACTTCGTATAGTTTTTGATTATTCTTCAAAATCATCATCACAGCATTCATTGAATGATATATCTTTAACAGGACCAAGAGTCCAACCCGACTTATTAGACATTTTACTAAGATTCAGAAACTTCAAGTTTGCATTGACAGCAGACATTGAAAAAATGTACCGCCAAATAGCGTTAAATCCAAAATTTCATTTCTTGCAGAATGTGTTATGGAGAGACTCTTCACTTGAAAAATTTACTTGCATACAGTTGTCTACTGTTTCTTTCGGACACAACAGTGCCCCATTCTTAGCGTGCAGGGTCCTTAAAGAAATCGCAATTAGAAATCCTCAATACCCTGACGCACAAAATGCTTTTTTAACTCAGACGTACGTCGACGATGTACTAACTGGAGCAAACTCCGTTCAGGAACTTGGAAACTTATATTTGAACCTGAAAGAAATTTAACATGCAGCGGGTTTTACATTACATAAATTTTGCTTGAATTCATTAGAAATGGCAAATAAACATTTTATTGATTCACCTTTAGGTAAAGATCTTAATCTAGAAGAAAACCCATGTAATGTCTTGGGAGTATCTTGGAACCCTAAAAAGGACACATTAAAAATTTGTTCACCTTCCACATTAATTGATCATAACTTAACAAAAAGAAAGATATTAAGTGCCGTTTCACAATGTTTTGACCCCATGGGAATAATTAATCCTGTAATTGTTCTTGGGAAGGCAATTATGCAGCAGCTTTGGTCACTGAAAGTTTCATGGGATGAGCCCATAACTGACCCTTCTGTTATTAAAAAATGGCAACTTTACACAGAAAATATATCGCAACTTTCTCAACTTCATATTCCCAGATTTACCTTATTAGATAAAAAATTCATTAATATTGAACTGCATGGTTTCTGCGATGCCAGTTCAATGGCTTACGGAGGGTGCATATATCTTAGAGCCATTTATGACGATGACACTGCTTCATCTCAATTACTTATTTCCAAATCCCGTATTGCTCCAATTAGTAAGCCATTAACCATTCCAAAACTGGAACTTTGTGCCATGACGCTTCTGGCTAATCTTCATTCTAGAGTACTGAGCATTCTCAAGGATCAACTTATCATCACTTTATCAGTTCTTTGGACAGACTCGCAGATAGCCCTGACATGGGTCCGAGGGATCCCCTGCCGTTGGTTAGTTTTCGTTTGTAACCGTGTCTCCCAAATATCACAATTAACTCCTCGGGAATCTTGGAGTCACATCCGTTCCCACCATAACCCTGCAGATATTTTGTCCCGTGGGCAGTCATTGCCACCACCTTCACTATTTTGGTTCTCAGGACCGGACTTTCCGTGGAAAACTACTCAAGACACAAAAGGCCACGATACATTTGCTGAAATATCAATCCCACCTGAAGAAAGGAAAAAGGTTCTAATGGCTGTATCATCTCCTGATAACTTTTGGATTGAATTTATCAAAAGATGTTCATCGTTAAATAAATTAATTAAATATTTAGCCTACGTTTTACGATTTGTATGCATTTTAAAAACCAAAAAGAAAGATACTGCACTTCTTTCTACGGGTGAGCTAGATGCTGCTTTACGATTTTTAATACTGCAAGTGCAACAACATTGTTTTTTGTCAATAATACAGGAACTTAGGTTAAACAAAACACCATCAAACAAAAAATGCAATCTTTAAATTTATTCTTAGATCACTACAAGATATTAAGAGTAGGAGGTCGACTCAAGCATGCGAATATTCCATTCCAACAGAAACATCCTATTCTCTTGCCTTCACATAACCATTTCACTTCATTACTTTTACTAAGAGAACATAGACGTTTAGGGCACAGCGGTCCTCAAAATGTTTTGTACAATGTCAGACTCCAATAATGGCCATTAGATGGCCTTAGAGACATAAAGAAATTTATCAACAATTGCCTGATTTGCCATAGATTTGAAGCCATAACAGCCAAACAGATAATGGCCGATTTACCCACACTTCGTGTGTCGCCTTCACGACCGTTTCAATTGGTTGGTGTTGATTATGGAGGTCCTTTTAATAATCAATCCTCTTCACTGCGGAAGGCTCTTATTACAAAGTGTTATTTAGCTCTGTTCATTTGCCTTTCCACTAAAGCAGTCCACCTTGAATTAGTGTCTGACTTGTCAACCGAAGCATTCATAGCAACTTTAAAGCGTTTTATTTCTCGTAGAGGTTTGCCATATGTCATTCACAGTGACTATGGTACTACCTTTGTTGGAGCCCGTAATCATATTAAAGACTTGCATACGTTCTTAAAGAAC
Organism: Lochmaea crataegi; assembly: GCA_947563755.1. NCBI lineage: Eukaryota > Metazoa > Arthropoda > Insecta > Coleoptera > Chrysomelidae > Lochmaea > Lochmaea crataegi. Next base: position 37,764,452 of record OX387429.1, read on the forward strand.
AACTCCTCACCCATTAATGATTGTTATGTTGGCCAATAAATATACTTTTGTCCTAGATTTTAGTTCTTTATTAAAAGTCTTTATGTAGGTACATACAAGCTGCACACATGATACAATCTAAGGTTATCTGTCATCTGTCTAATGTCAATCATGTACTATATCTAAGGGTATGTTCACAATTAAGTTATTAAAATATGAATACATAACATGCTCTTTTTTAATTATTTTCAGAGAATTCACTACTACTATTACTACTAGGATTAAAACTATAATCGTCATCGCTGTCACAGCCGGGGAAATACTCAGTTACATAATCCTTAAAATATAAAGGAGGTTTGCGTATTCGTTTCTCAGATGAGGTAACATCATCAAGTTTATGTTCTTCATTAATTATTGAATTATCAAAATTATCAATGTTATCATCAGTATTTATATGGTTGGAACGTCAACATGATCTTTATCTCGGATAACAATTAGGGGCTGATTTTTAGATATTGGTGCTATGTTAAGATCGAAGTCATATAATAAATTATGAGTAAAGTTTACAGTTTGATCAGTGTCTGCATGATTTAGATTGTTTTTACTAAGGAACCTTCTATTCCTCCTGAGTAAGGTACCATTCTCATCTCTCACTAAATATGAACGCTCATTATAATTATCCACAACTGTTCCCTTAACCCACTTATTCCCTTTCTGAATTAAAGTATTCTCGCCTGTTTTTAATATTGGCAAATCTTTAGCATTTTTATCATAAATTTGCTTTTGTAATTTGTATTTTTGAGCAAGAGTATTTTGAATAATGTTTTTTTCTACAACTTTGGACTGCATATTTTCTGATAAAATAGGTAATTTAGTTTTTAGTTGTCTATGCAAAAATAACTGGGATGGAGAAAACCCAGTAGAAGGTATAGGAGTGCTACGGTATTCCAATAATAAATCTGTTAGAGGTGTATCTGGGTTTTTCTTTAACATTTGTTGTAAAATATCAACTGCTTTCTCAGCGGGGCCATTAGATTGATGATGATGAGGGCTGCTGAAAGAAGTATTGAAATTCCACTGGTTTGCGAAATTAATAAATAATTTTGAATTATATGGTACATTGTCTGCATAAAATGTGTCTGGGATACCGAACTTAGAGAATATTTCTTTGCAGAACTGTATAACAGTTTCAGCATTTTTGTTTTTTGTTTGAACTGCTTCTATCCAATTAGAAAAGGTATCTACTAACACAAGAAAATTTTTTCCTTTGAAATCTAAAAAATCTGAAAATACATATTCCCAAGGTCTAGAGGGTATAGGGTGTTGAGTTAATGTTTCTTTTTGATTTGATTGCCGATTCAATTGACAAACTTCACATTTACTAATGAAATTTTCAATGTCGTTTCCTAAGCCAGGCCAGTAAAATAATTGTCTAGCTCTTAATTTTGATTTTACAATACCAAAATGTGGTTTATGAATTAAGGTTAACATTTCGTTTCTTAAAATGCTTGGAACTATTAACTTGTTGTTAAGAAATAAGAGACCATTAGATAAAGAAATTTTTTCTTTGAAGTTATAATAAATTTTTAACTCACTTATTAAGTCTTTTCCATTTGCTGGCCAATTAGTATTACAGTATTCTAGGATTTTTGAAAGAATGCTATCTTCCTGAGTGGCTTTTTGAAACTCCGCTTTTTTCGAGTCTGATACATTTATGTTTTTATATAATAAATGAATAACATAATCCATTTCTGGATCAGTAGGTGTATCTACTTTTAAAAACGAACGTGAAAGGGTGTCTGCTATTACTACCTCCTTTCCAGGCAAGTATGTGATTTTTATATGATATTTTAAAAGTTTTAATAACATCCTTTGTAAGCGAGCACTTACTTTTTCAAGATCTTTGGAAAAAATCGATATAAGTGGCTTATGGTCAGTTTGCACGTTAACATTATGACCATAGACAAAAAAATGAAGCCAGTAGCTCCTTCTCAATTTGAGCGTACCTTATTTCAGTATTATTAAGAGATCTGGATGCAAATGCTATTGGGTGCCCTTCTTGTAGCAAGCAGCAACCAAGACCTTCAGCTGAACTATCACATTGCATCGTGATTTCTAGATTCGGATCAAAAATTTTAAGTGTAGGGGCATTTGTTATACAATTTTTTAAATTATCTAGTTCTGTTTGATGATCACTTGTCCATATAAATGTAACATTGGTCTTTGTCAATTCTCTCAATTTTTTTGTTAAATCTGTCATATTTGGGATATATTTAGCAAAACTTTTTACCAAACCAAGGATTCTTAAAACATCATGTTTATTTTTTGGAGCTTCTAGTGCTTTAATGGCTTTAACATTTTCCGGATCAGGAGAGACTCCATTCTCAGAGATGATTTGACCCATGTATGTTACTTTATTTAGCTTGAATTGAAGTTTTTCGAAATTGAATTTAACACCATATTTAATGGCTCTCTCTATGACTGTATTCAAGGCAAAATCATGAGTTTCTTCATTTTCCCCAGAAATGATCAAATCATCGAAATATATATCAACTCCAGGTATATCACCAAATATTTCATACATTTTCTTTTCAAATATTTCAGGAATACTAGATATTCCAAAAGGAACTCGATTAAATTTATATCTCCCAAATGGAGTATTGAATGTGCACAGATCCGAACTTTCCTTATCTAAAACTAGCTGCCAAAATCCATCTTTTAAATCGACGACTGAAAAAACATTTTTTCCAGCCAATCTACTAATAATATCACTACTAGTTGGGATGTTAAAGTGTTCCCTTTTTATATACTGATTTAATGGCTTCGGGTCTATACACAGTCTCAATTTGTTGTTAGGTTTCTCAACAATAATTAGGCTGTTCACCCAGTCTGTAGGGTAATCAACTTTTTCAATTACTTCTTTTTGCTCTAAACTATTTAGAGTATTTTTCAAAGGTTCATAAAGGGATTGTGGAATTTTTCTATTGCACTGTACAACAGGCTTTGCATTTTTTTCTAATTCAATTTTACATTCACCCGGTATTTTCCCTAAACCCGTAAAAACTGTTTTATGATGCTGATAGAGACTGTCTTTGGAATAAAATACATTTTTAACACTATCTTTTCTTTTTATCAGACCGAAATCTAAGCAATCTGTTAATTCTAATAATGGTTCACAATTAAAGTCAACAATAACAAATTTGATATTCTTAATGACATTTTTATACATGCAATTTAATGTTATCTCACCTAATGGTTTTGTGTTGAAGTTACCAAATGAAATTAATGTGACTTTGGGGTTTGCTGTTAGCTTACTTTTTAAATGTAATGCAATAAAATACTGGTATCTGATCCTGAATCCAACTTGAAACGAATAGGCTTGTACAATAATTTTTTCATACCAATAATTCCTATAATAGTTATTCACTTTAGACAAACATTCATTAATGTACAGTTCATCTTCTGAATTTTCATCAACACATTCCATTTCAACTTGTCTTACACGGTTACTATTCTCTTTATATTTTCTTCTTGAATCTTGCAGCCCAGTTCGTTCACTGCTCGTGCTTGGTCCTTCAGTTTTCTGCTTGTTGTAATAACATGCCTTTGCAAAATGTCCCTTTCTTTGACAGACTGCACAAGTTTGATTATGTGCAGGGCACTTATTAACTAGATGTTCAAAAAGACATTTCTTACATTTGATTTTTGTTGTATTTGTAACATAGTTCACTTCTTCTGCTGGGTTCAATACTTTAATATGCTCATTACTTAATTCTATTGATTTACAGTACTCCAATACCTTTTTTGTATCTATATTTTCTTTTCTTATTAGTCTTGACTGAACCTGATTATCATTTATTCCCACTATAAGGCGGTCTCTAATCATTCTGTCTTCATAACCTCTTTTACATTGATCATTGGTACATACAAAATCACAAAGTTGTGCCTGTTTCTTTAATGTTGCATAATATTGTTCTATAGGTTCATTCTCTGACTGAACTAAATTATTGAATTTAAAAGTTTCCATGGGTATGATTGTTTTTGGTACAAAATGCTTATCATACCTTTCTAGAAGTTTGCTGAGGGTATCAACTGATTCTTTTTCAAAAGTATTATAAAGTTCTAAAAAGTCATCTCCTATGCAGTTCAAAAAAATGGCAATTTTAACATCTTCCTCTGCACCTAGCTTTCCTGAAGCTTCTAAGAAAATCTCGAACTTTTGTCTCCATAATTTCCAACTTTTTATATTCACCTCTTCTAACGGTTTTGGAGGTCAGAAATCCATGATTATCTTGGTAATCACACAATATTTTCCTTGAACAATTGATTGATATTCAATAACGTTGTTTTAAACACCTGACACCATGTTATGTTGGCCAATAAATATACTTTTGTCCTAGATTTTAGTTCTTTATTAAAAGTCTTTATGTAGGTACATACAAGCTGCACACATGATACAATCTGAGGTTATCTGTCATCTGTCTAATGTCAATCATGTACTATATCTAAGGGTATGTTCACAATTAAGTTATTAAAATATGAATACATAACATGATTATCTTCTTTCTTTATCCATTGACTGGAACTTTATTCCTCCCAGATCTCCACATTGGGGTAGAATCTGGGAATCAGCCATTTAAAGTGCCAAACACCATATTGTCCGAACGCTTCAAAACTCTTATTACACTTTTGAACAATTTGCTACAATTTTAAAGCAAATAGAAGCTATTCTCAATTCTCGTCCTTTGTTTCCCTCTTCCAGTGATCCAAATGACCTACAGCCCTTAACTCCTGGTTACTTCTTAATCGGAGCCCCTCTCACATCCTTCCCTGAACTAGACCTGAGGGTCGATTGAAATTTTGGCAACGTTGTACGTTTATCCAACAAAACATTTGGAAAAGATGGTCAGTTGATTATTTAAATCAACTCCAGAATCATCCCAAATGGACTTCACCCTGCAAAAACCTTAGAATTAATGACATGGTACTTATCAAAGATGATGATTCCCCACCATTAAAATGGCCTTTAGCCCGAATTGTGGACATCATCCCTGGAAAGGATGGCAAAGTTCGTGCTGTCCAAGTTCGCACTTCGTCTGGTATGTACACCAGACCCATAGTAAAAATCGTCCCTCTTCCCTATACTGATGACAACGACTCTGATGTGTCTGCTATACAAACAATTTAGTGTTTTACCAAGTTTTCTCGCCGAAGATGCTATTAAGTTGTTAGCTCTTTGACATATAGGTTACATTTGCTCAAATTACTATAATAAAACACTTTACTAGTCATAGTTTATTTAAATATTAAGTTTCCCTTTCCTTTTGTTTATGCAATAACACCAGCTGTACAGAATAAGTAGTAATGTAAGGTCCCTCTGCGCGTCGACCAAGGCATTCTTCCCGTTGCTGGCAGGCCCAGTATGGTGAAATTCTTAGATAATTCCACCTGAGTTTATACAAATTGAAATTAAATCTTCATTATTGAACCCGTCTAAACAGCGAAGCAACACAGGGTCAGTAATTTCGTGACAGTTTGCTAATAAGATGTCAGAACGAACAGCATAAAATGCAATTTTCATGTACTTTTTAAACATTTTAAAGGAAAAGAAAATATATTTGTAGTGTATTGTGTTCTTTTGCCTATGGATATCTTATAACTTCGAAGAAAAGGGTTAAAAGCATTACCCAATTCTTTTCAAATTGTCTAATAATTGTAAAACCAGAAATGCGATTTCTAATCAAACAAGCGGATATAAGTTCGATTACTATTCCGATATCAACAAACTTTACGAATTTATTAGCATATTCATCTTATATTGTTTCGTTTAAAAGTACGAAATCAAGATAAGGTCAAATTTTTTTTATGTGTCGTGTATTTGAGTGTAGGTAGAGAGTACGTATGTATCTTGAGAGAGATTAATTCTCTTTCCGAAGACAAGACAGTTGATGAGATCCAGATCAGAGATAATAGGAGTATGGGAACAGCATCTCATTAATGCAAAGCTTGGCCACCGCAGCGACATAATAACCGATTCTCTAAAAGCCGTACAATTTTAATTTCGATTTTCTGATGAGATTTCGATAATAAAATATTCCAATGTTATATTATTGGATGGAAAATTAAAGTGAAATATTCTCAAATTTGAACTTTACCATTTTCCAATTTTTCACTCTCCACATAGTTAGAGAGGGAACGCGAAAAAAGTTTTAATTTTTTTAGTGTCCAATTACTTAAGATAAGGTACACGAGTTCAGTCTTCAATATATATTTATGTTAAGAATGATTTATTCTACAATATCTGGTGTCTCCAGTACATCGCTACTATTGTCGTAGGAATGAAATCAAGAAGTATATCACTATTTTTTTATTAAACAAGTTATAATAATTTTCATTGAAATCTAATATATTTCGCTAAGTATAATCCTATAACAAAGGATTTATTCAAAAATTTCTTATACAAGCTAAGAAATATGAATAATATTGTCAAAAGAAGCTCAAGAGCTAATTGTGAAATTCCTCCGAATAGATTGGGCATCTATGGTTTAGATAAAACGTTATTATTTACTTAATTACACTTACTTGTGAAAAAAATTGTCATATTTTTGTAAGGAGCAACAACTACTTGTAATTCAATGTCTGTCGGGGCATATAGCACGAGAAGTAGTGAACGGTATGTTCTTTGAAAAATATTTTCCAAAATGTTGTAAAGCGTTATAATAGTATTAAACTATTAACTTTGACGTCTATTTATCACGCTTTAGTAAAATATAACAATTTTTTTTACAGGTAACTGTTATTAAGTGAACAACTACAAAACCGAGATGGTTTTTTGTCGACATAGAATTTTGGTTTGTGATTAGAGGTGGGGATGTCGCTGTTATCGCACTCTTAGCATTTCCTTTAGTGAGGTTAATGTATTGGTGTGGTTTCAACGTTGTCTACAGTCCAGGAATATGCTCTCAGGGCTTCTGGTCGAATAGCATCTAGCTTGTACCGATGAGGCGCAAATACGCCGAAACCGGTCTACAAGTGATGTTCCTTCTAATTAAAAACCAGAATGGTTGGTTATATCTTGCAGATATACCAGCCCCGTTTAACTTAGAAGTGTAATTCAATGTCTGTCAGGGCAAATAGCCCGAGAAGTAGTTGTTGCTTCTTAGTGAACGGTCTGTTCTCTGAAAAATATTTTTTTTAAATTTGTAAAGCGTTATAATGGTATTAAACTATCAACTTTGACGTCTATTGATCACGCTTTACTGAAATATGACATTTTTTTTCACAGGTAACTGTAATTAAGTAAATAACTACAAAACCGAGATGGTTTTTTGTAGATATATAATTTTGGTTTGTGATTAGATGTGGGGATGTCGTTGTTATCGCACTCTTAGCATTTCCTTTAGTGAGGTTAATGTATTGGTGTGGTTTCAACGTTGTCTACAGTCCAGGAATATGCTCTCAGGGCTTCTGGTCGAATAGCATCTAGCTTGTACTGATGAGGCGCAAATACGCCGAAACCGGTCTACAAGTGATGTTCCTTCTAATTAAAAACCAGAATGGTTGGTTATATCTTGCAGATATACCAACCCCGTTTAACTTAGAAGTGTAATTCAATGTCTGTCAGGGCAAATAGCCCGAGAAGTAGTTGTTGCTTCTTAGTGAACGGTCTGTTCTCTGAAAAATATTTTTTTTAAATTTGTAAAGCGTTATAATGGTATTAAACTATCAACTTTGACGTCTATTGATCACGCTTTACTGAAATATGACATTTTTTTCACAGGTAACTGTAATTAAGTAAATAACTACAAAACCGAGATGGTTTTTTATAGATATAGAATTTTGGTTTGTGATTAGATGTGGGGATGTCGTTGTTATCGCACTCTTGGCATTTCCTTTACTGAGGTTAATGCATTGGTGTGGTTTCAACGTTATCTCCAGCCCAGGATTATGCTCTCAGGGCTTCTGGATGAATAGTATCTACCTTGTACTGATGGGGCGCAAATACGCCGAAACCGGTGATGTTGTTCCTTCTGATTACAAACCAGAATGGTTGGTTATATCTTGCAGATATACCAACCCCGTTCAACTTAGAAGTGTCATTCAATGTCTCTTGGAGCATATAGCCCGAGAAGTAGTTGTTGCTTCTTAGTGAACGGTCTGTTCTTTGAAAAATATTTTTTTAAATTTTGTAAAGCGTTATAATAGTATTAAACTATTAACTTTGACGTCTAAGCCGTTATGGACAAGAAGCACGAGCAAAACCAATTAGGAAAATTTTTAGGACGGCGGTGGACTTTCTACTATTGTTGAAAATAAACCATTATTATCCAGGAATATTCGTGAAGTCCACAAAATTTCCAGTGAATCTGAAATTTCACAACTCATAACCAGGAGGTAGAGGAAAAGGAAGTGCAGTTGATAGATGCTAAAATAGCATAAAGTAAATCATGAGAAAATCCTAAAAGTAGAAATGATGGTGAAGAAAAGGAGTTAGAAATTGACAAGAAAGGAACGTAAGCTGGATTTAAGTTTATTGTATAGAAAACTGTAATAACGCTTAATCAGCTAATAAGCAAAAAAAAGACAACCAACCAAAAAATGTAGGTACATGACGCTATTTATGATTTTCCAACAATACTGATGCCATAATATGTACCTACACTGAAAATGTACTTTGAAAAAGTTACTGGATTATGCAAGACCTGATGGAGAACAATACAAGTCTAAGCCCAAATGATTATTCATTTGAAACTTACAACTAAACAATTTCTTATCATATTATTGAATATCGTTATGTCAATTATGAGTACAGGATGCATTAAGTATTCAGAAAATCCAGACATGCTGCTGAAACTGGGAAATAAATAACTATATAACTATAGAGTGTAGGATTCATCTGTTAGTATTTGTTGTGTTATTGTGATGTTTGTCATAGATACGGAATAAATGAGTGAGTCAAATCTGAAGTGAAAATTGAAAAGTATATTTCGATGGAGAGCACGTTTTGAGAACTATTGATAGCTGTTACAGGTCAAAAATTACATTCAAACACTTACTCAATATGCCAAATTTTACCAACAAATAATAGTAAAAATAAATAAATATTAGGACTTACTCTTCATATTTGTGTTTATTTTGTATTTTAATAATACTACTTTTACTTAGCATTCGTAATTGACCTACATTTCCTTTTTTAAATCTTACATATACTACATCTTCAGAAGTTCATCTTCCAGACTTTCATATCCACTTCAATTCCCTAACAATATATGTACAAATGGAAAATGATTCTTAAGTAGTGATTGCGAGCAAGACCAGTTTCAGAATATAAGGTATTTAGTGTTAAAAATAAAATATATCTCTCAAATTTTCAAATGTTTATATTTGGATCATCTGGTTTAAATTGACATCTGTCAAACCAAGAAAATAAAATCAATTGATTGATAATCAAATATGACTGATAATCAATCATTCATCAACAAAGTGGTAGTTTTACAAATTCAGTACATTCTTTATCCTTTTCCATCTTTGTAAATACACATAAGTATATCTTTTGAACTTTTAGAAGCTACTGCTAAAGGAAAAGAACCAACCATTCAGGACAGGTTGTGATAAAGGGAAGAGAGATATCGATCCATTTTGCTTTTTGCTAAGAGCACCTAACGTTAATTTAACGGCTTTTTTGTAATTTACAAAAAGTTTAAAAAGGAAAAGTTTCCAAGGTTCCTTAGAACTGGAAACTCAACCAGTGGGTTGGATTTATTTCTTTAAAAAAACAAATTTTAATTTCAACTTCAACTTCTCCTTCATATCCATTCTTCACTCTTCATTTTCCACTCTTCCACTTTGGGATTCGCCTGGATCTCACATCGTTGAAGTATATTCAAGATCCACCTTCTCATTTGCCACCCCATATCAGCTTGAGGGTGATTGGAACCTTCTAAGAACCTGTGTGGACCTCTGGATCATATTAGAACGGTTGTTACCCCGATCTGCACGTGCGAGGACTATACTTTTGGTATACAACCCCTACACGTCCTAATCTTCAGCAAGTGGTTATCCCAGGTAACATAGGTTTAAGTGAATTCCTAGGACTTCTCTCCGACAACTTCGTATTCTACCAAGAATAAACTTATCAGGATTTTAATTGTACATTCATACCTTTTTAATATTTATCTTCAGTAATCTTTGTATATACGATATATTAATTCTAAGTAAATCATAAATACTGTGAGTCCTAGGTATGCATACTTTGGGTGATTTTCAATAAATACCTATATATTATGATTATATTCATCTAAACTTCTCTCAAATTTGCACGTGGTTATGATTTTAGACATAAGTCAACGCCAAATTTGATATTTGAAGTTTAATTATATCAGTGGTTCTCACCATAGATAAACCACGTTCTCACTAACTTCATTTCATATTGTTGTAAGAGCCCCTTTTTGTGAGTACCAACCCTATATATCCTTGTAATCTGTATGGCCTACCACCTGTTAGGTCAAACAATAATATTTATTAATCATATATCTACATAACGCGATAGTTTTATTTGTCCCCTTAAGAACCCCTTCCTTAACCCTGAGATATTCAAAGGGTGTTTAATATATTTATTTCTACCCTTTTACTGCCTTTAACATCCTTTATAACAGGTGTTATATAGCGTCTTAGGTGAACAAAAAAGAGAAAACTACCCAGTGAGCTATACTTCTTCATTACATTGTATAGACGAATTACAACACATTGATTTTGATAATGTAGCAATCCTAGATACTGAAAGGAATTGTTATGAACGGAAATTCTTAGAAATGTACCCCATTAACAATACTAAGGACCCAATGAACAAAAAGTCTGACGTTGAATCACTCAGTAAAATTTACACATATTTAATACATTACAAAAATAACCAATTGTAGTGAATTACGAATGATTACCTTTAAAATAAGGCTTTATTCTACAGTGAACAACTAACATAAAATTATTGACAACTTTGTAGCATAACTGACAATGTAATGAATCCTATCAAAATGGTAATATCATAACACCGCCTTCTTATTTCTCGAGGAAGTCTTCTAAATATTGAGGACGCCTTCGTGTCCTAACTGGCCTATCGATATTCAGTACTGCGTCTTGATTTTGTTGGTCTTGAATGAGATAGTCTTGATTTTCTTGAATGCTTTGGTCTTGACTTTCTTGAATGCTTTGGTCTTGATTTTGACTGACAGAATTTTCATCGCAATAAGTTAATGATGTGTCTCCTCGATGAGCTAAATGCCTAGTGGAAACTGTCTTTTCTTCTCCATTTTCCAATCGGATATGGGCGTATTCCGAGTTGGCTTCTAGGAGTTGGACTTCATCAACTAAAGGTTCGTATTTATTCAAACGGACGAATCTCTTTAATAGCACTGGTCCTGGTGCAGCTAGCCATGTAGGAATCGATGATCCATAAGTTGAGCGCCTCACATAGTTAATCATGCGATCGTGTGGGGTCCAGTTGATAGCAGTGCATAAAAGAGATCTAATAGAGTGGAGAGAATCCACTAGAACCTGCTCCCACTGGTTGATTTCCAAATTTTGAGATTTTGAAGCCAACTGGATGGTTTGCCATATAATTCCATTAAATCGTTCGCACACCCTGAGGATTATAGGGAGTCGTGCGACTTTAAGCAATACCGTGAGACTCTTAAAATGACTTAAGTTCACGAGACATAAAAGAGGTACCTTGGTCAGAATGAACATATGCCGGAGTGCCAAATATAGAAAATATTTGACGCAAACATTGGATAACTGTAGAGGATGATATGTCGGAACATGTAAATGCGAATGGGAATCTGGAAAATTCATCAACAACGGTTAGTAAGTACTTATTTCTTGAAGATGAAGGCAAAGGACCTTTAAAATCCAAATTAAGACGTTCAAATGGTGAGGTGGCTTTGATTAACGTTCCTTCATTTTTGTGAAATTTTGGTTTAATTTCAGCACAAACAGGATATGAGGATGTAATTTGACGGACGTCTTCCACAGAATAAGGGAGATTTTTTTAGCGTATCCAATGGAAAAACCGGGTAATACCAGGGTGACACAAAGAAGAATGTAAATCATATAATTTCTTTTGATCAGCCGATGACATGGTACGGGTGATTGTTTTTTTGAACAATGTTTGTAGTTTGGAAACAACAAAAAGTGATATTTGTTGTTTTCCGACAAGACAAACATTATTTTTATAGTTACAAAATTTTACAAATAAGCAAGAATAGCTTTGTGTGGTTGTAAATGATTTCCATTCAGTTGAGCCTCAATGTGAACGGTTGAAGTCCAGTACAATTGATGGTATTCGTTTTTTGAGGAATCTTGTCTTTATAAAATTACAACAATAAATCAGACATAAGTGGAAATCCTTTGAATCACTAAAGGGATTTTTCTTGTTTTCCTCTCAATAATAAAATGCTGGAGTGGATTGTTAGTTTGGGAATACCTGATGTGAGATGTTTTGGAGTGTTCCTTGACTACTGATTTATTTCGTCATCCCATTAACAAATTTACAAATGACAGGTGGCGGCTGTCAACAATATAATGGTCATATCACTGTTAATATTCACAATCTCTTTGTTATTGATGGATGGACATTTTCTATGCAAAATTTTTGAATCATGCCACAAAAAAACAATTTCACATATAGACGTCAAAAAATAATAGTTTAATTCTATTATAACGCTTTACGAAATTTGAAAAATAATTGAGAGCAGACCATTTACTAAGAAGCAACAACTACTTCTCGGGCTATATGCCCCGACAGACATTGAATTACACTTCTAAAATAGCAATTTCAAGACCATCAGTCGAAATACGACAAGATGGAATCGTATTTTAAAAAGCGAAATGTTAGTTTTTACAATTATTGATTGGAAATAGAAGCTCACTTTGAGATGAAATAGATTTCTAATTTAGTTATCATAATGAATTAATTCAAAGTATTAACTTTATTCCAATTATTTCAAAAATGAAGTGGTCTCCAGAATTTTTGTGTTACTTTGGTTTTAGTTTATAACTCACTTTCAGGTTTTTAATTGTATTCAATCTTTTGACTGCCGTATATTTTTAGTTGGCATTTCTGCTCATGACAGCGACGTCATTGGCCCTGTCGTCCTTCCTTATTCACTTGCCAGTATGTCAGTGAACACATGTATGATCCAATACTTTTGTACTGATGCTTTTGGAAAAATAAAGAATTACAGAAAGGTTGTAGTCGTATCTCTGATCGTATTTTCTCTATAATACACAACATAAACTTGGCGACGAGTAATGAACCCATAGCCTCAGTCGACAGTTAATAAATCGAAGTATCGTCAAGCCCACGTGGCCGAAGTACATGAAAAGCCGAAAACGGTCAGTTTAGTGGTTCTATCTAAAGGTTTTAAGAAGTATTTTGTCGAATTATCATGTCATTAATAGGATCTATAGAAAATTTTATTCCCAAGTCGTCAGATGTGCTCTCATACTTTGAAAGGTTAGAACAGCTTTTCTCGTGTAATGAAGTTGAAGATGGAAAAAAGGTTCCAATGCTCATCACCCTAATAGGTCAAGAAGCATACAAGGTTTTAAAAGACTTAGTAGCACCTGCATAACCGTCAAAAACGTATGTCCAGCTAAGAGATGTGCTCACACAACATTTTAACCCGAAACGCCTTGTGATAGCGGAAAGGTATGTATTTTATTCCTGCCAGCAAGAAATAAATGAAAGTTTTAAACAGATATCAAAGAATAAAAATATATTATTCTACGCTTTACAACTAGTTTTGAAAAATATTTTCCAAAAACAGTGACCGTTCAACGAAGAAGAAACAACTACTTCCCGGGCTACATGCGACAATTTTACAGGAAACTGTAATAATTCTATATGTTTCAAGCTAACGAGCTTGTTGTCAAATTTCGAATTTTGGTTTGTGACTTAGAGGTGAGATGTCGCTATTTTCGCAACTAAAACATTTCCGTAACTGGACGATATGTATAGTTGTTGAATATAGTCACATTTCAGTCCGGGATTAACTCTCGGACGATAACCTATACCTTGTACTGATGAGGCGCAATACGCCGAAACCGGTCTTTTTTTTTCGGTTAGAAATGGGAAACTCATGTTCGCATGGGTCCAGGACCCAAACAGTGTTGGACTTATCCCCAAGGAGATGCCTACCAACCAAACCCACCTCAAACTCGCCGTTACCCCCGCCTCGGAATCACTACCCTAGCATACTTCGAGACAGGCGGCGGTCCCTCACACACTCTCCGCTCACACCGTCATCTTCTCCCTCCTATCACTCCTACCTCTCATGCCATATCGAGTCCTTCTCTCCCCCTCACCATGCTCTCTACTACTCCACTCACCTCCATCCATTCCTCCTCCCCCCTCAACATTATCTCCACCATGTTTTCCCAGTACACCGCCTCCCCTAGTTTCCTCTCCAACTTCTTCAGCACTTCCTCGTTCCTCCAGCATCTAAACACATGCCCCACATCATCCTCCACTTCACACCTCTCGCACACACCAGTCTCTCGTTTCCCAATCTTGTGGAGGTACCCTACTCTCGACCCATGTCCAGTGAGCACTTGTGTCAAGAAGTAGTTCACCTCCCCGAATTTCCGGTCCATCCAATCTCTCCTATTCCCAATCGCTCCATTTAGCGCGCCCTCATACTCCTCCCACCTTCTCTCCATTTCCTCCTCCATCCATTCCCGCACCTCTTCTCTGGTCGCACCCCTCCAGCGTTTGCTCCTAGCTCTAGCCAACACGTCCAATGGGTAGGACCTTGCCAGCACCGCTGCTGCCAGTCCACCCACTGTCCTGTACCCCTGCACCACCCTCAGCAGTATCCCTCTCTGCACCCGCTGAAGTGGCCTAACCCTCGCATTCACCCCCGCTCTTCACCCCACACCTCCGCACCGTACAGCATACTCTGCTCTACCGTCCTACCAATTACCCTCCTCTTCCACTCTCCCGGCCCTTTCACATTACACATCAATCTCCCCAGCCATGCTGCCCTCACTTTACCCTTCTCTGCCGCCTTTACAATATGGGTTTTGAAGGATAATTGGCTATCCAACCACACCCCTAGGTATTTCACAGACTCCTCCGCACATCATCCGCATACACCGTAATCTCACATCCCTCTTCACATACTATCCCACAAACCTCATCAAACACACACTTCCAGAGCGTCGGTCCAAGAACCGAGCCCTGAGGCACTCCAGCCTCCATCTCATATCTCCTCCCTCTGGAGTATACAATCACACGCCCCGTCAGGTAGACCTCCACCAGGTTAACCAACCCCTGCTCCACTCCAAGCCTCAGCAACGCGCTCAACACTGCCCGTTTGCTGACACTGTTGAACGCGTTCCCGACGTCGAAGAACACGAGTAGGGCCAATTTCTTCTTCCTCCAGCTGCCCTCCCTAGCTCTTTCCACCAAACCCATCACCTTGCTCAGTGCCGAGATGCAAGATTTCCCCTTCGTGAACCCGTGCTGGTTTACCCTAAAACCCCCATTCCTACCAACTTCATCCTCAATCCTATCCCTTATTATCCCCTCCATCAATTTACCCATACCACACAGCAGGCTGATAGGCCTATAGTCCCCCACCCGCTTCCCTTCTCTACCCGCCTTCTTCATCAGTATCACCCTGGCTACCTTCCATCCTTCCGGGAACTCCTCCTCCCTCAGCACCCTGTTGAATAGTTCCCAGAAGTACTCCCTATTGTCATCCAACAGCCTCTTCACCATATCACCCCTCAGGCCATCTATCCCTGGGGCTTTCCTCACTTTAATGTTTCTCCCCCAATCCTCTTCCTCCCACTTCTCTACCGGCCTTATCCCCCTCATTTTCACTACCCCCCTTGTATCTTGGATTTCCTGAATTCTGCCACCCACTCCTCCTTCTCCCCCTTTGAACAATTTCTCTATAATCTCCTTCTCCCAATCCTCCTCTAGAACCTCGTTCCTATTTCCACCCATCCTCTTCACCGCTATCTCATACGCCTTTCCCCATGGATTGTTTTCCAATTCCCCCAGTAACTCTTCCCACTTCCCTCTTTTTTCCCTCTCCACTCTACGCTCCAGTTCCTTCTTCTTCTCTTTATATCTCCCTCTTCCCTCCATCCTTCCTCTTCCTCTCAGCATCCGTCTTCGTTCTTTCTTACACTCCCTCCACAGTTCCTCTATTTCCTCATTCCACCAGTAATTGGCCCTTCGCTCACGCCTATTGCCCCTCTTTCCCTCTCTTTTGCAGCCCTGTATCACATTGTACAATTCATCTGCATCATGTCCAAGTCCCCTTCCTATTTCTTCTCTTACTTTCTTCCTCATACTCTCTGCCTCGGCTTTCGTCCACTTCCATTCCCACTCTTCCACTAAATCCTTTCTCTCTTTCCTTATATCCGTCTCCACATACCTATGTAAGCTCAAGCTTTCCTCATCCTCCAGCACCCCCCAACTAAACACTCTTTCCCACAGCCATTCATCACATGCTGTTATATCAATGAATGATGAACCCCCGTCACCCCTCACGAAGGTGGGCAGTAGTCCATCATTCAGCACTACCAACCCGTTGGATGTTAACACTTCCTCAAGGATCTCCCCTGTCCTGTCCGTTTTCTTCCCCCCCCCCATATAGTATTCTTCGCATTGAAGTCCCCTGCCACCATTCTCGCCGAAACCGGTCTACAAGTTATGTTGTCCCTTCTAGTTGCAAACCAGAATGGTTGGTTTAAATCTTGTAGATTTACCAACCCCGTTTGACTTAGAAGTGTAATTCAATGTCAGTCGGGGCATGTAGCCCGGGAAGTAGTTGTTTCTTCTTCGTTGAACGGTCACTGTTTTTGAAAAATATTTTTCAAAACTAGTTGTAAAGCGTAGAATAATATATTTTTATTATTTGATATCTGTTGGTAACGCGCTTCACTAAATACGACAATTTTACAGGAAACTGTAATAATTCGAAATTTTTAAAGACTATGCATCTAGTTTAAAAAATTTGTTACAGTATTGTGAGTTCGGTAATTTTCTTAATGAAGCTCTAAGAGACAGATTCGTGTGTGGAATGAAGTCTGAGGCAGCAAAAAGAAAACTGTTAACAGAGGAAAGATTAACCTATGAATATGCTTATCGGCTAGCAGTCAGCTTTGAGGTTACCGAAGGAAATTTTAAAGTAATAGGTCCAGAGGTATCTACGGTGTCAAAATTTTTTAAAAGTAAGTCCAGTAGTTTAACTTATGCCAGTAAGTCCAGTAGTTTAACTTATGCCAGTAAGTCACCACCTGGCAGCAGTCGGAAGGATTATAGAGATTGCTTTAGATGTCTGCAAAAACATGATCCGGAATTCTGTCCAGCAAAAAACTGGGAATGTTTTGAGTGCCACAAAAAGGTCCACACAAGTAATGTCTGTAGGAAGTCTAAAGGTGTCCCAAGGTCAGTGCATCAAATAGAAGAGGAAAAAGAAGAAAATCAGTTGGAAGAGTCAGAAGAAGAAAACTCATTAGATTTAGGTTTTATAGACCAAATAAAAAATCAGGAAGAAAGGTCATTAAAGGTAACACTAGAAGTGGAAGGTAAGAATTTTGTATTTGAAATCGATTCAGGAGCTTGTAAAACTGTATGTCATATGTCTGAGTATAAAAATAAACTGTCTTTTTTGCCTTTAAATAAAGTTGCTTACAAGTTAAAAGTAGTGACAGGGCAGAATGTACAAATTGTAGGGGAAGTTATGGTAAATGTAAAGTTTTGTCATGAAAGTTATGTTTTGCCAATTGTTGTTGTTGTTTGCGTTAATAAATTTACACCACTGTTAGCCCGAAACTGGCTAAACACTTTGTATCCTCACGATTACCAGTTGATAAAGACACAAAAGTATCAGAATTCTTAAATTCATTCAGTTTAATAGAAAGCGTTCCTATAAATATTCAAGATATAGCTAGAGCAACAAAAAAAGACTTACTTCTTCAAAAATCTATTGACTTTACACTTTCAGGGTGGCCAAAAAGTGTTAGACATGAACAGTTAAAACCATTTTTCAATAAAAATCATGATCTAACAGTAGAATCTAACTGCTTATTAAAAGGAAATAAAATAGTAATTCCCAAGTCCCAATCAAGTGTCCTCGCACTCTTCCATGAACAACACTTAGGTGTTGTGAAAACAAAAATGTTAATGAGGTCATATTGTTGGTGGAATAATCTATCCAATGACATTGAAAAGTTCATAGCCCAATGTGAAATTTGTCAGCAAACACAAAACTTCTCTAGTAACACTAATTTCTTAAGCTGGCCAAAAGAACCAAACAATTTTTTTAGAGTCAGTATAGATTTCTTTCACAAATTTAACAATACCTTTTTGATACTAGTTGATAACAAATCAAAGTGGATCGAAGTTGAAATTATGACTAATACTACGGCTTATGAAACAATATTAAAATTGAAGGAAATATTCTCAGTATTTGGGCTCTCGGTTGAATTATTATCAGACAATGGTCCGCCCTTTAATGCTGATGAATTTATAAAATTTTCACAGTCAAATGGCATAAAGCCAATAAAGTCACCACCATATCACCCCCAGAGTAATGTATTGGCGGAAAAGTCAGTCCAAACAGTAAAGAAAAGTTTGGAAAAAGCGTTATTTTCTGAAAGGGGAGAGATAATTACCAAAAACACTATTCAATCTCGCTTATTAAATTTTCATAAGTGACATGACATATCGCAACACACCTTCCATATCTACAGGGTTATCCCCTGCCCAAGCTCTCTTCAAAGTATGTCCTCGTACTCGGTTCGATTTTATTAAACCTACTTCTGATTCTATTATTACCAAGCCATCAATTAACTTTGAATTACTAAAAAATACTAAACTCTATTCTCTAAATCAACAAGTATATATCAAGAACTTTCAGACAAAACTATGGCAAAAAGGAATTGTAGTTAAAGTATTAAGTCATTCTACATACCTTGTTCGCACTAATGATGATAGCATTAAGTTTACACATTTTAACGATATGCGATCTAACACAGCATGTAATGATAATAATATGTTAGACTTAAATAATGAATATGTAAGTGATACTGTGCCAAGTAGTTCTCCGCCAGTTGGTGTCGACCTAACTACTCCTGTTGTAAATATTAGCGTTAGTGGTGAAAATATTAATGACTGCCCTACAACTACCGAAGAAACATTAGTAGTAAATAATAGCCCACTTAGTCCAGCCTTACAGTCTGTACCAAGTAGGAAATCAATATTTTAGGCAGATACTAATACTCCTAATGTTCATTCGCGTTCTAGACTTATTAAAAAACCTGTCAAACTAAACTTGTAATAATTAATATTTTAATATGTAAAAATAATAAAGAAGGGGAGGAAATGCCGTATATTTTTAGTCCTTATTCACTTGTCAGTATATCAGTGAACACATGTATGGTCCAATACTTTTGTACTGAGGCTTTTGGAAAAATAAAGAATTACAGAAAGGTTGTAGTCGTATCTCTGATCGTATTTTCTCTATAATACACAACATTGACCTGGTTCATTTAATAGATTTTTTCGATACCTTTGAAAAGATATGTCGCTTGCCATAGGGTTCCATTTAAAATTATTATTATGACCTTGTGACGATCTCTGACAAATACGTCATCTATCATCTCTAGTAAGGAACTTTACAACACTTAATATTCAATATTCTTTTTGTTAATTATTTTGGGAAATTAGACCACAATCTCTTTTATATTTATTTCATCGTTTCGGCAGCGTTCCAGCTACCATTATCAAGAACAATTGAGTTTTTAAATTCTGAAAATAACGAAAAAATTAAGTGTCCAAATTTCACTAGTTTATGTATAATCGTTCCAAAAATAAAATTGGGGGAGAGGACTTTTGAATCGCACTGTATAATTAGATTGCAGAGATGCGATTTGTATTTTTTAAACTCTTTTTTAAACGGCTTTTTATAACTTGCCCTGTTTGTTGGGTCAAAATTAGTAATTACAATTTTTATCCTCTTCCAGTTGACCGATTGATTTTAAATTTGGTACATACCTTGAGCGTAAACGTTGCGGTTGACTATTGATATAAATTTCACCCGATTTTATTTTCTCGTCCGATCAATACCCTAGATTGATGAGGAGAGAAGTGTGATGACTGGTACCTAGGACCGACCAAGTTATTAAGTAGCTTTCAGTGCATCATCATCATCATTAAATTAATGGCTTTATTACATTATATTTGATTGCTTCGATATATGGCTTCCAATTTAATTTATTATCCAATGTTACTCCTAAATACTTATTTTCTTTCTTATATGGTATCATGTGGTCCCCAACTGAATGATCCGAGTTTATGGGATAAAGTGCCTTGAAAAGATGGTGGCATTTGATTTAGACGTTGATAGATCGAAGCCTACGTCTTCAATAGCCTTTATGATGTTTGATGTGGCTTTGCTCAACTTATTTAGACAATTTTGATATTTTTTGTCTTTGACATATATCACAAAGTCATCAGCATATTGTGTGATTCCTGCATTTTTGATACATTTTGATGGTATATTATGTTAAATAACAGAGGTGCTAAGACGTAACCTTGTGGCAAACCATTAGATGTAAGTCTTGGTCCTAATAATGCGTATTTTCCTTATTTTCCTGTCTGTCATAATATTAATAATAATAATTCCCAAATGATGAAATAAAACAATTTAATTTGTTTAAATCTTCATTTTATTTTGAACTAACGTTCAAATTAAATTAGTGTCGCGTTTCGCTACACAGTAGCTTTTTCAAACTTTTTCAAAATAAAATGAAGATTTAAACAAATTAAATTGTTTTATTTCATCATTTAGTATGGATCTTCATCAAGTAAAAGCCTCATCTATTCAATAATAATTCTATTCAGTATATGAATGTCTACCGAGTCTTAAGCGCCTTTTTCCATCCAGGAATGTAGCTGCAGTATACCCATTTTCTCCAAAATTAATTTATATATCAGTGGATCACTTTGTCAATTGTGCCATATCCTTTCCTGAATCCGTGATGATATGACTCTGAAGGAGTCAGGGACATTTGGATCTTTTTGGTGTTTTGATATTGGAACTGCAATATGGTTTATACAATCTTGTACTGTGCATTTGCCCGTTTGTAGTATGTTGTTATACAGCCTTTTTCATGACGAGCTTACACTATGGAGAACAAAAAATGGCAAATTCATGGAAAATACTTTGACATACATGTCACTTCTGGTTATACCGAAAGTGAACGACAACTTGGTTATTTTGAATGTAACACCCCATATGTTATCAACTTTCCGGATTCTACATCAAATGTTATTGTCACTTTGTGTAGAATACCATATATCTAAAATTTATACTTATCGAGATATTAATTTTTTTAATAGAAAATTCACAGGGAGCATACCTTCATATTGAAAATTCTGTGTGAACATCCCCAATACCAAATAGAAATATCTTGTTGGGTTGATTAGTAGGACGATCAAGGTAATTGGTGACATATCGGAAACTTTTGTTTTGTATACAGGGTTGTTAAAAAAATGTTAAATATCTTACTTTTTTTAAATGGAACAACAATATTTTTATTCTTTTACTTAATTATAATGCCGAAAATAAGGGCATTTTTTTTTTATTTTCACTTACACTGCGTCAACCACTTGGGTCATTGGCAGTTTGAATGCATATGGAATTAATTACAAACATAAAAAATAAGGTCTACAGCTTATAAATATTAATTGACTTAAGAAATTTTAAGGTTTTATCTAATTTGTCCGTAAGAGCTGTCTTTATATTATCGGGAACACCACACAAATTACGCATATAATTAAGATTAGGACACTCTGAAATAATATGCATCACAGATTTCCAATTCTAAGCCTAATTGTCTTCACTTGATCGGATCTCTTGTTTGGTAAGGAAGGAGTTCTAGATACATCGGGTATTATTTGGTGAAGTTTATTGCGGGGGTTCAAATTCCATCTTAGCTGCCATTCGTTGGTTATGTATTTTTTTATAGAGTCTTTATGGTCTTGGCTAGGAACTATATTTATCAATGTTACCGCGGGGTTGGTAGAAAAGTTTTTGGCAGTTTCGTCAGCTTCCTCGTTTCCTTTAATACCTGTGTGAGATGGCACCCAGAGAAATTCTGTAGTTTTGCCTTTGGATTGGAGTTGAGAAAGTGTTGTTTTGATTTTCTGCATTATTACGTTTTTTGTGTAAATGTATTGGAGATTTTCTATAACACTGAGTGAGTCGGTGATAAACAACGTATCCTTATTTATGGTTAGGGATATCTCTAGTGAGAGGAGAACAGCTGGACTTTCTCCTGTGAAAGAACTACAGGTTGCTGGTAGACGCAGTCCGTGCTTTTCTTTGTTATAGACAACTGCTGCTCCTACGCCTGTTGATGTCTTGGAAGCATCTGTATATATTGTCAGGTAGTATTTGTATGTGTTCATTATCTCCAGAAAGCGGGTTTGGATTAAAGTGGGATTACTGGAGTGTTTGGGTAGTGTTTTTAGGGAAGTATTGTAGGTGGGAGTTTTTTATTAACCAAGGTGGGTCTTTGAATGAAAATGGTATGGTTAACGTAAAATTTTTAATGTCAAAACCTGATCGTTTGAATTTTTCAGAGAGAGGAATATGGTTGTAGTTTTTTATGTTTGAAAAAAGATAGTTTGAATGAGTTGAGAAGAGAGAGGGTTCAATTTGTTAGCTGAAACTCTAGAAGCATAGCATAACATCTGGTATTTGCGTCTTAGGTCCAGTGGCATTTCTTGAGATATAACTTGTAGGCTAGTAATGGGACTTGTTCTGTAGGCTCCAGTGGCTGTTCTAAGGGCAATATTTTGAATTGTATCGATTTTTCGCAGTTGTGCCTTAGAAGCTGAGTCATAAATAATAGCACCGTAGTCGAGTTTACTTCTGATGAGGTAGTTGTAGATACGGATTAAAGTTGTAGTATCTGATCCCCATGTGTGATTCGACAGGCATTTAATTAAATTGAGTCTGGATTGTACGGTCATTTGCAACGATTTTATGTGCGCGTTCCATTTCAGTTGTGGATCCAGATTAATTCCTAAAAATCTCATGGTTTCACTATATGTTATCTCTTGGTTGTTTATTTTCAAGGATACTCTATCTGCATTTTTTTTTCTTATCAAAAATTAGATATTTTGTTTTCTCGGTGGAGAATTGTAGTCCAGTTTGTTTCAGCCATTCTTCTAATTTATAGATTGATTTTTGGAGCAAATTAGCAGCTGAGTTCAGGTTATTGCTTTGAGTGTAGAGTATAAGGTCATCTGCATACAGGAGGGCTTTGACTGGAAGGCGAATTTGATTCAGTA
The DNA here is from genome assembly GCA_947563755.1 of Lochmaea crataegi. Classification (NCBI taxonomy): domain Eukaryota; kingdom Metazoa; phylum Arthropoda; class Insecta; order Coleoptera; family Chrysomelidae; genus Lochmaea; species Lochmaea crataegi. The sequence continues at coordinate 37,787,808 of OX387429.1, forward strand.
TGTCATTAAAAGCAATCAAGAATAAAGTAACGCTCAGCACAGATCCTTGTGGTAGTCCATTGGATAATGTTTTGGAATTAGATAGTACATTATTTGCCTTTACTTGGAAGGACCTTTTATGCAAAAAGTTTTTTATGAAAGCCACAATATTTCCCTGGATTCCCCAATTGAGTAAGGCATTTATAATGTGTGGGGTCCATGTTTGATCGTAAGCCTTGTTGATATCAAAAAATACGGCAATTACTTTTTGTTTGTTAGCGAAAGCCTCCTTTATGTTTGTGTCCAAAATAACCATACTATCGAGAGTTGAGCGGTTAGATCGGAATGCGCTTTGATTTTGAGAAATTAGGTTTTCTTTTTCTAGATGCCAGAGTAGTCTTTTGTTTATAATTTTTTCTATAAGTTTGCAGCTATTACATGTTAGTCATATCGGTCTGTAAGAAGTAGGATCATTTTTGGGTTTGTTTGGTTTCAATATTGGGAGTATTATAGCTTTCCGCCAAATATCGGGAAACAGATGAGAAGAAAATATTTTGTTATAAATTTCAAGAAGAATTGTTTTGGCTGGTGTAGGAAGTTTGGATAGAAAAATTAGAGGAATATCATCAATACCTGGGGTGGAATTTTTTGATGTATTTATGGCTTCAGTAAGTTCTTCCATCGATATAGGCGCATTCAAATGGTTATTTTCTAGTAATATTTGAATATTGTGATCCTCGTTTGTTGGTTTATTACTGGGACGAGTAGAGTACTTTTCATAAATTTCTGCGAAGGTTTTGGCAATTTCATGGTTTTCTGAATATTTATATTTATATATATTTACGTTATTTACTGTTAATGTGCTGATTCCATCATAGTTTCGGCATGAGCTGATTGCCCGAATTTTTTCCATATGACTGGCATAGGCGTAAGTTCATTAATTGAAGAGACATAGTGTGACCAGGATTCCTTTTTTGATTTTTTTATTAGGTATCTCTTTTTTGCGCGTAGATTTTTGAATGCTAGTAGGTTTTCGGGTGTGTTGTGTTTTTTAAGACGGTTGTAGGCGTGTTTGCATGCTTTAATTGTTTGTGCTATGTCTAAGTTCCACCATGGCACTGCTGCCTTGTTGCCGTTGGGACTATTTTTCTTGATTGATTTATGAGCGGAATTTAAAATTATTGAATTGAAAGATTCTATGGTAAGATTTATGTTTTGAGAAAAGTTGAGCTTTGGAAGGTTGTCTAGGATATGGTCAGAAAAGAACTCCCAGTTTGCCTGAGAGATTCTCCATGTACTTGAACGGAAGCAGCGGTCTGTTGAAGGATCATTTAAATGTTTGATGAAAATAGGCCAGTGATCGCTTGTGTAGAGACATTCAGCAACTTCCCAGGATAAATGAGCTGATAAAGAAGGGTCACAAAGTGATATGTCTATTGCAGACGCTATTCCAGAGAATGCATAAAATCTGGTTTTGCTGCCAGTTTTGAGTAGGTTTAGTTTCTGGTTGTTAATAATATTTTCAAATGTTTGCCCTTCTTTACTAGTGGTTTCTGAGCCCCAAATAGCATTGTGACAGTTAAAATCTCCTAGTACTATTTTTGGAGACGGAATTTGCTCTATTATATTTTCAATATTTCTAAGGTCAATGTTTTTGGGATGTGGGACATATATATTACAAACGTTGATTTTAGTACGGTATAGAATGGATACAGCTACCGCTTCCAAGCTTGTATTTAAAGGTATTTCTGAGGATTCTGGCTGTTTCTTACAAAAATGGCTACTCCACCACTATTTATATTCTGGTGCTGTCTATTAGAGAAAAAGCCATTGTAATTTTTTGGGCTATGTTGTGATAGATTGAAACGGGTTTCTTGTAGAGCAATAACGAGAGGAATTTTCCTTGATCAAGAGTTGAAGCGTGTCTAATCGGGTAAAATACCCGTTTACATTCCACTGCAAGATGAATGTGTTAATTGTCTTGTAAAGAGCGAAGAGCGGGAGGATTGTTACAATTTTCTTTTTGGACTTGTAAACGGTCAGTATCATCAGTAAATGAGGATGTGTCGCTGTCTTCTGTGATACCTTCAAATAAATTTTTATGTAATTTCTTCTTAATTCGGGTTATTCTAGATTTTATAGATTTGTCTTGAATAAGTGGGTGCAGTTTTGTGAGGAGAGTTATTAGACCTTTCGATTTCGTTGGTATAGTTTTTCGCAACTGATATTATATCATTGGTGCCTTTTGAGTTTTCAAGGAAATCTACTAATTCATCGAAGGTTAGTAGACAGGTTTCAGATTCAAAAAGTGGTTTTGTTGATTCCAGTAAGATTTTGATAGCTGGTTTTTCAGGCGTTTCTGACATGGATTTGATTTTCTTCCTCCTATTTTTTGGTTTTATAAAGAGGTCTGCTGAGTCTGTAGGGGGATTTTGTGGTTCTGGAGTAGAGAGTGTAGAGTTTGATAAAGTACGCTTTGTTGATGCTTGCGAGCCAGTGTTATTGATTTTCTCCTAGAGTGGTGTTAGTAGCACCTGGGGGATTGAATTTATGGCTTGTTGACACAGGATTATTATCAGTAATCAGGGGGTCTACTGTTTGGATGTTAGGTATATGTGATGATGTAGAAGGTGTAACTTCCATGTCTTCGTTTTGACCCGAGAAATTGGCTGAACGAGGACAGTCAGATGGGATATGACCTATTTGATTACAAATGGAGCAGTGAAAACTATCTAAGGATAAAAATATTCTGCATTGTGTGTTTTCGTGGGTTATAAGGAGCGATTCTGGGATGGGATGGTCTGGTGGATATATGTACATTTGTTTTCGGAAACTAAGGACATGTTTGTATTCTTGTTCTTGCATGCCGACACGAAGAAATGATAGTTTGGATACTGGTTTTATTACTGCATTGTGTAAATATGTATCTATTATATTATGCGGGATGGTAGGGCAGACGTTGGATCAATAATCTTCGTGAAGGAGTCATTTATCTTCTGGCATCAAGGGTGAGACCATCTATGATGAATGATTTATGTTCATTCATAAAAATGTCTACAATCTCCTCGCTGGCTAAGTAAATGCATATTCGTCCGTTTGGGACTCTGGATGAGAATATGATGTTTTTGGGTTGAATTAGTTTTCCTAGAGCTACGATGTAATCATGGATTTTGATTCCTTCGATTGATTGAAAAATAATTGCCTGTTTTTTTGTTGGAAATTTGAAGGTGGAATGTTGAGTTAATATGTTTGAATAAGTTGGGGTTGAATTTATTGTTGGGTTTATAGTGTTGTTGGCCATGATGGGATAATTAATTTAATTGGATATAATATGTTCATCACTAGCTCCCGAGTACGGACCTGTACTCTAGGAACTAGCTAAAAGGATGGTAATTACGGTCAGTATTAAAAAACTTGAAATGTATGAAGAGATAATGGTTTGTTGTGTTAACCTTACTATTTTATATGTTATTATGTTTGTTATGCTACTCACTATCTCAATTCAAGGTAAGGCTTTCTTCCACTAAGCCTTGTGAGGTAAGGAAACTCACTGCAATTTCGGAAGAATATTTGATAACTTCTACTATTTGAACTTCGAAATTTATTTCGGACACGATATAAACTGTGCGGGTCTGACTGCCAAGGGCAGTTTTTGTTCACCTCCCTTTACTGAATCGTTTTTGAGATATTAACATGTATTTAAAATATTGTTACTCCTTTTTCTTTATTAAACTTTCTTCATTTCCACAGCTTTAACTTTCACAATTCAATATAAATAACGTCTCACTATTAGAACAAAAAACTCAAATTTCAAATACTTCAAAACTAACTCCTTATGTCAATTGTCCCGCTTTTTATACTTTTCACCTCTTCCAGATAGTTCTCGACTTCTCGACTTCTCGATGACATTTTTAGACTTTTTGATTACGGTTCTAGATGATTCTAGATGTATGTCTTCTTCTTTTTCTTTATGGACCTCTACATATCCTCAGTTCAGGTCCGACGTAACATTGCTCCCTGTTTTCTAGTTATTCCTCCTGAATAATCTGACTGCTGGGGTCTGGTTGAAGCCAACAGGGTGGATCGGGCCCGAATTAAGGGGCTAACCTCTCGACAAGAATCACCTTGGGCTCACTCCTCGCTGACAATTGGATGCGGTAGACTAGGTGGTTGATTTTCTTGAGAACGGTGTAGGGGCCTCCCCAGTTTCGTTGCAGTTTTTGGCACAAACCTTTTCTGCGCTTGGGATTGAAGAGCCATACGGGGTCTCCTCTCGAGAAACTTGTGTTTATAGTATGCACATCGAGTCTAGCCTTCATCCTATCGTTACAGAGCTTCAAATGTTCACGAGCAAAATTGTGGACCTTTTCCAATTATTCTTTCAAGATATCTATGTACAAAGGAGGAAGTCTTCCGGGAATAAGATCATGAGGAAGCTTCATTTCTCCTCTAGTGGCTAGCATAGTTGGACTATAACCGGTTGATTTGTTCACAGAACTTCTATAAGCTAGCAGAAATAGAGGAACTAAATTTTCAGAGACGAACATTGAAAGATATTGGCAAATAGTTCGACGATGACTTTTCTAGACTCTTCGATCACGGTTCTAGATGATTCTAGATGCATGTCTTCTTCTTTTTCTTTGTGGACCTCTACATATCTTCAGTACAGGTCCGACGTAACAATACTATTTTCCAATAAATATAAAAACGCCGGTCCTTTTTTTGAGTTTCCTTAAATGAAAAAGGGACCAATTATTTTGTAGCCTATTATTCCAGTCCATACATTCAGTTTTTTTGGATATTGGGTGTGGGATTCACGCATCCAACGAGGATTGCTACGTGACCAGTATCTACAATTATGCCGATTTACGTTTACAATAATAAAAAAGTGGCGTCATCGCAATATTACTCAAGAATTTTGGATCGTTTTGATTGTAATATTTTTCCATCATAATGTCTGCAAACTCTTCACGTCTATGGAAATCATCATCTGACATTTCTTGAAGCAATATTATTTGGTATGGATGGAATTAATTTGCACGTGAAATTTTCATTACGGATGTTTGCGAAATATCAAGTTCCCTGGATATTTTCCCAGTACTCAAGTGTGGATCGTCTTGTTTTCAGTTGATGGAGTTTTTCTGCGCCCTGATTTGGATGAACCTTTTACTGAACCAGTTTCGTTAAACTTTCTTACTAATTTACTGACAGTAGATCTTGTTACGGGATTTCGGTTGGGATATACATTATTAAAGATATTACACGTTTTCTGTTGACTTCTACGCTAATATTGAAATCTCAATTCGTTCTTTTCGAGATATACGATCCACTGTGACTTTCAATGAACACCAACAATACTAATTTATTAAAACGTCAAAGTTATTATTGCAGCAGTCATAGACGGTGACACGAACGGACAATTCGTAACTACACCTAATCGTAACGGTATAATTCGTAACGCCAACATCTAGATTTCTTAGCACTACTTGATTTAGATAAAAATGATGAATTTCATGGGATCAGAACAGAAGAATGTTTTTTTCCACTTAAAACAAACGGTGATCCAAAAGCTGGTTTAGAACGTGAATTTAATTCTAACGTAGGAAATTTTGCAGTTTGTGTTATGGTGGTAACTGCCATATCCTTACTCCCATAGAAGAAGTTTTTTTACTCAACTAGTTTGTGATTTTGAGATGACTATTTATTTATATAAGAACTATATTCCTTTTTTATGTACCAAATATTATAGTTATTTTTGCAGTTCATAAAAGTTTTAGTTATTGGTTATTTTTGTAGTTTAAGTTTTTATATTTTTTTACATTGGTAGGTAATATAAAGATATTTAGTTAATTATCGTATTGTCAATATAATAATTTTTGGAATAAGTACTCATCTGTTTTATAATTATGGAATATTTTTAATTTGAGTGTTTGAAAATATTTCAAAACGTAAAATTATAAACATTTTTCAACAAATGTTTATACTATGAAAATCTGGTTACGGTAATTACAACTAGATAAATGGTTAGGAGAAAGACATAATACTAACAATTCTTCAAAAAGATTAATTTTAATGATACAAACTATTTTAGAAATTTCAATTTACAATATTCTACCTTGTTTGTCTACCTTCGATTAGTACTGGGTTTAGTAGTATTTTGATTGATTAAATTCAAGTCAAAGTCAAATTCAACTCCTGCCCTAACTACTAAATTGTGTACCACTGCACAAGCATTTATAATTGCACCAACTTTTTCTGGGTTGTATCTTAGTTTTCTCTCTCCTAAGAGGCACCTGAAAACCATTTTGATGCGTCCATTGCAGCGTTCAATTATGCTTCTGTTAATTTTGTGTGCGTCTTTCGGGGGTGTTTGGTTCTGGATTATCGAAATGGGTAAGTAGCCAAGGTTCCAATGGATATCCTGAATCTCCAAGTAACCATTGATTTTTTCTGCCTAAAAAATGTTCTCTCCATGATCCCTCTTTTTATATCATTTTAAAACTATTTATGGAAAGGGTATTTGATCCATACAGGTCCCAAATGTGTACCAATGCAATTAGCAACCTCATGAATGCAACGACTTACTGCTTGTTGACTTGAGAATAATAAAAACTATTCTCCAATACCTGAAAATTATGATTAAGTACTCAATTATGATGTTACTAAACCTTATAAACTACTAATAGTTTAATATATCTATGAGTAAGCAATTATTATAATATCAACAAGCCTTACACACTGGTTTAATAGATATATCTACCTACCTCTTTGATAATTGCCAATTGCAAAAAAACGTAGGGTGGTCAAAATTCGTGTTTGTCGAGGGATTCTTGTATTTCTTTGCTCATGGTCCATACGGGGGACTAGCTGAATGAATAAATAAGCCACTAGGTCTTTATTTAGACGAAAAAGTTCAATGAAACGTCTATCTGGTAGACTGAATGGATCTCATCTCGCAATACCCTTTTTCTAACTCTATTTTCATGCTTTCTTGCAATGTTTTCGAGTTCATTTACAAGAAATCTTTGTACTGGCAACATTTTTAACAAAACCCGATGAATTAACAACACAAAATGTCTACTCTTTGCCACAGCTGTTTGTAACCTTAGAGACTTACATGAGATCTGTCAATAATAAATAACTGTCATCTTAAGCTGGCTTATTACATGGTGTCAGAAGTGAAAATACCTCAAAACGATGGATAAAGAGGACAACACGGAACAAGTTGAGGATTTACGCAAAGAACTGGAAAGACTTCGATTGTTAGTGCAAACCCAACAACAGAATATTTCTGCCGATTCAAACATATCTCAACTACGACCACATTCGATCACACGCGGTCTACACCCACCAAAAGCTTTCAAAATCGGAAATAACAGCGCAGAGGATTGGAAGAAGTGGCTGCAACACTTCGAGTTGTATGAAAAATCATAAACCTTTCGATCAAACCCTCTGAACAACAAATTTCGACGTTTATGCTCACAATTGGTACAGATTGGCTCGAAGTCTACAACAATCTTGGATATGAAGACAAAGCGACCTTAAAAAGACTTAAAAGATCCTTCGTTAAGCATTTCGCACCCATTACTAATGTAACGTTCGAAACTGTCGTCCTAAGCAAAATAAAGCAAAAAAAAATGAAGCTTTCGATGACTTCCTTACAAGAGTACAGTCGCAAGTGAAAAAATGGCAATATGGTGATCTGGAACCGAGAATTACAAGAGACCACATCATCATAGGTGTGCGAGATAATAATTTGAGAGAAAAACTTATGCAGGAAGATCTATCACTCGTAAAAGCGATCGACTATTGCCGAGCTTTCGAAACGACCTTGAAACAACTATAGTGCAGACAATGCAGTGTGACGAAAAGCCGAAAGTAAACACAATCAAAAAATTAACAACTCAGAATATTTTCCATTCTAGTCGCTGTGACACGGATCACAGGCCAAAAGAGTGTCGTCCCGCATTTGGAAAAAGGTGCAAACGATGCAACAATCTGGGACACTTCTCTAAAATGTGTAAAGCTCAATTAGGCAAAGATAAGAAAAATGGATCAGATGATGAAGAAAGCGACGAAGAAGACGAATTCTACGTGGGCTCCATAGTACGGAGAAGATTGTTGAAGTGTAATCTTGTCACGGGAGCCGATTGCAACGTAATTAGTTACAAACATCTACCAAAGATGTTGAAAGATAAAGTTCGCACAGCAAGCACGAAAACCCTAAATGCCTTTAATCATACCAAAACCAAAGTTATAGGAGAAGTCGAGATCCGAAATAAAAGTATAAAAGTAATATTCCACGTAATCGAAGAAGAAATTACGCCAATTTTGGAAAAAGTTACCTGTCAATTAGAAAATTTGGTTAAAAAAGTGACGATTGAACGAATAAGCCTCAAAGATGACGTCTTTCAAGGTCTATGCTGCGTTAAGAATTTCGAGAATAAAATCGACTTGAAACCAAACCCTAGCTTCGAAATATTACCAACACGAACGGTTCCACATGCAATTCGACAACAAGTGAAAAATGAATTAGCCACTATAGAGGAAATGGGTGTTATTAGGAAAATTAACGAACCATCACCAATTTTTAGTCCATTGGTAATCGATAAAAAAAACGTAAAAATCAGGATTTGAGTGGATCCACCCAAACTAAACCAGCAAATACTCCGAAGACATTTTCCATTAAAAACCGTCGAAGAAATAGCAACCAGAGTTAAGGGAGCGAAATACTTTACATTGTTGGATTGCACTAAAGGGTTCTGGCAAGTCAAAATCGCAGAAGAATCTCAGAAGTACCTCACATTCAGTACTCCGTGGGGTCGTTACTGCAGTACCAGAATGCCTATCGGATTATGCTCTGCCCCCGAAGTATTTCAATAAATGATTACCAACATAATCAAAGACGTTACAAACGCAGAAAGTTCAATGGATGACATCTTAATTTTTGCACAAGACTGAAGAGTTCGAAAAAACAACACAAGAAGTGGTTTCGAAGTTGGAAGAAGCTGGTTTCAAATTAAACAAGGACAAGTGCATTTTCAACGTGAACAAAATCAAATTTCTGGGACATATATTCACCGGAAAAGGACTGCTACCCGACAAAGAGAAAATTGAAGCCATTAACAAGTTCGAAACTCCTCAAACCAAACAACAAGTACAAAGATTGCTAGGAACTGTTAACTATCTACGGAAATCTATACTAAATCTCTCCGATGTAACAGCACCAATCTGCGAAAAGCTGATCACGAACAGGCGTAAAAAATGATAACCACACCACCGCTGTTACAATATTATGACGTTAACGCACCAGTAACGATCAGACGCTAGCACAAGAGCCTTCGGAGTTGTACTTCTGCAAAACGGAAAACCGGTTGCATAAGTTTCCAAAGCTATCAGCGTGAAGTCCTATACAAAAAGGGATCTCTCAACGTATTAGCAGACATTCTTAGTAGAGATTCTACTCCTTCTGAACCGCAGCATCAGCACAAATATTATCAGGTTGGCCTGAAAATCAATTTCAAGTTAATCCTCAAATTAGGGAATTCTGGAATTTCCGAGAACAACTCTCTATTCTAGATGGTTTATTATTCAAGGGTCAGAAAGTCCTAATCCCTGAGTCGTATAAACCAAAAATACTTGAAGACATCCACAGTGGACACCACGGGATCGAAAAATCTTTGTCCCGAGCCAGATCATCAGTATTTTGGCTAGGTATGTCCAAGGATATTGCCGATTTTGTGCAAAAATGCAAAACTTGCGCTTCAAAACACATGTCCAAACCGAAACAATCTCTAATTCCTAAAGTGATTCCTACGTTACCATTGGAAATCACTGGTTCAGATATCTTCACGATTGCTAATAGAGAATATCTACTAATTTGCGATAGTTACTCAGGATTTTATGATATTGAAGAACTAAAGCACTATACAAGCAAGGAAGTTATTAACGTTCTCAAAAAATTGTTCGCAATTCACGGAATCCCCAAAATTCTCGAAACCGATAATGGACCTCAGTACAGCTCGCGAGAATTCTAAGAATTCAGTGAAAAATGGAACTTTAATCAGCAGACATCCAGTCCGCATTACCCACAATCAAATGGTCTTTCTGAAAAATACGTATCCATTGCCAAAAATCTGATAAAGAAATGTCAGGCAGACGGCTCCGACGTTTTCAAAGCCCTATTGAACCAGAGAAATACACCAAGAAACGAAATGCTAGGCTCACCTTGTCAGCGTTTATTTAGTAGAGCAACTAGAAGTTACGTACCTGCAAACAAAGACAAAATTATGAATAATGTAAGTGAAGAATTATCAAAACTTCGACTGAAGCAAAAAATTAACTTCGATAAAACTGCAAGGCCTAGTCATCAATACAAGTCAGAACAAAGTGTTGTTATTCAAGAAGACACATTGGTCTCCGGCTCAAATAGTTCGAGAAGCCAATCGTCCTAGATCTTATGTTGTGCAGACTGAAAAAGGACAAAAATTCGACAGAAATTGCAAACACATAAGATCGTTACCGATCACACAACAAACATCAACTATGACCGAAGAGACTGAAAACCTCCCGGATATGACAAGCCCAACCTCGACCACAAGTGAAATGGATGAACCAAAACATCTTGAAACGAATAGACCAAAACGTCTGAATAGTCCCATTATGTCACCAAGACATTCTAAAAGAGAAAGACATCCGATCAAGAGACTCATTGAAGAATGTTGATGTTAATTAGTTTAGTATTGCTAACTCTTAATTCTTATTATCCGTAACTTCCATTCACAATTGATTATATGTTATGTTGTTTATGATCGATTCATGCACGATAGTTTAGAATGTAATAATGGGGATGTAACCTCAGACAATTATATGAGATCTATCATTAATAAATAACTGGCATCTTAAGCAGGCTTATTACACTATTAACAAAAATCACTAAATATAATTAATTATGCACTAATCAAATAGGTAAATACTTTAAACAATGTCATAAATGAAAATGTGGCTAACCAAATCTCACAGATAAATGTCAAATTTTCTGAATCATTAGATTATTCTCTATCCGATCACGAATCTTGTCGAACAATAGCCGAGGCGATAGAGATTTCTAATCAAGTAAAGCGATTCTTTTCGCTTGCTTATTCTTTATCTCTTTCCTTAAAATACAAATTACAGAGTGCCAGTCCTGGTATCCCATTTAACCGGCTTTGTATATCTCATTGTTCTCCAGATCCCAATACTCGGACCATTTGAAATGGCCATCCTGTAAGTATTATTTTTGTGGAATTTATTTTAGGATTTAATTCGATGTTCACTCGTATGGAAAGATTTCACGTTGTAAGAGTTCAAATAATAAATTTATTAATATTCTACATAATTTTTGTCCATGTTCTCAAATATAGATTATGACTCGCTTTTTTTCTTGCTTGCTTTTTTTGCTTCCATTATGGGATTATTGCATCTTAATACTTATTCACTCAAGGAGTAATATATAGGGTGATTCATCTAGGAATATCTATGTTTAAGAAATTCTCGTTAAATACATTACTTTGATATTTACCATCCTTTTGAAACATCTTCGACATTTCTTTTTAATTATAGCTCTAGTGCGTATAAATCTCACATTTTAGCTATTAGGGACAAAGGTGTTACAATTATCAAACTACTCCGTATTATGCCCTAGGGTACCGTGTAAATATATTCAAGAAATTACGTGTTTATAAGTACATTTATCATTATACTATACGTATTATTTTGTCATAATTGAACGTTTTTGTCTTTTCAAACTTTGTACCATACATTATTTCGAAATAACCGAATGTTATTTCTCTTATTAAATCACAAAATATGAACTAAAGTGTTCCAATATTCGGGAAGAGTTGAAAATAATTGTGGTGTTTATTAAAGAAAATGACAGATGCTAGTCGAAACAGATAATAGCGTGATTTGAGAAGCAGGCGCATGAATGGATTTAATAGCTTTGTAACTTCCCAGTCGCCGTATTTAACCATTTAATGGCAATTATCATTTTTGTGAGTATGAGACCAGTAATATTTGCCCAATTGGAATACTCGGTGAATGTTCAATTTTAATGATAGGTATAGAAGGTATTTATTAAAAATAAGTTTTACTTTAAATTTAATCTTATAAGAAAATAAAAATGGGTAACTGAAAAAAATTGTTGACATTATTTTTTCCGGAAATTGTCTAGGACAATTGACAAGAAATTAAACATTTCGCCAATTCAAAAAATCAAATATTATATATACTCCTACAAACTGGGTTGGTATGACGACATAGTATCTTGATAACCGAATAAATGGTCATAAATATAAAAAAACGAATACACCGATTTACATGAACTCGAATAACATGAATTTGTTTCTAAAAATACTGAATTTCTAGCACAAGACTGTAACTACACTGAATTATCTATCAAACAGATAATATACATAAAGAAACATAATGATGCCATCAATACTAAGCAATATAGTATTAAAAATTTAGGTAAAATTTATATTAATTCAATTGGATAAGAACTACTCACAAAATAAATTGAATATCATACTATCCCCTATATTACTTTTTTAAATGAAACTCTTCCTAATTAATTCCACTATTTAATGAAAAAATTATAAAAAATCTAGGATATTGATAATATACAAATTACAAGATAACTCTAAACTTATTTCATTTGATGTTACCAATATATTCTCTAAAATTCCTCCGAAAGAGTGCATAACACTTGTTAAAAAATTACTAGAGGATAAAAATATCAATCCAGGAATAATATCAAATATACTTAATTTGCTTGATGTATGTATTAATCAGAATTATTTTACTGTTGACAATAAGGTATATATTCAAAATGAAGGTTTACCAATGGGAAGCCCTATATCACCAATTTTAGCAGACATTTTTATGGACAGTTTAGAAAGAAAAATCTTTGATTGTAACATTTCAAAAAATATATTATTTTGGTATAGGTATGTAGATGACATATTATCTTGTTTTGTAGGTAGTGAACGACAATTAGATATATTGTTCAATCATATTAATAATTTACATCCAAAAATTAAATTTACATTAGAAGTTGAAGAAAATAACTCAATCAATTTTGTTGATATTAAAATTCAAGAATTCAATAATATACTTGATTTTTCAATTTACAGAAAACCAACATATACTGATGTGACTATACCATATAATTCCAATCATACCGTGTCACATAAATTAGCACCATATAATTCAATGATACATAGAGCATTTTCAGTTCCTATGAACAAATATAATTTTGATAGAGAAATTAATATAATTAAACATATAGCCACATCCAACGATTATCCATAACATACAATAAATAAATTAATTGATAAAAAAGAGGAAAAAGTGGCATTACAATTAATATTTCCTGAAAAAACTAGGGAAATACGAAATTCCAAAACCATCACATATGCTGGTAATATTTCTAATAATATTTCAAAGATAATATCTTGTTCAACAAATACAGCAATTTCTTTTAAAACAGAAAACAATGTGAGTAAAAAAAATTGTTAAATGTAAAAACAAAAATACCCCCATTAAAAAAGTCTGGAGTATATAAACTTAAATGTCCAGAGTGTAATGCTGTCTATATTGGTCAAACAATTCGAAATTTTGATATTAGATAAAATGAACACTCACGAGCATACAGATTAAAACAGCCAGATAGATCACATTACGCAAAACATCTTCTTGACACAAAACATTTAGAATTATCTTTTAACTTGTAGGTTTTTAATTTTTTGATTACTTCTATTGAATTTTGAATTGAGTATTTAGATATAACTCCATAGCTATTAAGTATATTGTTTAGCTTTTTTGCTAACTTATTATTAGGAGTATTAGCTGTTATTGAAAAACATCTTCTTGACAAAAAACACTCATTAACACCTAACACAGAACTAGAAGTACTGCATATTTGTGATAAGAAAGAAGAACTAGATTTCCTTGAAGAACTAGAAATAAGAAGACACTTAAGAGACCCTCAATATGAAGTTGTCTATGAACAGATAAATCTAGGGAGCTCTACACTATTAAATTGTCTTCTTAAGTAACAATTGTAAAGATCAGCAGATATAGTTTTCCTTGGTTTCCTATATCATTGCACATTTATACTGATCTTAAATGGAAAAAGATATCCAGGATATCCCCATAGGGCTAATAATACCTAATCTTTAATATTTGTAAAATCATATCTTCTTCTTTTTTCTATTCATATATATTAAGTCAATCACAAGATAGTTCACTTACTATTTGGTCTAGCCAAAATATTAAACATCAAGTAGGTATCACATAAAATGTAACTTCTGTCATTCTGACGATGATATGACAATATCGAAATAATTATCAATATCCTAGATTTTTAATAATTTTTTCATTAAATAGTGAAATTAATTAGAAACACTTAGTTTAATTTCAAAAAGTAATATGAGTAGATACCACAAAGTAAGGGTCCAAACAGTAAATTCAATATCCCCTATATATTGCAAAATAAATTTCCGAGCATGCATTCTCTTAAATCTGGTTCTACGAGTATTTATTATATTATTCTTATATCAGTTATTTTTCAACTGTCTTTTTTTTAATGTATAACAAAATTTTGAATTTTATATTATAAACAATTATTTTATTCATGCTTGTGACATGAAATTTTTTGAGAAAGACACAAATATGGGGCGCAACGTCAGGATTACTTCAATCTAATGTTTTATCAATGATGCAGGTTTTCAGTGGTTTTTCTGCATCTCAATTGGTGCAATATTCAGAACTGCGATGTATTGTGCCAATTAACCAAATGGCCATCTTATAGGTGCATAGCCACAGGCTGTTTTTTTATCATATGGGAACATTACTATATTCGAAACCCTGATAGATATGAAGTCGATTAAATGGACAAATAGGTAACTATTATGGAAAACATTATATTTATTAAAAAAAATACTGGGACAGTCTTCATTCCCGAGTAATACAGGGAAAACTGAAAATGCAGCTTCCAGTTTTTTGAGCATGAAATTTTTAAACAAAAAAAAATGGAAAATAAAAGCTTTATTTGATCACAAATTCACTATATCCATGTATCAATAAATCACGACGTTTCGTGTCTTCTCAATTTTTTTAAAATACGGACCTGCCCTTTTGCTACACTAAAGGTTTTCATGACATTTTATCTCAAATAACTTATATCACCCATTGAAACAATTTTTAAATACGGTCCTATCGAAGTTATTTTGTGAACTTGTTATGATTTCGTCAATATCTCAATCTATATAGGTATCTATAATCTCACTTAGATATTCCTTGAAAATGAATGAAATTATTTCCGAGCTTAAATTAAATAGCAGATAAAATCAATTATCAATACTTACATATCTAAGTGAGATTATAGGTAAAATAATTCAAAATATGTAATAAATTTGAACATTGGTATATAACAACTCAAAAACAATAAAAAATATAAAATTTGGAATATGTTTGATTGGTGTATAAATTCAATTCAATTGGTTATTTGATTTTTGAAATTTTTGAGATCATTTTCTAACTTATGTATTGTTTTTGATTACAATTTCATTATTAAGTAGCTTATTAACTAACCTATTATAAATGGAATAACTGCTGTTTCTTTCTTGTTCTTGACGTATAAGAATTTTTTCTATATGTTCTATGTAAAAATGATGGAATGATTTTTAACAAGGTTTTTTTTCGTTAATAGTTATTTTGGTTTCAGAATATATTACTCAATTATGACTGACTTATGTGTAAAAATAATTTCAGATGTAAAATATTCGTTCCGGTTCTGAACCTAAATTTTTGAATCTGACCGCGCTGCATGAAATTTATGTTTTCCCACTGCCACTGGGATATAAATGATTTAAGAGGACCTGAGATGAGTGATCCATGGAAACTGTGCATCACAAAATCCGACAAATCCTGAGTCCTCCAAGAAAACCATGATTGTCCTATTGCAGGGCATCTGGGAAGTGCTAAGACCATTACTCGTATCGCTAGATCATACTATTGGCCGGGAATGTTTTGAGATATAACCAAGTACGTTCGCTGGTGTTCACAATTCCAGAAGTACAAACCGTCACAACAGAATCCTCCAGGAAAAATGCAGCCATCTCCAAACCAACGACCATGGGATATCGTTAGTTCCGATATTATTGGACCATTGCCGCGAAGTAATAAGGGTAACTGCTATACTGTAATGTCCCAACACCGATTTACAAAGTGGATACAACGTAAACATTAAAAAGTGCTACTGCCAATAGCATCATTACTGCATTTTATGAAGAAATACTGACATTATTTGGATGTCCCCGTACAGTGTTAACCGGTAATAGAACTCAGTATAATAGAACACTGTTTAAGAATATGTTAAAAGAAATGGGAACTCGACATCGTTTCACACCTCCGTACACGCCTCAAGCTAATCCGGTTGAAAGAGCTAATCGCACTCTGAAGAAAATGATTGCGCAATATTGCGAATAAAATCACCGAGACTGGGATATAAGATTAGCCGATTTGAAGTTTGCGTTAAACAACTCCAAACACGATTCTACTGCGTATTCACATTTTTAAATTTTGGACGAGACCGCGATATTCCGGAATCATTCAGGAAGGAAACTGAAGATGACCTGAGAAAAAAGGCTGAAACTAAAAACCCTGACGAGTAAGATGCAACACCGCATCTCTTGAGACTTGATAAATTACAAGAGTGTTTTGATCTTGTCCGTTTAAATCTGTCCAGAGCATTCACCAGTCAAAGCCATTATTACAATTTACGTCGTCGTGACTGGAAATGCACCCCGGGAGATAAAGTTATGAAGGAAGAGAATACTTTGTCTTCAGCTCTGATCATGTAGCTGGGGAGATAGCCCCGAAATACTCTGGGCCATATGAAGTTGTCCGCGTCGTCTCCCCGGTAGTATATGACTTACGAGACGAAAACAGCCAGCGATATAACCGAATACACATTAAGGATTTGAAGTTTGAAATCCTCAGCTAACTGGTTTATTTCAGAATGAAATAGTGGTGCGACGCACCACCCCAAGAACCAATTCCCTGTCACGACCCTTTTTTTTTTTCGGGCCGAGATGGGAAACTCATGTTCGAATGGGTCCAGGACCCAAACAGTGTTGGACTCATCCCCAAGGAGATGCCTACCAACCAAACCCACCTCAAACTCGCCGTTACCCCCGCCTCGGAATCACTACCCTAGCATACTTCGAGACAGGCGGCGGTCCCTCGCACACTCTCCGCTCACACCGTCATCTTCTCCCTCCTATCACTCCTGCCTCTCATGCCATATCGAGTCCTTCTCTCCCCCTTACCATGCTCTCTACTACTCCACTCACCTCCATCCATTCCTCCTCCCCTCTCAACATTATCTCCACCATGTTTTCCCAGTACACCGCCTCCCCTAGTTTCCTCTCCAACTTCTTCAGCACTTCCTCGTTCCTCCAGCATGTAAACACATGCCCCACATCATCCTCCACTTCACACCTCTCGCACACACCAGTCTCTCGTTTCCCAATCTTGTGGAGGTACCCTACTCTCGACCCATGTCCAGTTAGCACTTGTGTCAAGAAGTAGTTCATCTCCCCGAATTTCCGGTCCATCCAATCTCTCCTATTCCCAATCGCTCCTTTTAGCGCGCCCTCATACTCCTCCCACCTTCTCTCCATTTCCTCCTCCATCCATTCCCGTACCTCTTCTTTGGTCGCACCGCTCCAGCGTTGGCTCCTAGCTCTAGCCAACACGTCCAATGGGTAGGACCTTGCCAGCACCGCTGCTGCCAGTCCACCCACTGTCCTGTACCCCTGCACCACCCTCAGCAGTATCCCTCTCTGCACCCGCAGAAGAGGCCTAACCCTCGCATTCACCCCCGCTCTTTCACCCCACACCTCCGCACCGTACAGCATACTCTGCTCTACCGTCCTACCAATTACCCTCCTCTTCCACTCTCCCGGCCTTTTCACATTACACATCAATCTCCCCATCCATGCTGCCCTCACTTTACCCTTCTCTGCCGCCTTTACCATATGGGTTTTGAAGGATGTCACGACCCCTACAAGAGAGCTTCTCACGCCTGTGCCAAAATATCAGAGTCCGAGGAATTGGGCCAAGTTCCAGGGTCCGTAGCAAACTCTAAACACCCAACCACTACGAAAGATAAGTCCGGATTATTAAACAAAGTCTGCATTTAGTCTTAAGAAAGATTGTAAATATTGTAAATAAACAAAAGTTGTTCATTATAATAAATTTTAGTATTTCCCTTATATACAAAATATATAAAGAAAACTCGTACAGTTAAAATCTTGGTAAAACCCTGTAGCACTTATTCCCGATTCCCATTTCACGTTCCGATTAGAATCTTGAGGAGTGCCAGGCGTCTACCAGGGCTTTTTGGTATTTTAATCCGAGGACTAGCACCCTGTACCATTTATTTATAATTCACCTTCTTATTAAAATGTTGAGGAGTGCCAGGTGTCTTAGCCAGGGCTCTTTGGTATTTTAATCCGAGGACTGAAACCCTTTAGCAATTATTCCCGATTCCCAATTCACGTTCCGAATAAAATCTTGAGGGGTGCCAGGGGTCTAGCCAGGGCTCTTTGGTATTTTAATCCGGGACTAAAACCCTGTCGCATTTGTTTCCTATTTCAATTCACGTTCCGATTAAAATCTTGAGGAGTGCCAGGCGTCTAACCCAGGGCTCTTTGGTATTTAAATCCGAGGACCGAAAACTCCTGTAGTATTCCCTATTTAAATTTCTCCCGTTCCAAAAAGGAATTTTGAAGAGTGCCAGGCGGCTTAGCCAGGGCTTTTTGACATTTTGATTCGAGAACCGAAATCCATGTTGCATTTGTTTAATTTGTGTACCGATCAATCAGTACATCATGATTTAATATAAATGTTTATTATACACACCGAGTGTATTAAAAGTGATTGAACATTTTGTTAAAAGTAACTTTTAACCCTTTTTGTTTATGATTATCAACATATTTAATGAAAAGTCCCCTGAATTTCAAATTTTGCTTAATGTTTTTACCGCTTCTTTTTCATACAAAACAGTGCTTGTGCTTGTTAACCTCTCTTGCTTATCTCCTGTCCGCTTCGTCTCTGATGTGGCTATTAACGCATGCTTAATATACACATAATTAATAATTTCTTTACTTACGTATACAGCCTATTTTTCTGTATTTTTTGGGTACGAGGGTATTGTTTCCTTTTACATTGTATTACTTCTTCTTTGTTGCAACGGCTTAATAGATCCTGTAGATCCTAACCGAACCTTTGTGTTTTACTGGCCTACTGTAGAGTCGAGCCCTATGGAAGAGTAGTTGTTTAGCTGCACGAATTTAGCTTCTCCGTAGTGTGGGCCAGGAGAATTACTTTTGTTTTAGGACCAGTGGTACGTTTCTATCTATAACCCAGCCGGACTGATCTACAACTAGACCCCTGGAACTTACCGTACCTTCATCTGAGGCTACCTGGAACTCTTGACGATTGAAGTCAAGGGACCGTGGAGTGAACCACGTTAAAAATCTGGTGCCCGAGAAAGTGTAAGGTTTCAAAGGTGTCGAAAGTGACCTTCCAAGGTGGTAAGAGCCAAATAGGGGGCAAAAATCACGTCACATTTTGGCGCCCGAGCAGGGACCTGTTTGTTATATATAACCTTTTTTTGTTTCAAGTGTAAGGATTATTGTAAAATGTTTTCTTTGGCTGTGTTGACTGTTTAGATTGAACAAGAAGAGAGAGAAGAATAAAAAGAAAAAGAAGAGTTTTAGAAAGAAAAACGAACCGGACTAGTTACCGCTGACTAAACAAAATTAATCATTTATTTATGTCTAAAGAAAACTCTGAAGATCTTGACTTGACCCTTTTGTTTGATCAAGGAGGAGCGGAAAAATCCGAATCTGATATTTTGGTACCGATCCAATGACCGACCGTAAGTTCCGTGGAAGAACCCATAGACCATCGTATAGGTTGGGTTTACCTACTGAACAACGAGGATACCCGTCTATTGAAGAGAAATTTATCCGTTGCGGGAATCGTTCCAGAGAAAAGAAAGACTTGTTCAATTCTTAAGGCGAAGAAATATTTCTCCACAACCGGGTTTTGACCAAACCAAACCTGTGAATATTTAATAATAATAATAATAATAAAGGCTTTTATTGTCTGCACATAATACTAAAAAAAACGTAAACAGAAATCTTATAACCAGAGTTCAGATATCTACAGAAGACCCAATGAGTCCTCTGAAGGATCTGCTCTTCCACTCAACCCTTCCATTTCGAACGCTATGCAACTGCACCAATAAATGTACACGATTGGAAGGTGTTCTTTGGAAACCGAGGAGATACACGACCTGGGATGAATTTGAAGCTGACTTCCGAAATCTCTTTTATTTCGTTAATTATGAAGTCAACTTAATTGCCGAGATAGATAGACGTCTACGAAGGAGAAATGAGTACATCACCGAACTCCAAACTCTCATGCGCAGACATGGACAGTTAACACCTGATCAGCAGTTAGCATGGTTGTACCGAAATCTTATACCTAGACTTCAAGGATTTTTCCACGTTTTGCCAAGTGGTAAGGGATTATGAGCTTCTCATAAAAGAGTTCCAGAACGTTCCCAACACCAGTGGTTCGAATCGTGGATCAACACGTCCGCAGCCGATGAGTACACAAAGGAATGGGACGACGCCTGCTCCTCTCCGAGAGCCTACCACCAGTACCAGTCGGACTTCACCAAATGATACTCGTCAACCTTCTGGATCATCATCTCCTCAACCAATCTGTTTTCACTGTGACGAGTCTGGACACTTCCGAAATAACTGCCCAAATCCAAAGAAAATATTCTGCTCCAGTTGTCGTAGGGAAGGGGTACTTTCCCGGAACGGTTCCTGCTCCAGGCCTGAAAACTAATCCGAAGCTGTCCCGAGGAGAAACCGACACAGCTTCCGCAAATCTTTGCCTCTCATGCTGAAACAGAGAAAATGACTGATTTCCGACCGCACATTAAAATTTGAATAGATTTTTTTTTCTTAAAGACCATATGTAATGTAACTTCTAAAATATAATAATATAATTCAGTTTAAAAAATTTTCTGGACGATTTTATCAAGACAACAGGAACATTTTGAACCACGACCTGAGAGGAGTTTTTGGCAGGGGCATATTAAAACTAAAAATATTGACTATATTGAAATCAATAAATTAATAACCAAAATCATCAATATAATTCCACTTATATCTCTCAATAAATTCCTTGAAAATGTTGGAATTTTAAAGCAACATCCTCCATAAAGAATTTTTCAGAAACAAATAGATAATTCCTAATTGAACAAAGAGATCATCGGCCTCGTTTAACCCATCATTGTTTTATATCTCGTTCGAGGTGTTTTTTCCTAGTTTTAGAATTTTGTGGTTGACACTAATGGAGCATAACGAATATCGATACAGTTCACTGCTGGTGTTGGCTTTATAACCATTTGACCATAAACCATAAACATGTCATTACTACGACACCATCGTGGTAAAGGTTCCTTCTTTCTGCATTCAGTTTCTTACTACGATATGGTTCGTTAACTTGGAGTAGGTGGGTACTTATACCTAAGAATTTTACTTGTTTTATGAATGTTTTCATATAGTGACATTAATAAGAATGTACAGGTTGAGCAGAATCCTGTATTGAAAATTATTATTTCTAACAAATCCAAAACAAATCTTTGAAATGGATGAAGGGAAAATTATTAAATTCTAGGACGATAAATGAGACGTTCTTCTGAATATTCTAGAGCAAATGTCAACTGTTTTTCACGTCAGCGTTTAGCGGACGGCCGCCAACTTGAATTTTTTGAAATGGCAACTTAGGTTGAGTGACGTATCGATTATACCTGAAAAAAAATCGATTATTTCCTAATATGACCTCAACAAGATAGCGCACCTCCACATTATCAAAGAGACGTTAGGAAATATTTAAATACAATTTTCCCTCGGAGATGGATTGGTCGAATAGGTGCAATTGAGTAGCCGGCAAGATCCCCCGACTTGACACCCCTTGATTTTTTCTCTAGGGCTGCCTTAAAGACCGCGTTTATGTTAACAGACCAACTAGCTTGAACGATTTAAATGATCGCATACGTCTCGAAATGCAGGGAAATACTCCACAAATTATCAACGCTTCTATTCGTAGCTTCGATGAGAGATTGTATCATTGTCAACAAACAAGTGGCCAGCATTTTGAGCACTTATTGTGATTAAGTATTCGCAACTTAAGTGAATGTTCACTTTATAAATTTGTGTAACATCCAGTTTTGTTTAAACTTGCAATTTTAATATTTTTGTTCAATTTCTATGAAAATTTCCGAGTAAGTGATACATTGCTATCATTTTGGCCAAGATAAAAAATAAACTACCGTGTGATTCACTCGACCTAGGCTGCCATTTAAATATAAAAAAATACAAGATGACGGCCGTACGCTAAACGCTAACGTCAAAATCATTTGACAATTGCTCTAAAATAAGCAGAATAAATTCTCATTCATCGTACTAAAGTTCATAACTTTCCCTTTATCCGTTTCATACATAATTCCTAGGTGAGAGACTTTTCAGCAACGCTGTTCAATGTTTTGAATATTACAGGCTGCTTCACGACGAGCTTACACTATCTATATATTGGAGACTACCGAAAGTGAACAACTTTGTTATTTTAAGTGTAACACCCTTTATATTATCAACTTTTGGGATTCTAAATTAAATTTGAATGTCACTTTGTGTAGAATACCCTATATCTAAAGTTTATACTTATCGAGTTATTAATTTTTTTAATAAAAAATTGACACGTGCAGACCTTCATATTGAAAATTTTGTGTGAACATCCCCAATACCAAATACAAAACATCTTGTCGGGTTGATTGGTAGGACGATCAAGGTAATTGGTGACATGTCGAAAACTTCTTCTTTGTATACAGGTTTGTTAAGAAAATGATGAAAATTCATAAATATTAAATATCTTCATTTTTTTAAATGAAACAACAATATTTTCATTTTTTTTACTCAACTCTAATTCCGAAAATAAGGGCAGTTTATGTTCACTTCCCTGCACCCAATCTTGAGCGTTTTTGAGATATTATCATGTATTTGAAAATATTAATTATTTCAGCCTTACTATTGCGTAGGCGTAGACCGTGTTATTTATTCTTTTATTTTAGCAGGATGTGTATTTACCTATCATCGACTCCGACCCAGCCGTCACACAGTGCACCGAGAAAAACAGGACAAGTAAACTGGTTTAATAGAGGAATTCTGGCTAACCATAATTAAACTTGTAGAATTGCCCTAGATTTTTTTATTATTCTGAAGACTTTTTTCTGAAATTACATTTCGTAAGCTAGCAGTTTAATTCGAACAATTAAAATTTGTTTCTGAAATTATTTTAATTATGATAAGTATAACAATTACCTGACACTTGCTAAGTGTGTTAACTACAATTAAAGGGTTTAATTAATTGCAACGGCTATTTTGTATTTCGCACAAGATCGGCTCTAATCGTCACTACATCGTGCATCGTTTAGTGTATTTTGTTCAGCGAGTCCAGTCTTGTTTAGTCTAAGCTATAAAGCGGTTGTGTGTGTATGTATAGTCAGGTGTTGGCGATTGGTGGAAATGGAGTATTATGAACAGGAATTACTTATGCTGGTATGGGGGCTAGAGGATTCTTTGAGCCGCTTTAGAGGTAAACAAACTTTAAGAATTAATTACGTATATACTTAGGATATTCATTATTTGTTTTTTTAAGTGAAATAAAACATTTTATAGTTCTGTGGTATTTAAAACTTTGAAAACCGATGATAAACATATTTGAAAGTAGACGTTTTGTTTGGGATTCTTGTAAAAATACTTTTTGGACACAATCCAATTGAAATTATAGATATATATTTGAAAAATGCAGTGCTAACACTGTTAGCAACATTTCTATGATATATTGAGACACCTGCAAAAGGTAATCTAACCTGATTGCAGTGAACTGCAGTTCGAAGTAGCCCTATGAAGAATATTAACAGTTAGTTTCATTTAAAATAGTAGGTAATATTAACTTTTTTAAAAAGCAGTTTTTTTCTGCTAGGCAAAGTTAGTTATTAAATTGAATTTCAATTTGTATTTGAATATCTAAAATAATGTATCCTGGACAAACAGAATTTTTATTTGAATAAGTAGGTACCTTAGATTACATCCTGTATTTTTTGTTATAGGCAAGCGGGACATCCCCAAAAAGTCGCTTAGAAATAGCAGTATGTGACCAAGGAGTACTAATCGCTAAAACAACTTTTATTTTATCTTTTAGAGGTCTCTGAATGCGAATCTGAAATTATTTTTTATTACACACGATTTCTATTTTTTGTGCAATATAATATATATATATATATATATATATATATATATATATATATATATATATATATATATATATATATATATATATATATATATATATATTGTGATGATATTTTTTTTAATTTCAATATCTTACATCGGGAAACCACTTGTGTAGTCCAATTTATTCTTAATTAATTAGTTATTTATTCTCAGGGTATATGTGAATTCGGTTGTAACGCTCGTCAATAACAGAACGATAAGGTAGACTGATCTGAAGGCAACAAAAGGAACCACATGAAACAAGTTATTATTCAATAAATCACAACAATACAACAAATACCACAAAATAATAAATGCAAACAGATAATAATTTAAAAATAACAGTTCCAATTATGGATAACCGTGACGTCACTGTTACTAAAGAATCAATTCCAAGAATTAACCGGACTATAACCTAGATAAATATACATAAATTATAATTAATGAAAATTAAATATAAAAAAATATAACCTTGACCAACGCTTGTTGGAAGAGTCCAAGTTCAATTTGGAAAACGATCTGCCTGTCTCCAGCAACGGAAGAGTCTGTGTGGATTAATGAGGTCCCGGTGATGCCGTTATGACAAGATGTGCTGATATGCTTATTGGATGAACTACTTGAATGATGCAAATGCGATGATCCATATTCTGATGAAGAGCAGTCCCTGTTATTCTGAACAGATCTCAATTACGTGAGTGAAGCCTTCGAAGTTAATGGTCCATTTCGGGAAGATAATTTTACCAAATGTTGACTTGGTTTAGTAGTTAAGACCTCCTTTTGGTGGTGATCCGCAGGACTACCCAAATACCCCTCAACTGATCATATCAACCTTTAACAATCTTCACCGAAACTAGCCCTCGAGCACGATTCTATAATCACTTAAAGAGGGTTTCTTTTCAACGAACTTTTTTTCACCCAAAGGTCATATAAAGATTACTGTCACTTTCTCAAAATCTCCATGCCATCTTTCTACACTTAAAAATTAAGAAATGATAAACATGTCAATCTACTTTGAAATGTCATTGATCAAATTATATTTTCTTATATTAATAAATAAAATGATTTTATAATTTTTATCTAATTTGAAGTAACTTTGAATTTTGATATTTCTAATGAATAACATTTCAATTATCGACCAATTATTACTACTATCAAATACACAATTCTGTACTGATAGTTATGTTTATCAATACATTTTACAATATTTATTAGATCTTTATATAGATCATGAATATTATTAATTTTCTTTTTCATAGATTGTGGTATTTATTTCTATTATTTGATAATACTATTCGTTTATTGATTATTCGTCTCAATATATATATATATATATATATATATATAGTACTTTATATATATATATATATATATATATATATATATATATATATATATATATATATATATATATATATAAAACCTATTGAATTATCTACCGTCAAGAATTCCCTTTTGTTTATATATATATATATATATATATATATATATATATATATATATATATATATATATATATATATATATATATATATATATATATATATATATATATATATATATATATATATATATATATATATATATATATATGTTATAGGCAATGTGTATAATGCAGGCATTCTATACAATACCTAGGAAATGTATAGAATGCCGGAGTCGTTCAGGCAATGTATGAAATGCTATTCAATAGTTCAACTATTTTACACTTTACCTACGAAATGTATAGAATACCTAGGCATTGTATAGAATGCCGGTTGAAGCATAGGTTATGTATGTAATCGATTTCACATAAAAAAAACAACCAGTTTTCGTATAAGTACTTTAAATAAACTATTGGTAACATAATTATAATTTGAAAGGAAATAAAATCTTAGGTAACATCTTTGAACGAACTAAAATAAAGTAATATTAAAATTGCAATCTAGTAACCTTGTAGGTACCTACTTAATAACAAAAAGAAATATTTTCTTAAGTATCTTCACATGTGCAGTAATCGACACAAAATCTATGCGCTACGATATCAAAGCAATGACATATTATTAAAAGTTTTATTATACCTACTAGAGTTCAAAATCAACATTATTAAACTTTAATTTAACTCAAACATTACTCTGAATAAATAGAAATTAAGAATCTCCTAATAACATAATTATAATTTGAAATGAAATAAAATCTTAGGTAACATCATGCAAATTGTCTCACCAAACTCTTCCTTTAAGACATATTATTTTTAAGATACAAAGTTTTCAATTTCAATAGTAAAACATCTTCTTGTTAGTAGCCAAGTATATTAAAAGCAGTTACTTATTCTTACAAGATGAACTATTGTGACACTTTGAAGTACACAGCAATTTATTCTTAAAGCATGAACACTTTTTGGTTTCACAGTTTACTTTGCACGCTTATTAATTTCTGTTGACAAACAGTAAATTGTTGTCTAGTAAACAGTGTTTTTATGATACCTTGCTTTGTGCCAAGTTGATAAAGTTCATCTTCTGTCTTTTTCAAGACAACTGCAAGCATAATACGGGCGTCACCACGACCTCTGTCGACTTCTGGAACAGGAATCCTAACCGTGGTACCGGGTATCACAGGAGGAAATTTTTTTCCTGAAGTTTTGAGCATTTTCTTGGCTTGTTCCTCTATATTATCTTTTGAACTGTTGCGGTTTTCTAAAGTTAATGCTGTTTTCATGCAAAGGTTGGTTTTCAATCTGTTCATTTCTTTCATTCTCAGACTCAACAGGGTTACTCTGTGCTAAATTAATTACTTTTTCAAGTTGCTCTTCGGTCTCTACATTAGCATCATTAAACGGCAAAGAAATGCCAACCTTGATTTTTGAACCGAATAGAGCTTCGTATGGTGTTCTTTTTATACCTTGGTGAAAAGCCCTATTTTTCATAAGCTGAACAAATCATAGGCCGTCACTCCAGCGATCAGTATTATTATCTTGAAGCCAAGTTGTTAACATATTTTCAACATCCTGGTTTGCTCTTTCTACACTACCCTGGCTCTGGGAGTGTCTAGGCTTACCATGGACTATTTTTAAAGTTGGCCAGTATGTTTTTAGGTTACTAACTATTTGGTTTAAAAACTCTCTTCCATTGTCGGATTGCAGTATTGCTGGTGCACCAATCAATGTGAAAATGTCTAGTAAATTGTATGCTACTTCTTCTGCACGTTTTGTTTTGAGTGCTCTGAGGATGACAAATTTGGTCAGCTGATCTTGGTAAACCATTATAAACTTATATTCTCGAGCAGGGTGTGACTGAAAGTCAATTAAATCAACTTGACACCGGGAATTAAACTCAGATGACAGTATGGGCTTCACGACAATTCCCTTTTTTATTCCTTTTTGTTTTTGCTGGCACGGTTCACACAGCTGCAAGTATAGCTCAATATTATGTCGGGTTATATTTTTGTAACGATGGCTAAGTTCTTTTAACATCCGGTCTCGTCCTCCATGACCAATATCCTTATGTGCAGCGTGAATCACTTGAAATAATTCATCATCAGAGACATAGTATTTGATAACAGCGTTCGGAGCATTTACAGGAAAGATCAACTTACGGGTTTGTCCAACAGTGATCACGTCGTAATGTCTCAGCAACCAATAATCACACGGAGTTTTCTTGTCTAACGTTTTTGCTATACTTATTTCCTCCAACAATTGTGTGTAACGTAAATCATCAATGAACACTCAATTTTTTGTAGAAGCCGATTCTCTTTCAGTACGCAGTCCTGAGTAAAACCTTTCCTTCATTTGTAAGTACCGCTGATCTGTAGCCATTTTCCATTAAATAATCACACACACGAACACCTCATCAATCACCTCATCAACACCACATCAATGATCGCACTTAATAATTTAGTTTAGAACCAATGCGCACAAGACCTAGTTATACAGAAAGACTAAATATAATGGATTTACCGACCTTTGAACAACGTCGTCTTCGTGGGGACATGATAATCACCTTTCGCATTTTAAATTTTAATTATGGTAACTTAAGAAGCATATTTAATGTGGACATTGATAATCGGCTTCGAGGACACAAATGGAAGTTGAAAAAAGAAATATTCACCTGTCGGACAAGGCAGCATTTTTTGAGTAATCGTATCTTTTCAACATGGAACCATCTACCTGAGGATATTGTAACGGCACCGTCTGTCAATATTTTCAAGAATAGACTGGACGCTTTTCTATTTTCTAATTAATTTTTCTTTTTCTTTTTTTTTTAAATTTTCTAATTACTTTAATTTTTGTAATATTTATATAGTATAATTCAGGGCTTATGGATCTTAGGATCCCTGCCCGTACCTTATTGTAATAATAATAATAATAATAATAATAAAATACGTCTGCATAGAACAAAGGAGTGTTGCGTACTAACACTCCGAACGAGCTGCAGCTTGTTTACGGGGTAGTCCCGCACCCCGCGCATGCGTCTCCTTCCCGTGAACGTTCGTTATACACATTGCCTGTTGCGCTTCTGGCATTTTATACAATACCTAGGCAATCTATGAAATGAATCGTATTATACACATTGTCTGAACGTTTTTGGCAATGTATATAATGCCTAGGCATTCTATACAATGCCGGATCATACAGATTGCCTATAACATATATATATACATATATATATATAAATAGTTTTAAAAACTTAGCTTTTTATTTCTTTTCAATTTCCATAAAAAATAAACGTTATTGTTAATTGTGGACTTTCATTACTCGATTGTTTTAGAATAGATGACGTTTCAATCAGTATTTAATTTCGATCGTTCAGTAAATGACGAAGATAAATACTGATTGAAACGTCAACTATACTAAAACAATCGAGTAATGAAAGTCCTCAATTAACAATCACATAGTTACATTAATGTTCATAATCTATTTAATTATCATTATTAACTAGTTATTAACAGGTTTAATCACCATTACCAACCAGTTCCCTTGCTGTAATTAACGAGTTTAATTGTGGTAAGTAAAATAGTTAATACTCCCAAAAATTTTGTTTTCTGAGGTAATTGAATTTTGGTCACTAGCGGTTACTGTTTCTAATAGATTATTAAAGTGTTTTAATTACCTCAAGTTGACGGACCTTAATAACGATAATTAATGCCCTTTTTATTGTCATTATTAAACATTTGTTGTGTCCTAATACGTATACGTTTTTACCTACTACAACTAAATTCTCAATAATGCCAAATAAACTTTTTCCTCAGTGTGAAGAGAATATTTAACAATTCAACACAATTTGGCTGTTTTCAAGCAAAAGTGAAGCCTGTTGTAGATAATAGTGATCATAAAATCAACGTTCTTGTATACTATGCTGCTTATCTCGAAGCGTCATTACGTTGTGGTGCAAGAGGTTTGGGTATACCAATAGTATCCAATTTTAAAACAACATAAGTTTCATCCCTACTAAAACCCAGTTCAAAGTTTAAAGCAATCAGACCATAATAGGAAAATAGAATTTGCAGAATTTGTGTTGGAGAAATATCAAGAAGATAATGAAGATTTGAAGAATATTATATAGTGCGATGAATGGAAATTTACGGAAAACGGAATGTTTATTAGGCATAACTCGCCTTATCTTGTAGCAAATGAAACACATGTTCTAGTAACAACTCTGTCACATTCACCATCTGTTAAAAGTAAATTTAGATAATCTTCAGTGTTTGATTCCAAACGAGCCATTTCTATCACTGTACGATGCGATTAACTCTAAATAATGACAATTGATACTATTTAATTATGACAAGTAAATATACAACCTGCTAAAATAAAAGAATAAATGAGGCCTGCCTTTCCAAAACGTTGTAAGTGCCATTTTTAGAATTTCACAGGAGAAGCAAAAAACTGATTTTTTTTAGATAACTGTAATAATATTGCAATTCCCTTCAATAAAGTTAGAGTTTATCTTATATTTAACGTTTATCACGGATGAAATCGGGTGAACACGTATCAATAACCCAATAAAAAAATCTAAAATCGCTTAGTTCCAAAACGTTGTAAGTCCTAACCTACGTTGCAAGTCAAAACGGTGTAAGCACGAAGAAAATCACAAGTCTCATCTGATGTAATGTCATAATAAAACATCTTATGGAAAAACATTGTAACTTTATTAATTCACGTTCGTTACAATAAAAAACGAATATGTCGAAAAATACTCAGATGCATTATAGCCCAGAAGCTGTGAATAGGATTTCTTTGCTTCATTTGTGAGGTAAGGAAGTACGGCTCCAATGGCTACAATGGCTTTTTCTTCTGGAATACCATGCTTCGTAGGCTGTCCATAAACTTCAATTGTTGCAAAGTCGTCAATATTTACTCCTTTTCGCAGAATGTTAGTTTTTGTAGGAAACTGAAAGGTTCCATACGACTTCCAGACTTCAGCTGTTCCAAAGTGATCTGTCGACAATTTTATTTGCGCAGCTTCACTTATTTTAAGTTTTGTCGGATTGAGGTTCTTTGCTACAGACCTCCAGTCATGAAAACCATCAACAACGGCTACAACGGAGGGATTTTTCTGTTTAGCTGTTGCAATGATACGAACAACATCCATAGGAACCATACACGTTTACCTTTTTTTATTTTCAATAATTCGAAAGTGTCTGTCACAGGCCAAGAATGTGTGTCCTTTTACAGGAAACTTGTGTATGATTTCGGTGCAAATTCCTTTTGCCAACAATGTTAAATACATGGATTAAACTATCTGGTTCTTGTTTTGCGCCCCGCAGTTATCCGACCACACTATTAGTTTTTTCTTATTCGTGGTATTCGGCCAAACGCACATAATGTCTGAATCATGAATTCCTAAATTGCAACAAGCCAGTTGCCTCGAATAATACATTTCGGAATGTGTGAGCTGCGGCACATACATTTGCTGTTGCATATCATACGATATAAAATGAAAATCGGAGTGTTTGGCATTTCTTACATCTGCTTTTTTTTCGGGCCGAGATGGGAAACTCATGTTCGAATGGGTCCAGGACCCAAACAGTGTTGGACTCATCCCCAAGGAGATGCCTACCAACCAAACCGACCTCAAACTCGCCGTTACCCCCGCCTCGGAATCACTACCCTAGCATACTTCGAGACAGGCGGCGGCCCTTGCACACTCTCCGCTCACACCGTCATCTTCTCCCTCCTATCACTCCTACCTCTCATGCCATATCGAGTCCTCTCCCCCTCACCATGCTCTCTACTACTCCACTCACCTCCATCCATTCCTCCTCCCCCCTCAACATTATCTCCACCATGTTTTCCCAGTACACCGCCTCCCCTAGTTTCCTCTCCAACTTCTTCAGCACTTCCTCGTTCCTCCAGCATCTAAACACATGCCCCACATCATCCTCCACTTCACACCTCTCGCACACACCAGTCTCTCGTTTCCCAATCTTGTGGAGGTACCCTACTCTCGACCCATGTCCAGTGAGCACTTGTGTCAAGAAGTAGTTCACCTCCCCGAATTTCCGGTCCATACAATCTCTCCTATTCCAAATCGCTCCTTTTAGCGCGCCCTCATACTCCTCCCACCTTCTCTCCATTTCCTCCTCCATCCATTCCCGTACCTCTTCTTTGGTCGCACCCCTCCAGCGTTTGCTCCTAGCTCTAGCTAACACGTCCAATGGGTAGGACCTTGCCAGCACCGCTGCTGCCAGTCCACCCACTGTCCTGTACCCTTGCACCACCCTCAGCAGTATCCCTCTCTGCACCCGCTGAAGTGGCCTAACCCACGCATTCACCCCCGCTCTTTCACCCCACACCTCCGCGCCTTACAGCATACTCTGCTCTACCGTCCTACCAATGATCCTCCTCTTCCGCTCTCCCGGCCCCTTCACAATACACATCAATCTCCTCAGCCATGCTGCCCTCACTTTTTCCCTTCTCTGCCGCCTTCAACATGTGTGTTCGGAAGGATAATTGACTATCCAACCACACCCCTAAGTATTTCACAGACTCCTCCATGCGAATTCTCCTTCCCTTAACCATCACCCCCACTTCCCTTGCCCTGCTCCGTCCCTTCACTAGCAACCCCACTGTCTTATCTTCCGCCACTTCCAGTCCGCACCGCTCTATCTTCTCCACAATCTTCCTGCACATTCTCTCCGCCTTTCTTTCTATCTCCGCCTCTCCCTTTGCCGTAGATACCAGACACACATCATCCGCATACACCGTAATCTCACATCCCTCTTCACATACTATCCCACAAACCTCATCAAACACACACTTCCAGAGCGTCGGTCCAAGAACCGAGCCCTGAGGCACTCCAGCCTCCATCTCATATCTCCTCCCTCTGGAGTCTACAATCACACGCCCCGTCAGGTAGACCTCCACCAGGTTAACCAACCCCTGCTCCACTCCAAGCCTCAGCAGCGCGCTCAACACTGCCCGTTTGCTGACACTGTTGAACGCGTTCCCGACGTCGAAGAACACGAGTAGGGCCAATTTCTTCTTCCTCCAGCTGCCCTCCCTAGCTCTTTCCACCAAACCCATCACCTTGCTCAGTGCCGAGATGCAAGATTTCCCCTTCGTGAACCCGTGCTGGTTTACCCTAAAACCCCCATTCCTACCAACTTCATCCTCAATCCTATCCCTTATTATCCCCTCCATCAATTTACCCATACCACACAGCAGGCTGATAGGCCTATAGTCCCCCACCCGCTTCCCTTCTCTACCCGCCTTCTTCAATAGTATCACCCTGGCTACCTTCCATCCTTCCGGGAACTCCTCCTCCCTCAGAACCCTGTTGAATAGTTCCCAGAAGTACTCCCTATTGTCATCCAACAGCCTCTTCACCATATCACCCCTCAGGCCATCTATCCCTGGGGCTTTCCTCACTTTAATGTTTCTCCCCCAATCCTCTTCCTCCCACTTCTCTTCCGGCCTTATCCCCCTCATTTTCACTACCCCCCTTGTATCTTGGATTTCCTGAATTCTGCCACCCACTCCTCCTTCTCCCCCTTTGAACAATTTCTCTATAATCTCCTTCTCCCAATCCTCCTCTAGAACCTCGTTCCTATTTCCACCCATCCTCTTCACCGCTATCTCATACGCCTTTCCCCATGGATTGTTTTCCAATTCCCCCAGTAACTCTTCCCACTTCCCTCTTTTTTCCCTCTCCACTCTACGCCCCAGTTCCTTCTTCTTCTCTTTATATCTTCCTCTTCCCTCTATCCTTCCTCTTCCTCTCAGCATCCGTCTTCGTTCTTTCTTACACTCCCTCCACAGCTCCTCTATTTCCTCATTCCACCAGTAATTGGCCCTCCGCTCACGCCTATTGCCCCTCTTTCCCTCTCTTTTGCAGCCCTGTATCACATTATACAATTCATCTGCATCATGTCCAAATCCCCTTCCTATCTCTTCTCTTACTTTCTTCCTCACACTCTCTGCCTCGGCTTTCGTCCACTTCCATTCCCACTCTTCCACTGAATCCTTTCTCTCTTTCCTTATATCCGTCTCCACATACCTATGTAAGCTCAAACTTTCCTCATCCTCCAGCACCCCCCAACTAAAAACTTTTTCCCACAGCCATTCATCACATGCTGTTATATCAATGAATGATGAACTCCCGTCACCCCTCACGAAGGTGAGCAGTAGTCCATCATTCAGCACCACCAACCCGTTGAATGTTAACACTTCCTCAAGGATCTCCCCTCTCCAGTCTCTTTTCTTCCCCCCCATATAGTATTCTTCGCATTGAAGTCCCCTGCCACCATTCTCCTCATGATCCTCCTTTTTCCTTTTGACACCCTCAGATCGTCCTCTAAACCTGTCATGCTCCTCTCATATTCTTCCAGGCTGACATTTGGGCTTATATACACACTGTACACCCCCATGTCTCCCATTCGCACTACCACCCATCCATTTCCCTTCCTCACTTCATCCGCCCTCAATCCATCCCCCACCACTCTTATTCCTGCTCCTGTATCGTCCATAATCCATCCCTGCTTCCCCACATATCTAGTATTCACCTCGGATCCACACACTACATCCACTTCCATCCTAAAAATCACTTCATCCAATATATCATGCGCTATCCTGCATTTCCCTAAATTTATCTGTAACACTCTCCATAAATCCCCCACATTCCTCCTTCCCGCGCAATGCTGTCCCCTTCCTCCTATTTGACCAGACTCGTCCCCTCTGAGGGGTCCAGAGGGCCCCTCTCATTTTTTCCTTCACCTTTTCCATCGTCTCCTTCTACTTCTTTCCTTCCCCTACTGCATTCTATCTCCCCTGGCTTGTGTCCCCTTTCCCCACATACCCTACAAAGGAAGGCCTGCCGACAGTCTCTCGCCATGTGATCCTCGCTCTTACAAAGCCAACAATTACTCCTCTCCTTGACTACCTTCACCTTACACCCTGCTACTTTATGGCCCTTTATCCCACATCCAAAGCATCTGTCATCCTCTCTACCCTCTATAATATTTACCCTGTTCCACCCCAATCTAATCTCCTTTTTTTTCAACAAGGTTACCGCTTTTTCCCATTCCGCCCTCACCACCGCCATTTTCATCCCGTTCCTCTCCCTTACCACTTTAATCACCGTTGTCCCTTTCCCAATCAAATTCTCTATTTTCCCCCTCACCTTTTCATCTTCCATCCACGGTTCTATCCCTACCATTTTAATGGTTTTTGTTCCCCTCCCCGCTTCGACCATCCTAGCTCCTGTTACCCTTCCTACCTCCCCCAGAATTCCCCTCACCTCAACCCCCTTCTTTGCCTCTATGACCACCTCCCTATTTCTTGAGACTCTGAGTCTATCCACCCACTCCCCTGTCATCTCCCTCAACCCATTCTTAATCCTCTCGATCCCCTCCTGATCGACTTCCCCGATATCCTTCAGGATTATCGCCCCTTTTCTACCCTCCTTTTCCTTCTCCCCATCTGTATAGATTGTTACCTCCGCCACCTCTCACCCACGCCACCATCTTCTTCAGCTCCTCCACCTCTACCTGCTCAAGCCTGTGGAGTCCAATGCTGTCCCCGCTCCCCACTACCCCAAACAGTCGACTCATCAGCTCAAACACCTTTTTCTCATCCCTACAATCTTCCTCCATCCGACAGATCAACTCCTCCGTCTTCACCCTTACCCCATTCCTTTCCGTAGTGCGTACCTCCTTGACCCACTCCATTTCCTCTCCTTTTCACCCTAGCATGGGGTACCTATCCCTAAACATCCTCTGTGTTCCCTTCTCCATTCCACTGTCTTCCTTGGTCACCCATACCACCTTTACCTTTTCATCCCCTAATATTGGATTTCCCACCTTCACCTCTATTCCCTCCCCCTTTTTACCATCCCAGTCCCTATCTCTAACCTCCAGCCATCCTTCTCAGTCTCTTTGCCCCATCGTGTTTGCATTATCTCCTTTCTATCGTCCTCCCCCCTCAACCTCTCCAATTCCTTGACCCGCCCCTCTGCCGCTGCCTTCTCTTCCTCCAGCCTTTCCACCTTCTCCTCCAGTCGCCTTACCATATCCTTCAATCTCTCTACACTCTCCCTCTCTTCTTCCTTCCAATTCTCCATTTCCTTTTTTCCTTTCTCCTTCAGTTTCCTCTTCTGTTCCTTGTCCTCCAGAGGCGATACCTCCTTTCTCTTTACTCCAGTATCACTCCACCCTCTCGTATCCCCCGCCTTATCAGGGGTTCGTTTTACCTTCGTCGATTTACCAAAAATTCCATTTCCTTGCCTTTCTTCATCCATAACCTCCTGTTCTATTTTTCTTTCTTCTTTATCCATATTCCATCCCACGAGTAGCTAGGGAATTGAATGTCCACCACCTCAGAGCCCCGTGTGGTGGTAAGGCTGGTTACTCCGGGAGGTCACCAGGTATCCCGGAGGCACCGTTTCTGACTGACTTTCGCGCAGCCATTCATCCATTGCCACGGTAGCTAACAACGTAGATTACGGATTGTTTTATCGAGGTTTACTCCTCTAGGCTTTTTCTCACGGTTGCCTCCGGACGCAGTGGCTTCCGTTGCCTACACTACACCACAACATAGCTGCCTTCCCTATGTTGCTGGTTTTTTATCGAGGTTTACTCCTCTAGATTCCTGGGAATCTAACCCATTAGTCGCCTTTTACGACAGGTGGGCTATCCCCTGGGGGTATTCTTCTGAGCCCGCCCCCAGACGAGAAACTCTTACATCTGCTTGCATTGCTTGAGTAGCACACTCAACTTTTTTGTGATGAAAATCTAAGGCCATTTGAGCTTCTTTTTTCTCTGCATTATCACCTGTATTTCGTACTTTAGTGGATAAAGAGTCACATGTGGAACATGTGTTTACACCGGGCACTGTAAAGCTTAGATCAAAGTCCGTTAAAAAAACTTGGTTATACCATTGTCTGGAGACTGGCTTCTGCGGCTATTCTTGACAGTATTTTTCCAGAAAAGCCCTATACATTCTGCTCACACTCAAATCTGGAGAAAGGTATTTAGATTCCGTCTTACTTCGACTGTAATGGCTAATTTCTGTCGGAAAAGAGGAAATATGCTCTGTGATTTTATCTCTCCACTCTTGCATGTTCTGTGTAGTTCTAGATCCTCCTCTTTTGTCACTGTGGTCCATTGTACCCGCCAAAATTTTCTCATATAAAATCTGAACTCTGCAAGGTGTTATTCCGAAAGTATTGCAGAATACTTTTAGGCAAACTCTTACCTCACATCCTCCAGGTAGTATCAGATAATAATGAAAGGTGTGCTGCCTTCTTCTTTGTCCTGGGTGATCGTACGTTCCATGTTTGCGTCTGCGGATATATTGAGGATGAATTAATCTCTGCAGATAAGCCTGTTGCTTGTCATATGAAGCCAAATAGTTGAAGTTTTCGAAAAATCTAATCCTATATTCCAGCCTTAACGATGAGCAGAAGACCTAAAATAAAGAATTATTTAAGATCAATCAAAACTTATCAATTAATCTTACCTCAGTAAGTAACCCTTGCAGGAACTTGGCGACCACTAGAAGACGTGTATTCTTGACCACTATTTCTCTTGAGACTTTTTACGTTTTTTTTCCATTTTTCAGGAGAACGAACACGTTTTTTACCCGGCTTATCAACATTTGGTTCGGTCTCCGCCATGTTTCTAATCGCACCAAACACTAAATGGTATATTTGCACGTCGTAAAATCCGACTTGCGCGATTACACTAGCAACGTTCTGACTTTCGCGTCTACTTAATCACGTGATTTTTCACTGCACACACAAAGTGCTTTGTGGGAGCGTGAAGCATGGCACTTACAACTTGAATAACATAAAAAGTCAATTTAAAGCCAATTGGCACTACGTTTTGGAAATGCAAGCCTCAAATAACACAGCCTACACCAAGGCTGAAATAATTAATATTTTAAATAGTACATGTTAATATCTCAAAAACGCTTAGGATTGGGTATAGGGAGGTGAACAAAAACAGCCCTTATTTTCGGCCTTAAGGTTAAGTGAAAGAATAAAAATATGGTTGTTTTATTTGAAAAAATTAAGATATTTAATATTTCTGAACTTGAAGTTTTCATCATTTTTTTAACAGCCCTGAATGAAAAAAAAACATGTTACCAATTACCTTCGTCGTCCTACTAATCAGCACGACAAAATGTTTTTTATTTGGCAATGGGGATGTCCACACAGAATTTTCAATATGAAGGTCTGCACCAGTCAATTTTTTATAAAAAAAAATATTTCGATAAGTATAAATTTTAGATATATGGTATTCTACACAAAGTGACATTAAAATTTCATGTAGAATACGAATACCTGGCGTAAGATATAAGTGCCTCCGTATTGCTGCATTTGCACAGCTTGTAACACAAAGTGTTAAGCTTGTTTACAAGGTTATGCGCTCCTTAATAGCTCTTTTTTAATAATCAATGAAATTTTACAAATGAGCAGTACTGACTGAAATAATAATATATACAAAATAATCTATCTCGGCTCCTTGCTAAGAAGCATTTACCGTTTAAAACCCTTCAGTGGTGACGTGCTTGGTTAGTACAAAAACGGTGATGCCGGTTCGATAGACCGAAACTAATTTTTTTAACGAATTTTCACTTTCTGCTATGAATATTGTGACGTACTTTCTTTCTCTTAAAATGATTACCGACGTCACTATGGTTTACTTCACCGAACTCTCGAAAATGCAGCGTCAAGAGTTACCAGGGTAGCAACAGATGGAGGCTGAGTAACTCCAGGGGTCTGTTGTTCTTGACCTTGACGTAACACGTAGTGGGAAACGGGTTTTAATTGTTTACCACTATCGGGAAATGAAACTACCAGTTGCTTGATAAATTATAAATTTTTATTTCAACTTTGAAATAATTTCCTTCATAGAGATGAACCCAGAAGCAATATATTCAAATAACTAAATGTGTATAAAAATCAAACGGTATCTACAATAACTAACTACGTTATTACTCAAACCAAAAAGCAACACACCAAGCAACAAATATTTTAATTTGTGTTACAAGATACGCAAAAACTAAGGTGCAAGACTTTACTAATATGTCTAAATGCGGGTGAAAATGGTGAAACTTAACTAGCGGTCAGATGGCAAATACAGACCGAGAAAAACAGGACAAGTAAGCTGGTTTAATAGAGAAATTCTGGCTAACCATAATTAAACTTGTAGAATTGCCCTAGAATTTTTTATTTTTCTGAAGACTTTTTTCTGAAATTACATTTCGTAAGCTAGCAGTTTAATTCGAACAATTAAAATTTGTTCCTGAAATTATTTTAATTATGATAAGTATAGCAATTACCTGACTCTAGCTAAGTGTGTTAGCTAAAATTAAAGGGTTTAATTAATTGTAACGGATATTTTGCATTTCGCACAAGATCGGCTTTAATCGTCACTACATCGTGCATCGTTTAGTGTATTTTGTTCAGTGACCACTGACCAGTCTGTTCTAGTCTGCGATAGCGAGTAGTTTGGTGTTGGAGACTAGTGAAAATGGAGTATTATGAAATACTTATGCTGGAGGGGGCTCGAGGACTCTTCGAGCCGCTTTAGAGGTAAGTAAACTTTAAAAATTAATTACGTATATACTTAGGATATTCATTATTTGTTTTTTTTTTAAGTGAAATACAACATTTTATAGTTCTGTGATATTTAAAACTTTGAAAACCGATGATAAACATATTTGAAAGTAGACGTTTTGTTTGGGATTCTTGCAAAAGTTTATTTTCGACACAATCCAATTAAAATTATAGATATATATTTAAAAAATGCAGTGCTAACACTGTTAACAACATTTCTATGATACATTGAGACACCTGCAAATAGTAATCTAATCTCATTGCAGTGAACTGCTGTTCAAAGTGTCCCTATGAAGAATATTAACAGTTAGTTTCATTTAAATAGTAATATTAACTAAGTTTTTTCTACTAGGCAAAGTTAAGTATTGAATTGAATTTCAATTTGTATTTGAATATCTAGAATAATTTATCTTGGATAAACAGAATCTTTATTTGAATAAGTAGGTACCTATATACACTAAAAGATTACATCCTGTATTTTTTGTTATAGGCAAGCGGGACATCCCCAAAAAGTCGCTTATGAATAGCAGTATGCCACCAAGGAGTACTAATCGCTAAAACCACTTTTATTTTATGTTTTAGATGTCTCTGAATACGAATCTGAAATTATTTTTTATTACACACGATTTCTATTTTTTGTGCAATATAATATATATATATATATAAATAGTTTAAAAAAATTGGCTTTTAATTTTTTTTCAATTTCCATAAAAAATAAACGTTATTGTTAATTGAGGACTCTCATTACTCGATTGTTTTAGAATAGATGATGTTTCAATCAGTATTTAACCCCTCCCTATATACCACAGGCTAATCCCGTTGAACGAGCTAACTGTACTTTAAAAACCATGATAGCTCAATTTTGCGAGCAAGACCACCGAGATTGGGATCTGAGAATATCCGACTTGAAGTTTGCAATTAATAATTCTAAGCACGACTCTACCGGTTTCTCTCCTGCCTTTCTCAATTTTGGAAGAGATCCCGACGTCCCGAATACACTACGCCGAGAAGTCGAGCAAAATCAGGAGACTGAAGGACCCAAACAACCCAAGGATGCAGAAAATACCGAGAATGAAGTCTCAGAACCGTACTTACTTCGTTTGAACAAATTGAAAGAGTGTTTCGATCTAGTCGGTCTGAGTTTGTCTAGAGCATTTACGAAACAAAGCCGATATTACAATCTGCGCCGACGTGACTGGAGATGTACCATAGGAGATTCGGTCATGAAAAAAGAGCATACCCTGTCGTCCGCGGCAGATCATGTGGCCGCGAAACTGGCCCCGAAATATTCCGGTCCGTATAAAGTGGTGAAAGTTCTATCCCCAGTTGTGTATGATTTAAAAGATGCACAAGGCAAGCGTTATTACCGAATACATATTAAAGACTTGAAACCGATTTAGGAGAAATGCGAGTAATTAGTACTTTTCAGAATGAGACCGAGATGTGATGTGCCGCCTCGTGGGAGCGATCCCTTACCCACCCGGAATCCGGTACAAGACCAAGCCGACCGTTAGGACCACTCTTATTACGTCGTCTCTACGTGGTTCCCGCTGCAGTCATTCCGGGCGATTAGCAAAGGACTGTACCTGTGGAAAACTGTCCGTCAGACGAGCTACCAGCCGAACCATTTCCCGGTCGCTACCCAAGCCAGGAAAACGCTCCGTAGCAACACAGGCACTGATAGTTTCACGATCCCGTCAATATGTTGGC
This sequence comes from Lochmaea crataegi, assembly GCA_947563755.1. NCBI lineage: Eukaryota > Metazoa > Arthropoda > Insecta > Coleoptera > Chrysomelidae > Lochmaea > Lochmaea crataegi. Next base: position 37,828,996 of record OX387429.1, read on the forward strand.
ATTCAATGCGAACTCTGTGACTGTTCCCTGGAAATTCCGGAAGGCATCACTGGCGTTCGCCAGCGGTATTCAACGCTTCGGAACAGCTCTACCTGTAGAGGAGTGAGGCAACGTTCTTCCAGCTCGTATCCCAGCCGGAGTTCCAGGCTCCAGTAATACCAGTGAGGTTGGGGAATGATGATGACGCAAGACTCGTTAGTTTTATATATATATTGATATATATATATATATATATATATATATATATATATATATATATATAATATATATATATAGTAAATTTTATACCCATTTAGAATAAGACCATCCTTATTTATTATTAATAAATCGGTTGAAACAAAAAATTACCAACAAAAATGAACGTCGTAACTTATTTATTAGATGTCACGTTTTTGAAGTTACGTCAAATTTTGATTTCATGTTAATGTCAGATGGTTCAAGAAGCCGCATACGTTAAGTTACTAAAACGGCTGGTACCTCTAAATAGGTATTAATTTTACTATATATAAAACATATTGACGGGATCGTGAAACTATCAGTGCCTGTGTTGCTACGGAGCGTTTTCCTGGCTTGGGTACCGACCGGGAAATGGTTCGGCTGGTAGCTCGTCTGACGGACAGTTTTCCACAGGTACAGTCCTTTGCTAATCGCCCGGAATGACTGCAGCGGGAACCACGTAGAGACGACGTAATAAGAGTGGTCCTAACGGTCGGCTTGGTCTTGTACCGGATTCCGGGTGGGTAAGGGATCGCTCCCACGAGGCGGCACATCACATCTCGGTCTCATTCTGAAAAGTACTAATTACTCGCATTTCTCCTAAATCGGTTCCAAGTCTTTAATATGTATTCGGTAATAACGCTTGCCTTGTGCATCTTTTAAATCATACACAACTGGGGATAGAACTTTCACCACTTTATACGGACCGGAATATTTCGGGGCCAGTTTCGCGGCCACATGATCTGCCGCGGACGACAGGGTATGCTCTTTTTTCATGACCGAATCTCCTATGGTACATCTCCAGTCACGTCGGCGCAGATTGTAATATCGGCTTTGTTTCGTAAATGCTCTAGACAAACTCAGACGGACTAGATCGAAACACTCTTTCAATTTGTTCAAACGAAGTAAGTACGGTTCTGAGACTTCATTCTCGGTATTTTCTGCATCCTTGGGTTGTTTGGGTCCTTCAGTCTCCTGATTTTGCTCGACTTCTCGGCGTAGTGTGTTCGGGACGTCGGGATCTCTTCCAAAATTGAGAAAGGTAGGAGAGAAACCGGTAGAGTCGTGCTTAGAATTATTAATAGCAAACTTCAAGTCGGATATTCTCAGATCCCAATCTCGGTGGTCTTGCTCGCAAAATTGAGCTATCATGGTTTTTAAAGTACAGTTAGCTCGTTCAACGGGATTAGCCTGTGGTGTATATGGAGGGGTGAATCGATGGCGGATTCCTAAATCCTTCAACATATCCTTGAAGAGCTTACTATCATACTGTGTTCCATTGTCGGATAACACGGTGCGTGGGCATCCAAAAGTGGTCAGAACTTCTTCGTAAAAAACGGTATCTATAGATCTAGCGGTCGCTTTTCTAATCGGTTTTCACTGTACCCATTTTGTGAAACGGTCTTGGAACATTACGATGTAGCAGTTTCCATTTTTACTGCGCGGCAGCGGTTCAACAATATCGGTACTGACAGTTTCCCATGGGCGTTGGTTAGGGGACGGTTGCATTTTTCCAGCGACCTGCTGTTGAGACGGTTTGTACTTCAAGCATTGTATACAGCTACGGACATACCTGGTTATGTCCCTAAACATTCCTGGCCAGTAGTACATCCTGGCAATCTTGGCTATTCTCTTTGCAATCCTTAAGTGTCCGGCGGTAGGGGCATCGTGATTTTCCTGTAAAATACGAGATCTTTGCGGTTTCGTCACACATATCTTCCACGGGTCAGACAGTTCGGGCTCGCTTAAATCATTCAGGTCCCAAAAATGTCGGTACAGTCGTCCTTCTTTGATGTAGTAATCCGGAAATTTACCTGGGTCTCTCAGCACTTCCTCTTTCTTATTTCGGTACCAGGAACATTCCTCCGGAATATCGGCTATGCACAATTCCGCTGGCTGTTCAGGAGTACCTGGCAGCGAGTTCCTAGAAAGGGCATCGGTCACTCGATTCATGGCACCTTATCGGTATTTGATCTCGTAATCGTATTGTTGCAAGAATATGCTCCAGCGGGCTAGACGACCAGATGGACTAGATATAGAATGTAGCCATCTTGAGGATTGTTGGTCAGTTACATCAGTAAAATGATAGCCTTCTAGATAGGGGCGCATCTTATCAATCACCCATACTATGGCAAGGCATTCTTTTTCGGTCACTGAGTAGTTCCTCTCAGCTGAACTTAGGGTTCGGCTCGCGTAAGCTATCACATGCTCATTACCATCTGTTGTATCAGGGCCACCCCTAATCCATGTTCGGAAGCATCGGTCTGCAGCGTAAACGGTTTACTGAAATCTGGACAGGTTAGTACAGGCGCTTCAGACAGACAGGTCTTGATTCTAGCGAAAGCCCCTTCCTGTTCTTTAGTCCACTTCCAGCGGTGTGCCTTACGTAGTAACTTGGTTAATGGAGCTATTGTCTGGGAAAACGAGGGCACAAAACGGCGGTACCAAGAGGCTACTCCTAAAAGTCTTCGTAATTCTCGGACGTTTTTTGGAGCTGCAAACTTCGAAATACTTTCTACTTTTCCGGGATCGGTACTGATACCTTCTCCGGTAATGACATGACCTAAATATTCCATGGACGGTAGACAGAAATGACATTTTTCTGGATTTATTTTCAGCTTTGCTTCTCGGAGATGGCGGAAAACCTCAGCTAGATTTTGCAGATGTTCTTCAAACGTTTCCCCTAATACAATAATGTCATCCAAATAGGCGAATGCATGCGGATCCAAATCAGGGTCGATCAGGGAATCAGGGTAACTGTGAAATGGAAAAGTCCGCGTCCTGGCACGGTAAAGGCAGTGATCGGTTTGCTTTCTGAAGCTAACGGGACTTGCCAATATCCACTCTTCAGATCTAAACTGGAGATATACTTTGCGGGTCGCAATTTATCCAGAATAGAATTTATGAATGGGAGGGAGTAGGCGTCCTTCTTTGTGACATCATTGATATATGATATATATATTGATATCTATTGTTCTTACAAAATATGAGTTTTAAGAATCGCCTTTGAATAACTTCAATAACATGAATTTGAATATACAGAGCTCCACCCCACACTGCTATTCCATATCGAATGTGACTTTCCACTAGAGAATAGTACAAACTTTTCAAGTACTTCAGTGGCAGGATTTCTTTGAGTTTCCTAAATCTGAATAAAATGGTCCTCAGTTTATTAACAGTATATTTAATATGAAGATCCCATTTTGAATGAATATCAATAACTATACACAAATATCTCACTTTACGCTCTTGGTGTATATGGAAAGGTGTTTCAGTAAAGATCGTTAAGAGATCGAATGTAGGCATTCCAACCGAATTACAGCAAAATGGAAGGTAACATGTTTTATCAATATTAACAGTTAACAACTTTTTATCCAACCACTGTTTTATGAGAGGAAATTCCGTTTCAGCTTTAATTTTTAGTGAATTCCAGTTATCGGCTTCATAAAAGATGGCTGTGTCATCTGCAAAACCGATTATGTTTCCGTTGTTGTTTAATGAAAAGATTCCATTGATGTATATATTGAATAAAGTTGGTCCCAACACAGAACCTTGAGGTACGCCTCAGTCGATCTCCATTTCGCTACTCAACACGTCATCAATTCTAACTCTCTGGCGTCTCCCCGTCAAATAACTTTCAAACAATTTCAAAATATTACCCCTCATTCCAATAACCTCTAGAGACTGTAGGAGAAGATGATGACTGACAGTGTCAAAAGCTTTCGATAAGTGTATGAATATGCACAAAGATGATTTACTTTCATTCAAAGCATCGGTAATTTTTGAAGTCAACGACAGAATAGCATCTTGAGTCGAAATGTCTTCTCTAAATCCAAATTGGCTGTTTGAAATTATTTTATATTTATTGAGAAATGAAACAAGCCTCTTTCTAATAATTGTTTCAAATATTTTCGATAGATGGGTAACTAAGGATATTGGACGATAATTTGTAATAATAGATGTATCCCCCTTTTTCAGCAGAGGGATAATGATCGATTTTTTGAAGTCAGTAGGGTATATTCCTTCTTCGACACACCGATTGAGAATATGAGTTAGAGGATCTACAATGTAAACTGATAATAGTCTTATTGTTTCCGATTTTAAATCATCACATCCTGTTGCATTGTTATTCTTAAGCTGTATTATTGTATTTTTTATTTCTCTTGAATCAATTGGTTCAAAAATTGGATGACCTTTTTATTTCAAAATTTGTGTCATTTTTGATCTTCTTAGTTTTGCCCGTTTCTATGAAGGATGCATTGAATGCGTTCGCAATTTGCGTTTTATACGTTATAATATCATCATTTGAAGGATTTTTTATTTTATGAATAATAAACTTTTGATTTTTTGTATTTGATATTTGTTTGGTAACATCCCATAAAATTTTAGAATTATGCTGATTGTTATCAATTTGTTTTTTATAAAAATTGGATTTTGCCTTGTGGATCAATGCGGTTAGCTTGTTTCGATAGATTTTATATTCCTTGTTCAGTTCATTATTTTGTGGTTGCCTTTGCATTTGGCGAAACATTCTGTTTTTTTTTGTTGATGGAATCGAGTAATCCATTTGTTACCCAAGGTGCCATTCTAGTGGTTTTTTTGCGTATTTGGCGGCTCTCTGTGCATGTTTTCAGGGCATTTATGGTAATTTCGATAAATTTTTTCGTTGCAGAGTCTGGACTTGGGGCAGAGTACACATCATTCCAGTTAATATTGCTGAATATATCATGTATTTCATTGAAATTCAAACTTTTTTTTTTATTATTCCCTTTACCGCAAATACGACCTGGAGTATAGTAGTATAGTGATCTGTAATTGTTGTTTTTAGTATGATAGGAATTATTTTTTCATTTAAATCAGGACTTTTAGATTTGATGAAGATATGGTCCAAACAGGTTTTACTGTTACCTTGAACCCTAGTCGATGCGTTTATTGTAGAGCTGTAACCAAATTCATTCAATGTATTCAAATATTCAGTAGTATCATTGTCATCGGAATTCAACTAATCAATGTTTATATCACCCAAAAATAAAGAGACATCCGCGTTATCAGGATGGTTTTCGAAGTAATTCAACAGATTCATATTAAATTCTCTTATACTAGAGTTAGGCGATCTATATAAGGCTGTTATGAGACATGTATTTTTCATGGCAAGATTGACTTTGATTCGAATTGCTTTTACCTCATTTGATATGTGTACTGTTTCGCGTGTGAATTATAACAGGATTTCATATATGCAACTATTCCATCATTTTGGTTGTTGCGGCCTTCATTATATATCATGTTAAACCCGTTAATGTGAAAAATTCCCTGATCGACTATCTCTCTAGTTTCACTTAAAATCAAAGAGTCAATATCAGAATTCAAATCTTGTAACATTACTAAGAACTCATCTAGGTTTTTATTGATGCTACGAATATTCATTTGTAGAATCTTGAAGTTATCGAAGTTTTTATTTATGTTAAGAACTTGGCTGCATTCATCAGTGGTGTTTAAAGTGTAAGTTTCGATATGGTCAAGTTCGAAATCCCGAATGTATTGATCCATTGTAGAAATTGTATAAAAAAATAAGAAAAGAAGAAAAAAAAAGTAGTAAGAAGTGAGAAGGAATAAAAACTACAATACACTAATTATTAAAAACTATCGTAAAAGAATGAATGTCTATGACTTTGTACTCAATTTTCTTCGGTTTGGAGGGTCGTTGAGTACTTGTTGACGAGTTATTGGTTTATTTTGAGTCTTAGAATTGTTAACTTCAGATGTGTTATTCAATACTGTCTTGTCTGTTTCAAATTTTTGGTTTGTTGGAATTTGCTGTACCTTCTTCTCTCCCTTTGGTGCTGCAGGACAACTATTGGGTTTCGTTGTACTTTTTGTTTCCAGATCTTCGTCTATTTGGATCAAATCAGCTGCCTCGTATGCTTTTCCGTTCACAAATAGCTTGTAATTTTTTATATCCTATCAGTTTTTCCTAGCGGATATTCAGTATCAGTAAAATTTGCTTTAGCTGTATCAGTAACAGTCATTTCGCAGGATAACCCATGATTTTTCTCTCCTAGCGGTGGTATTACTACCTCTATAATTTCTATGGGAGATGACAGTGTATCTGGCTCGTGACAGCTTACTATCTTTCCGTCCTTGTAGATCTTCCCTGTACCTAGATCTAAGCAGAAATTATACTTCTTCAGTATATCAAGACCCAGAACCATATCAGTGACCAAACCTGGAGAATGTTCCAACGGTTCCTCCATGATGTCGTCATTTACCATAAGCTGCAGATCAAAGATGTCTGTGATAGAAACCAAGTTTCCATTAGCCAAACGTGCTCTTGTCGAATGACCGACCGTTCGCTTTCGTTGGGAAAATTGCTTCGCTACTGAATCACCCTCATATGATCTGATAGCTCCAGTGTCTAGCAGGGCTTTAAGCTTGAAGTTTCCCTATTGGACGTCAATTTGGGTTCGCGGATCTGACGGTTCGGAAGACTGATGTTCTTGAGAGGCTGAAAGGTTAGGAAACTGTGACGTCCTCTCTTCCGGACAGTTTCGGTCTAGTTTTCCTGCTTCGAACAGGAACAGTCTCTCGTAAGGACTCCTTCCTTACTGCAGCGGAAACAAAATAATTTTGGCTGGTTTCTACAGTTGGTTCGGACGTGGCCTGTCTCACCACAACGCCAGCACTGTGTGCTAGAATTCCTAAGTATGGGTGTTCGACTGACCGGATTAGCTGGACGTGAATAACTAGCACTAACTTCAGGCTCTCGGACCGGACTGGCAGCTGCATTTGTATTTCGTGAAGTATTGGCAGGCTGGAAACGTTGAGCTCTTCCTCTTTGCCATCCGCTGGTGCTAGGAATATTTTGGAGTTCTTTTCGTAGCAGCTCGTATTCCCTGACCTCTTGACAGAAAGAAGTAAAATCTTTAAAGTCCGTTTTACTGACCTGCTGTCGGTATTCTGGTAGCAGATTACGATATAGCCAGGCCAATTGTTGTTCATCAGATAATTTCCCATGTCTACGCATCAAAGTTTGTAGATTAGTGATGTATGTCGATACTGGCTCATTCAACCTTTGCAGACGTTTGCTAATTTCCGCTTCCAGGTCTACTTCATAATTAACTGGGTAGAAGAAAATGCGGAAATCTTTTTCAAAATCATTCCAGTTTGTCCATTGGCTTCGGTTGTTGCGGAACCACAGTGCTGGTTCTCCAGACAGGAACTCGGGTAAGACCGGAAGTAAATTATCCTGCGGCTCATTCTTGGCAGTGCAAATTTCTTCCAGTCGTCCCAGAAAATTTGCCGGGTCATCGCGATTTCCAAAAGATACTTTCCAATCGTGCACATTCAGCGGAGATGTAACTGGGGTGGTAGTAGTCATGGTTATTACCGAACTCGTGCCTCCAGTGGTTACTGCAATACGGTCAAGCTTTGGAGATACGGGACTACTCGGGTTTAACCCTTCACCTCCAGACGGAACGGAATATGTACTCTTTTGTACAGCAAATGATTTTTTAAGAAAACTAACCAGTCGCCGGCGTTTTTCTTTTACAGATCCATTTGGAGATAGTTGCCGCTTAGTTAGTTCGTCAGATAGTTCTCCTTTCTTAAGGGGCATATGCCCATCCCACAAGCTGTTTGTTTGTGGTTTTCGGTGTGGATGTACGGTTATCGTCGCTATCAGAGGAATCGCTATATTCACTAGTTGTCATCAAGTGTAATTCTTAAATCAGTTCGGTCGGTATATCCAAAGCAAACAAAAATAACCAGCACCAGTTCACCCTGTACGGTAAAGGTTTAAACTGATGGCATTCAAATGAAACAAGTCCGGTGCGGATAATCAACTATAGAGAATTTTGATCAACAACAATTCAATTTATTATTTCAGATTAAATTTTAAAAAAAATTAGTCTTATCGGATCTTCAAGCGTAGAAACCAATACAAAGTTTCTCGCAACTGAAAAATATAAACCAAAATGCAAATGTAAATTTAGAAAATGAAATTTCCAAGATACTTTCTAGAAAACAAATTCTAAGTCAAAAATCACCTTTTATTTCTATTTAATATCCAAAATTGCAGTTCCTATTCAAAATATTATTGTGAGTAGTCAAACATGATAACCAAAACTAGCAGTACAACTGGTTTAATAATTATTAAAATATTTGCAAATAAAATCTATTGTTTCTATTTCATTAGCAAAATAAAAATAAAATAAAAATAAACACAATTCGACATATCAGTTTAACAAAAAATTTTCGTTATCTAGAAACAGCTACAAACAAAACTGGTTTCCTTAGCTACTAAATATTTCGCCTGGAAATATTTTATTGTAATTTTCAAAATATAAACTCTCACGTTGATATTGTAAGATATTGAAATTAAAAAATATCTTCTCAATATATATATATATATATATATATATAAAACCAGAAATATTGGGGAAACGGCAAGTTTATAAAAGTGAACTCTTCTTACTAATTTAACAAGCTTTCGGAAACTTTTATTTCCATTATCAAGTTACAGTAAATTGAGGATTGATATAAAATGGTAAATATATATTAAATGCTAAAATTGGTATTTGAATTTTTTAAAAAATATTGAAATATTGTCATTATATATAAAACATATTGACGGGATCGTGAAACTATCAGTGCCTGTGTTGCTACGGAGCGTTTTCCTGGCTTGGGTACCGACCGGGAAATGGTTCGGCTGGTAGCTCGTCTGACGGACAGTTTTCCACAGGTACAGTCCTTTGCTAATCGCCCGGAATGACTGCAGCGGGAACCACGTAGAGACGACGTAATAAGAGTGGTCCTAACGGTCGGCTTGGTCTTGTACCGGATTCCGGGTGGGTAAGGGATCGCTCCCACGAGGCGGCACATCACATCTCGGTCTCATTCTGAAAAGTACTAATTACTCGCATTTCTCCTAAATCGGTTTCAAGTCTTTAATATGTATTCGGTAATAACGCTTGCCTTGTGCATCTTTTAAATCATACACAACTGGGGATAGAACTTTCACCACTTTATACGGACCGGAATATTTCGGGGCCAGTTTCGCGGCCACATGATCTGCCGCGGACGACAGGGTAAGCTCTTTTTTCATGACCGAATCTCCTATGGAACATCTCCAGTCACGTCGGCGCAGATTGTAATATCGGCTTTGTTTCGTAAATGCTCTAGACAAACTCAGACGGACTAGATCGAAACACTCTTTCAATTTGTTCAAACGAAGTAAGTACGGTTCTGAGACTTCATTCTCGGTATTTTCTGCATTCTTGGGTTGTTTGGGTCCTTCAGTCTCCTGATTTTGCTCGACTTCTCGGCGTAGTGTGTTCGGGACGTCGGGATCTCTTCCAAAATTGAGAAAGGCAGGAGAGAAACTGGTAGAGTCGTGCTTAGAATTATTAATTTCAAACTTCAAGTCGGATATTCTCAGATCCCAATCTCGGTGGTCTTGCTCGCAAAATTGAGCTATCATGGTTTTTAAAGTACAGTTAGCTCGTTCAACGGGATTAGCCTGTGGTGTATATGGAGGGGTGAATCGATGGCGGATTCCTAAATCCTTCAACATATCCTTGAAGAGCTTACTATCATACTGTGTTCCATTGTCGGATAACACGGTGCGTGGGCATCCAAAAGTGGTCAGAACTTCTTCGTAAAAAACGGTATCTATAGATCTAGCGGTCGCTTTTCTAATCGGTTTTCACTGTACCCATTTTGTGAAACGGTCTTGGAACATTACGATGTAGCAGTTTCCATTTTTACTGCGCGGCAGCGGTTCAACAATATCGGTACTGACAGTTTCCCATGGGCGTTGGTTAGGGGACGGTTGCATTTTTCCAGCGACCTGCTGTTGAGACGGTTTGTACTTCAAGCATTGTATACAGCTACGGACATACCTGGTTATGTCCCTAAACATTCCTGGCCAGTAGTACATCCTGGTAATCTTGGCTATTCTCTTTGCAATCCTTAAGTGTCCGGCGGTAGGGGCATCGTGATTTTCCTGTAAAATACGAGATCTTTGCGGTTTCGTCACACATATCTTCCACGGGTCAGACAGTTCGGGCTCGCTTAAATCATTCAGGTCCCAAAAATGTCGGTACAGTCGTCCTTCTTTGATGTAGTAATCCGGAAATTTACCTGGGTCTCTCAGCACTTCCTCTTTCTTATTTCGGTACCAGGAACATTCCTCCGGAATATCGGCTATGCACACTTCCGCTGGTTGTTCAGGGGTACCTGGCAGCGAGTTCCTAGAAAGGGCATCGGTCACTCGATTCATGGCACCTCATCGGTATTTGATCTCGTAATCGTATTGTTGCAAGAATATGCTCCAGCGGGCTAGACGACCAGATGGACTAGATATAGAATGTAGCCATCTTGAGGATTGTTGGTCAGTTACATCAGTAAAATGATAGCCTTCTAGATAGGGGCGCATCTTATCAATCACCCATACTATGGCAAGGCATTCTTTTTCGGTCACTGAGTAGTTCCTCTCAGCTGAACTTAGGGTTCGGCTCGCGTAAGCTATCACATGCTCATTACCATCTGTTGTATCAGGGCCACCCCTAATCCATATTCGGAAGCATCGGTCTGCAGCGTAAACGGTTTACTGAAATCTGGACAGGTTAGTACAGGCGCTTCAGACAGACAGGTCTTGATTCTAGCGAAAGCCCCTTCCTGTTCTTTAGTCCACTTCCAGCGGTGTGCCTTACGTAGTAACTTGTCCAGTAACTTGGAGCTATTGTCTGGGAAAACGAGGGCACAGAACGGCGGTACCAAGAGGCTACTCTTAAAAATCTTCGTAATTCTCGGACGTTTTTTGGAGCTGCAAACTTCGAAATACTTTCTACTTTTCCGGGATCGGTACTGATACCTTCTCCGGTAATGACATGACCTAAATATTTCATGGACGGTAGACAGAAATGACATTTTTCTGGATTTATTTTCAGCTTTGCTTCTCGGAGATGGCGGAAAACCTCAGCTAGATTTTGCAGATGTTCTTCAAACGTTTCCCCTAATACAATAATGTCATCCAAATAGGCGAATGCCTGCGGATCCAAATCAGGGTCGATAATTCGATCTACTAGTCGCTGAAAGGTGGCAGGCGCTGAATGTAGACCAAACGGCATAACTGTGAAATGGAAAAGTCCGCGTCCTGGCACGGTAAAGGCAGTGATCGGTTTGCTTTCTGAAGCTAACGGGACTTGCCAATATCCACTCTTCAGATCTAAACTGGAGATATACTTTGCGGGTCGCAATTTATCCAGAATAGAATTTATTAATGGGAGGGAGTAGGCGTCCTTCTTTGTGACATCATTGACCTTCCGAAAGTCAATACAGAAACGGTTTTTTCCATCCTTTTTCTTAACGATAACCATCGGAGAACTCCACGGACTGCTTGAGGGTTCTATCACCCCTTCCTTCAACATCAGATCCACTTCGGCGTTGCAAATCCCTTGCATCTTTGGGTTCTGTGGGCGGTAACGTTGCTTGATCGGAGTTGATTGTAGGAGGCGGATCTCGTGATGTACTAGGTCTGTCGATCCTTGAACTTCCCCAAATTTCGGTAATTCTACGTCAAGGAATATTCTCAACGATCTCCCCTGTATTTCAGTCAAGTTTCGGTCTTGCAACGGCGTTATAGCTTCTAGAGAACATTCTTCACCTGGTAATTCCCTAATGTCCTCAAACTCTCCTAAATCAGACCGGGTTAAGCCGGTAAATGTTCTAAGTTCTTGACAGTCAGAAATTTTATCAGCTTTCACATCTTTGCAGATTCTACTATCAGCGGATTCTAGAGGTTATTCTATAATAAACCTCCCTCTATAACCTTGGGATCGTTCCAAGGCTGACAGGGAGATAACGGTCGATATCCTATCAGTTTTCACATCTTTGCAGATTCTTCGATCAGCGGATTCTAGAGGATATTCTATACTAGACCTTCCTCTATCACCTTGGGGTCCTTCCAAGGCTGACAGGGAGATATCGGTCAATAATAATAATAATAATAATACTGTTTATTTGCAATAGAGAAAAAACAGATGAAATAAAAGTACATACAACATTTACAATAAATAGATACAAGTGCAAATAAACATAATTTACTCACAGAAGCAGCGTAACTGCTTGTACGTGAGAAAATACCGAATACATCATACATAATACCAAAACTACATAATACATAATGCCAAAAATACATAATGTATAACATGAAGTGTTTCCTTAATCAGATAATAATAATACCTTTATTCAAAAAAAAAATACATGGTGGAAGTGAACAAGGAACTCTTGTGATATGTGCAAGCACTTGTTTCGCGGAGAAATACACATGTGTAGAAGTGAACTATAAGATATAAAAAGATAATAACAATGCAATACAATACAAGAAACGACGAACAATACAGTAATACCCTACAACGAAAAAATAACAATAAATATTATGAACGATGATACAGTGGGTAAATAAAAAAATAAATTATGAATCAATACATTTTTTATCTCTTACTCGAATAGTCGTAGCATCTCAGTTCTTTGGCTTTAAAGAAGCTGTCAAGATTTACTATAGATTTAATTATTTCTGGTATGTTATTGTATAATTTAGTGGCGAAATAAGTATATAAGTGTTAAGCAACGACCCTAACCATTAGAGGTGTAATAAAGTGATTCCTCTGACGAGTATTATACTGTTGAGTGGGAATCAATGCTGTATGTTTGCTTGCGTGATATCTAATGCTGGTGCATTAAAAACACAATTGTCTTATGTCAAACATTTGTGTTTCAGAGTATAGATCATTAGAAGGATATCTATTGTTCTTACAAAATATGAGTTTTAAGAATCGCCTTTGAATAACTTCAATAACATGAATTTGAATATACAGAGCTCCACCCCACACTGCTATTCCATATCGAATGTGACTTTCCACTAGAGAATAGTACAAACTTTTCAAGTACTTCAGTGGCAGGATTTCTTTGAGTTTCCTAAATCTGAATAAAATGGTCCTCAGTTTATTAACAGTATATTTAATATGAAGATCCCATTTTGAATGAATATCAATAACTATACACAAATATCTCACTTTACGCTCTTGGTGTATATGGAAAGGTGTTTCAGTAAAGATCGTTAAGAGATCGAATGTAGGCATTCCAACCGAATTACAGCAAAATGGAAGGTAACATGTTTTATCAATATTAACAGTTAACAACTTTTTATCCAACCACTGTTTTATGAGAGGAAATTCCGTTTCAGCTTTAATTTTTAGTGAATTCCAGTTATCGGCTTCATAAAAGATGGCTGTGTCATCTGCAAAACCGATTATGTTTCCGTTGTTGTTTAATGAAAAGATTCCATTGATGTATATATTGAATAAAGTTGGTCCCAACACAGAACCTTGAGGTACGCCTCAGTCGATCTCCATTTCGCTACTCAACACGTCATCAATTCTAACTCTCTGGCGTCTCCCCGTCAAATAACTTTCAAACAATTTCAAAATATTACCCCTCATTCCAATAACCTCTAGAGACTGTAGGAGAAGATGATGACTGACAGTGTCAAAAGCTTTCGATAAGTGTATGAATATGCACAAAGATGATTTACTTTCATTCAAAGCATCGGTAATTTTTGAAGTCAACGACAGAATAGCATCTTGAGTCGAAATGTCTTCTCTAAATCCAAATTGGCTGTTTGAAATTATTTTATATTTATTGAGAAATGAAACAAGCCTCTTTCTAATAATTGTTTCAAATATTTTCGATAGTTGGGTAACTAAGGATATTGGACGATAATTTGTAATAATAGATGTATCCCCCTTTTTCAGCAGAGGGATAATGATCGATTTTTTGAAGTCAGTAGGGTATATTCCTTCTTCGACACACCGATTGAGAATATGAGTTAGAGGATCTACAATGTAAACTGATAATAGTCTTATTGTTTCCGATTTTAAATCATCACATCCTGTTGCCTAGTTATTCTTAAGCTGTATTATTGTATTTTTTATTTCTCTTGAATGAATTGGTTCAAAAATTGGATGACCTTTTTATTTCAAAATTTGTGTCATTTTTGATCTTCTTAGTTTTGCCCGTTTCTATGAAGGATGCATTGAATGCGTTCGCAATTTGCGTTTTATACGTTATAATATCATCATTTGAAGGATTTTTATTTTATGAATAATAAACTTTTGATTTTTTGTATTTGATATTTGTTTGGTAACATCCCATAAAATTTTAGAATTATGCTGATTGTTATCAATTTGTTTTTTATAAAAATTGGATTTTGCCTTGTGGATCAATGCGGTTAGCTTGTTTCGATAGATTTTATATTCCTTGTTCAGTTCATTATTTTGTGGTTGCCTTTGCATTTGGCGAAACATTGTTTTTTTTTTGTTGATGGAATCGAGTAATCCATTTGTTACCCAAGGTGCCATTCTAGTGGTTTTTTTGCGTATTTGGCGGCTCTCTGTGCATGTTTTCAGGGCATTTATGGTAATTTCGATAAATTTTTTCGTTGCAGAGTCTGGACTTGGGGCAGAGTACACATCATTCCAGTTAATATTGCTGAATATATCATGTATTTTATTGAAATTCAAACATTTTTTTGTATTATTTCCTTTACCGCAAATACGACCTGGAGTATAGTAGTATAGTGATCTGTAATTGTTGTTTTTAGTATGATAGGAATTATTTTTTCATTTAAATCAGGACTTTTAGATTTGATGAAGATATGGTCCAAACAGGTTTTACTGTTACCTTGAACCCTAGTCGATGCGTTTATTGTAGAGCTGTAACCAAATTCATTCAATGTATTCAAATATTCAGTAGTATCATTGTCATCGGAATTCAACTAATCAATGTTTATATCACCCAAAAATAAAGAGACATCCGCGTTATCAGGATGGTTTTCGAAGTAATTCAACAGATTCATATTAAATTCTCTTATACTAGAGTTAGGCGATCTATATAAGGCTGTTATGAGACATGTATTTTTCATGGCAAGATTGACTTTGATTCGAATTGCTTTTACCTCATTTGATATGTGTACTGTTTCGCGTGTGAAATTATAACAGGATTTTATATATGCAACTATTCCATCATTTTGGTTGTTGCGGCCTTCATTATATATCATGTTAAACCCGTTAATGTGAAAAATTCCCTGATCGACTATCTCTCTAGTTTCACTTAAAATCAAAGAGTCAATATCAGAATTCAAATCTTGTAACATTACTAAGAACTCATCTAGGTTTTTATTGATGCTACGAATATTCATTTGTCAAATCTTGAAGTTATCGAAGTTTTTATTTATGTTAAGAACTTGGCTGCATTCATCAGTGGTGTTTAAAGTGTAAGTTTCGATATGGTCAAGTTCGAAATCCCGAATGTATTGATCCTTTGTATAAATTGTATAAAAAAATAAGAAAAGAAGAAAAAAAAAGTAGTAAGAAGTGAGAAGGAATAAAAACTACAACACACTAATTATTAAAAACTATCGTAAAAGAATGAATGTCTATGACTTTGTACTCAATTTTCTTCGGTTTGGAGGGTCGTTGAGTACTTGTTGACGAGTTATTGGTTTATTTTGAGTCTAAGAATTGTTAACTTCAGATGTGTTATTCAATACTGTCTTGTCTGTTTCAAATTTTTGGTTTGTTGGAATTTGCTGTACCTTCTCCTCTCCCTTTGGTGCTGCAGGACAACTATTGGGTTTCGTTGTACTTTTTGTTTCCAGATCTTCGTCTATTTGGATCAAATCAGCTGCCTCGTATGCTTTTCCGTTCACAAATAGCTTGTAATTTTTTATATCCTATCAGTTTTTCCTAGCAGATATTCAGTATCAGTAAAATTTGCTTTAGCTGTATCAGTAACAGTCATTTCGCAGGATAACCCATGATTTTTCTCTCCTAGCGGTGGTATTACTACGTCTATAATTTCTATGGGAGATGACAGTGTATCTGGCTCGTGACAGCTTACTATCTTTCCGTCCTTGTAGATCTTCCCTGTACCTAGTTCTAAGCAGAAATTATACTTCTTCAGTATATCAAGACCCAGAACCATATCAGCGACCAAACCTGGAAAATGTTCCAACGGTTCCTCCATGATGTCGTCATTTACCATAAGCTGCAGATCAAAGATGTCTGTGATAGAAACCAAGTTTCCATTAGCCAAACGTGCTCTTGTCGAATGACTGACCGTTCGCTTTCGTTGGGAAAATTGCTTCGCTACTGAATCACCCTCATATGATCTGATAGCTCCAGTGTCTAGCAGGGCTTTAAGCTTGAAGTTTCCCTATTGGACGTCAATTTGGGTTCGCGGATCTGACGGTTCGGAAGACTGATGTTCTTGAGAGGCTGAAAGGTTAGGAAACTGTGACGTCCTCTCTTCCGGACAGTTTCGGTCTAGTTTTCCTGCTTCTGTTACGGGTTCAAAGAACTAGGTATATCAAAAACAACTAATATTTATCAAAGCGTTTAATAATTAACCTTTCAGTAGAAATTAAAAAAAAATAAAATAAAATAAAATAAAATAACAATATTAAAATCACTAAAATCAGCTCATTAGTCTATAAAGACAAGACCAAAGAGAAGAAGTGTGTCAGCTTGGTATCAATCCAAATTAAATGTGGTGACCGTGGGTGGTGACCTTGACCTTCTTTTAATTTTATTAATAACTAATATGTAAAAGGCCACTTTCCTCAAGAAGGTCAACTGTCAGAGGAATCTGGTTTTCTTGGGTTTTTTTTGTATGGGTGATGTATGGTCGTTAAAAGTTTTGGGAGAAACAATCGAAAATCTTCGGATATCTGGGCCATCCATATCCCATTTTTATTAAGGAGCCTTCAATTTTATGTCTGGGAGACATACTCCATTTCCAGAGGATTAGTGAGGATTCTTGAATAAAAAAAATAAACCTCATACATTTCAGGCCACATTCCACCAAAGGTTTGTACCTATATATTGAAAGTTACATGAATTCTAATGCGATCACTAACATTATTTTAGGCCTTCTATCTAAGCTTACTTCTACCTGTGCTTACTTCTATCTATATGCTTACTTTCATTCTTGTTCAGTGTGCATGTCACTGATGAAATCTTGCATGATACCAAGCCACACCTAGCTTCCCCTATTGCTCGTCTAAGATCTGCCGAGCTCTGGATGCTGTCTGATACTACCATCGAACTGTACAAGTAAGATCTTTCCAATAATATTATAAGAAATTCCACACTTTGGAGCTGTGCTCTCACTCCCTGGATCCTAGAAAAATAGAAAACTATAAATCATTGAAACACTTGATCTAATATTATTTATGTAACATGGAGCTTATTAGTATAGAAATTAAATACCTTTAACTTACCTGTAAACCATCTTCAAAATAGTGTAAGGCGAATAGTACGTACTAGTCGTTTCAAGGGTCTTTGTTACCCCTTTATTGTATATTGCCCCTTTGTGAGGAGATACTAAAATCAATAAGAATTGTTGAATAAATGCTACATTTTGTTTGAAAATAAATATATTTTTGTTACCTGTCTTATACACGATAAATAAACTGGACTCCAGACACAGGTAGCAATTTGGCGCCCAACGTTTAACAGTCCCCAGAAATGTGGAATCTTTTTTGTATCACATATTAGAATAAATCTTGATTGGTCTATATAAAGATACATCTTAAATTATAGGAAATAGTCAGATGATTGGTTTATTTTAATTTTATAATATAATTTTTGTTGTTTACAAACCACTTATTGTATAAAATTAGACTTTAGTTGACATTTGACATTTTTGAAGTTGGAACATAGAACTTTAATCAATGACAAGGCACGTTCTTTAGAACGAGTTAGTAGTAATACGATTATCGTTAGTTAATATTCGATTTTGCTTTTTGTGACGTCACAATTCGTAAAGACTTCGAAAATTTAAAGTAGTTAAATTAATTTTTAAAATTTTTTTGTAAATACATACTTTTGGAGTTGGTTATATAGTTAACTGATACTCAACTGGGTTTTACTTTTTTTCAGTTTATGGTTTTATTTTACACTTGCTCAAATTAGAGTGGTTGGGGACTTAGTAGGTATTAAGTTTTAGGTATAGTTGATTTCTTACGTTTAGGAGATTTTAATAGTAATTCATATTCTTTTAATAAGTCGAATTAATTTATGCGCTGTAAGCTTGGGATATTTTTCTTCCTTGTTACAAACACATTGAATTACATTTAGTACATGGAAGAGATATTCAAACTGCGTTGCTACAAATGCGCAGTAGATATTTGGGATATTTAGGGATGCGCAGAGACTCAATTCATGCGCAGTAGGTTATTTTTTGGATTGTCTGAATTGCACAGAAGCTATGCTTATACAGACTGGACTATAACAAGGATTGTATATTGTATTGTAGGCGTTTTCACTTATTTTTTTTGTAAGCTGAGGTGGGGTGCGCCTTTGCGTTTGAGTTTTAATTCCGAAATATAATTTAATAGATTAGTTTTGGGATATAGTACAGAAATGGAGATAAATAGGTTACTCGGTGATGAACTTACCTACGAATTACAAATTCGAGGTTGTCCAATAGGTAATACAGTAGCAGAAAAACGGATTTTATTACGAGATGCGTTGCGAGTAGAGAGAACGGGTGGTCAGAGTGTTCCTACAATCTCTTGTTTAGAGCCTAATCATGACTTAGATATTTGTGAACAGAAATTAATTACTTTAGCGGAAAATATCAAGCAGTACGGTAATTCTGAGAACAAACTCAATGAGTTCAAGAAAATAAATTCCCGTTTACATCATGTAAGCCTTAGGTTAGGGCGAATTAGCTTCACCCAATCCAAAATGGAGCGGTGGTCAAAGCTGCTTGCGTGGTGTGATCGATTAGAAGAAGAGCTTCAGCGGATATCAGAAGATGAGGAGGGAGAGACTGTAGAAGCTAATACTATCCTCGACGATCCGATCCCAGTTAGAGAAGGACGTACTCAATTACCAATTCTGGATGACCCTCTTGTTTTACTACCCGAAGTAGTTGCGATGGATAGACAACCAAATACTACGGTTCAATTTTCAAAATCTATCACACAAGACGTATTTCCCGAGAATAGCGATACTATTAATAGACTCGAGGCTTTACAACTTCAACCAATAACTGGGTCTGGTTACCTTTCTAGAGAAATAGAAAGAAGAAACCAAACACGATATTCTACACATTTGGAAAATGTCTATGAACCATCTTCTGATATTAAGAACAATTTGGCAAGAAATTTAAATTATGCAATCCCATCTACTAGACTAGTTTCCAACATACCTTCTACTATTCCGTTACATCGTTTTCATCACGATAATATGGGGAAATCGTCCACCATCGATCATAACAGGCCAATGGACAATCCAGACTCAGGTTTCACTTTATCAGGACGTGAAATCAGTTCTAGCTCATTAATTAATAACCCATCCCAACACACACCGATTGTTCACTTAGATGATGAACCACGAGCATCGATGATGTCGCATCAATACCATGGTCCAATTGATGTATGGCGATGGCGCATACAATACGATGGGCTCACAAGTGTGACAAATTTCTTGGAAAGAATTGAGGAATTGAGAAAATCTCGACGAGTTTCCAAAGATCGTCTTCTAGAAGTGGCCCCTGAGATTTTTACGAAGGATGCATTATTGTGGTATCGGATGAGTCAATTCAGTTCATGGGATGAACTAACGACAAGGCTGCGAATGGACTTTCAGCCTCATGACTATGAAGAATCGCTTTGGGATGAGATACGACGACGAACACAAGGTGCACATGAACGGGTAATCAACTATGTCGCTGTCATGGAAGGATTATTTCGAAAGTTGGCAGAACCACCCTCAGAAGGAAAACGAGTACATCTTATACGTCGTAACTTTTTACCTTACTTACAAACTGGCTTAGCTCTTCAACCTACTAATGGCATTTCGCAACTAATTCACCTAGCGAAGACCATCGAAGAAACGCAATCTCGAATCCATGGCTTCTGTCCTCCACCAACGAGTACTCGGAATCTCGTGGAACCCGAGCTGGCATACAGGAAACCTACTTCGAATTATGGGACAGCCAATACCATTTCTAGTGTAAGGACAAAGGAAGATATAAGGGAACAAACTAACTCTTCACCTTCATGCAGTCATGTTTCTACAACTACTCCAACGAAAGTTGTATGTTGGAATTGTGGAGTCGAAGGTCATAGGTTTAGGAAGTGTTCAGAACCTAAACGACGATTTTGCTTCAGATGTGGGCAACAGGGTGCTGTTGCTAATACATGCTCAAATTGCTCAAAAAACTCAATTGTTCCGCCTCAGTAGGTCGACTGGGTACGGACTCCTTTACAAATTCGACCAATTTATCCGAGAACGTTGCCATTCTGAATTACGTGCTAAGTCATGCAACGGGAGACAAAAGACCCTAACAGTGAGCTTATTTGGCATTGATTTTTTAGGTCTCTTGGATAGTGGAGCATCACGCACTATAGTAGGTGGACCCGGCTGGGACCTGCTATGTGAGTTGTGCAGCTTAGACGTAAGACACAAACAGGCATGTACAGTTGCGAATGGCCAGACTTGCGAAAGCATTGGTGAAATATTGTTACCAATACGGTTGCGCGATCGCGTCGAACTAATTAACGTGTTGGTTGTACCCTCCCTGCCACATCGTCTCATACTTGGCATAGACTTTTGGTCTAAGATGGGTATAATTCCAGATCTCTATGCAGGAGATTGGAGTTTTCGTGAACACTACCACTTAGATGAGGTAACTACGAGTGGAATTCGCAATGTAGACTCCCTGACTAAGGAACAACTACAGTTATTGAACGAACAAGTAGACCATGCATTCAAAGACATGGGGGACAAACTCGGTTGCACTACTTTAATAGAACATGAGATTCATACAACCTCACCACCTATCAAGCAACGATACTACCCCATCTCACCTGCTTTGCAGATTGTTGTAAATAAAGAATTGGATGAAATGCTGAAGAATGAGATTGTGGAACCTTCTAAATCAGCTTGGTCTTCACCAATTGTCATGGTGAAGAAATCGGATGGAGGGTGGCGCTTTTGTGTCAATTATAAACGACTAAATGCCGTTAGTACTCCGGATGCTTATCCAATTCCATACGTTAGCGCAATCCTAGATAAATTGAGAGATGCAAGATATTTAAGCACTCTTGATATCAAATCTGCTTATTGGCAAATACCAATAGCAGCCAAATCTATACCTTTAACAGCTTTCACAGTCCCTAATCGTGGACTATTTCAATTTAAAAAGATGCCATTTGGGTTGCATTCAGCACCAGCAACTTGGCAACGGTTAATTGATCAAGTACTTGGCGTAGATCTCGAGAGTTATACATTCGTATATCTTGATGACATCATCATTTGTACTCCCTCTTTTGAGAAACATATAGAAGTACTGAACAAAGTACTTGAACGACTCAAAAAGGCTGGATTGACTTTAAATCGTGAAAAAAGTATTTTCTGCAGGTCACAGTTACGCTACTTAGGATATATGGTCAACAGTAAAGGTTTAGTAGTTGATCCTGACAAGGTTGAAGCTGTTTTACGTATACCAACCCCGCGAAATGTAAAAGAAGTTAGGAGAGTTGTGGGAATGGCGTCATGGTACAGGCGATTTATCCCTAATTTTTCTTTGTTAGCTGCACCTTTGACCAGCCTCACTCAGAAAAAGCGACCGTTTGTATGGGAAAAGGCTTGTGAGGATGCTTTTAACAAAATTAAGCAGACTCTCGTATCGGCACCTATCCTGGCATGTCCAGATTTTTCACTACCATTTATTGTGGAAACAGATGCCAGTGACTTTGGATTGGGGGCTACCCTTTCTCAGAGCTACCCTGAGGGTGACCGCGTCATTTGTTACCTGAGTAGGTCTTTGACAAACTCGGAGAGAAAGTTCTCTACTACTGAGAAAGAATATTTGCGGTTGAAAAACTTAGACCATATTTAGAGGCAACAAAATTTGTAGTAATTACAGACCATTATTCTTTGAAGTGGCTGTTTAGTATTAAAGATCCTACTGGTCGAATCGCTCGTTGGTGTCTTCGGTTACAAGCTTATGATTTTGAAGTCATTCATCGTAAAGGTAAGGATCATCTTGTACCTGACGCACTATCGAGAGCTGTTCCTTGTGTGGATGTTGTGGACAACCCTGGCTCTGACGATATTTTAGATCGTGAAGTTTCTACAGATTTACCTTTCAACTCAACCGATAAATGGTATAATGATATGCTGAGCAGAATAGAGAGACTTCCGGAGAAGTACCCCATGTGGATGGTAAGAGATCGGAAACTATACCGAAATTCTAAGCATCGGTACCCAGCTTTGGCAAACTCTGACTGGTTGTTGGTCGTACCACGGGAACGCAGAATTGATGTTATAAAAAACCACCATGATCCACCGACTTGTGGACACTTAGGGGTTGCAAAAACTGTGGAGAGAATTAGTCGAACATATTACTGGCCAAAATTGCGTAGTGATGTGGCTAGATACATCCGCAGGTGTCACACTTGCTTGCGCACGAAGTCCGAACAAAAAGCAGCCGCTGGTCAGATGTTATCACCTCAAGCAGTCTTGTCCAGGCCTTGGGAGTTAGTGAGTATAGATCTTGTTGGTCCCTTACCTAGATCTACCAACGGTTTTGTATATATTTTTTCTGTAATGGATTGTTTCACAAAATTTGTTTTATTCTTCCCTTTAAGAAGTGCAACGGCCAAAAATATAGTCTATTGGCTCGAAGATCATGTGATACTCCTTTATGGGGCCCCTAAATATATTATCGCTGATAATGGTCAACAATTTAAAAGTGCCTTGTTTGTCGCACTATTAAACAAATATCGGATAAAGCTCAAACATACAGCTAACTATCACCCCCAAGCTAACCCTGTAGAGCGTCCACATAGGACATTGAAAACTGTCTTATCCGCATATGTGGGGATAATCAAAGAAAATGGGATCAATATCTTGCGAAAGTAGGTTTTGCAATAAGATCCGCTAGTCACGAAAGCACAGGTGTTAGCCCAAACCTAGTGAATTTTGGTCGAGAAGTAGACCTTAATGACATTGGTGGATATTCAAGTGAAAGTCCGAATATCCTGTCAGAAAAAACCGAAGCTCTATCTCAACTATTTAAAGATGTACAGAAGCGCTTGCTTCATGCTTTCCAGAAAGGTAAAAAGACTTACAATCTTCGTCATAGAAAAGAAAAGTTTAATTTAAATCAGATGGTTTGGAAACGACAATACGTTCAGTCTGATGCCACGAATTATGTCACCAATAAGTTAGCAAACAAGTTTAGCGGCCCTCATAAAATTGTCCGTATCGTATCACCGTGGACATATGAGCTGGAAGACTCCGCTCGTAAATCACTAGGTGTCTGGAACGCTAAGGATTTAAAGTCTCACCCTCCAGACATCGACTCTACCGTACCAACATAGTACTAACATAGCAATTAGTTTATTTAGGATATAGTTTTTCATTTAGGAATACATAGATTAAGTCATAGGTAATGTTATTTTTTTCTCAATTCGTAGTATCGTGACAGATAGCATTAAAGTTTTGGAAAAACTTTTTCTAGGAAGGGGTGGTGTTGTTACGGGTTCAAAGAACTAGGTATATCAAAAACAACTAATATTTATCAAAGCGTTTAATAATTAACCTTTCAGTAGAAATTAAAAAAAATAAAATAAAATAAAATAACAATATTAAAATCACTAAAATCAGCTCATTAGTCTATAAAGACAAGACCAAAGAGAAGAAGTGTGTCAGCTTGGTATCAATCCAAATTAAATGTGGTGACCGTGGGTGGTGACCTTGACCTTCTTTTAATTTTATTAATAACTAATATGTAAAAGGCCACTTTCCTCAAGAAGGTCAACTGTCAGAGGAATCTGGTTTTCTTGGGTTTTTTTGTATGGGTGATGTATGGTCGTTAAAAGTTTTGGGAGAAACAATCGAAAATCTTCGGATATCTGGGCCATCCATATCCCATTTTTATTAAGGAGCCTTCAATTTTATGTCTGGGAGACATACTCCATTTCCAGAGGATTAGTGAGGATTCTTGAATAAAAAAAATAAACCTCATACATTTCAGGCCACATTCCACCAAAGGTTTGTACCTATATATTGAAAGTTACATGAATTCTAATGCGATCACTAACATTATTTTAGGCCTTCTATCTAAGCTTACTTCTACCTGTGCTTACTTCTATCTATATGCTTACTTTCATTCTTGTTCAGTGTGCATGTCACTGATGAAATCTTGCATGATACCAAGCCACACCTAGCTTCCCCTATTGCTCGTCTAAGATCTGCCGAGCTCTGGATGCTGTCTGATACTACCATCGAACTGTACAAGTAAGATCTTTCCAATAATATTATAAGAAATTCCACACTTTGGAGCTGTGCTCTCACTCCCTGGATCCTAGAAAAATAGAAAACTATAAATCATTGAAACACTTGATCTAATATTATTTATGTAACATGGAGCTTATTAGTATAGAAATTTAATACCTTTAACTTACCTGTAAACCATCTTCAAAATAGTGTAAGGCGAATAGTACGTACTAGTCGTTTCAAGGATCTTTGTTACCCCTTTATTGTATATTGCCCCTTTGTGAGGAGATACTAAAATCAATAAGAATTGTTGAATAAATGCTACATTTTGTTTGAAAATAAATATATTTTTGTTACCTGTCTTATACACGATAAATAAACTGGACTCCAGGCACAGGTAGCACTTCGAACAGGAACAGTCTCTCGTAAGGACTCCTTCCTTACTGCAGCGGGAACAAAATAATTTCGGCTGGTTTCTACAGTTGGTTCGGACGTGGCCTGTCTCACCACAACGCCAGCACTGTGTGCTAGAATTCCTAAGTATGGGTGTTCGACTGACCGGATTAGCTGGACGTGAATAACTGGCACTAACTTCAGGTTCTCGGACCGGACTGGCAGCTGCATTTGTATTTCGTGAAGTATTGGCAGGCTGGAAACGTTGAGCTCTTCCTCTTTGCCATCCGCTGGTGCTAGGAATATTTTGGAGTTCTTTTCGTAGCAGCTCGTATTCCCTGACCTCTTGACAGAAAGAAGTAAAATCTTTAAAGTCCGTTTTACTGACCTGCTGTCGGTATTCTGGTAGCAGATTACGATATAGCCAGGCCAATTGTTGTTCATCAGATAATTTCCCATGTCTACGCATCAAAGTTTGTAGATTAGTGATGTATGTCGATACTGGCTCATTCAACCTTTGCAGACGTTTGCTAATTTCCGCTTCCAGGTCTACTTCATAATTAACTGGGTAGAAGAAAATGCGGAAATCTTTTTCAAAATCATTCCAGTTTGTCCATTGGCTTCGGTTGTTGCGGAACCACAGTGCTGGTTCTCCAGACAGGAACTCGGGTAAGACGGGAAGTAAATTATCCTGCGGCTCATTCTTGACAGTGCAAATTTCTTCCAGTCGTCCCAGAAAATTTGCCGGGTCATCGCGATTTCCAAAAGATACTTTCCAATCGTGCACATTCAGCGGAGATGTAACTGGGGTGGTAGTAGTCATGGTTATTACCGCACTCGTGCCTCCAGTGGTTACTGCAATACGGTCAAGCTTTGGAGATACGGGACTACTCGGGTTTAACCCTTCACCTCCAGACGGAACGGAATATGTACTCTTTTGTACAGCAAATGATTTTTTGAGAAAACTAACCAGTCGCCGGCGTTTTTCTTTTACAGATCCATTTGGAGATAGTTGCCGCTTAGTTAGTTCGTCAGATAGTTCTCCTTTCTTAAGGGGCATATACCCATCCCACAAGCTGTTTGTTTGTGGTTTTCGGTGTGGATGTACGGTTATCGTCGCTATCAGAAGAATCGCTATATTCACTAGTTGTCATCAAGTGTAATTCTTAAATCAGTTCGGTCGGTATGTCCAAAGCAAACAAAAATAACCAGCACCAGTTCACCCTGTACGGTAAAGGTTTAAACTGATGGCATTCAAATGAAACAAGTCCGGTGCGGATAATCAACTATAGAGAATTTTGATCAACAACAATTCAATTTATTATTTCAGATTAAATTTTAAAAAAAATTAGTCTTATCGGATCTTCAAGCGTAGAAACCAATACAAAGTTTCTCGCAACTGAAAAATATAAACCAAAATGCAAATGTAAATTTAGAAAATGAAATTTCCAAGATACTTTCTAGAAAACAAATTCTAAGTCAAAAATCACCTTTTATTTCTATTTAATATCCAAAATTGCAGTTCCTATTCAAAATATTATTGTGAGTAGTCAAACATAATAACCAAAACTAGCAGTACAACTGGTTTAATAATTATTAAAATATTTGCAAATAAAATCTATTGTTTCTATTTCATTAGCAAAATGAAAATAAAATAAAAATAAACACAATTCGACATATCAGTTTAACAAAAAATTTTCGTTATCTAGAAACAGCTACAAACAAAACTGGTTTCCTTAGCTACTAAATATTTCGCCTGGAAATATTTTATTGTAATTTTCAAAATATAAACTCTCACGTTGATATTCGCTTTATACCTACATGAGAACGCAGTAAATTCAGCAAATTAAATCACAGGAGGTTTTCGTAATGTTGATTAAAATTCTAATTCTAGATGTAAGAAGGCTTACACACTCGTGCTTTTGATTGGTACTTTTATAATTAAAATTTACTCAATACCAAATACAGGGTGATTCCGGCAGGCGGAACAAAATCCTTGTTACAGTCGTAGCTCTCTTATTTCTGCTCCTATACACGGTTCTTTTTTTTTTCAACAACGGTAGCTGCTTTCACAACAACGGTCCCTGCTCGGGCGCCATTTTGTGACGTACTTTCTTTCTCCTAAAATGATTACCGACGTCACTATGACACCCAGGGCTTCAGTATCTCCTAGATTTCCTCGGGCGCCAGATTTTTGGGATGGTTTACTCCACTGAACCCTCGAAAATGCAACGTCAAGAGTTACCAGGGTAGCAACAGATGGAGGTTAAGTAATTCCAGGGGTCTGTTTTTCTTGACCTTGACGTAACACGTAGTGGGAAACGGGTTTTAATTGTTTACCACTATCGGGAAATGAAACTACCAGTTGCTTGAGAAATTATAAATTTTTATTTCAACTTTGAAATAATTTCCTTTATAGAGAGAGATTAACCCAGAAGCAATATATTTAAATAACTAAATGTGTATTAAAATCAAACGGTATCTACAATAACTAACTACGTTATTACTCAAACCAAAAGGCAACACACCAAGCAACAAATATTTTAATTTGTGTTACAAGATACGCAAAAACTAAGGTGCAAGGCTTTACTAATATGTCTAAATGCGGGTGAAAATGGTGAAACTTAACTAGCGGTCAGATGGCAAATACACAGAGAAAGCGTTATTAAGGCAATAACAGGGTTTAGCAAAGCGTTTCTTAATATTTGTGTACCGGTTTGAACAAAACCCAGGTAATTTATAAACTACCCTCGGTTACTGATACTCTCTTGTACTGAAAACAAAAAAAATGGAGAATTTATCAACTCGCCTGGAAACCTCCCTGATTTTGTACCTGCCTTGGCAGCGTACATGTACGAGATTATTCCAGGTTATCACGGTTATCGTAATCTGTTTTTTTTAGATTGACGTTACCACGGCCGTTGGTGCTAAATTAAATACAAGTTAGACGACAGAATCCGAAAACCTCTCCTTTGTGATCCTGCTCAGGCAGCGAACACGCGTGAGATTATTTCGCTCAACGCCTTGGAAAACCTTCGAAGTTTTGCACCTGCTAAGGCAGCGTACACGTACGAGACTATTTCAAATTGTCTTTTATCAAATATCCTTGGATATTAAAACGAATTGCTTCCTTTGGCCGGGTTTCTGTTCAATATTTTCAGAGCCACTCAAAAATTCACCTGCTCAGGCAGCGATCAGTCTTTGAGATTCTTGAAAAGATTTTCCCAGTCAGATAAACGGCTGCAGTCGGGTTTGAACGAAATATTTTGAGAACCTCTCAAGGATATACCTGCTCTGGCAGTGACAATGCTTGAAATTTCCCAAAGATATCTCTTTTCCCAAAAAGTAAAGCCAACAAATAAAACAAAAACAATTTATTTCGGAATTGTACACAAATACGCAGAAAACTTTACTAAAATTAAACAAGCGATAAGAAAAAATAAATTCTATCGATGTTAAATCAAAAGAAGCCAGTCACAAGTGAATTTATAACGTAAAGAATTATTTACAACAAAATTCTTAAATTCGCTTACCTCGTGCACGAAAATCAGTCGGAAAAACGGTCGGTCGGATATCGGCTGGAACTAACAACGGCTCAAAAGAGATCGGAAGAAAGTCCAAAAGTCAGGCCTTTTTGGTCTCGCTCCCCCGTTTTATCCATTTTTCTCTCGACCCCCACTCAGGAGGTCTCCTACTTAAAAATCTTAAGAAATGTGTGGACTGATTTGCGCGAACGGTACCGTAAGTTATACAGGTACAATATACCAGATGTTTTAGAAGTAATACACATATACGAAACTAAATATTAATACTCTAATTTAATAACTAGATATGACAGAGGGGTGATCTTAATAATAATAAAAACTGAAATATGTACTGCCGGATATCGGGAAACTAGTAACAACGTTACAATATCATGTTTCATTGAAACATCAGATAATTATTACAAATATTTCACTCAGCAAAAAGGAACATTATTAGACATTATTAGATTATTAGTCGTAACGACCGTTTCATTTATTTTTACAGTGAAAAATATGTATTGCTGATATTTAATAATATGTATATTTTTAAATTGCAGAGAGCGAACTTTAAAAGCTACTGGGGTGAGTAAAAGTACTTACACCAGAATTAAGAATGAATCCTCAGCTATCGAAAGAGGAGCATCTACATCCCTTAGATCTCCTCAAAAAAATAGATCTAGGAAAAAAAGGTACTGGAAGCCCTAAAGGATTCAGGATATCATTTATAATTTTTACATCATGGAGAAAAGAGCTCCTACTTTAACATGTAAGTTTGAATAAAGTATAATAAAGATACTAATTAATTAATTAACTAATTAATTGAATTATTACAGTTTCCTGTAAAATTGTCGTATTTAGTGAAGCGTTTCAACAATAGATGTCGAAGAATAAAAATATATTATTCTAACGCTTTGACAAAGTTTTGAAAAATAATTTTTCCAAAAACAGTGACCGTTCAACGAAGAAGAAACGACTACTTCCCGAGCTACATGCCCCGACAGACATTGAATTACACTTCTAAGTCAAACGGGGTTGGTAAATCTACAAGATTTAAACCAACCATTCTGGTTTGCAACTAGAAGGGATAACATAACTTGTAGACCGGTTTCGGCGTATCGCGCCTCATCAGTACAAGGTATATGTTATCGTCCGAGAGTTAATCCCGGACTGAAATGTGACTAAAATCAACAACGGTACATATTGTCCAGTTACGGAAATATTTTGGTTGCGAGAATAGCGACATCTCACCTCTAAGCCACAAACCAAAATTCGAATGAGACAACAAACCACGTGGGTTTGAAACAAAAATGAATTATTACAGTTTCCTGTAAAATTGTCGTATTTAGTAAAGCGTTTCAACAATAGATGTCGAAGAATAAAAATATATTATTCTAACGCTTTGACAAAGTTTTGAAAAATAATTTTTCCAAAAACAGTGACCGTTCAACGAAGAAGAAACAACTTCTTCCCGGGCTACATGCCCTGACTGACATTGAATTACACTTCTAAGTCAAACGGGGTTGGTAAATCTACAAGATTTAAACCAACCATTCTGGTTTGCAAACCAGAATGGTTAGAACCGAAGGATGGAATATTGTGTATACTGATGAAACAGACATTCACAGCTCCCATGTGCAATCCAAGGGATAGTACGATATATCAGAGAAAGGTTTGAAAAAGCCAATCTCAAAAGGGTGTAGACTTGTGATTGTGCATGCAGGTGGAGAAAAGGGATTTATTCCTAATGCCCTATTAATATTTCGTTCAGGTTTGTATTAATTATATATACTTATCGAAAAGTGGTATTTTGTAAGTAACTGTTGTAAAAACTTCATCCATATCAGATATAACCTGTTTCAACTTAATTTAGAGAAATACAATTTTTAAACGTGGTGATTTAACTCTATAAAAGGAAAGTTATACTATTGTCACTTACAAGTGTATCATTGGGTTTTAAAACAATATCTAACAAACGATAATTCCAATACTCAAATGAGACAAACACAATTAACAATGTCTCGTATGACATATTGTTACCGTGAGCCTTGATAAAATGTATTCTTTTTTCTTAGGTTCTAAAAGTGGAGATTACCATGATAACATGAACCATTCAAACGTTATGAGGTGGGTTCAGGAACAACTATTACCCAATATGCCTCAGAAATCAGTTCTGGTTGTAGATAATGCTTCTTACCATAATGTTAAAACTTAAAAAAATATTACATCATCATCTAGCAAAACAGAAATGTTAGAATGGCTTAGGGTCCACAATGTCGTCCATGATGCCAGTAAAACAAAACATGGGCACTGGTTGAGAACTGGGTGACAGTGCATAATAATACCACATTTAAACTGGATGATGTGGAGAATTTAGCCAGGAATAAGTTTGCTGAGGTATCTGTTCAAGAATGGTGTACTATTTGCGAACATGTAAAGAAATGCGAATCAGAATTGATTAAAAAAGAACACATTTTCGATGATGCTGTAGATTCTCTCAAGTTTAATGTGAATACAGGATCGTCCGATGAATCTACTTCAGAGGATGACTATAGCAGTGGCAGCAGTAGGAGTAGGGACTCTGAAAGCAATTAATAGCACAAGTCTACTAGAAGAAATGACCTCAATTTTTATCCAGCACAGCTAGATTCTAAGCAAAAATATTTCAAATATTATGAGTTGGTTTAAATTGGGATGGCAACGTTGTGTTGAATGTTAAACACGTATTTAATTTCTCTCCTGCATCTAACTCAAAAATTGGGCGTTGCAGAGAAAATTAATTACAATAAAACAGCAAACAGCGTAGTTAAAGTGTTAACTCAACGTGTAGTGAAAAATCGGTTTGTAAAAACATAGAAATAGTGTTAAAACTGCAATATAAACAACAGGTGTAAGTGAGTGCAAAGGTCAAATCAAACGAAACTTTAGCCGATAAGAGCGAACCTGCGTTAGATTACAAGGCGGTGTTGCCAGATTAAAAATAAAGAGCTGGAGATTGATAAAAGGTGTACCTCCGACGGGTAGACTGGCGCAATCAACAGCTGGCACCAAGATGAGCGACATAGGAAAAATAGAAAAGATGTTTCAACAGATAGAAGAAAATATGAAGGAAATTAGCGGAAAATTAGATATGGTAGTAGCAGACAATAAGCAAATGCGAGAAGAAAACAGAAAACTAAAAGAAAAAGTGATAAGTCAAGAAGAAAGAATAAACATTCTAGAGAGGGAAATAAGGAAAAAGAATATTATTATAAAAGGAATAGTAGATGAAGAACGGGAAAATGAGAACGAAACAAAAGACAAAATATGCACAGTAATACAAGAGATGGGAGTAAAAAT
Source organism: Lochmaea crataegi (assembly GCA_947563755.1). Taxonomy (NCBI): domain Eukaryota; kingdom Metazoa; phylum Arthropoda; class Insecta; order Coleoptera; family Chrysomelidae; genus Lochmaea; species Lochmaea crataegi. The sequence continues at coordinate 37,860,821 of OX387429.1, forward strand.
CGCAGTAAAAGAAGATATAGACATAGTACGGAGAATTGGCAAATACAACACAGGAAGGAAAAGACCAATAATGGTAAAACTGAACAGGGAAAGTACAAGAACAATGATTTTGCAGAACACCAGAAGCCTGAAGGGCACAGATATATGGATTGATGAAGATTACCCCAAGGAGGTCCAAGAGGAAAGGAGGAAGCTTATAATAAAAATGAAGGAAGCAAGGAGTAAAGGCGACAAAGTACAATTAAGATACAACAAGTTAATAATAAATAACGAATTGTACAGGGCAAAAGGCACCGATCAATGCGAGGAAGAAAAAAACGATGGAAGAGAAGGAACCAGCAGTCAAAAAAGGGCAATAAATGAAAGATCACCGGAGCAAAACAGATTCGAGGAACAAGTGAGGAAAATAACACGAACTAATGAAAAAAACGAATAAATAAAGATAAGATTCCAGACAACAACGACGGAAACGGCGATGGAGATGGTAATGAACAGAAAATAATGAAAACAACAGTAAGAAACACAAAACATAAAAAAAAGAGTAAAGACTTAGTTATGGGAAGCTGGAATGTAAGAGGGACTTTCTCGCCAGGAAGCCTTAAAAACCTAGTAAATGTCTTTCTTAAGTATAGCATAGATGTGTTGGCGTTACAAGAAACTAAACAGTTGGGAACAGAAATAACAGAAGTCGGCGAAGCAACCCTTTTCAAAAGTGGTGGAATTAACAGAATGCTAGGAACCGGGTTTATGGTACAAAAAAAATTAGAAATCAAGTTATGGCCTTCAAACCAGTATCAGAACGAATGTGCGTATTACGTTTAAAAGGAAGAAATCGAAATATCAGCATTATAAACCTACACGCCCCATCTGAAGAAAAAGAAGATATTGAAAAAGATCTGTTTTATGAATTAGTAGAAAATGAATATAATAAATTACCCAATTATGATATTAAAATTGTTTTAGGGGACTACAATGCAAAAATAGGGAAGGAAGCAATGTACATTCCGACAATAGGTTTATTTAGCAAACACGATGTAACAAATGATAACGGACAAAGAACAATAAGTTTTGCTGCAGAAAGAGATATGGTAGTAAGAAGTACACAGTTTCAACATAAAGAAATTTACAAAGGGACGTGGATATCTCCTGACCAGCAAACAATTAACCAAATAGATCATGTTTTAATAGGAAAACGACATATGAAGTTCATAACAAATATAAGAAGTATGAGAGGAGCAGATGCGGACACTGATCATTTCTTGCTTAAAGTAAGTTGCAAAATGGATGTTACAGAAGTTATGAAAAATAATAAAAAGAGAGCTAAAGGAAGGAAGTACGACACAAACGGTTTGGAAAACGAAATGGTAAGAAGAAAATACGAAGTAGAGATCAATAAAGGACTCACTGATATATCGCAACTAACAGAGTCAGGAGAAAAATGGGATAAGATAAAACGAGCAATACAAGAAGCGAATGAAAATATCTTACCGAAGAAGGAGGCAAAGAAGAAAACCAAACACTGGTTTGACGAAGAGTGTAAAAAATTAGAGGAACAGAAAAGTAAAACAAGACAACTGTTATTAAGAAATCACGACGATGATGTTAAAAACAAATACAAAAAATTGAGGAAAGATTTAAAAGCAGTATGTAGACGGAAAAAAAGGGAAGCGGTGGAGAAAAAACTCAGAAATGTAGAAGAAAATTTCAAAAATAGAGACTTTAAAAATTTTTATCAGGAAACAAGGAGAATAAGATCAGGATATCAAGGAAAAAATATTTACTACAAAACTAAGGGAGGACAGCTAATCTCAGAACCTACAGAAGTTGTACAAAGATGGAAGGAACATTTTAATGAGTTACTCAATAAAGAAGAGTGCGATCAGTATCCGAACAACGATGAAAGATATAAATATTTCGATGAGGAGATAGAAGAACCTACAAGGCAAGAAGTAGAAGAAGTTGTAAAGTATCTAAAAAACAACAAAGCCCCAGGAGAAAATGAAATAACAGCAGAAATGATTAAAGGAGGAGGCGCAAAACTTATAAGTGAAATATACGAGCTAATAAAACATATTTGGCACTCTGAAAAAATACCAGAGGAGTGGAATATAGCTCTGATAAGCCCTCTGCACAAAAAAGGAGATAGAACAAACTGTGACAACTACAGAGGTATTGCGTTATTAGATACAGTGTATAAAATTCTGGCAAGACTAATGAGAGCTCGATTGAATAAATACGCTGAGAATATACTAGGGGAGTACCAAGCAGGGTTTAGGAGCAACAGATCGGTAACAGACCAGGTTTTCACTTTAAAGGAAATTCAAATGACCTGTTATGAGTACAAAACGGAATTACATGCTCTATTTATAGATTTTAAGCAGGCGTATGATACAGTTAGCAGAGACCAACTTTTCGAAGCTATGAAATGGTTAGGAGTACCAGGCAAATTGATCAGGTTAACAAAAATGACTCTTTTGAACACAGGTAACAAAATAACTTGGAATGGGTACAAATCAACGGTCTTCAGGGTCGGAAACGGTGTAAGGCAAGGGGATCCGTTATCAACTGTTTAATTCAACTTAGCACTCGAAGCCATTATCAGAAGATCTAAAGTAAAAACAGATGGTACAATATATAATAACGAACATCAGTGCATTGCGTATGCAGATGACTTGGCAGTATTGGCAAAATCAAAGAAAGAGCTCACTAAAATTACAAAAAATCTCGCAGAACAAGCAAACATTTTAGGACTGCAAATTAATCAAGAAAAAACAAAATATATGGTCCTTGGAGATACTGGAAGTATTGGTGACAATCTGATAGTAGAAACGACATGGGAAATGGACTACAGTTTCCAAAGGGTACATGAATTTATTTATTTGGGAGTACTAATATCTAGCAATGCACACGAAGAACAAGAAATACAGTCAAGAATCACGAAAGGCAACAGAAAATTTGGAATGCTCCAGTCACTGATGAAATCAAAATACTGTTCAAGAAAGATGAAGTTAAGAATATATAATACCATTATAAAACCCACTGTAACATACGAAAGTGAAACATGGATTCTAACAAAAAAGCAGGAAAAGCTGGAGCGCTGGGAGCGTAAAATTCTTAGAGCAATCTTCGGTGGAATAAAAACACCTGAAGGCTGGAGAAGGAGAACAAATGAAGAAATAGACATGTTATATGGAGAATCAAAGATAACATCAAGAATAAAAACATACAGGTTAAGGTGGTTGGGACACGTAGAAAGATTAAACAAAGAAAGAATGACAAAAATGGCTCTTAACAGGACTCTTATTGGAAAAAGAAGAAGAGGGCGGCCTAGAAAAAGATGGTTTGAAAGTGTGATGTCTGATATAAATAAGCTGAAAATACGAAACTGGAAACAGAAAGCTAAGAATAGAGAGGAGTGGAGAAAAATAACTGCCCTGGGTCTACAAGGCCTGTAGAGCATATATATATATATATATATATATATATATATATATATATATATATATATATATATATATATATATTAAATTGCTGATTTTAATATTGACATATCCTAAAGCTAGTGTTGAAAAATCTTAAATTTCCACATGATATACTTTTTTATCAGTAATTATTAACTAACATTCAAAATCCCATCAATGTTTTTATCTACAAATAGGATTAAAATATATTTCTTATTCGATTGACTATTATATACTACTGATTCGGTAAAGTTTTTAGATGTGAAAGTTTTAAGGATTTTTATTTCATTGCCGCACTTCACAAAAATTATTGCAATACTATTTGGTAGTTAAAACACAAAACATTCTAAATGTTAGCTGCTAGTCAATAAAAGAATATTAGTGTACATTTCTAATCCCTTTAGTGATATATCAATTTAAAAATCAGAAATTTGAGCTAATCCCAACAAGTGAAACATGTTTGCCCAAAAACTAGATGTAAAGTAACAAAAGTGGAGTTTATTTTCTATTTAGGGCAAAATAATGAACCGTCTTTATTAATTTAGAGGCTACTGTTCATGCTGCCATTTAATTCATAATCACTTGAGTGGATTAAGCCTCTTGGGGAAACCCCTATAAACAAGCGCGCTGTTAGCTCTACCTCTTGGGTGGAGTGGGAATGGGTGTATTTAAGTTTTAAAATATTTTATATTTTTTTATTTAAATAGCGTATTACTTCAAATTTATTTGAATATTTAAATTCGAGTTACAGCACTTCAATGATGTTTGCCACACTACGAAGCAATGATCTAGTATAATGCAGTATAGTTATTTGAGTCTATAATGCAGTATAGTTATTTGAGTCAACCAGATAACCAGGATGACGCCACTATTTTTCTTTAATAAAATTTTTTTCAAGTTCTTATTTTGTTGAATAGATGAGGCTTTTACTTGAGGAAGATCCATACTAATGATGAAATAAAACAATTTAATTTGTTTAAATCGCTACTGTGTAGTGAAGATTTAAACAAATTAAATTGTTTTATTTCATCATTCCTATTTTGTGTTTTTTTTACCTTTTTCAATAATATAAGAATGTAATTGAGTCTCAATTTTTGGCCTATTTCATCGAACATCGCCAATCATTAATTGAAAGTTTAGATATTTTAACTATACCAAGTATTTTCATATACCAGTGCCTATTGTATGTGAAAATCTCTCGAAAAGCTTCAAAGATTTCCCAAATAGGTTTTATTTAAACTATACATGTGATAAATACATTTTTAATATTCTAATTTTGTGTTAACCTACAAAATGTGAAAACGTTACGCTACTGTTTTACAATTTTACAATATGGCGCTGGTTTTGACAACAAGTTCGCGCATACGACTGCAACTTTGAGTGGGTTCTTCTTACGTGAATCGGAGTCTACTCTTTGAGTTTAGAAAAAAACCAAATCTTTGATATACAATGTATTATTATATAATGTATAAATTAATTGACTAATTAAATGTAGTAATACAATGTATAAATCCTTGACGAATAAATTAGTACAAGCTGCGAATAAATTAGCGGTTATCCAAATAAAATAAAGTATAAAATAATGAGTTAATATATATTTACTATTTGATTAACCGTACAATAAGTGGCTAAAATTTTAGAACATAAGTAGTGTCGTAAGGTCTGAGGCACCGTATTCTCTCGTATTATAAGAGCTGTAAGGCACACTAGCGCACGTCACGTTGAGAAGATTAGAATATAAATAAAGGCGTTGGATTGTTTTCCAACATTCTCCCCCAGCGGGGTATGGATCAATGTAGGTCAGGGTCAGGGGCGTAGAAAAACAAGTTAGGTTGGGAGAAAGTGTGTGAGAGGGGGGGGGAGAGAGAGAAAGGGAGAGAAAATGATCGATCCAGTTAATCTAACCAATGCTTTTGATCTTCAGATTGAGCATTGTTCTCATTAGTTAGGGGGCATATCTTAGTGATAAGTAAAGCGCGGATTCTTATGCAAATGTATATTTTATGCAAAAACATATTATATGCACTTTTTGAATATTTTAGCAATTTTAGAATATTCTACCAATTTTGTGCATATTTTCTGATTATTTTGTGATTTTTTGATATTAAAAAATAATAATAAACCATTCAAACATTACCCCTGTACAATAAGGATTTGAAGAAAAACTATTGGGGTAAAGTCTTCACCTGTGGAAATCCCTAATCCATCCATTACCTAGAATTACAGTTTCATCTTCTAATTATTTTTTATTGATCCAAAAAATAACATAATATCCTTTAGGTACCTAGTTAACAATTTACTACCGGTTTTAATAATTTATCAGATTTTCATTCTATATCGAGAGTCAAAAGTCTTACCATCTCTGTGTTTCGTGATTTGCATTGTGATTTGATTTGATATATTAAATTCATCATATCTAACGTCTCAAAAGTTGTGACTTGCATTAAACCTTATCTGGAAATAATAGCTCATATCACTGATAAGTCTGATATACTCTCCGATGCATGTTCTCAGGAGCACGACTCTGACTTTTCCGTCGACACCTGGCACTGTTTCTACCACTCTTGCTAGTGGCCATCTGAGATTCATCTGAGTTTCATCCTTAACCAAAGCCATATCGTTTACTTCGATATTTTTAATATTTCTCATCCTCTAAGGCCGATTTTGTAACCGGTTCAAATATTCAACTGACTACCTTTTCCAAAATGCTTGTTGAATTTTGTAGCATCTCTGCCATATCGAGAGTCTGTTCTCTAAGACTAAAGTTAGGTCTTTGTCAGGGTATGCGGTTAAACTTGAGCCTATTAAAAAATCGCCTGGAGTTAAGGCTTGCAGATCCAATGGATCTGAAGAGAGAGGCGTAAGAGGGCGTGAATCGCTTCAATTTGCGCAAGTACAGTGCTAAATTGTTTAAAAGTTAGCTGGGAGTTTCCTACAATTCTAACTAGGTGATATTTGGTACTTTTTATTGCGCTGTCCTACAAACCACTTGTATGCGCGGGTCTGGAGCAAGAAATTTCCATTGAATTTCGGTTTGAGCGAGATAATTTTCTATCGAATTAGCATGATGTTTATTCCATTTTGTCCTTACACAAATAAAACGCAATTTGTACTTCTCTGGCCAGCGTCTTCTGTTACATTGTCTTCACATTCACTATCGGAATGATAACTTTGAACACTAAGGTGTTCCACCTCTTCATAATCACCTGAGTCCACAAACTCTCCATCGTCATCAATTTCTTCGTCCCAGAGTGCCATAAGCCGCTTTTGCGCTTTTTCGTAATGAGACATAGGTACTACGGAAATAATTGCAATTGAAAATTATCACTATTTATACCAAAATTTACACTTACCTCTTAGAAAAAATGTATCTCTTTATAACACAGGTGGGATTTCCCAAGAATAAATGTATATCTTTATAACACAGGCGGGATTTCTCACACCCCAGAGTTCTTTACTGCACTGTCGCTCTCTTGGTAGTGGACTAACGACTGAATCCGCTCAAGAAAATCACAGAGTGAAGTGTTTTAGGAAGCTATAGGCAACCAATAAAACGGGCGTTCATTCAGATGGAAATAACGGTGATTTAAAATGTGTTGGGATATGTCACACCCCACCTGGGTGATGCCGGGTTAAGCATAAGTGAAAAAGTGTGGTTTTTGGAGGATAGTAGAATTGGGTATTTCTGATCGAAATTAATTTGAGCATTTTACAAGCGTCCTCCCACTCTTAAGAGGCCATTCTTGTCAATAAAGGGTTTTAAGCAACGTAATTGCTTGTTACTAATATGCTTGGAGGATTTTAATTCGTTTGAAAAGTGTGATAATTGAATAGCTTTGATAATAGATACAAGGGTGTTTTGCAATTCTTCGACAGTCATTACAGTCAAAGGGTTTGGAAATTTTTATTTTTTATTTTTCTATCCACTTCATAAATCTAAAGAGGTACGCCGCTGCTCGTTGGATTCTAGTGAAAGAGAAAAAATTAGAGAAGAACTTTTGCCAAATATTTGGTACATTTGTGACTGCCAGTGAAGAAACGTTTCGTTCTTCAGGGAGATTTGTGAATTTGTATCATACAGAAATTGAGGACCTGAGAACTAAACATTTTCATTTTCGGAAGTTAAGCTACCGCGAGAGATGATGTCGGCTGGATTATCGGCCGTGCTAACGTGAAACCAATGATAGTTTTTTGAGTTTGTACCTTTGTTATGCGGTTAGCAGCAAATACATTAAATGTGTGAGGGCCGTCTCAACACCAGCCTTAACCGATTTGTGAGTCGGACCATAGATTAACAGAGATGACGGGGATGTTGCCTGACAAAATGTTTGAGATTTTGACTGCTAGCTTAGAAAGTAATACAATTGCGGAAAGTTCTAATTTAGTAATTGTCACTTGTTTATTTGACCGGTGCAGCACGTGACTTTGCAGTGAGTAGGGTGCACGTAACGCTTCCATTAGAGTATAAGCAAAAGGCTTTCTGAGAGGCATCACAAAATCGTTCAATAGTTCAATAGATTGTATTTCACCATCCTACACTGCGCAACTTATTTAATGCACAACCAAAAAGTTACCTCAAATTTGATGTTATGTATTTTCGACATTTTATGTTCGTTTTTGTTGATTTTTTTTTCAAATTGTAGGTTTTTCTCATAGGAATATCACTATCGTAGTTGTTTTGGTGAAACGAATAATTTTGATATTATACCAGGTGCTATAAAAATGTTATGTTTTTTCCAAAATTTCAAAACGTCCTGTGGGCTACAAGCTACACCATGTGCTTTTATTCACATGAAATGCATTTATCGTACAACTCAAACAGCTAGGAGGCTATGAAAATCGAAGATTACACGTCATAAACTGACAACAGTGTCATTAGTTTTTTGTTGACACTCCAGCAATAATAAGTGAATAATGGAACGCCAAACCAGAAATTTAACTCGTGATGAATGTGTTGAGGCAGCTAAGTAACATGGTGAAGGGTGGAGTTACAACCGCATAGCTGGAAGGTTGGGAGTGTATCACACAACTATAGCGAGAGAAATTCAAAGGTACGCGGAAACAGGAGAACATTCCAGACGGGCCGGTCAAGGTAGAACTCATGTTACCACTGCTATCCAGGATCGCTTTTTAGGAGTAAGTGCTGTAGGGCAACGATATATAACTGCAAGAAATTTGAGAACACAACTTCAAGACGCAGGTGGTCCACTCATATGCGTTCAAACTGTACGCCTACGATTGAGGGAGGCAAATTTAAGACCCAGGATTGCTGCTCGAGGACCCGCATTAACAGTAGATTATCGAAGAGTCAGATTGAATTTTGCCAATGAGAACGTTAATTGGTTGGAAGCAGATTGGGAACGTATTCTTTGGACTGATAAGTCAAGGTTCAGTTTGTATTATTCTGACAGACGTATTCGCGTCTACCGAAGACCCGATGAGCGATACAGTCAATGCAATTTTTTGCACACAACTTTATATGGAGGTGGATCCGTCATGATGTGGGGCGAAATATCTTTGACGGGGCGAACGGACTTGGTAACTGTGAATGGAAATCTCAATTCTGAAAGATACATCACAGATATTCTTGAAGAACATGGTGTGCCTTATGCTCCCTATGCAGGGCCCAATTTTTTACTTATGCACGACAATGCGCGACCCCACACGGATCTTATCATGAGAAAGTATCTTGAAAAAGTAGGAATTGATCACATAGACTGGCCAGCCCGTAGCCCCGACCTTAACCCCATTGAACATGTTTGGGATTTTATCGGTCGACGGTTACGAAGTGAGGGACGACAACCCTAAAATTTACAAGAATTGGAAGAACGTCTAGTCGAATTATGGAATGGCCTAGATCAGAACCTAATCAGAACCTTGGTTTTAAGTATGAACCAAAGATGTCGGGAGATCATTCGCGGAAGGGGTGGAAACACCAGATACTAATTCTCTATTTGTTTTTGTTTTGTTTCCCGTCATCTTAAAAATTGGATTTTTTATGAAGTAACAGAGATAAACAAATGAATAGAAAAATGAAATGTAGAAGAAACATGAGGCTTTAAATTGGCTATAATTGTAATAACTTGCAATAGCTTGTATAGCCCACAGGACGTTTTGAAATTTTGGAAAAAACATAACATTTTTATAGCACCTGGTATAATATCAAAATTATTCGTTTTACCCAAACAACTAAGACATTGATAATCCTAAGAGCAAAACCACCAATTTGAAGAAAAAATCAACAAAAACGAACATAAAATGTCGAAAATACATAACATCAAATTTACTTTTTGGTTGTGCATTAAATCAACGCAGTGCGCAGTGTATATACGAATCTGGGTATATTTAATGTTTGTAGACTTAAGAGGCTCGACATGAATTTTCTCCACTCATTTAGAATTTGGGTGTCAGTAATTTCCGTGTCCCATTCCAGCTGGTAGATCCACAACGTTTGCATGAGAATTTTCCATTTGACGATAACAGGGTTCACCACTAGAGGATCGAAACACTGGTATAGTGCGTACTGTATATTTCTTTTTCTGACAGGAGAAATTTGAAAAGAGAGAGGAATAGAAATTTGCCAATTGTGGATTACACTTTAAGCCAAGAACTTAATTAGGGATTTCATCGAGATTTAAATCACTTTTTTGAGAGTTACGTCATTAAGGGAAACGTCAGTGCTTGATTTGCAGTTAGCATCAAATACAACACGAAAACGAGTATATTTGCTTTTTTCCCTTATAATACATAAGGAGCCATCCATAAATTACGTCACACGTTAAAGGGAGAGGGAGGGTATCACCGGAATGTAACATTATGTGACAAGAGGTAAGGGGGATTAAAAGCTTTGTGACGTCACATGTTAAAATTTAAAATTCTAAAAGTTTTGTATCTTTGATTATCATTATTATTAGTTATTTATTGTTTCCTAACTAGTCGTTTGTTTTCTCTGTTATCTAAAATATTTGACTTTATGTTGATTTTATTAAAGATTAATTAATAAAAATTGGAAAATATTTAAAATAACTTTTTCTTTTGATTATTTTCAAATACATGCAAAGAATTGAAAAATGTGTGACGTCACATCAGGGAGGAAGGGGTTCTAAAAATGTGACAACCTGTGACAAGGACGGGGGAGGGGTTAAAAAGTCCTAAAATTCGTGTGACGTAAATTATAGATGGCCCCTAAGTGGGGTATGAAATATTTATTTTTTGATAGAGAATTATTTACGTTTAATTCTACATATTTCGCATTATTTAAAGATACATATTTATCTATGAAGTGCTTGTATTCGTTAAATAGGGGAGGTTTTCTGTGTTATCAAGTTTCAAGAGAAAGGAAGCGCTTTTTTGCTATATACAGAGAGTCACCCAGTTTGATGCTCTTGGGTATTTTTGGGAGGAATATTTACTTGAAATGATCTATTTTTGCAGTTGCTTCTAAAATCTCTTCGAATAACGTATCATTAGTGGAAAGAGAGATAGCTTGAGATTCAATGTCTTCAGTTTCCCAGAACTTCGCTAACAGGTTATGAAGTTCTATATTACTAGGGGCTCCAGCTACTGTGAGAAAACTGAGCAAATAAAGCGGAGTTTCGTCTGATATGCATCCGGATATTATCCATCCATATGAGTGTTAATTAGAGTAGAAAATCCATTTCCCATTTGTACAAAACAACATGTCAATAATTTGTGATATGTCACAACCAGCCAGAAGGTCAATATCAGAAGGCGTAGAAAAGTCGGAGTTGGCAAGGTTGTGCAATATGATTTGGGGTATTGGCAACATTTTTGATAATTAGTAGTACCATAGCTGGTGCTATATTTTGGTTAATACAAGAGTTTTATAGATTTCCGAATCAGCTTTCAAAAGGTACACACTGTTTTGAATAATACTAAAATATCACCCTGTATAACATTTCTTTAATGATTCATCGATATTGTCATTTTATCGAATTATCAAAACTTTGTTTCGAAATAAAAATCACAGTCTGATATTTATTACAAATAAAAAAAGAAAATAAAACATTAAAAATAAGGCAGAAAAAATCTAAGACTACACAACGAAAACCAAAGGGAAAATTTTTAATACATATTTATAATAGATTTTCGAAATGAAGTCCACCTGCTTCTAAACAACTTCTTTGTCGGACTTTCAAAAGTCTAATTGAGTTTTAAGGGATCATTTTTAATCGTATTACAAGAATCAATAATTCTGTCAATTAATTATTGTCGTTTATTTATATTTTCTCCATAAACCATTCCTTTCACTCGACAGGGGTTGAAGTCAGGGGATCTACGTGGCCATGCATGTGGCCCCCGCGTCCTATCCACCTATTTCCGTAAGTGGCATGAATAAAGATGTTGGCGAACAGCAACTGAGAAATGTGGTGATGCCCCGTCGTGCATAGAGTACACACCTACTAGATTCGGCAAAATATTTTGCAAAAATTCTAAGTAGACAGCACCTATCAGTGATCCACTAAAGAAGTTGGGGCCTATTAGTTGTTTGTCTATCACCCCCATCCAAACATTCACTGAAAATCTATACTGTGAACGAGATTCGCGAATCGCTTGAGGATTTTCATCTGCCCAAATGTGGGAGTTGCGCGAGTTATTTATTCCATCCCTCGTAAATTGAGCTTCGTCAGTGAATACGGTCATTATTCACAATTGCAATCGTGTGATTCCATCTCCTAGATGCAGTCGCTGCACCTGTTGGATGTGATAAGAGAAAAGCCTAATTTTATGCCTACTTTCCTGGTACTTATTTCCGGATCATCATCGACTGCATCAAGAATATGTAAACGATCGTAAACGATCTATTGCTCGTTCAGATTATGATTTAGGAAATATTCCATTTTCTTTTAAATATTCAATCACTGATCCAAACGTTTGATGATTCGAAACTCGAGGTTGTAGAGATCGTCTTTGATATTATTAACTGACAGCCCTGCCATTTCCGTCACAAAATCCGCAAACAAAAAAACTCCGCGTATTCTGCTATTGAGAATTTATGTTTGCATTTTCCAATTGATTAAATTAATTCAAATTACTCACACTACCTTAAAAACCAGTGGAAAACCGTTCAAATAGTGTAATACATAAACACAAACAAATAATAACTATGGAAAACGAAAAGTCAAATTACGTACCTAAACACTCCATAAGTGGTGAGAGGGTAGAGAACGAAACTGATTTATTAATGTTTCTTGTTCAGTCTTGTTTAATTTAGTTTCATTCATGTTTGGCCCCATTTTGCAGTTTCTCAAATTTAAATCAAAATGTAAATTTGCAGGATGATTTAAATTTAATTTTTAATTAAAATTGAATTAGGATTACCGTATTTTGAGTAAAACAAAATTTTGTTAATTCGATAAAATGACAATTAGATGAATCATTGAAGAAATGTTATACAGGGCGATATTTTAGTATTCAAAACAGTGTGTACCTTTTGAAAGCCAATTCGGAAATGAATAAAACATTTGTATTATTAAAAATATAGCACGAGCTTTGGTACTACTGATTATTAAAAATGTAGTTTTTTTTGCGAAAAATTAAATTTTTGCAAGAAAAATTATGTTTTTTGAAATTTGTAACCTTAAATGCGCCTGGCTAGAGCACTCCGCCTCAGGGAGTGGAATTCGGCACCAATTACACTATTTTATATGCTATCACTAGGATGGGGTGTACAATTAATATTAAATTGGACGCCACCAGCTTTAAATCGAAACGAAAGCAAAGAAAAACGGAAGCAAAAGGTGGAAAGCTAGAAACACCTCCACCACCTCTCCGTCACCTCTCACCCATGCCACCATCTTCACCTGCTCAAGCTGGTGGAGTCCAATGCTGTCCCCGCTCCCTACTTCCCCAAACAGCCGACTCATCAGCTCGAACACCTTCTTCTGATCCCTACAATCTCCCTCCATCCGACAGATCAACTCCTCCGTCTTCACCCTTACCCCATTCCTTTCCGTAGTGCGTACCTCCTTGACCCACTCCATTTCCTCTCCTTTCCCTCCTAGCATCCTCCATACCACTGTCTTCCTTGGTCACCCATACCACCTTTACCTTCTCATCTCCTATCAAAGGATTTCCCACCTTCACCTCTATTCCCTCCCCCTTTTTACAAACCCAGTCCCTATCTCTAACCTTCTTCCAACCTTTCCAGTCTTTTTGCCCCCCCTCCCATCGTGTTTGTATTATCTCCTTCCTATCGTCCTCCCACCTCAAACTCTCCAATTCCTTGACCCGCCCCTCTGCCGCTGCCATCTCCTCCTCCATCCTTTCCACCCTCCAGCCGCCTTACCATATCTTCCAATCTCTCTACACTCTTCTTCCGTCCCATTCTCCACTTCCTTAATTCCTTTCTCCTTCAGTTTCCTCTTCTGTTTCTTGTCTTCCAAAGGCGATACCTCCTTTCTCTTCACCCCAGTATCATTCCACCCGCTCGTCTCCCCGTCTCAGGCGTTCGTTTTTCTTTCCTCGATCTACCAAAAATTCCTTGCCTACCTTCATCCATCACCTCCTGTTCTATTTCTTCTTGTTCTTTATCCATATTCCATTCCACGAGTAGCTAGGGAATTGAATGTCCACCACCACAGAGCCCCGCTTGAGGTGGTAAGGCAGGTTACTCCGGGAGGTCACCAGGTATCCCGGAGGCACCCTTTCTGACTGACTCTCGCGCAGCCATTCATCCATTGCCACGGTAGCTAACAACGTAGATTACGGATTGTTTTATCGAGGTTTACTCCTCTAGGCTTTTTCTCACGGTTGCCTCCGGACGCAGTGGCTTTCGTTGCCTACACTACACCACAACATGCTGGTTTTTAATCGAGGTTTACTCCTCTAGATTCCTGGGAATCTAACCTATTAGTCGCCTTTTACGACCGGTGGGCTATCCCCTGGGGGTATTCTTCTGAGGGGTCCCGCCCCCCGAAGGGATGCACTTGATTCCATAGAGGTCACGAGGGTCATAAAGGCAACGAATTGGCGGATGAAACGACCAGAAAAGGCTCATCAATGCCATTCATTGGACCGGAACCCTTTTGTGGCCGACAATAAATATGGCCACCACGAAGTGACAGAGACAGGCGAAACAGTTCATTAAAGCACATTCGTCAACTTTTACGGCAGACTTAATAAGCAAAGATAGGAAAACTGTCAAGGCCGTAGTAGGTATGTTAACAGGGAATTCTAAGCTTAACAGGCACGCAAAGCTAATGGAAATGACAGCCATGTGCAGATTCTGTCACCCAGAAGAGGAAACTGCAGATCACACCCTATGCCAGTGCGTCTGCCTGGCGAGTGTGCGGTACTTTGTACTAGGCGATGAGAACCACCGACAGTCTCGAAGCTGATTGGCTACTTGAAAAGAGCCACCTTATCAAATCTAATCTAGAATATGGTCAAACTTTTTCTCTGCATTCCATTGCTGAATGGAGAACATTTGCGTTGTAAGTATTGCAGTATACCCTTTTTTTCCAAGCTTCCGATGGTTATTCCATCTTCCTTTTATCTGAAAATGCTGGTATAAGTAACGGCTATTTCAGGCCTCGGTTTAATCGAACATGGTTTCCAATTTTTCAAGCTGTTAGCTCCCATATAGGAGTTCTGTGTGACCTGCTTCCTGGCTTCTTGTCTAGATAAGGTGGTATGACAATTCCAGGAATCAGACAGGTTTGTACTGTTTTTTTTATGTACTTTCTGTATTTTGGCAATCCTAATGTGATAAAATCATTTTGTATACTACATATTTGTTCATACTTATTTTGATTGGAGTTGTCAATTATTTGTTAGCGTTCTTGTGTGATTCTTTTTTTGCAATAAAGAGGTTAATATTTAATATTAAGCAATCGTTCTAATATGATGAATGGCAGAGTCAATAGGCATCGGTTGAAATTTGGTTTTTAGACTACTAGTGGCATTAGCATGAATGGTTTTCAAAATTTATTTGTTTCACTATCTTATGCGCGTTTCGATAACCAAGTTATCTTCTTCCGTGACTGAAGACAATATGGTGCTCCGTCATACTTATATACTAAATCTTATCGCGTGAAATAGTTAATCCGCGGGAAAAATCATCCCAGCGTGTAAAAATGTTACAATCACTTTTTGTTTAATAAACTATACGATGGACTGTAAAGTATAATAGGTACTCTGTTATTATATGCCCATATAAAAAAACCTATTAGAAATTCCTTCCTTTAGCGAATCCAATTCCATCAATCTTGGAGAATTCAATTGAGCGATGCTTAAATTGCCTCAGAAATTCACAGGTCAATGTTGATGATTGGGAACGGACAAAGAAATGTTTTGATCTCGATACGTCACAAAATACTAGGCCAACCCTGCTGCAATTGGTGCATTTTCTGGAAAATAGATGTTGAATCTTTAAAGTCAAGTCATTCCAGATCTAGGTTCCATTTCCTCAAAAGATCATGCATCCAAGTAGTCTCATTTTGTCCATATATGATAAGGTGCAGGTCATGAATTCCAAATGAAAATAAAGTTCTTTTAAGTCGAAATGTTTATATTGCAGTCTAAATAATCATGACATGTATAGTTCTTGAATTTCAGTGACATAACTTATAGTGAAAAATTGCAATTTGTGGAAAATAATAAGTTATGGTTAAACTGTTTGGCTTATAACCACTATTAAATTGATTGGTCTTCTAAGGGTTGTTGGATATACCAGAGGTATCATCACATACAGTTATGTGAGAAAAAATCTTTAACTAGAACAAGTTCTAGTGGTAGACTATTATAATTCTGAGAAGGATCTAAACTAATGATTGGAACTGAATTATTTCCATCTTTTAGAAATAAACATTTATTATTATACACTGTGTTCATTTGAAAATAAACTTTGTCAGTTCTCTAGGACACTACCTATTTTATGATTAATATCAACAAGTCTAATAAAGGTCACAGCAATCCTCCCCTCCTTATCACAAAAAACAAATTTTAAAACATATAAAAATTCATATATACTGTTAACACACTTGAATTCTTATTTTATGCCATTACGTACATTGTTACTGTCTTTTTCCGGACTAGCGTTCATTTCAATTCGTTAACATGTCTTTTTAATGTTTTTCCTGAGTCTGAAACGATCAGATAATGGAGTTTCCCAAGTTTCTTCTCGAAATTTCCGAGCTGCTATATGTGTTTATCATTTATGAAAACTCTAGCCTGGATCCTCTCCCCCACTTTGAATAAACGTACCGATTTGTATAGAGTCTGTGAGGCTTGGGGTCGATAAGGATAAACTGCATCCAAACGTATTCGCATCTTCCGGTGTGAATACAACTCTGATTCACCACAAGCTAGTGGTGTCGCGCGATATCGAAACAAAATGTTTTGGACTTTGTCTTGAATAGGTGTACTGTCATGCACACTCGCTTTCAATCTATGCTTTAAAGTCTGCACGTTTCTTTCTGCAAGTTCATTTGTCGCCGGATGTCCTGGAGCTAGAAATTTTTGGAATATTCCATTGAATTCGCAATATCGTTGAAATTCTCCTTTGCATACTAGGAAATATCGTGACTCAAAAGGACCTGTATAATCATTGTGAATTTTCTATCTATTACTTGCAGGTGAATCTCATGGATGGACAGGAACATGGATTTAATCTTTTCAGTGCACAGTTTTCACAACTTTTGACTAGTTGTTTAATTTCCCGGTCAATGCTAGGCCAATACACACAGCGGCGTGCCACTTGCTTCATTGTTGTAATTCCCAGTAATGTTCCATGTAATTTTTCAAGTATACTGGATCTTAAACTTCCTGGAATTACAATTTTATCCATCCTATTAAGTATGTCGTCAATCAATGTGTATTCAGGATCCATATATTGATTTTTCAAAATCTGAATAATTTTGCTGAGATCTGGGTCGTTTTTGGTTTTATTTCTAATGATCGTAGATGTAAATTTCTCGCTTGAGATTTGAGAAATTACTTGATCATATATTTGATTCACTTCATCACCAATACGAGTATTAGTTGAAATATTGGAATTTTGAATTGGAGCACTAGACAAGCGATCAACATTTTGATTTTCTTTGTCTCTCTGGAACTGGACAGTATAATTGAAACCTGAGAGAAATGATGCATAACGGAGTAAACGCGAATACGTCATTTGTGGAAGTAATTTATGATATTGAAAAATTCTAGAAATTGGCTCATTAGCAAATGCTTTCCAAATAAATAATTATATAAGTGATTAACACCAAAAATGGTTGCAAGCGCTTCTCTGTCGAGCTGACTATAATTGCTTTCAGGGACAGTAAGCCAACGCGAGGCATATGCTACTGGCTTTTTAACTCCGTCCATAGTATGACCGAATACTGCGGCTATTCCAGTGGAACTTGCAGAGGTAAACAGGGATCGAAGGGTATAATAACACGATTGCTACAAAGCTCAGTCTTTAATTTCATGAACGCTGATTCGTACTGTGCTGTCCATGACCATCGTTTATTTTTCTGAGCAAACATCGGAGAGGATATGAAATAGTGGAGTAATCGGAAACAAATCTGGAATAATATGTGTCTAGACGTAGGAATATTTTAACATCATTCACATTAGATGGACGTGGCATATCTTGAATTGCACGTATGTTGACCGGAGATTTTGAAATTTGGTTGAATTCCTCAATATGTCCCAGATATTCAATTCTTTCTTTAAAAAATAAGCATGAGTTTTTGCAAGCATGTTTTTAAATTTCCAGTGTATTCTTCAATCTTCAATCTTCAATCGTCAATCGTCAATGTACAATAAGAGCATCAAAATACGATTTTGTTTTTGTAACACCCTTAAACAGCTGAGAAAGAATGCGATTACATTCAGATGGAGCTCTTTTTATTCCAGAACTTAGACGAATCATGCGATAAGTGCCAAGGTGGGTTGAAATTGTTTGAATTTCACTGCTTTCTTCATCCACTTGTATATGTAGATAGGCTTTATATAAATCAAGCTTACAGAAGTATATAATTTCGAATGCTGTTTAAAACATAGTCTATGCGACGTATTGGGTAATTAGCTTGAATTAGTTTTTCGCTTACCCCACATTTGTAATCGACACATAATCTAACACCTTTATCTGCTTTTGGAATTACGACTAAAGGTGAACCCCAGTCGCTTGTAGGAACTAATGATATATAATACCATCTGCTTCTAGGGAAAAAGTTCTTTGTTTACAAGCTCCTGGAGTGCATATGGTACACTTATTTCTCTTAACGTCTTTTCTTAGTTGAAGTGTAACTTTCAGACCAGGAACACATCCAACTTTTGCTTGGAATATTGGTGAAAAATGATTCAATATACTTTATATTGAGTTCACGTGCTGCATGGTATATACTGTAGCTGAGTTTTTCATGTCGGTGTCAATTTGTTGAAGTTGAATACCTATTTCTCGAATCCATTGTCGCCCAAGTGTAGTTGATCTTAAATCACATTCCCACTGTATTCAAAATTAACAGAGACTTTTCTCTTGGATTGGATTACATTGTCTGAATAGGATCTGAAAGATATGTTTTAATTTTTCATGGGTACTGTTGTGTTTGCAAATAACAACTTCAAATTGTAAGCAGTTTCTATTTCTTAATTTATGTGACAATCTATCAAAATTGATTGATTCCTACATATATGATCTAGTCGTAGAGAAATGCTGAGAGCTATCAATAAAATAAAAGTTAGAATGAAGGACATATAGAATCTGTATACTAACAGTCCTTCCCCAGTCAACCATTCAGAACGTATATAACTTTAAAAACAACAACAATAATGTAATACCAGTTATGCACCTCGCAATTGATCCACATGTCTTTTCCGAATTCTACCATCATCAAGTTTAATTAAGTAGTGTAACTTTCCTAATATCTTATGAATATAACCAAAAATCCATTTTTCCTGACCTGAATAATTTCTAACCAAGACGCGTTGGTTAAGCAGAAAACTACGAACTTTAATATCGGTATCATTTGTTACCAGCACGGTATGTGAAGTGGGTCTAATATTATCAAGTCTGGATCTTATTTCCCTGTTAAACATTTATCCCGAAGGAGACTGATAAGTGACACAATGAGGCATTTTACGATATTGTAATAAAAATTCATTTAATTGATTTTCAGCATCACATAATTTACTGTGAGATTTAAGAGTTTTTAAATATTTTTTTACGGTCTGGACGCTCCTTTCTACTAATCCATTAGTAGCAGGATGATATGGAGCTATTAATTTATGTTTAATACCATGTAATTTAAGAAAATGTTGAAAATTATAAGA
Source organism: Lochmaea crataegi (assembly GCA_947563755.1). NCBI lineage: Eukaryota > Metazoa > Arthropoda > Insecta > Coleoptera > Chrysomelidae > Lochmaea > Lochmaea crataegi. The sequence goes on from OX387429.1 coordinate 37,880,566, forward strand.
TACGAATTGTTGCGCATTATCACTAACTAAATATTTTGGTACCCCAAATGTAGAAAATATTTTATTACAAACTTGTATTGTTGCGAAACTAGATTTATCTTTGGTTATATATATCTCTAACCAACGTGAATATGCATCAATTAATATGAAATAGTTCCTACCCCCAAACTCCATATAATCAATGTGAACTCTTTCAAATGGTTCAGAAGTCTTTTCCCATGGATGTACGGGTGTTTTTGTTGGATTGTTTTGAATTTGTTGACACTCCGTACAGTTTTTACAAATATTTTCAATGCTTTTATCAATATTTGACCACCAACAATAACTTCGTGCTAAGTTTTTCATTTTGTTTATTCCAAAATGGGAAACATGCAATTCTTGTAAAATTTGATTTTGTAATTTATGAGGTATTACAACTCGAATTCCTCGCATTATACAACCTTGTTGTAATAAAGACTCTGTTTGTGGAATATTAAATCTGTATTTTCGAGCAATGTCTCGACCAGTTTGTAGAGCGTCTAATAAATGTTTAAGATTAACATCGTTTTGACTTTCATAAGCAATTTGAGAACAAGAAATAGGTAATGTATCAATTTGTTGCAATTCAAAAACATCTGGCTCATCGAAAATTGTTAGAGATTCAGATTTAATTGGTAATCGAGACAGAAAGTCTGCGTTAAAGTGATCTTTAGTATTTTTATAACGAATATCATATTGAAAGGCTTGTAAATAAATTGCATAATGTTGCATACGCGTAGCACTCAATACTGGTAGAGATTTTGTTGGATTAAAAATTTGAAGTGAAGGTTTATGATCAGTATAAAGAGTGAATCGATTTCCATATAGATATTGATAGAATTTTTTTACGCCAAAAATTATACTGTATGCTTCGCGATCAATTTGAGAATATCTTTTCTGTCTGTCACTGAGAGTTTGAGATGCGAATTGTATCGGTCTCTCAGTTCCATCAGGATATAAGTGAGATAATACTGCACCCACTCCGTATGGTGAAGCATCGGTAGCCAAAATTAAAGGTAAATTTGGATCAACATGAACCAAGAAATTATCAGCCAACATTTGTTCCTTTACTGAAATAAATGTATTCTCACATTCTTGATTCCATATAAATCTCACGTTTTTATGTAATAATTTATTAAGGGGATACAAGAGAGTACTTAAATTCTGTAAAAATTTTCCATAGTAATTTATTAATCCTACAAATGATCTCAATTGAGTTTTGTCAGTGGGTCTCGGAGCATTCACAATACTTTCAACCTTACTTTTTATTTTATGAATGCCTTTGGAATTTATCAAATACCCGCAATACTCAATACTATCAGCGAAGAAAATAGACTTTTCTTTATTAATACGTAAGTTGTGTACTGATAATCTTTTTAAAACCTCATTTAAGCGATCTAAATGTATAGTATCAAAAGTTAGTATGAAGGACATATAGAATCTGTATACTAACAGGTACATTCAAGTTTATTTACTAACCTAACCTAACCTAACTTATTTAGTAAAGAAAACTTTTCACCTGAATCGACTTCGAAACGTTGAGATTTTCCATTTAAGTACAACGTAATATAGTATTTATCAGAATCAGAACGTATTTCGAATAAATCAATCACTTCACAATTATTATATAATGTGGATATCTGGTTAACGCCATACTCAAATTGGAACATGGTTGATTATCAGAAACAGCATGCACTGATGTGGAACTTGAGTTTGTTATACCGGATCTTTTGATACAAACTTTAGCAACGTGTCCAATTTTCTTGCAGGATTGACAGGAAACATTATTTTTATTGACACGACAATCTCCAATTTTATGATTGTTTCTGCCACATCGAATACAAAGATGTTCGATACCAAGTGCTGTAATCTGGTTGACTGCGGCGGTATCGCAGATTCTGGTGATTTGGACTTTGTGATCGAGAATTTGATTGCAAACTGGAACGATTCGTTATGTCTTGTAGAATTTGAAATTGCTCTGATTTGTTGAAATTCGAGTGATTCAAACTGGAGTGCTGAGATAGTTGTTTACTCTCTATTTTCGAGGATACGAGAGCAGCTGCCTTTTTAAATATTTCTTCGAAAGATGTAACGTTTGACTCTTAAACTGTTTCTCTTAATCAATAATCAGGCAACCTTAGAATAAACTAAGCTCTGAGGAAAATGTCTGCAATAGAAACAGACCTGGTACATTCACATGTAGTTAAAAACTCGCAGTCTGCAAGATCGCGTTGAAGTGCTACAACAAATTCGGCAATTGTCTGGCGTTCTACTTGGTAAACGTTTAGAAAGTAATGTTGAGAAACAATGACACTCTTCTTTGGTATCTGCACTAAATCTTGGAGCAGCTGAGCAATTTTTTATTCATCATTGACTCCTTTCATGTTATAATAGTTTTCAAAAATTCAACATAACAGGAAACACTTTCTTTGTGGGCATCAAAATTTTCAAACGGTGCTATACTTGAAACATTCACAGTAAAAGTTGCTAAGGACTGTTCTTCCGGACGTAATTGATTCTTAATCTCGTTGATGAGACTTTGCTGCTGCTCACGCATTACAGCCAAAAGTTGTTTAAATTATTCTGCGTCTATTTGAAAAAGTTATTGAAATTTCCTTTTAGTTTCTTGAGAATTGGATGAATATATGTTTTTTGCCACTCGTCGTTAATTATTATAATTCTGAGGAAGATCTAAACTAATGATTGGAACTAAATTATTTCCATCTTTCAGACATAGACATTTATTATATATCACAGTTGATAGTTCTCTATTAATTTACTTATTTTATGATTAATATCAATAAGTCTAATAAAGGTAACAGCATAGACATTCTCTGAAATTTGAGAATAATGGTAAGCATTTCAATAATAGATATTGTCCTAATTCTGGCAGAAGATTTAACAAAAATCTGGAAAGCAATTCCCATAATTATAATGGTCAAAATAGGTATATATAGTTCCAGTTTTCGGAATTCAAATAGTGTCAGATAAGTAGTTTTCAAAACTAAAATCAATCGAATAGTTTGATCAATTCTCCTACGCATCCACAAAATAGTTTGAATTCTCCTATAAACTTACAGAATAGTTTAAGTTCTTCTAGACATGTTCAAAACAATTCAAATAGTTACAGAACTGGTAATGGTAATTATTTAAATTCGCAAATTGAAGATCCTTCGAATCGAAAGAATGATATGACGTTATCATCTTTATCCCGTAGTGAAGAGGTTCTGTTAGCCATTGCAATGGTTACAGTGTATGATTTAGAAAATGAGCCCATGTAATTGGAAGCAGTCCTAATACATTAGGTATTTCATGGGATCTAAACTTGGATTAATTTTCAGTAAAACTTCACAAAAGTGATAAAAAGTAAAAATTCTATTACAAAAATAGTTGTTCCATCCCAAATTGCACAAACATTTGATTCTATTGGTTTTATATGTCCTGTTCTCGTAGTAGCAATGATCATATTACGAAACATATGGGTTACGAAGATAGGCTGTGATGTTGAGTAGAATCCTGAGCTCGTATGTCAATGGACAAATTACATTTCACAGATTCATGAGCTTTCAGATTTTTCAATCCCTAGACATGTTTTCTTAAAAAGTACAATTTTAAAAATTGGTTATATTTTACATTCGTGCAATTCATGGAAATGGTTTAGATTCCTCCAACCTCATAGCATCAAAAAGTGGAGTAGGTTCCATAAAAACTATTACACTGGCACGTCTCGACTTGCGTGCTGCAGTTTTGTAGGTTATTCATGAAAATTAAATTCCTTTGTTCACTACTCACTTATGGTCAGATTATCAAATGGTATTATGTTGGTTAAATACACATCCTTCCTGATTGACAATTTTTGTGTGGAATAGATTTCCTTAAATTCAACAATTAACTTCGAATGACCAGTGGCGGCACATAGACTCATAAAATAATTCTGCAGATTTGATAACAAGAGGCATGACTTCAAAAGAAATAATAATTAATAGATCTGAATAATTTCTCTTCAAATGAAATAGTAAATGATAATGCAATAAAATCCATTTTCGAAGACATATGAGACAAGTCCCTTTTTTATGGCAAGATAGTCATTTTGCATTTTAGTAATATACAGGGTGAGTTACGAGGAACTGTTCATACTTCTACCATAAGTAGAAGCACGTTAGGGGATTATCAACTGACCATTAAAAAATGTCTTCTTGTTTCGATTATTAGTATACAGGGTGAATTATGGATCTTCACCAAAACAATGTTTCGTCATATCTTTTCAATGAATACGTCGATTTGTCTCATTTTTTGGTGAAAGTGTGTGTTGGTGTCTGGCATTCAGAATTGAAAAAATCCAGGACTGTCTTCGTGAAAATTTATGAGACTGCTTCATATTCAACACTTCACCCTGATGTATATGATTTTTTTAAAATCTGATATAATTTTTTCAGAGGGCATAAATAGACAGTTAGACCTGGGTATTTGAATTTTTTGTTACACTTACCTCACATTTCCAATTAAAGATTCATTTTAGAGTCAAATTGAAAATTGGCAATAATGAAATATCTTACTGTATAATAATGTTCAGTTATTGAAAAGAAATCTCTTGAATAAACAGAAACGATACACACAGTGCTCCAGTATGGTAAATACCATAATTTGAATTGATTTACAGGGCCGGATTTAAAAATCTGGCATATCTGGTTCATCCCAATAATTGTATGTAACTTTTTCCACTCGTAATAGACAAAAAACAGATAAAAATGTTTGTAATAACCTAGTTTTATTATTTGTTTGAGGAAAAATCATGTCTAATTATTTTAAATAAATGTTTATTCATAAATTAAAAAATAAAATAAATAACAATAACCAAACAATAAAACAGTTTTAACAATGTGGAACAAAGTAAAACAATTTATTAAACATTACAATTATAAAGTATGTTCAAAATGAAATCCATCTGCCTCAATACAATTTTCTTGACGAATGTTTAAATGTATTATAATGGACTTTCTGATTATCAGTTGGTCATTTCTGATATGTAATAAATGTTGCAGCAGGCTGTGACAATTTGACATAATCGTGTTTGAATTTATTTGTTTAGTTTGACATTAGATCTCAATTTGTTTAGTGTTTTAATAATTAATAAGTCAATTACGTTCGGCATTCATAGGGTGTTTTAACTTTTTTGTTAAAAAATGCCTTATAAGTTTTCAAATGCTGAATACGCTGATATTATTTTTGTTTATGGCTTTTGCAATGGTAATGGTAGGGCTGCCGCAAGGAAGTATGAAAGGCGATTCCCTCAACGCCGAATACCCAATCATCAAACGTTCGGATCAATTTTTAATTTCCTGAAAAACAATGGTATTTTTCCTAAAACAAAATCAGAACGAAATGTAGATCCCGTTTTAGAATACTGTGGACTTAAATCCAAAAATAGTACCAGGAAAGTAGGAGTACAATTAGGTGTTACCCAATCCAAAGTGGGTAGAGTGTTGCGAAAAAATAACTTACATCCGTACCACATACAATTAGTTCAACGGTTACATCCTGGAGATGAAATCCACCGCCTAGCATTTTCAAGGTGGGTTGCAAATCACTGACTTGTATTGTACAGAACTTTATTCACCGATAAAGCATGAAGCGATGAAGCACCAGAGATGGAATAAATAATTCGCGAAATTCGCACGTATAGTAATCAACGAGTAATCAACACTCATTTAATAGGACCCCATTTTTTTATGGTCCACTAACAAGACATGTTTATTTAATTTTTTGCAGAATATCTTACCCAATCTACTCACTAATATGGGCCTACGAGGGATCTACTTTCAGCATGATGGTGCATCACCTCATTTTGCCGTTGCTGTACTCCAGCTTTTAGATACTATTTATGGAACCCGATGGATAGGACGCGGGGGTCCTATTCCATGGGCACCAAGATCCCCAGACTATAACCCTGTTGATGATTACATTTGGGGTCGATTAAAAGAGCTGGTCTACGAAGAAAATATAAATACGCGGCAACAGCTCATTGACAGAATTATTCTCTGTTGCAATATTATCAGAAATGACCAACTGACAATCAGAAAGTCTATTAGACATTTAAACATTCGTCAAGAAAAGTGTATTGAGGTAGATGGATTTCATTTTGAACATCTTTTATAATCGTAATGTTTATTAAATTGTTTTTTACTTTGTTCCACATTGTTTCACATTTTTGAAACTGTTTTATTTTTTGGTTATTGTTATTTATTTTATTTTTCAATTTATGAATAAACATTTCCTAGGCTTGTTCATTTCAATCCGATTAAAATAATTAGACATTATTTTTCTTTAAACAAATAATAAAACTAGGTTATTACAAACATTTTTATCTGTTTTTTGTCTATTACGGGTGGAAAAAGTTACATACAGGGTGAATTATCGAGATGAACCAGTTATGCCAGATTTTTAAATCCGGCCCTGTAAATCAATTCAAATTATGGTATTCACCATACAGGAGCACAGTGTGTATCGTTCCTGTTAATTTTAGAGATTTCTTTTCAATAACTAAACATTATTATACAGTAAGATATTTCATTATTGCCAATTTTCAATATGACTCTAAAATGAATCTTTAATTGGAAATGTGAGGTAAGTGTAACAAAAAATTCAAATACCCAGGTCTAACTGTCTATTTATGCCCTTTGAAAAAATTATATCAGATTTTAGTGAAATCGTATACAGGGTGAAGTGTGGAATATGAAGCAGGCTCACAAATTTTCACGAAGACGGTCCTGGTTTTTTTCAATTCTGTATATGTCAGTTAGTTGCCAGACACCAATACACACTTTCACCATTAATGAGACAAATCGACTCAATCATCGAAAAGATATGACGAAACATTGTTTTGGTGAAGATCCATAATTCACCCTGTATATTAATAATCAAAACAAGAAGACATTTTTAATGGTCATTTGATAATCCCCTAAAGTGCCTCTACTTATGCTAGAGGTATGTACAGTTCCTTGTAACTCACCCTGAATAATAATTCAAATCCATGGTGACTGATCTGTCAATAATAATAAAAAGTTAAGTTTTGTACATTTAATTCCTGATAATTAGATATCAGGTAGTCCTTCGGGTATGTTATTTTTTATAGCCCGTACAGTATAAAAACCGTCGCACGTGACTTCTGTCATAACTGGACTATGTTGCCAAGCCCTTGAAATAGTATGAGAATCTTGTAAATGTCATTTGTAATTCTGGTTAGTAATTAGAAGGGACAACATAACTTGTAGACCGGTTTCGGCGTATTGCACCTCATCAGTACAAGATATATGTTATCGTGCGAGAGTTAATCCCGGACTGACATGACACTATAATCAACAACTATACATATCTTCCAGTTACGGAAATGTTTTAGTTGCGATAATAGCGACACCTCACCTCCAAGTCACAAACCAAAATTCGAAATTTGACAACAAGCCCGTTAGCTTGAAATATATAGAATTATTAGTTTCCTGTAAAATTGTCGTATTTAGTAAAGCGTGTTACCAACAGATATCAAAGAATATATATTATTCTACGCTTCACAACTAAGTTTTGAAAAATATTTTTCAAAAACAGTGACCGTTCAACGAAGAATAAAACTAAAACATTTCCGTAACTGGAAGATATGTATAGTTGTTGATTATAGTGTCATGTCAGTCCAGGATTAACTCTCAGACGATAACATATACCTTGTACTGATGAGGCGCAATACGCCGAAACCGGTCTACAAGTTATGTTGTCCCTTCTAGTTGCAAACCAGAATGGTTGGTTTAAATCTTGTAGATTTACCAACCTCGTTTGACTAAGAAGTGTAATTCAACGTCTGTCGGGGCATGTAGCCCGGGAAGTAGTTGTTTCTTCTTCGTTGAACGGTCACTGTTTTCCTTGATATCTGCTATTTTCATTATTTGAAACATTCCTAGATATTTTACTTCTGCACGCCTTCCTAACGAATCCCCTCGCAACATGGTGATGATATTAAATAGAACTTCCAATATATCCAATCAATTCAAACCTTTGTTCAACAAGGTTAATTTACGGGAAGATGTGGCAATAATACCAGAGTGTACTCCCTTGAGAATTTATTTTCCGAGCTTTCGAATATTTACACATTCATTTTAAAGGAGTAAAAAAAGTATGATGTCAAATGAATTATATAGCAGATGAAATAAAAAAGGACTCACATTTCTAAATGGGATTATCGGTAAATTAAAACTGGTAAAAACGTGAAAAATGTAAACATTTGACAGCATACAGGGTTTCTAGAGACTATCCTGTCAAATGCAAACTATTGACACTAGATACGATTGTATGTCCATCTAACCTAATTTACCTACATCCAAAAGTTCTCATGAGGGAAATAGCATACTTGGAAGATGACGCTGTTAAGTCAGCTGTATAGTGAACGCTAACATTTACCATACATTTTCCTGGGTTTATTTTTGTTGGAATTTACGTTTATTTCTCATACATTTTTTTGTACATAGTAAATTGCCACAAGAATCTTTTTTTATTGGTAAACCATTTGACATATTTAAAGCACGCCTCAACGTGTTTAAATCGAACTTTAAAAAACGCGCGTTTTATAAAGTTACCATGGCAACATCAACAACTCGAGAAACGAAGTCTAAATGACAATTTTTTTATTATTGATCTGACAGGAGTACTTTGTAACGTCAAAACCTTTATTCGAACAATTTCAATTTTATAAATGAAAATGGAAAGTACAGTTGGTATTGTTTGAGATATTAATATTTCGGTTTTTCAAATCGGAGGAAATGGTATTTAAATTAATACTATTAACATTCTCAGAACTCAATAAGGTTGAACTTCCATCAATGGCACTCCCAATAATGTTGGAAACTTAATGCAAATTAGTTTATGTTTTTCTCATTTCCATGACAACGCAAGGTATACTGATGTAGCATCACGCATTCAACCATTTTACATTATTAGTTCTCATTTCCATTTCTTGTTGTTGTAGTAGTAATAGATACCAGTATTTATAATTTCAAAGTGCACCAATAAAAAAATAGCGTAAAGTATTCGTGGATAACTGGTCTCTAAAACACTTACTCTATTTTCGTGCGTGTTTTAAAGACCTTAATATCCACTTATACTTCAATATACTATTTCCGTTTCAGTCAACCCTGTACCCATTTAAATAATTTGAAGGGTTATTGAAGGGTTATGCACCCTGTATGATGGATTGATTAAATTAAAATTGAAAGTCGACCTGCTTCGGACTTTTCCATATTACTGTTTATTTAGCCAATAATGAATATGTGCGTTACTTTGTGGACGTACAGCATAAGGATGACGAAGCACCGTAATGTTATCGAAATGCGTGTAAGATAGTGAAAATTATTCAGTCCATTCTTTCGTTAAACACAATTATTATTATAACATTCAAGTATTCAATTGTTTGCACTAATTTTAATTTTCAAAAAATGAGAAGTATCTATAAAATTATTTATCTACGACTATTTAATAATAGACGAATTATGCTTGTGATAGTAACTACATAAAGTAACTCATATTACACACCTGAGGAATATGAATTTCATATTCCACACCCGTGGAATACAATTTTTTATACGTATTCCATAACATAACCGCGTTACAAAATAGAATCGATCTTGCTTGGATTGTTGTTACTAGGGCAACTAAAATAAATTGATTTTGATAAATAGTATATTAGCAGTAATTTTGCAGTTTTCAGTTGAGATTAAATTGTGTTTAACGCATGTTTCTCATGCATTCCGACAGTGAAAACGAAATTCCATGGGCCCCTCCAGAAATTCGTGCAGCCGCATAAGTAGCATCACTTGAATTACTTCCAGAGAAATCAAGGAAAAAAATTGTATTCAACAGCTTTGTAGACTGGCGACTAAAAAATGGCACCAACTCATTTTCCGAAGACACTTTGTTAGTATATTTCAAGGAATTGACGAAGAAATATAAATCGTCCACATTGTGGAGCCATTACTTCACGCTCAAAAGCACACTTAATCTTAAACATAATGTGAATATAGGATCTTAACCAAAAGTTCGTGCTTTATTAAAAAGACAGTCAGAGGGCTACCAACCGAAGAAATCACAGGCATTCTCTGGAGATGACATACACATATTTATAACTGAAGCTCCAGATATTAAATACTTAGCCACAAAGGTAAAAAAATAAGTTAATATACGTCTGCATGTAACTGAATAGTCTAAGTATGTTTCATTTTTTATTTTTTATAGGTTGCAATAATAATGGGAGTGATGGGAGCTTGCCGATCAAACGAGTTATCTAAAATGAAAAGGGAGGATCTACAATTTTTTGATGGTTGCCTAAATATATTTGTTATATTTACGAAGACGAAAGTTCCCAGATATTTTGCTATTACCGGAGATTTTTATAATATCATCAAAAAATATGCAGATCTCAGACCATCGGACGTATCAAGTTCCTTCTTCCTAAATTTTCAAAATGGAAAATGCACAAAACAAATTATGGGTATAAATAAATTTGGAAGAATGGGTAAAGAAATAGCAGAATTTTTGAAACTACCATTCAAAGTTACACAGGCCATTGCCTTCGGCGATCTTCTGCCACTTTGTATGCCGATGAAGGGGCGAATGTTACGTAATGATAAGGTAATGCCAATATGCAACGCCTCCAACAATGCTGGGCGACAATTTGTAACGGCTACTCAGTTTAGAGAGCACCTCAGGTGTAGATTCTGAGACCAAACTAGTAAAAATTCAGAGAGTAGTCTCACCGGTTCTCGGGTAATCCTACTTGAAATTTATTTTGATTAAGGTACTGAAGTAAGTTAATTATTTTATTAATCAAGTTACTGAAATTAATAAAAGGAAAAATTATGAAAGTTAAGAAAGGTAAGTGGGCGCCACCCTGAATAATACTAGCTTATTTGTTACTCATATCAGCATTATAGCGACAAATCCTGGAATATTGGAAGGGAAAATAAACTTTATGAACAACGGTATTAAATTTACAAGTTGTATATTGACTCTTAGAGAAAGAATTAAACAAACAAATTAAATGACTGGTTTATTGAGTTGTTCTTTGTTGAAGAAGCGATCGTTGAAATATATAGATGTTACTTCCCATGGTTCCAGATAAAGTCCTGGTAATATTCCAGATATCGGTAGTGATATCCTGGATACGGTCCCGGTTTCAGATGGAGTCAGTCCTGGTTACAGTTGCAGGTGAAGTGTCCCAAGTAGAATGTCCCAAGTAAAATTTCGGGTCCAGGTAAAATGCATTCACATGAATGCACTTTTTCAAGATAATATATGTTTGCTTCAATAGCACATGTTCATAGGAACCAATAATGAAACCTCTTCACCATTGTTTAAATACAGGAAATCATATGAAAGATAACAGACTTACGTCTCATGTTCATGTCAAGCTCAGACGCCTTGACCAGGAAAGGAATTTACATTTCAATAGTGAATTCTTAACTTTCAGCCTTGAAACATTTCTCGGTGTTGGGTATGAGAAAGGACTGGCTATTCGCGGCCCATACGATAATTTATTATTAATTAACTGGAGGAAAGTAAAGTGGACGAAATTAACGTTACACACCCTTACAACCCGATAAATTTTTTTTTTTTATAATTGAAATCATTAAGTCTTTACGAGACTGAAGGAAAGAAGATATTGAACGATAGGAAGACTAAGAAGGAAGGAACGAGTCACTGCGATACTGAGGAAAAGAATAAATTTGGAGATTCTTCCGAATAAGTAATTTAGAGGAAAGTAAAGTTACAAAAAAAATGAAAGAAAGGGAGCTGTCCAAAGTCTTCACCGGAAAGCCAAATGCATTTTTTTTCCTAGGCTCTTACCAGGAAGATTGCCAGTTAGCGTCCACAGTGGCCATTGGTCATCGCGCAAGCAGAACATTAGGGAAAAAAACATCACACAAACACAGCAGGAACTTTTGAACGGTGAATTCTGAGAAAAGCGGAACCAGTACCAGGTATCTACATACCAATAATTCACGAAATTCAATAGAATGATAAATCACTGCATCATTATATATATATATTATATATATTATATTATATCATATCTACTATCATAATATGAATATTAAAACAAAACAAAAATTAAATTTTTGGAACAAATCCAAGGAAGTTTATTTCACTCCCTAACAGAATGTAGATCCTGTCAAGCTAAAATTTCAAATATATTATACCCTATATAACACAATATGAAATACAAAAAAAATACCCAAAAAAAACTTCTCATATTTTTGGTCGGATATGTGCACTACCACAGCATCACCGATCAAGAAATCAGCTTCTGCCTAATGAGAAGGACCTCGCGAGAGATGTTAAATCGCGTCGTGGTCTTCAGTCTCAGCTCCAGCTGAAATTCAAACCCAAAACACCATGACGATACAACATAACGTTCCTTTAATAGAGAAGCTTTTAAGATCGATAAACTAAATAATGAATAATAACAACAAAAAAGAGAGGAAAAAAAAATTTGGAACAAGCTGATACAGCAAGTCCAAGGAGGCTCGATCTAACCCCCTAACAGAATGTAGCTTCTGTCAAGCTGAAATTTGGGGAAAAGAGAAATTGACAACGGCATCCCACAACAGTACTGTTGGAAGATCCCCAGAGCGATATGTGAGCCATGTTGGCACAAACGCAGTAGCTAACCCCCCAAGTAGATCGAACAAATGACAGCAGACCTTAGCCACCTCTGCCTCCCAGGCTGATTAACCCCCCGACGCTGAACCCTTAAACACATTCCAGACCGCTCTGAGCTCCCTCAACACCCACTGCTGAGAAATCCAACAGAAAATATAATCAAAAAGGGAAAAGGGATGCAATAAAATATAGACAGATTGAATCAATGTCTATATGTGAAATATCTAGATCAATCTTTCGGAATGATCATAGATAGAGGTATGTAATGAGCAACATAGAAAAAATTTAAGAAGACAAGATTTTAAATAGACAAGATATTAGGTAAGATATTGACTGAAGATAGGCAAAAAAAATTTTGTAATGTAAGTTGACATCTCTAACATATTAACAAATAGATAAAAAAATTTAAAACACTTGAGATACTAAAAATTTTCAACATGAAGGTAATGAAAATTTTTAAGATAATTAAGATAAAGGAAATTTTAAAACAGTTGAGATATTAAAATTTCAAGATAGTTAAGATAATAGAAATTCTAGATAACTGAGATAATAAAACTTTAGAGCTAAGATAATAACTTCGATATCCCCTGATATATCAGCAAATACGAAAGCTAATTGCAAAGTCATATTGTCAATGGTCTTTTAAAAAAAATTTTTTTTATATACCCTTTCGGTATATAAATACAGACAAGACACTTTTTTGTCTGCAACGATAAGATAAAGATAAGTACTATAAAATCTATAGTACAGTAGACAAGTTTACTACCCTTGTCCACTTAGATAGGATAAGATACAATAATTAACGTTAACTACGATAATGAAGACAAGATAAGATAATGAAGATATAATATCACCCTTAAACATTTAAGGGGTATCCGATATTTTCTTCAAATCAAGAAGATCCAATATTTAATAACCTCTATGCTTGTGCACTAACAGGTTTATTAAACTTAATTTAATTTGACTGTGCAAAAAAAAATTTCAAAAATTGTAATATTTATTGAATATCTAAAAATTTCTTAAAAATTCTCAACGGATTTTCTATTATAATTCTCAGATTAGAATTCCCTCCGGCTAGGAAAATATTTATTACTTCTACTCATTTATCCCAGAACACGAATGCTTATTTGATAATCAGTAGTAGGGAAAGAAAGTCATTATCATCACTAGTCAGAGGAAAGGAAAATCTCTATGATAAAAAGATAAAAAAAATATTCGAGACACCAACATACAACACAAATAGAATGAGCAATTAGGAAAGGTATATTTATCTGATTACGTTAGGGTTGCTTCGGAATCATCGATATCAGAACACTCATCATCAGAAAAGATACCAGCTTTAAGGTCTTTCATGTGCCATCGACCAATATTTTTTCCCGTTTCATCTTTTAATTCATACACTAAGGGAGAGATAACACGATATACGGTACATTGTGTATATTTCGGTAAAAATTTTGCGGAAATATATCTGGAAATATATATGGAAATATATATTGTCCGATTTTGGGTAGTTCTTCTTCCAAACCCGATCACCTACGTAGACCTATGATCTCGTTTGCGCAAATTATAACGATGACTACTTTGTCGATATGCTGGTTGCAAGTTCTTTCTCACCACTTCGAAAAATTTAGGCATTTCTTGTGTATCCCGAATTCGATGAACTTTGTCGGAAATGGTAACCTGATTATTTGCATTTTCTGCAATTATACCATAAAAATTTCCCGAGACAGGTACATTTCGAGCAAAGGTAAGGAAGGAAGGGGTGAAATCGGTAACTTCATGTTTCGACAGCCGAATTGCTTGAGCAATTTTATATATTTCTTCATCCCACGTTCTATGATCTTCGTAGCTATAAGATTGTATAGCTGTGACAATGGATTTGTTTACTCGTTCAGTATGATTAATTTGCGGATGAAAGTTAGCATTATACCAAATCTTTTGTACTGAATATTTGTCCATGAGATTTTTGAAAGGATGACTCTTGAACTGTTTACCATTATCACACGAAACGATTTGAGGTATTCCAAAAATGAGAAAAACATGATTTTCTAAGAAATCCACTATAGAACGAGCGGTAGCCTGACGTAAGGGATGAACCAATACGAATTTAGTGAACCAGTCAACTACAACAAGTGCGAACTGATTACCTTTGCGAGATCGGGGATATGGCCCTAAAAGATCACACGATACTAATTGGAAAGGGAAGTTAATATTACGATATTGTCCCATTAATCCTGCTTGGGGTAAGTTAGATGGTTTACAAGATGCTCATATTTTACAACGAGTGACATATTTATGAAATGATTTTCTAAGATTAGGCCAATAATAAATTTCAGAAATTCTCTCTAATGTTTTAAAAACACCGGAGTGAGAAGAAGTTGGACTATCATGAAAATGATGTAAAATTTCATTTCGATTTTTAGTAGGAACGACAATTTTCCAATCGGAAACATTGCTAATTGGTCCAAATTTATTGAAGACATGTTTATATAATATGTTATTCTCAACTCGAAAACTTGGGTATTTTTCCGGAAAATCCTGAACATGAGAAATCATCTCATTATACCATTTATCGGGATGTAAGGTAGATAAGTCTAAAATACTAACTTCAGGTATACGAGATAAGGCATCCGCAACTACAGTTCCGGTAGATCTACGGTAGAAAAGTTTTATTGCGACAATTGCAATATCCATCTAGCTAAGCGAGGAGAAGGTTTTTCCATGTTATTTAACCAAACCAGAGAAGAATGATCGGTAATTACGGTAAAATGACGACCGATAAGATAATACCTAAAATGATCAATCCCTAGCAAAACTGCTAACAGTTCCTTTTCGGTAGTACTGAACTTCCTTTGACCCTTCGTGAGTTTCTTACTCATATAAGCTATGGGATGTTCGAGTCCATCTTCCAATTGAAAAAGAACACTTCCTACCCCAACATCACTCGCATCTGTCATAAGGAAGAAAGGTTTGGTGAAATCGGGACTACTTAAGATAGGAGCGGTAGTTAAGACAGTTTTCACCTTTTCGAAAGCTTGATCTGCTTGGGGTGTCCAAGTAATGGGTTGGTGCTTCTTTCGCTCACTTAGATCATAAATTGGAGCAGATAAGGAAGAAAAATATTTTAGAAACCGTCGATAATACGAAACCATTCCCTTTTTGACACATACTAATCAATTTATCCAATGAGTTATCCAATTCCATAGGTTTTAGACATCCAATCTCAACTTTCTTTTTTTTATCCTACCTATAAACCGCAGGCAATACGCAAAAGATCTCTTTAAGTTATTAAGACAATTAAAATTCTTAAGACAAAAAGTATCCAGCTTGGTTGTACAATTAAAAACATTAACCTTGGTCTCAGGAAGTGTTGAAGGTTTTTCAAACACACGAGACACTGGCCAATAAGTGTTATCTAGGTGCAGCCATTTAGGACCATTCCACCACATTGAATTGACTACAAGATTTGAAGCAAATAGTCCCCCAGATATTTTATCTGCAGGGTTGGGTTCTGATCTCACATGCATCCAATAATTTGTATTAGTCAATTGTTGTATTTCGGCTACCCTATTTCCTACAAAAATTTGTAAATTACTGGAATTCATCTCTAACCAACACAGTTGAATCGCAAAAATAAAAAACTGTCTATTTTTATAGTCAACGCCTTCAAAACCCTATCCATCAGTTTTGCCAACAACAATGTGAAACAGTAACTTTGTTTCTTATATTAACGTTAGAGTGGTAGCAGGCATTTCGGGGGAATTATTGATTTTTACATGTGACCTGCGCTTCTGTGGTTCTGCGCTAAGACAGAGAGAAAGTTGTAAAAGCAGGCTGGGCTGTCTCTCTGAATCTGTCGCTAAGAAAGGGCGAAATAAAATTCCTTTGAAGCCGCAGAGATATTGAAGAATTATAATTTGTAAACAATAAATGGTTGTTAAATAAATAGTTTAAACGATAATTCTTATTTCTGGTAAGTTTTAATACATTAATTGGAGACATATAGATTAACTAAACTGTCGATGTGTTTGGATTTAAATGGAATGACAGATCATATTTTTACATGGCGGAAGCTTATAAAAAATGAATATCTGTTCGTCCTATTGAATTTCGCAAACGACACTACTATACACTAACCTGTTGTTTAATTCCTGAATTCTCATATTTCTATTACCTAACATATTTGGACAGAATTCAAAGACCACCAAATTTATAAAACAAAAACTTTCCAGGGGCATGTCTGTTCACTTTTTTCTTTAGTTAGAAATGTAAAACATTTAATTGTGAAAACCTTTTCTCTCTTTAAATATAATGTGAATGTAAAACAATTAATTGTAAACTTTTTTGCTGTTATTCCTTTAAGTGGGATTTGATGTAAATCACCTAACTGTAAAATTATTATTTTCTTGGGGGGTTTTTAAAAAATTGTGCTATGATGGAAACTGTTATTTTTTATATCTTTTAGCGGTTTTTTTTATGGTTTTCTGAAAAGTTTTTTTCATGGATTTTCTATGGTCCTAAGAAGTTTGTGAAGCTTGGTTAATAGCTTGCCGGAATAAATTTGACTTATCTGTGAGCAGAGGACTTGACACTTGCCTGGATGTTCATCTGACCTAGCACTCACTGCAGGTTATCCATCAACCATCGCGGGACCTCACCTACCAGCTGCAAGAACCGCTACAGATTAGTAAATTAAGAGGATAACTTTTAGATGCGGCATTCATCTTACTTTTATATATTTTTCCTAATATTGAAAATATCCAACACTAATAATAACTAACTAACCCTTACAAAAAACAGTCAAGATTGTATTTTTTTTTTGTTTTGTTGTATGACCATTGTAGTTTTTTATATTCACTGATTTTCACTAGACTTAGTAATCATTGAGACTGTCTTTTATTTTTAATTTCAACTACCTACCTGCAGTAAACAAGTAAACTTCAAAATAGCTACTACCCAGAGTCTTTGTAGGTCTTTTCAAAGTTTTTGAGAAAATTTTGTGGCGCCAATGGTATTTACTTACAAGATAATATTACAATAGCTCTAAATCATGTTATCCGATTAGAATATTCTCTGCAATTTACTCTAGGTTCATAAGAACCCACGTTCATAACTTCAACCCTGAGAGGTGAACATAAATATCTTTTTTTTTGGCTCATATTTTGGTGCTCAACATCTTTTTGAGGGTCTCATATCTATAAACATCATTTAGTGGTGCAAATGCCCCACAAAGTTCAATTCTCGGAATAGTTAAGACTTTAAGTGGAGCCACTTTAGCCTTAGAACATAGAAGATTCACAAATATTTTACCACTCTGGTCTTCACTTCTAAGATAAATATTTGCCCTATAGCTTGAGAGGATGCATCACAGAAACCTATCAAATCAAGCTTCCAAAATCAGTACATATTGCATGTCTAGGGATTTTAAGAGAATTTAAAGTAGATAAATCGTCTCTTAGTTTAAACCATTGACTTTATAATTCTAAGGGCAATGATTCATCCTATCCTATTTTTTCCAACCAGACCTTTTGTAGAAAAATTTTTGTTAATATGACATAAGGTCCAACCAATCCAAGAGGGTCAAAAATTTTTGAAATTTCTGAGGGTATTACTCTTTTCGTTACTCTCTTGCGGTCAATGGAAAGTTTAGTAGAAAACTAAGATATCCTGTTTAAATTGCCAAAACAATCCAAGTGTCTTATTTTCAGTTTTCTCTCCAAAACAAACTTTATCCCTAACCTCTATTCCATCCAATACATTAGGTACATTTGAATCATTTGATACCCACTTACGAAGTTCCAACCCTCCAGCTTTCAAAATTAGAGAAATTTGGCAACAGCGCTCTATAGCCTCCTCAGCTGACTGAGCCCCAGTCAGCAGGTCATCTATGTAAAAATCTCTCAGAATAGCCTGTGAAGCCTTAGAATATGTGGCACAAGCCTCAATACCCAACTGTTGCAAACACCTTACCGCTAAGTATGGAGCAGATCGTGTTCCATTTGTAACCGTGTTAAGGGTATAATCTACTAATGGGTCTGTTGGTGAAGATCTCCAAATTATCTTATGCAATGACCTCTGAGATGGATCCACCCATATCATTCTGTACATCTTAGCTACATCACCACATACAGCCACTACGTGTTCTCAAAATCTAAGAAGACCCAAAAATAAATCATCCTGTAATCTCGAGCCAATATACTGGATGTCATTGAATGATATTCCATCAAAAACAACTCTGAGTTTGGTAGTTTCTGAATTTCCATTCAAAACACCATGATGTGGAAAACAGTAATTTATCTCTTCATATTCCTGCATAAATTGAACGTACCGGTATCTCAACTGAGGATTTTTCTCCAACTTTTTCTCTAATGCAAAAAGTCTCCGTAATGCTTCGCCTCTGGAACAAAGGTTCCTTTAGTGGAACTGTAACAACAAATTTCCCATCATTAGCTCTGCTGGTCGTTTCTTTAAAAATATTTTCACACTCCAAATCCTCCTTAGAAACAATCTGTCTCTCATCAGAAATCTCTTCTAATTTCCAAAATCTCTTTACTTGTTCCATAAGATTTATATTACATTGTACCCTATTTTTAACTTTTTCCTTAGACCATATTGAGCCAGCTACAATCCAACCCAATCTAGTTTTTTGCAAAGTAGGTAAATAGTTACCTAATTTCATTTGGCCCACACAAAGTAATTCATAAAAAATCTTTTTACTAAAATTGACTAACAGTGACTTAATTTCCACAAAATATCTATTCATGATGTTTGCAGATTGTTGATTTATTCCAACTATTTCTGTATTGACTTTTTTCAGCTTTAAACCTAAAAATTCTACTAATTCAGTGGTAATAAGGTTGGGTTGACTGCCATTATCCAATAAAACTCTACAAACATGTAACGAACCATCTTCAGCTACTACCTGAAGTAATGCAGTAGTCAACAGTATATCTCCTATCACTTCATCACCATTATCTAAAAATAAGGATGTTACCTGAACCTGTGAACTGGAAGCCTGAGAAACTTGTGCATTATTATCAGAATTATTTTGAATGCAATTTGCCTCGGTTATTTCATTATTTCTTAATGCGGTTCCATTTGCACTCAAATCTTTCTTCTCATTTTGTTCATGATGAAGAAGGGTATGATGTTTTGATCCACATTTCAAACAGTTGCTGTGACTGCATTGTCTGCTAGTATGATTTCTACCAAAACAGTTTAAACATAAACCTAATTGCTTCACCACATCATACCTAGAGTAAGTATTCAGTTTCAAAAATTTAGTGCACTTTTGTAATACGTGTTTACTTTTACAATAAAGACAACTATTATAATTTTCAATTGAAACGACTGATCTTTGATTTTTATTTTTATTTCCAAATTTATTAACTTTTTCATTTTCTTTTCTGTTGCGTTCTATAGTTTTCAAAGAAGATACAACGATGGAACGGTGGAAATGATATTAAAGCATTTGAATGGTGATTAACTAGCATAGGAGGATCGTCATATCTATCGCACAATAATTGCCAAACTATTTTATAATTTTCACCAGTTGTCTTACGTTTTTGAACTACCTTCTGGGCTTCCCCCTGTGAAGCTTTCTCAAAATAATGAAATTTTTCTACATTGCTTATTTGATCATTACTGTTAATAAGAGAATCAAAACTTTCTTTAAATTCAAGCCAATTTTCTACCTCTCCATCGAAGGTAGGAATTGGTATTGAAGGTAGCTTAACAGATCTCCCCATGGGAAGCTCACGCACATTACAAGCCTTATCGCCTTGTGCACTGGCATGATCATCTTTATCATTTGATTCTACTCTACTTTCAAACAAAATCTCTTTAGCTTTAGCTAAAAAATTGAAAAATGAGTCTCCAAAGGTTCCTCTTTCATCTAAAATACCTTGCACAACTTCATCTGCTATTATCTCTAAAATTTGAAAATGTATATCATCAAATTCATCTAATAATTTTTCAGCTTTCATTAACCTTTCTTTTAACTCGATGGTTTTCGATTTATCAAAATTATCTAAGTATCTCCCAAAATGAGGTTAATTTACTTTTAATTGAACCTTTCTTTCTATTTAAATTTTTTAATTTAGCATCCATGTTAATTTTTTAGATTATCACCCAGTACTCACACAAATTAAGTTGATAAATATATAAAACCACGCAATAAATGACGAACAGTAAACAAAGACACCTCACCAAGCTTAGGTCTTCTTCAGTTTGATAAATCAGCCTGTTGAATTAGGATTCGGGACAAAATCAGCAAACAATGATCCAAATTTCAATCTTTTCTTTACACTGTATGCAATCAACCACAATTAACTTCCAAATAAATTCCAGTTTTGCAAATCTACGCAGAACATGTAATACATAAGATTCTTTCAATATCTGTTACCAGTTTGATATTCCAATCCATCAAATGTAACACAGGTCAAATTGAAAGTCTAATGTTCTAATATTTCAAATTTCCAAAATTCCAAATTGAAGATTACTGTCCCGCTCAGAAGGACCACTATGTTGGGATAATTCTAAATTCCCAGATATTTTCATTCCAGAACTAAAGCGGTTGTTTCTATATATTTTATTTCGTTATAACGTTTACAAAAACAAACGTATCTTACATTATTATAAAAACATTATGTCATGTCGACATTTAAGCAAAAAAAGACAACCTTGATCTCCCTCTGTCTAGTCAACAAGTTCATAACCAAAACACTCGATATGTGCACTTCGAACAAAGAACCCAAAATATTCATTAATTATTAACACCTTATGTAGGTACTTACGTTAATCTTAATTTATTCATTGTGAAAATTTCTAATTTTAAATAATTTTTTGACAAATCTGCAAAATATTACCTATATTTTCTAATAAAATGAATAGTCGTAGATAAAGCATAGTATTTGACTCGAGCATAATGGCTATATTACACTCGCCTGCGGCTCGTGTATTACAGCCTACATTATACACTCGTTAAATAATATACTATTGTCCACGACTATTTGATGTTTACATTTTACGTGTGCTTCTTCAAGTATAATGTCGATAATGAAAAGGTCACATGACACGGATAAATAGGACCTATATTGGAGGTTAATTATATACAAATGTTACAATACATTTGAAAATTTCCACCTTGACCCGGATTCGAACTTTAAGCGTACAATTTTTCATTTCACGAACTCCGACATCTAAACAATTCTGCTACGGAGACATTTATAATAATTTATCAAGCTGTTGTAGCGTATAGATGTCAATGTCAAAACTAAGAAACTGACGTTTTAAATAATTTTTTCTACGCCCATGTCCGTAAACGTCAAAAATCGCACTGTCAACATTCCTTGTAAGTGACATTTAACGATAACATGCACGTAATGAGATCTCATAACAAACGTGCGTTTAGATAAGAAAACATAAATTTCTTTGTTTAATCAAATTGCAATCAAATTTTTATCTACGTACTACTTTGGTCTACAAAATTTAGTCAATTGGAAAACATAAAAGCTTTTAGCATTAATGAAATACATTTTAGATTAAAAGAGTTTTGCCCCTAAATGTCGGCAACACATTATACAATTTCTTAAAAAATAAGTCGCATATTCTTAGCATGATATGGAAATAAACGTCATGTCAATTATGCTGTCAATTTTTGTAACAAAATATAGTATCTTCTACAGTGGCGGAAGGCTATGTAAATCACTCTCATAAAAATATAAATGACAACGCTTTACGAATATCGGAAGCGATTACCAATTATCAATCTTCATCTTCTGATGTACCGTGCAGTACTACAGTTATAGATAACCGTTCATCACCGTTAAGTAATAAGGCACCAACGACTTACAATAATTGTTATAAACAACTATTATAATAAAGTTTAAATAATTGCGATTTCCTTTATTTCATAGATGAAAATTGATGGGCGTAGAAAAAGTATAGTACGTTACACGAGTTGTAATCCCATTACGCACTCGTGAAATTTACTTTTTCACTACGTGCGTAATGGGTTATTTACAATTCTTGTTACGTAATATACTATTTCGTTGACCGTTTATTAATTTCGATTTAATGAATCCATTTAAAAAAGGATGCCATTAACGCCATTAAATGGACGTCATTAACGCACTCTTTTTCATTAACGCACTCTTTTTGTGATTTTGACGTTTTGATGACATTTTGATATAGACAATATACCAATATCATTATGACATTCTACGTCATTGGTATGGAGTTGACATTATTATCTCCTGATAGTCTTTGTTGAAAAGTGAATTTTGTTACAAAAAAAGAGTTTACGGGCAACGAAAAAATATTGTAATCAACTCATTTGTTAATTGGCGATTAATGAAATCAACTATTAGAGGAACTCACTCGCTATCGCTCGTTCGTGCTTTAAACAATTTCGTTTATTAATCGCCTTCATTAACAAACTAGTTCATTGAATAACTATTATAGCTGATTTCAAGAGTTTTTATTATTATACTGAATTTAAATTGAACTTGCTAGAAAATATAATATAGAAAGCGAATCAGACACTGAGATGAATGTTACCCCGCCAAAAATTGGAGAAGCAGAATAAATAGTATCCTCAAAATTATTGCCAGAAAAGTCGAAAAAGTTATATATGAAGGCCTATAATCCCTTCCTAAATTGGAGTGAAGAGAAAAAAAATTCATTTATAAACAGCTAATTAATAGTGGTGGACAAAATATAGTATTTTATTCTCAAATACTGGCTAATATTCACTTAGGTGTGCACCTTCGTGAATAATAGCCATCATTATATGCTTGTTAAATAATATACTATTCTAGACCATATAAAAACAAGTACCTTCATATATACAGTTCATGTAACACAAGACATCCCCAATGCTCTTCTTTCTACGATCAAGCTTCTATGAGACTGAATTTTGAAAAATTGAATAGTAATCCTCCTCACCTTCCTTTGGTATGGACTAGCCTGGATTGATTTGGAATCCATCGAACCGATCTTCATAATACAATATTGCGACATTTTTGTCTCTCAGCCATATGCATCCTTCACCTACTCCTCTCTGCAAACATTTTCCATCAATTGAATTTACTGTTAGGGCCCTCACTTTGTGGAATCTACTCATAATACTTTTTCAAATGAAACTAACTGTTTATAATTAATTCCACTATTTAATGAAAAACCAATGAAAACTTTAAAATAGTTATAATTATTTCGCTATTTGCATATCATCGTCAGAATGACAGAAGTTACATTTTATGTGATGCCCACTTGATGTTTAATATTTTGGCTAGACCAAATAGTGAGTGACCTTTCTTGTGATTGACTTAATATATATGAATAGAAAAAAGAAGATATGATATTACAAATATTAAAGCTTAGGTATTATTAGCCCTATGAAGATATCAAGCAAACCTTCTTCCCATTTAAGATCAGTATAACTGTGCAATGATGTAGGAGGACTTCTAGTTCTGTGTTCTGTCTAAGATTTAAAATTAATAAATTACATAAATTAGCAGCATATAATTCAATGATACATACAGAATTTTCAGTTTCTACGAACAAATATAATTTTGATAGAGAAAGAATAAATGTAATTGAACAAATAGCCACATCCAACGGTTATCCATTACATGTAATAAATAAATCAACTAATAAAAAAGAGAAAAAAGTGTAATTACAAGTAATATTTCCTAAAAGAAGTATAGAAATAAAAAATTACAAAACCACCACATTTACTGGTAATATTTCTAATAATACTTCAAAGATGATATCTTCAACAATACAACAATATCTTTTAAAACAGAAAACAATGTAAGTGAAAAATTGTTAAATGTAAAAACAAAAATACCCCTTTTAAAAAAGTCTGGTATATATAAACTTGAATGTAATGCTGTGTATATTGGTCAAACAATTCGAAAGTTTGATATTAGTCACAATGAACACGAGCATACAAATTAAAACAGCCAGATAAATCACATTACGCAAAACATCTACTTGATACCAAGCTTTCATTAACACCTAACACAGAACTAGAAGCACTGCATATTTGTGATAAGAAACAAGAACTAGATTTCCTTGAAAAATTAGAAATTATAAGACACTTAAGAGACCCACAATATGAAGTTGTCAATGCACAGATAAATCTAGGGAGCTCTCCACTATTAAATTGTCTTCTTAAATAACAATTGTAAAGATCAGCAGATATAGTTTTCCTTGGTTTCCTATATCATTGCACAGTTATACTGATCTTAAATGGGAAAAAGATATCCAGGATGTCCCCATAGGGCTAATAATACCTAAACTTTAATATTTGTAAAATCATATCTTCTTCTTTTGCTATTCATATATATTAAGTCAATCACAAGATAGGTCACTCACTATTTGGTCTAGCCAAAATATTAAACATCAAGTAGGCATCACATGAAATGTAACTTCTGTAATTCTGTCGATGATAAGCAAATATCGAAATACATATAAATAATATTTAAAAGTTTTCATTGGTTTTTCATTAAATAGTGGAATTCATTATAAAAAATTAGTTTAATTTAAAAAAAGTAATTTTCCATCAATACAATAAGCCTTATTATTAAAGTTATTATCTTACTGTATCTTTCATCATTAAACATTAACTCCTTCTTCTTCCTATGTAGGCTGCTGATTAAATAATTTAATTCTTGTGATGGTGAGTTTTTATAAAATAAATATATAAGTAATAACTTTTAAAATAATAGGGACAGTTGATTACCTCCCGTATAATATCAAAAAGGCAGACTGGTTGATATAACAATCCACCCTTTTTTCACTTCCTTTTGTTGATCTATCCAATGCAAAATCATCACTCCATCCCTTTGGCTGGAACGTTTTCTATAATTTGTTAAGGTCTGTTCCCCAAATTGAATTTTCAGCAAAAATTACCAATGCTTTTTTAAAATAATGTTTGTTTCTTAACAATTACGAAAAGTGGAAAGTACTACCCGTTCTTCAAATGATATTCCATAGAAGTTTATTTTATAATTTTTAAGACTTCAGGAGTGGCCAGTGAATGTTGAAATGACTTCACTAAAACAATTAAAATATCATATTCTCACCAATTTTATTTTATCGGGATGAGAAAAATGGAAACTACCTTCAAGACACATATCAGACATTTATTGAGATTCCTCTGGAAATAAAAAACTCAGAACTAAATTTTAGCAATATAAATTATCCACTTTCTCCTATTTGGTATTCCTTGGATATAAAATCTGAAAAATCCACTTTCTTATACCTTACAACAGATATTTCTCCTCAAAGGAATTCCATCACGTTCTCAGCTGGTCCAAACAGCATAGAGATGGAAACACTCCGTCATCAATTGCTTCAAAAATGATGAAATTCTAAAGTCATCTGGTATTAACCTCTCTTCTATTTTCGTTGTAAGCAATTGATTATAATTATTCCAGTTCACCATCTAAGTAGAACAAAAACCGCCCAAAATATTTTCACCCAATCTCTTTCAGTAGTTGTATGTTAGTTTCTTCTGCGGCTTTTCATGAACTTTCAAATGTCTTTTCAGTATATATAATATAATTTTCTGAGTGAAAAAACGTTTTATGGAATTAAAATTTCCCCATATATATTTCCAATTTCCTGAACTTTTGGAGTACCTAAGCATAAACAATAATGACTTAGATTTTGAGTCCTTGGAAAATGGCATCTCACTCTCACAAGGCTATGTTCTCAGTACTATTATATTTTAATGTATTTGTTTTCATTTTAAAATAATTTTGATCTCTGACAGAATGTATGCTGAATATATCACTCATACATGTTGTATCAATGCAACGAATGCTAAATTATTAAATAGAAATTCTCTGGATATTCCACGTTGCCATGACAACCCAGCGATAATTCCACGTTGCCATGACAACCGTTGTCAAACAACGTTAAAATAATAAACGAGAAACGTCAAAGAAAAGTTTTTTAGAGGTTATGAATCGAACGGGAAATTGACAAAAATGTCATTAAAAGTGTACCCAAAAACACGGAAAAGAGTAAGAATAGTGTATGGAGACAATTTATGTTATTTTGCGACGAAAAAAAGTACAAATTCAGTATAGTGGAGATATACAGTAATTTGTATTTTTATTCGAGAAATATTCTCCCTAAATACCGCTTGTGCTTAAAATTTAACCAGATAATTTCCATTCAAGCTTGTTGTCTAATTCCACTCGTTCTTCGAACTCGTGAAATTATTAATCGGTAATTTTTAAGCACTCGTGGTATTACCCCAGATAATTTATATCTACTCATCCTTGGAGCTTCTGAAAGACCATTCCCAAAATGTTTTAGCAAACCACAAACGTATTGACTTTATCGTCCGGTAATTTTACGTTTGCTTCCATCATACGGTCGTGAAAAAAAAAGATTGGTCAATACTAATCTCAATAAACAACGAAGACATTTCCATTGAAGACTCTTGATACAGATCAGGCTGTGATTATTCCGATGATGTTTGGAGGTTTCATTCACATTTTTGAAAGACCCACATGCAAAAGCTGGTTGAATTCTATAATAAATCAGGTATTAATTCCTTCTACAGAAGTTTTTTGACTCACTTCTGTTGAAATCCTTCCAAGCACAACAATTTCTTTTTCTTCGAAAACTCCAAGACAAATCCAAATGATCAAATATGCTCCCAAATAACTACATTACCAGCAAACAAAATTTAACCATTATATTCTGAGGGTGCTAGTAACAGTATATCAAAGTAATGCAATTGTGTAAAAACGATAAAAATCGAAATTTCTGTTGCAAATATTGTACCATATGAATTCTTAATTTGTCTATATAGTGCGCCTTATTTTCTAATATGATCTCCGTCATTGGTTATGCAGGTACATATTTGTTCGTATCGCTGTGGGCCTACTGTGATTATCCAGCAAGCCCGTCAGCCTTTGCCACCGCTCCTTCATTTGCTATAACATCAAAACGGGCAGAATGAAACGACCCACATGCTTAAAAACTGCATTTAATGCGAACATTATTTATAACTCATCTAAATTACGAACACTGAAGAACAAGCTGCCGGTTTTTGTTTCTACCTCGATTATGTTCAGCAGTTGAAAAATGCTCTGGGCTAGAAGATACTGTGTTTTTTTATTCGATTCTTTTTCGAGATTTGTATCAGATATTGATTTTGCTGTGTGAGTATTAATATAGTCCATTTATATCAGACAATCTAAGGACATCTATCTAATGACCTGTTTCGTAACCAGGTTGAATAACAGATAATCGTTGGATAAATAATACCTAATTGAGTAAGCAGAACATCAGCAATTTACAAAAGATGTGATGGTTTATTTGCACTTGTTGACAGCCTACAGCTTTTTTTAAGCAAGTTAGTGCATTGCTAGTGTTATTTATTAGTGGGCATCTCCAATGTGATATAGAACAGTCAAGAAATAATTTGGTGAAATAACTTCACCCAGAAGTTATTGAAATTTTGATCATAAATTGTAGAATATTCCAACTGAAACGGCGAAACTGATATATCCAATTCATTTACGAAATGCTCTCGGTTGGGTCATTGTCTAATCAGTTTTTTTAAACTGAGCATAATCATTTTAATAAAATTCATATGGTCACGGTAGGTCACTCCTTAGTTTTAGTTTGACTGTCGTACCGTTCGGTAGTGTTTGTTTTGCATTTATTTTCGCAGTCCGACTATTACTCAATACGTGTGTTTGTTGTTTGTTTTGTTTCGATTTTCATTATATTTGTTATTGTTAACTCGCATAAGTTCGTTCTTGTTAAGTACTGGCAGTGACCTTGATATAAATATGGCCGGGTACAAATGTGACAATTGCTGTAAGGAGTTTTTAAAAAAAGATAAATATAACAAACTTCGATGCAGTGGCGAATGTCTTTTTCTGTATGAGCTGGGCTGAGTTCAAAAAGTACGCCCGAGAGATCATTCTCATTGCATGGTGTGACATTTGAGCGATTCGGTTGTCTGATTCGTTTGAATCATTTTCGAACTGTTAATGTGGCAGTTAAATAACCTAACCTAAAAAACGAAAAGTGAACAAAACACAATTTTTCCAAGTTAGACTTTTATAAAAAATAATAATTATGGATCGGAATCGTGAAGTGGTTGCGTCTTTGGTAAATTTGCAATCACACAAAACGTATCTATCTAAGTAAGTCAATATTAATATCCATTTTTAAATTAAACAGTCTGTTCTGTTTCCGTCCTGAAAAATTTACTTAGCGAGCGGCATGCGAGCGGTAATAAGTAACAATAAAGTATAAAAACATAACAACAAAACCAAGAACAAAACACTGCTTATGTCGGGTGAATGTTAACTTTGAAAATACTTGGTTGGAAAAAGCGACGCTCGAGCGATGAGAGAACTGTATAGGGTAACGTTCGTCTGATCATCCTAGAGTATTCGAACGGCTAGAGTTAATCGACTGTACTTTTCGAACTCTGCCCTGTACAGGAATTGACAAAGCTATTACAAAAATTTTACTTTCCCAGAAGTTCAAACACTTACACTTCCTTTGTATACTCTGCAATTCTCCTAATTTAATATACCTCAATGATGAAGTTTCTAATTTAACCAAGAATCAGATTCCCCATGAAATCTTTGAGTCGCTAGCAAATCATATAAATCAGTTAACTAACAGCGTACCAACTATTACTGAAGTAAAAAACATGTTATTAAAAACCGGAAGTAAGTGGAATCTTATGGAAAATAAGATGGACGATATCAATAAAATAGCCGACCTATTTACGGTCTTTAAGCTAAATTTGTTGCTTTTGGTACCACCCAAATTTATCAATAAAGAATTTATTTGTTGTTTGTTATATTTTGTTAATACGATGTTTAAATATGTTTTCAAGCAGAAAATTACAAGTAAACCTTTAGAAATTCCTAAGCAATAAATATTTATATTTGAAGAATTTTGGAAATAGCTCAGCCCTGTCATTTTATTGTTATATCCATAAATGGAGTAATTAAGAAATTTTTGTTTGTTACGAAGTGCATTTTCCGTGTATTTAAAGGAGTAGTGAAAAAATGTCTGCCCTTATGTATTACATTATAACTATTTTTGATGTGTACCTCGATAAGTCATTCATTATCTTCAGGGTAATAATAATGAGTAGTTGACATAGAGACATGTATCTAATAGGAAGTTTTCATACACAAAAAAACTCTCTTACCTGCTTTGGCTGGAAACTCTGTTGTCATTTATTTCAGTTCTGTTGCCTTTTGTTTAATTAAAGTGTAATTATTAAAAAGCTATATAGACAATGTACATTCTTGCCGATATTGCATAGTCATAGTCGATAATTGATAAATAAGACAAACCTTACGTTTATCGCCGAACATTATGGGAATCTACTACTGCTTCATGGTGTCTTCATTATAAGGTGAATAACGATGTAACGCCTCTCTGCAGTTTTTTTTAGTGGTGCCTAAGAATATAAATTAAAAAAATTCCCTTCGGAAATTGGATTGTTATGCTATGATAAAAATTATTAGTAAAACTGTTGTATTCAGAAATATTTATATATTATATTCCCAGTTTGCGGAAGCACGTCAAAACGACCTTATGAACTGGTCACTTAATACTAGGCATGCAGTCCGTATATAACAACCATATATCATGAAGAAGACCTCGTCATGTCACAGAATGATGTGACATTTCGACGCCATAAAATGTCGTTGAATACAATATAGCGTTAAATGGAGTAGACGTGTGTGATGCACTCCTTCAAAACCTGGTAAAAAGTGTTGCAATCTAACTGAAATTGGACTATTAAGTGTGGAACGACAATACATCTAGAATGCGGTAAATAATATATTATGAGGGATCTACTTGAAGTGATTGACGATAAACAACTAATATGATGTTAACAGCCACGAGAGTGAACGTGGTGAATTAGACTTGATATTTCGAAGTAACCAAGATGATTTTGATCATACAACCAATTCTGAATCAAAATATTTGAAGAAATAGTATACCATAAGGACTATGTAAAAAATTTAAATAAAGCTCTAGACAACGAGGTAAATTACTATACTATAGTCAAGTAATAAAGCAGGTGCCATCTATGAATGATTATTCTACTCCTAATTTTAACACTCAGGAACAAAAAAAATTATTTTTTCTACAAACGTCAAAAAATGAAGATTTGCGCACTGACAACAATATGCGAAATGACACTTTTTTTCGGATTCTTACGTTACAATGACAACGTGCGCGAAGTATTTCACACACTGCATGTAAATTAATAAGACTTTTGTATTTCAACCTTTAAAAATGAAGCAAAACTCCAAATTATTATTTATTTTTAAATGAATAACAATTGAATACTTTTAAAATAATGATAGAATTTTACAATTACTTTAGTTATTATTTACAGTATTAACATTAATCCATTGTAACAGTGAAAATTTTATTAGGAAAGACATTTTAAGCCAGCTCAACACTATTTTGTATAATAAATTAGGCATTTTACTTATTTATAATATTTTTAAAAGTTAGATTTTGACGTTTCTAGAAAAAATATTGTTTGCATCTCGTGCGCGAACTACTTTGGTGGTAAAATTATTACAGTTTCCTGTAAAATTGTCGTATTTAGTAAAGCGTGTTACCAACCGATATCAAAGAATATATATTATTCTACGCTTCACAACTAAGTTTTGAAAAATATTTTTCAAAAACAGTGACCGTTTAACGAAGGAGAAACAACTACTTCCCGGGCTACATGCCCCGACAGACATTGAATTACACTTCTAAGTCAAACTTCTAAACCAAACCCAAACCACAACCAAAACTCGGCTTCGCCTCGTTAAAAAATTCAATTCTTGATCACCAAAGTAGCATTTCGCGCACTAAATACAAAAATAACTATTTAGTGTCATTAAGAACATCAGGTCAAGAAAACATCAATAAAAAGGTAAACCAAAATAAAATAGTAAGCAACAGTTCTTGGCCACCTAACATTAAGCTAAAACTTTAAATAAATGTACCAAGTATCAACTGTTATTAGGAACACACAAAGCTACTACAAGCGAATATGGAATATACCCCATCCTACTCCAAAAGGGAGAGGAAATATTAATTCCACATCTAATAGGATATTCAAGGCTTCTATAGCTATTCAATATATACCTACGGAGTGGCAAAAGGGGAGACTCATTTATATACCCAAGGTAGGGAGATTAAATGACATGACGCCCAAATCATACCGTCCAATCAGTCAGTGCCCTTCCTGCTTAAAACGTTGGAGATACTAATGGACAGATACAATAAAGATGAGGTTTTATCAACAAACCCTCTCAACGAGCGACAAAACGCGTATCAGCCAGGCAAGTCAAAAGACTTAGCACTGGATGATCTCAACATGCTGCTAACAAAATCCCTAGAGGACAAAGAGATAGCCATGACAACTTTTGTAGACATTGAGGGTGCTTTCAATAATGCATCTACACTGTCAATTACCAAAGCTCTAGAAAAAAAGGGGGTGCCACTCTGTGTCGGTGCATAAACGCCAGTTTGGAAAAAAGGGTAATCATATTTCATTTAATCATTTGCGTCACAGCTAGAGCAGGCAGGGGTTGCCCGCAAGGAGGGGTGTTATCACCACTTCTGTGGGATATCCTAGTAGACGAACTACTGAAGAGGTTGACATCCAAAAGCATGTATTGCTTATGGTATGCCGATGATCTCGCGATTATTGTAGAAGGCAAATTCGCAGGTACAGTCTCGGAGCAGACACAAACTGCCCTAAACATAATCAACAAATGGTGCCAAGAGGAGGAACTAACTGTAAACTCCCTTAAAACCACGATAGTTGTAGTTGTAGATAGTTGTTTTCGCCAAGAAGAAAGTACTGAGAGGACTGAACTCACCAGTTCTTAATAGGGTGGAAATTCCAATTGCCCAAGAGGCAAAATACTTGGGAGTCATATTTGACCACAAGTTGACATGAAATCAACACCTACAGAAAATGATACAAAAAGGTACAATAACCCTCAATCTGTGCAGAAGAATGTGCGGAAAGAACTGGGGGCTACAACCAAAAATGATCATATGCCTATATACAAGAGTCATCAGACCCATGATGTTTGGGACTGCTTGGAGACGCTACAAGAGCTGGGCAGTCACGATAGACTGTCCCTAGCCTGGGTACCAGGCCACTCAGATCACAAGGGCAATGAAGAGGCAGACTCACTAGCCCGAGAAGGGGCACGTTGTGCTCCCATTGGCCCAAAACCTTTCTGTGGCATAGCGAAAGCGCTGCAAAAAACAAATAGCAGCACTTGGATAAAAAATCAGTCTCGAGAATGGTGGAACAAGGCGCCAAAAATAGGGCAGGCCAAAGAGTTCATCAAGGAACCCTCGCCAAAATTCACGGAGTGTCTACTGAGCCAGAATAGGAAAACAATCAGGATCCTGGTTGGGCTCCTTACAAGGCATTGTAGACTTAACAAACACATGA
Organism: Lochmaea crataegi; assembly: GCA_947563755.1. Classification (NCBI taxonomy): domain Eukaryota; kingdom Metazoa; phylum Arthropoda; class Insecta; order Coleoptera; family Chrysomelidae; genus Lochmaea; species Lochmaea crataegi. Next base: position 37,913,780 of record OX387429.1, read on the forward strand.
ACAACATCGGATTGGCAGAAACAACCATATGTAGGTTTTGCCAAAAAGATGCTACTGCGAAGGCCTGACTAGGCTGAGGTTTTCAACGATAGGGGAGGAAAAGCCACAACCCTCCCAATATATGGAGGACCTGAGGTTTGCCATCCGTCTACTAATAAGGACGGGTTTAGACAAGGAACTCTAGAATAACAGGAGGGGAAACACAATAGATCTGCAAAGGTCGTAGTGGAGAGGCTCTTAGAAGCACTTATGCCCCATATTTATCTTATCTCACTACAAGCGAAATTAATGAAAATAATCAAAGTGCGGTGTACAGTCCAAGTGATTCCAATAATGGAAATCTATTTCAGAGAATCAATAAATGAAATCAATTGATGACAAATTGCACAACAGAATTACAACATATATCACTCGACTTGTTTCACAAATAACATTTGTAGTGTACTTTTCTGGATATGACATCTACTGTTCTAAGGAATGTCAAGAAGCAGATAAAAGAAAGTGTGTAGATTGTGATAAGCTATTCAATAAAATAAAAGAACTTAAAGATCAAATAATCGAAAAGGATATGTTATATGAAAAATTAGAAGCGAACTTTAATGAGGAAAAGGAGGAACTTTATGCACAAATTGAAAAGTTTTCAAAAGAAATTAAAGAAAAAGATAGATACGCAGAACGCTTAAAAAGAAATACCCAGAGCTTTGAAGACGAAGTGCCTGAGCAAGAGGAAAGTTTTACAACGTTACTAAAAGGTAAAAGTGAAACAATCAAAGATTTAAATAATAAAATTACCCATATACAATGTGTAAAGGATAAGCTTCATAAAGAGATACAAGAAAAAGAGGAACAACTGGAAGAAGTGAATAACAAATTAGCGGAATATATCAACATCAACCAACAAATGATGGTAGCAATTGAGACTCTAGAAGCAGAGAATAAAAGCAATGAACAGAAAATGGAAAGACTTAAATTAGAAATTGACGCAATCAATAAAATAAAAATTAGTCAATGTGAAGAAAATAAGGAAGTGTCCGGCAAAGTAAACATTTCAGAATGTGGTAATATTGGTAATCTAGGGGAACCTACAACAAACATTAAAAATTTTGTAAAACCTACAAGAAAAATATTGATTTTAGGTGATGAAACTGCTTTCTCTATAGGTAATATGCTTAGAAGTAAGTTAAATTGCAATGTTATATCGTTTATTAAACCGGGTGGAAAATTTGAAGCTGTTATAGAGAGTATGGATAAATTGGCAGAAACTTTTACAGATAATGATTATGTAATAGTATTCGGTGGTTCAAATGACTTTAAAAATTAAGCTTTTCCGAAAGTATCAATGATTCATAATAAATTAAAACTCTGCACACACACAAATATAATTTTTACCACAACATCTCCTTTGGTACATCCTAAAAAAACGGACACTTTGTTAATAAATTTGTTAATAAATTTAATAAAAAGTTTCATGAATATGTTTTAAAAATGAATCAATATGCCGAAGGAAAGATAATATTTCTAAATAAAACATGTGCTCAAGGAGAATATTACTCAAAGTTTAAAATTTCCAATATTTTACAGCAGGAAATTTTGAATAATCATAAATATAAAAATAATAATCTTGTTTTTGTTAAATGTAATTACACTAGTAATGATAAAGACCAAATTGTAAATGCCACAGATATAGATGTATCTACTTCTGTTGTCGAAGTAGAAACGGAAGAAAATATTTTTTTAGACAGAACACACATAGAGCCAAAAATCTCATAACAATAGAGACAAATAATATAGTATGTAATAATAACGATAACTTTATGATATATTTAAATGCTGAAAGCCTTGTAGCCCATATAGATGAAATTACTAATTAAATAATTATAACTAAACCTTATTTAATTTGTGTTTCTGAAACGTGTTTGACCAATAATATTTATGACTCGGAAATAGATATAGAAGGGTACAAAAATTTTAGAGTGGACACTAATAGCAGGCATACTGGAGGAGTTGTAATATATGTCAGAAATGAGATTACAGTTTTAAAGTCTTTTAGTTTTTGTGTTCAAAAGGTTTATTGGATCATGTCAATAGTAGTAATATTTCAAAATTCGAAATTTTTAATTGTTGCTCTATATAGGTCACCTAGTTCTAGCTGTGCATTATTCTCGGACAGCCTTGCAGCATGGGCCGACGAACATCTATGTGATAAAAGTGTAACAATTATTGTTGCTGGGGACTTCAATATTGATATGCTAAACACAGATACTTACAGCAGAAGGCTAAAAAATATATTCACTGATGTTGGTTTAAAAAATATAGTTACAGAGTATACGAGGCCCAATAAAACAGGAGGAGGCACTCTTATAGATTTAGTTGTTACAAACAGTGATAGAGTTTCTGTTCAAATTATTAAAATACCAAGAATTAGTGATCATTTTATGATTTTGACTAAGGTGACTTCAAAAGATCGTAAATTATCTTCATTTACCATTGAAACCAGAGGAAAAGACATAAATTATGAGCTCCTTAATAATGAATTGTCAAGAATAACATGGAACTATCACATATATGATATGAATGAAAAATATAATCATTTTATTTTTAATATATTAAATGTTTTAAATAATATAGCCCCTAAAAAAGAAGTTAAAACCTTTCCTAAATACAAATTGTGGTGGAATGAAAAGGTAAAAGAGGCTACTAAAGATAGGGATCTTAGTTACAAAATATATTCAAATAATAAAATGGAAGAATATTGGAATGATTATAAAGTGAAGAGAAACATTGCAGTTAAAGTAATAAGAACCGAAAAAAGTAAATACTTTGAAAAACAAATATCTGAAACAAAGGGAAACTCTAAAGAAATGTGGAAAACATTAGAAAGCCTCATACCTAAAGATAAAAAATTGTGTGACCTAGTAGAATTGGAGATGGGTAATGAAATAATAAAAGACGTGGTTTGTTTACCTAATGCTCTAAATTCTTTTTATATAACTAGTATACAGGAAATAACTGATGGTATTAACCGTATTTTTACTGATTTTCAAATTTTAGATAAACATAACGGAAATTATTTATCTGATTTTCAGTTATGCTCACCAGAAAGGCTTGAAGAACTAATATTTTCCTTGCCCAATAAAAATAGTACTGACGATATTAATGCTCATTTTATTAAAAAGTGTTTTTATAGTATTGACAAGCCTTTGTTGAATTTAGTTAATTCTTCGTTAGAAAAATCTGAAATGCCTGATGACCTGAAAGTTTCTACGATTGTTCCAGTTCCTAAAGTTAAAGGTTCTAATAAAGCCGTAGACCTAAGACCAATTAACATGCTAACTTGTATTGAAAAAATAATTGAGAAAGTTGTCTATGAACAAATCGTTGGTTTTTTAGAGCAAAATAACTTATTAATAAGCAACCAATCAGGGTTTAGAAGTAAACACAACTGTGAAACGGCCATTCAATGTGTGTTAGATGAGTGGAAACACCAATTAGATAAAAACTGTATCACTTTGGCTGTTTTTATAGACTTGAAAAGAGCATTTGAGACTGTAGACCAAACTCTCTTAATAAAAAAACTGCGAAGTATAGGTATAGTAGGGAGGGCATTAGATTGGTGCATTGACTACTTAACTAATAGGAAACAAAAAGTAAAATTGAATAAAATAATATCGGATGAAATAAATTGTAACCGGGGTGTACCACAGGGTAGTGTATTGGGCCCACTTCTATTTTTGATATATATCAACGATATTACGGATGTAAAGGGACAATGTATACTGCATTTGTTTGCCGATGACTGTTTGATATGCTTTTCTAGCAAAAGTTTAGATATATTGGTTAATGTGATAAATCAAACCTTACAAAATCTTTACCAATGGTGTTGCAAAAATCTATTAAAAATTAATATTAACAAAACAAAATATATGGTAATATGTAACAAATACCAATATTCTCACTTTTTAAATCAAAACTACAACATCGAGGTCGCTGGAAATACTATAGAATCAGTAGATACAATTAAATATTTGGGAGTTGTCATTGATAAGCAAATGAAATTTAAAGAACATGCTAATTCTGTAGTTAAATTAATTTCATATAAGTTGAGCTATCTTTTCAGGTGCTCCTTTGGATTATCACGATGGACCAAAAATATTATATATAATACAATTATTCTGCCCCACTTAAATTATTGTTCCACAATTATATATCTTCTGAATCAAAATGAACTAAATCGTTTGCAAAAACTGCAGAACAGGGCTATGAGAATAATCCTGTCATGCTCAAAATACACTCCTATCAAAGACATGTTATGTGCACTGAAATGGTTGCCAATAAAATATTATTTGTTATATAATGCATTAATCTTTATTTACAAAATTAAAAATAATTTACTACCAAATTATCTGAACGAAAAAGTATGCTATAATTTTAATATTCATGACTACTCAACTAGAAGCAGGCAAAATTTTTTTGTTACCCCAGTAGTAAAGAGTGCTACTCAAAATTCTATATTTTTTAAGGTACTGAAGCGTTACAATGACCTACCGGAGTCCATTAGATCCATTAACACATTAAACTCTTTTGAAAACAAGCTCAAAGATTATTTAATGAGTCAATACTCAAGTAGCAGCAATGGATGTTGAGTTATGTCTATAAATTAGGCCTGCAAATCACTTAATTCTGTAATCTTGTTTTTGTGGTTTGATTTTATGTCTGGTTTTCGGCTATAAAATTTTTGTATTGTATTTATTTATGTTAGTATTTATGTTTTGTACAAATGTGTTGATATTGTCGATTTATTATCATAATTTGGACATACGTTTACTGTAATATAATTTGTATTGGTATTCTTATCATATATGTAATGTTGCTTTGTTTGGATGTAATATTGTAACTGTATTATATTCTATGTTTATATTAGCTGACTGATTTTTGCTAAATAAAGGATTTAATAATTTGCATCGTCTGTAGTAACTTATAAAAATGTCATTTGTGAAATCGGTCGAGTAATATATGCTATATTTCTGTTGTATTTGTTATTTATCGATCTTATTTAATAAATTATGGAATTATTAGATGTATTAGGGGTTGGAACAATGAATTAATTAAATAAATTCAACCAGACGTATAGCCATTTGGAGCAGCTTGTTTTAGATATACAAGCTGCTAATAACTCAAAATTTTGTGAGTTACACGTTGACTTAAGAAACTTCAATATTAATTTATTTCACTGGAACTTGGTCCACACAGCAAACTCACAATGTATATAACAGAACAAAACCCTAACGTGGGGGTGTTGCTATTGATTGATACAAGGAAAAACTTGTCGGTCTATCAAAACAGTGAGTAAAAAAAGAATTATGATATTTGTGGTGTGTCATGTTGGTGATATTGATTCAATCAAAACAATATTCTTATTTTGTTACAGGTCTCGTTTGGAAAAAATGGCTATTTTCATTTGATAATTTATATGATGTTTTGAATCTCTTATATCTGCGACAAAGAATTTTAGTGATTTCAACTTAGAACATTATAGAGTGAATGGTGATCTGACACAATTATTTTCTTGTTTAAATATGAGATAGAATTTTAAAAGGGATACCAGAAAAACAGACATGTTAATCACTAGAATCAATCAGGTTCATTCCAATTTTTGGAGAAGTGAGACAGTGTGTGATGTTCATAAAAATGTATCTGACTACCAATCCATACTACTTTGCTATGATTGTAATAATGAAGAAGTTTATAATCGTAAGTTGAAGCGTACGTTTAATGATGTGAATTTAGAATCTTTTATAAATGATCTAACAATGAGGACTGGTCACCAGTATACAATTTAGAGGAAATTAATACTACTTTTGACACACTTTGGAATTCATTTCCATATGATTTTCAACGGAATTTTCCAAAAAATACGTCTCATTGTCATGATTATGTTATCACAGAACCACAAATTATATCTAAAAGGTTCAATAATTATTTTCATACAATTTCATACGGGAAAATACAAAATATTTCCACAAATAAATCAAATTTTGAAAATTGCCCAATTACAATTTCATCTCCCAACAATTCTTCCTCGACTTTCTGAAGCTGAATTAAGTAATTCACACAGCAATTATTTTTCTGGTAATTATCAAGTACCCATTATTGTTGTGAAAAGGTGATTGACTATATTTACAAATCAATTACGTTTCTTCTAGGTGAAGTTACCCAAATTCTTAAAAAAGTTAATAAGCAAAAATAAATAACTATACTACTATATCATCAAGTTTTTCAAACATTCTTGGGTTTCGATTTTTATACAGGCCTTTATCATCATGTTATACCATTTTCTCAACAAACCAACATGGTTACATAAATAAAAAATCTACATCTATGGCAGTTTACAGCTAAAGTTGTCAACAATATTTAAATGCGAACAAGTGCCCAGTCGGGATCTTCTGTGATCTCAGTGGGGCGTTTGATTGTGTTATTAATACTATTTTATTGAGCAAGCCTAATACAAACGGAATAAGCGGTATCTTCCATTTCCTGGTTTCGAGCAAATCACAAACAGTTTGTAGATATTTACTTAATTACAGTTACCTGTAAATAATTGTCATATAAGTAAAGCGTGATCTATAGACGTCAAAAAATAATAGTTCAATACTATTAAACGCTTTACAAAATTAGAAAAATTAATTTCAAAGAGCAGACCGTCCACTAAGAAGCAACAACTACTTCTCGGGCTATATGCCCCGACAGACATTGAATTACACTTCTAAAGTAAACGGGGTTGGTATATCTGTTAAGATAGAACCAACCATTCTGGTTTGCGATCAGAAGGAATAACATCACTTGTGGACCGGTTTCGGCGTTTTTGCGCCTCATCAGCACAAGGTAGATGCCACTCGTCCAAGAGCTCTGAGAGCATAATCCTGGACTAGAGACTACGTCAAGGATCCATTCTAGGGTTGATACTATTTGTCTTATTCATTCATGATATTTACAATTAGGACAGTCGACAGGTGCGGAAGTTTCAAAATATCCTGGAAAGTAGGCTATTCTACCTTTCATCGCAAGAGAAATAATAAAAAAAATGTATTTACAATTTGAGTTACGTAAATTTCTCCCTACGATTAGCAACTTCGATGATATTGTCCTATGAAGGTGAAATAATTTTGATCCCCTCCTTAAAACAGTATTTTCACAATATCGTTGTTACAACACTCACTTCCATCCATCAGTAGTAATTTTGTCAAAATTTGTTTTTGTTTCGTCACAATAATTCAAATTATTTCCAAAACACCATTTAAGTAGACTGAAACGCTCGTTTTTTCAACGTGCCATCCCCTGTAGTCCCACTACAAGGTACCAAAAGGATCTATCTATGTTCGCGTGCGGGATCATTCTCTTCGGTGGCAGAGAAAATAATTGATGCTTCTGAATCACAGAGCAAAGGTCCACCTACCTTTCGGCATACGACCTAGTGCTATATTTTCGAGATCAGTCTAACTTTTTCGTATGCGATTTAACTCGAATGAAAAACATAACACACGATTCGAAGAACATATTTTTGATCCATCTTCGAAAATGAATTCGATATTCGTATGCGATAAATATTTGCATTGGGAATACCGCAAATTCGACCATTCCATTTCTCCCCAACAAAAAGCAAAAACCATTCTTCTACATTTATCACTAACACCTAACCCAACTTTTATTACAAAAAAAAAATAGAATAACAGTTTTATATCAGATAAAGAGTTGTAATAAAGAAGGTTGCCAATTCACTACATAAATGTTTATTTAATTAAACTATATAAATGAAATTGTTTTCCCCGATGACGTTTGTTTTATTAGACTGATATACATCTTTTATCATTAATGCCCATTTTAAAATCCACTGATCCTATTGCAAGTGCTTAAACATATTGATAATGTGTAATTCATTGATAAATAAAACACAAGAAAGTTGGAATCTTTCAAACACTCAGTAATGTTTATTCATTTCAGATGTGATTCACAATATAACATTTCACTAAACAGATATAAATTTATAATCGTATACGAAGTTTGATATTCGAATAGTGCATACCCACTTGAGTCGAAAATACAGCCTGAAGCTACGCAATATCTGGCAAAACGCGTGTCAAGAAAACCCATCCCATCGACCGCACTCCAAAAAGGCCAGACATTTTTCTTTCCAGTTCATTTATTCATAAAAATATTATATTATACCCACCACCAGTAACAAATTGATATGTGTACACAAAAATAACGGTATAGCAGTCAAAGTGAGGATAAACATGGCTGTGCAGGTAACAAATAATAATAGTTGAGAATGAAGTGAAATAAAATAAAATACAGCGAGAGATAAAATACAGACAGAATTTAAGGTGAATACAGGGTTAACATAAATCAATAAATGAAGAAGAAGATAAAATACCGAAAGTAACAGAGGTATAACAAAGAGATATCGCAGAATAAATAAATATTATTCAACGATTGAATAGATGATGCTTTTACTTGATGAAGATCCATACTAAATGATGAAAAACAACAATATGTTTTGTTTAAATCTCCATTTTATTTTGAACTGACGTTAAATTCAAACTAAGTGACGTAGTTTGAAAAAGCTACTGTGTAGCGAAACGCGTCACTAAGTTTAAATTGAACGTCAGTTCAAAATAAAATGGAGATTTAAGCAAATTAAATTGTTTTATTTCATCATTATTCAACGCTTTACAACTAAGTTTTGAAAAATATTTTTCAAAAACAGTGACCGTTCAACGAAGAAGCAACAACTACTTCTCGGCTACATGCCCCGACAGACATTGAATTACACTTCAAGTCAAGTCAAACGGGGTCGGTATGATCTACAAGATTTAACCAACCATTCTGGTTTGTAATTAGAAAGGACAACATAACTTGCAGACCGGCTTCGGCGAATTTGCGCCTCATCAGTACAAGGTATATGTTATCGTCCGAGAGTTAATCCCGGATTGACTATATCTCTACAATCACCAACTATACATATCTTCCAGTTACGGAAATGTTAAAGTTGTGATGTTAGCGACATCTTCAACCCACCAACCACAAACCAAAATTCGTATTGCTAACACGCTTTACAAAATTCGACAATTTTACAGGAAACTGTAATAATTCATGTATAACAAAAACATATGTAGTAAGTATAAACCTTTTTTTTATTCGGTTATTTAACGTCGGTCTATTTCTGCAACTCAGGTTAATCACCGACGCCGGGAGCACTCTACCCCTAACCGGAGATTTTGCCGAATTCACTAGTGTCCCATCCAGTGGTAGGGATCTTTATCGAGCCCAACATCCATGGACTCGGGACCTCGGTTTTACGTCTCATCCGAAAGACGGCATATCTACATTATACCTCGTGCTCATTGGTATTGGTAATGCCTGCGAGCTGTGATATGCTACTGACCCTAGTAATCTAAGGTGTTTCGCTGCAGGCTGTAGGGGCTCTACGACGGTGTTTCCCCAGTGGTCACCCATCCAAGTACTAACCTCGCTCGACCTTGCTTGGTTGTAATTATCGCATCAGAAGCGTTCCACTACAAAGCTGGGCCGACGCCCAAGTATAAACCTTCAACCATTGTCAATATAATTTATAAATACATATAATAAAATTTGATTATCATATAAATATACAGCATGTCTGAAAAAGTTGGCAACATATGGGAAACTTTTTTATTGTTGAAGTTTTACGAGAAAAAGTTATTATTTATGAAAATATCTGCTTCCTAAAATAATAATATTCAGGTATTTTTATTTGACGTTAGATGGACAGGGTGTCCACAAATTGCAAAAGATTAATAGGAATATTTTCAATTTCAACTTGAATTTTACAAATTTTAGTTGTGAAATACGTCAACATTTATCTTATTTTGCAAGTCAACACACATCAAATGTTTATTTGTTGATTTGAAATATTTTAGCAATGAACTTAAATCAGTAATAAATAAGTGATAATAATAGCTAGAATACTATGAATTCTGAACGTTACTTAGAATTTTTGAATGATAAAATTTCCGATTTTATTGATTACCTACCAATAATAGAAAGACCACGCATATGGTACCAACATGATGGGTCACCATGTCATACATAGTACCAGAAATGTTCGAGAATATCTACTGTAAACTTTTAATGGACGAGTAATAGGAAAATTTGTGGAATTTGCTGGGCGTGCAGACCTCCAGACCTGTACCCACTAGACTTTTTTTGTGGATACCTAAAGCAAAAAGTGTACCTTAAAAGACTATTCGACAATACTGATCATTTGAAAAGAAGAATTCAGGAAGCATGTGACGATATTACTCCGGCTGTTATTAGAAATGTAATAAAAGCATTTTCTAAAAGCACAATTAAATGCTTAGAAAGAAGCGGTAATTTTTTTAATTAGTATGATCTTATTGCATATTAAAACAAAGTCTTCCATTTCGAACAATTTTTCTTAATTAAAGTTTTCGATATTGTAAAAAATAAAGGTACTTTACTCTTGTATCAAATTCATATTTTTTGACAAACCTCGTATACGATTTAAGAAATTGACATTTGACATTTGCGTTTCACTATATGGGCCATGCAGTACTTTTTATGAAGAATAACTTTTTTCCGTAACATTACAAATAAAAAAGTTTCTCATATGTTGCCAACTTTTTCAAACATACTGTATAAATTTCATTTTTAAAAATTCATTAAACTATAAATATAAATTATCCATTTTGAATGGATGACCCTGGAGTGATTATATTAGGTATGCTCCTTCACATCCTTGTTTTGAACCATGGCTTAGAATTATAAAATCAAAATACAATCGGTCGGTCCAAAATGGAAAGTTAGGAATGGCGGATCAATTTATATAATTCATTATTCTTATCTCCTCTTTCTTTTGAAATTGGTATATGGGGTCTGCGTTACACTGTTATTATAGAGCGTGTACAGGTGAACTTTTTAAAAAACTCCTAAATCGGTCAGAAAATACTCCAAATTATATTGTTCGCTTGGAAAAATGTTGTGATAATTTGTCAACGGTTGTTTTCAAACATGCTCTACTTTGGTTTAACAAACTAAAGGGAATGGATTTTTCTAAATTTCCAAAAATTTCCTTTATGCGCCTTACTCATTTGTCATCTGATAATAATCGAAGTATAATTGGGTGATACAAGTTGTAGTATGGTTTTTCATGCGCAATGCGAGTATCTATGGGGAGGAAGACTTGCTAGTTCTGCCTCCACTATACATTAATATACAAGCCGGAGCCAGATCTGTAATGCACAGACCATTGCAAAGTCTACAACACATAAGCCAAACGCACGGTGCTGACTATCGAAATCTTATCGAGGAACTGAAAGCGGATGATTTAATGGGGAATCTCATTGATGCAACAGCCAAGAGATATAACTTTAATAATGAATTCCAATAAAGGCCTGTATAAAAATCGATACCCAAAAATGTTTGAAAAACTTGATGATATAGTAATAGGTCTATAGTTATTTATTTTTGCTTGTTAACTTTTTTTAAAATTCGGTAACTTCACCTAGAAGAAACGTATTTGATTTGTAAATATAGTCAATCACCTTTTTACAACAATAATGGATACTTTATAATTACTAGAAAAATATTCGTTGTTTAGCATTGCTTGTAGTGAATTACTCAATTCAGCTTCAGAAAGTCGAGGAAGAATTGTAGGGCTAAAACAAATTCCTATCTAAGGACATCACAACATTCCAAGCGGAACTGACTGCGACTCACCACTGCGTTGGCGGACTTCGAAGGCAGAGAATAACATACCGTTCAGTTGCCATCTTCACAGACAGTCAAGCTGCACTGAAGGCACTCGATTCTATAGAGGTCAACTCTGAGCTAGTATGGGATTGCTTAGGCGCCTTAAACGCACTTGGAGACCATTGCAAGGACATGGTAGCTTGGGTACTAGGGTATGAGGGTCATGAGGGAAACGAATTGGTGGATGTAATGACCAGCTCATCAATGCCATTCATTGGACCGGAACCTTTCTACGGCGTCGCAAACTTGACAATAAATATGGCCACAAGGAAGTAGGTGGCACAGAAATCTCTAGAATGATAATCTCACCAGGATAGAGACAGGTGAAACAGTATATTAGAGGACATTCGCCAACATTTACTGCATACCCAATCAGAAAACATAGGAAAACTGGCAAAGCCTTAGTAGGCATGTTAACAGGGCACTGCAAGCTCAACAGGCAGGCAAAGCTAGTGGGGTTGACAGTCGAAGCCATGTGCAGATTTTGTCACCTAGAGGAGGAAACTGCAGAGCACATCCTATACCAGTGTCTGGCAAATGTGCGGTTTCTTGTACTAGGCGATGAGAAGCCACCGGCAAAAAATTACATGAAAGGCTTAGTCTCGAGGATGATTGGCTATTTAAAAATAGTTGGACTGTGGGATTTAAACTAGATTCAGAGGACTACAATAGATCTGAAAAGGTCGCAGTGGAATAGGCCGATTAGCCTCCTCATCAAATCTATTCTAATCTTTGGAAAAACTATTCAAGTACAAATTTTCGCAGTTAAGGTATAGTTATTCTAGACAAATTTCGAAAAGGACTCTTCAATAGTTATATGCACAGTAAAGCTGCTTCTAGCACTAGTTGTTAAAAAAAAGTATCATTTGCAAATACTTGTACGCATCTATATAACCAGAATAATAGCGCAGCTTGAAATTTGTAGAAAGACATTATCAAAATTGTCTTTAAAGGGACATTTTTATATTATTAATGGCACTGAAAATCGCTGTCTGTAAAATGGTTTCCCCGGACATCACATGCTTTTTGAATGTCCCATCTACAGTCTTCTGCTGAAAATAGTATTTTTGCGAATAATATTCATGATCACTACCTTAATATCAATATTACCAAAATTAAATTCTCTGAACCTATTAGATTAGCACATAGTATTATCGGTATATCAAAGCTACGAGCTAGTTTATATCTTAGCTTCTCCATCAATTAACGAAAATAGCTGTGAAAATTTTTGGGGATTGTTCTTCGATTCAGTGGACTATATTATCTTTTGTGGTTGGACCGGGTTTTTGAACAAAACTCAATGGATTTATTCAGAGATATTTATAGAACAGACATTTTATAATCACATTTTAACAATAGCTGACAACTTGACTCTGCGACTTACTGGGCGACAGTGCCTCAACCGACGGGTGACGCTACTCAAAATCGTTGAAAACAAAACGGTGGTGTCACGTTTGCAATTTATCTTGAATCCAAATACAAAAAAGGGATTAGTCCTAAACATTTCGGCCGCCTTGACAAGTGCAAGCACTTTTAACATAAAACAAGATATACAAAATAAAGTAACTATTCTTGATCATTGTCTTGAATCGGTAACACGCAAATCTTGGAGACCGCACGTTTAACTATTTTGCCCTTACACACTCGCTCACAAGACGAGTCACAATGTCGGGGACAGGACAGAGCTTAAAAATTCTTCCCAGAGGCCATTGTGAAGGTGGTGATTTGGATGGTTCCTTTGCCATTTTACCAGGGTTTGCAATTCGGTTACGTATTATTTATGCCACCTTTTCAAAAATGTTGAATTATGCGTTGCAAAAATTGGAATTTGTTGACTTGAAATGGCTATTACCCATTACTCTTTTCTTGTGAAATTTCATACTTTTCACCCCTGCTTCCCAAATTAAGCCAAAATTAGGTGTACGACTAGGTATAAATTCTCATTGAATATTATCATTTGATAATGAATTTAAAATTTTAGTCGAGTTTTCTACTAAAAATTCTGAAATTTCTTTTAAATAATTACTCGCTCCAACAAAGTTGAACCTATTATCGGTAGTGATTGTAGAAGGTATACCTCTTCTAGCAATGAAGCGCCGCAAAGCTGCCAAAAAAACTTCGGTGGTTAAATCAGAAACAACTTCCAAATGGATAGCCTTTGTGCTAAAGCAAATCATTAAGCAAACATATGTTTTTATCAATTCCGTACGTCGTGTTTTTCGGTCCTTTGTTAAAAAAAGGTCCAGCGAAATCAATTACTGTAGTAAAGAATTGTATATATTGATTTATTCTAGTGCTGGGTAAATTGCCCATTATATAATTAATTGATGAGGGATTAACCTTGAAGCATCGGACGCATTTTCTTACAATACCTTTACACAGATTGCGACCATCAATAGGCCAAAATCGTTCGCGAATTGAACTTAATAATAAAAAATTTACAAAAGTTTATGCTCCTTTTCGATATTTAGTTTGGTTAAAGCATAATGTTGGGGTAAAACATGGGGTGTTTTTTATCGTACTTGTAATTACAAAGCTGAATTCTTCCACCAACAATCAATCAAGGGATTCAAATTTAAAATTGAACTTTTTTTTTGTAACGGCTTGTTATTGCACAATTTTTTTTAATCTTGAGGAAACAATTGTAGTTGAACATTTCGAACCAAAGCAAATGTTGTATTATCTAGTTTTTGCCATGAAAGTTCTTCTGTTAAACGATCTTGTTTGGGTGCTCTCGAATTAAAAATGAATCTTGTAACGGTAGAAGTATGCTTTTAGCTGGGCGCCAATTTGTAACGGTAAAGGCGCCAATTTGTAACGGTAAAAGTTGTACCTCACAGGGCACCAGCTCGAAGGGCTCCGGCTAGAGACTCCTCTCAAGGGTGATTCGACCCCAAGTTTATGCTGCACAAGTGCTACAGGAAGGTTGTAAAAGTTGAGGGCGCCACTACCTTTTTAACGATAAAAAGTACTAAAAACTAAGGCGGAAAAGGTAGAAACGCCTTGTAAAGTTTAGATAAAAGTTAATAAAGAAAAGTGACCCCGGGCGGTATCTCCCTCAACTTTTATAGTTGAGGATTTCTAATAAAAAAGAATTAAAAACAAATTTACAATTTATTCTGCCACAGGAAATGAACAACGGAATTTAATAGAGGAATTTGTACTTTTATAGGTACTTAGCTTAGATGAAGTGGTTTCCTGGAGAAGAAGTCAGGTCTTGATCCGAACTGATGAGTTCTGTTCTAGGGCGGTAGTTTGAGCTAGGGCTGTATCCTTGGCTATATTCTTGGGGTTATATTCTCAGGTTAAATTATTCGGCTATATCCTAGGCGTTATATTCTAGCCTAGGGTTATATTCTCGGCGTTAAATTCTTGGGTTATATCCTAGCCTAGGGTTATATTCTTGGCTTATATTCTCGCATAGGGTTATATTCTTGAGTTATATCCTAGCCTAGGGTTATATTCTTGGCTTATATTCTCGCCTAGGGTTATATTCTTGAGTTATATCCTAGCCTAGGGGCTGTGCTTACCTAGAAGTACAAGTGGATCAGGGATATGTGGGAACTTGAATGTTATGGCACATTATGTTGGTCAGCTTTTCAGGTTAAAGAAAAGGAAGGCAGTTATTTGAAAGTCAAAAAAATTGATTTAATTTACTGAAAGCTTTCCAACATTATATGTCCCATGTTAAATCAGTAAAAATAGCAATTATCGGCTAAATAAAAAAAATACTAATGATCCGAAAGAAACTAATGATAGCAAAAAGTTATTTATTTAGTTATATGAAAAAATATCGTGCTTAAGAAATATATGAAACTGGCACTGGCGTTACGAAAGAATATTTTATAGGTTAGCGGTTTATAAAAGTGTTATTTTATAATTAAGAGTTATTTCGCAACTGAAAATGTTTGTATAAAAGTAAAACAGTGCATTATAAAAAAATATTTGACTTAAAACTACCATATTAGTATAAAAGAACAGTTTATGACCACGTGTTGAATTTAATTTCGTCTATCTCTGTAAAAAAATAAAGAATGCATACGAAAATTATATCAGACAGTACTTTAGAAGAAGCTTATTAATTATAGATTATGATTTTGGACTTACCACAGCAAAATTCATAAGATAGGTACTTGAGATATGAAAGATAGCGAAAGATGTGTCTCCTTCGGTGGTTGTTAACAAAAAGGGGTGTTTAACGTGGCATTGTCCGTTGGCAGGCGTCAATTGTCTTACGTTCGGGGTAGAAGAGTTTGGGATCACAGAACTATAATTGGATGTGGCTAGTGACGACGAGCGCTAATTAAAAGGATTTATTCTGTAAAATCGAAACAGGTCGATAGACATGTTACAATCTCAAAAGATAAAGTTTTGAGTAGTCACAATATATTTGCACTAAATTGAAATCTTCTACAATGATAACGTTAGATATAATTACTTCACACATTTTTTACACAATTATTTTGTAATTCATCAATACTTACTTAATGCGACTGCAGATTCACATTCAACAAAAAGGTAAGTTCTTCAAACCAAGGATCTAAATTTAGGTACAACACAAGCCTCTCGATAAATAGTGGGCTGGGCTCTCATTCGTTCTAACATGGTACTAATCATTTATATTGGTTAATTCTTGAATTTCGCTCACGCGATTTGCCCCAAAGGTTTTCCAACGGGATGGTGAAACCTCTATCCACGGTAACGTCATATCTGAATCAGAAAATAGGAATGTATTGGTAACTTTAATTGATAGTGAATTATACACCTTTTTATATAATTGACTGAGAAGGAGTGCCTCTGAATGCTCTAATCTTGTTAGACTTGTATCAATGGTGCAACACTTGTTTCCGAACAAAGCAAATGACAGTCGTATTGATTAAACTCGTTTTTGCTGCTAATGTAAATGCAAGCTCGGTAAGCCTTTTCGGAGGCATCGGAAAAGCCTACAATATCGATTTCTTGTTGATTAGTTGTTAAAATGCATCTTTATATCTCGATCTTATTAAGTTATTGTAAATTCTATTTAAATTGTGTGCATGTTAAATCACTAGGAATTGGTTCATCCCAATCTAGTTTTGCTTGACACAAACCTTGTATTAAACATTTTGCAATAAACATTACCAGACCTAGTAATCCTAATGTACCAAATATTTGAGAAGTAATTGACAATATTGATCTTTTTGTTACTAAGGCATGCTTTAAATTAGAAATCGAGTACTGAATTTTGTCCAGAACGGGATTACAAACCACGCCCAGCAGGCAGTAAATTCCAGCCCCTGTTTTCCGCTGTTTTTTAACCATCAGTATACCACCGTCAGAGCTCAGTTCATGCCTGCAAAATTATTTAATTTGCCCAACCAACACTTTCTATCCGCCTCGTCTATTTTGTAACACCTTTCGAAAGCTGGAATCCTACTTTATCTCTAAAAGTGTTAAGCATAACTGGCTAGCTATACTTGCTGAAAACGACTCATGTAAGTGAATTGTGCTCTGTGAAGAATTGTTTCAAGTTACTTGATAGTCGACAGTCTGAAGCTTTATTCGCAGGTACTGTTTCAAAACTGCCCGGAGTTTGCACACTTGACATGCTTGTTAGGGTTTCAACAGGATCGCTCTGACATCCACAGTTTGGTGTTAAGGTTTATTCTAGAACAAGAACAGAAGATGCGCGGAAACCACAGAAAACCTGCATTCATCATAGGATAGGATAGGATAGGATAGGATAGGATATTGACCACTCCACTCGACGTATTTCCTACGTATTTTCAACGAGCAGCGCTCTCGTGATGTTCCGCAAAATACATCTCGTGACTCGTAGGAATGATAGATTATGTTCTATACTCTCGAGATATTCAGACCTATTCTGCTTTATGAAATATAATTGGAATAAATGTGTCGGATCGGAATGTACGCAAATCTCAACCTCAACTTCTCTCCAGCAATCAAAATGTCCATATTTAATTGCAATTCCACAATTTTTGCACTCTTCCAGCATCACAAAACGCAAACTTGCAAAACCACGGCAAAACATGCGGGAGAACGATTCAGATTTTCTATTTTGATGCTAAATATAAAGCGCTATGTTTGGTAATTCATTTTTTCGAATTATTCCAAATCTATTATCCTTAACCATCTTTGTACGTCTGTGTCTACCAAAATAATATTTCTTTTTCAAGTAGTTAATGAAACTAGAAACATAGATTATGTTGTTTGATATGGCTGGAGAACAGTGACTAATAGTTTTTTATTTGTGGAAAGTTGTTTTCACGATACTAAATGAATAACAACCGAGAAGGATGTGCCAATTCTGCTTTATCCTGATGCGTTTCAATAAAATTTTAGAATTATTAATGAGAAACATTGAAATTTATTTACAAAATTCCGTATTTACGGTCCAAGAAAGAGCCGGGGTAGATTCACTAGACTTTTGCTAGCACCAATAATCTACGCGTAGAAATATCCTGACTTATCAAAATTATTCTAGCACAGTTTTTTCGAAAAACCGGCAGTATTGCTCACGTAATGTAACTGATAACAATGATTTATCATGCGACGGACTTTCTCGTATCAGTTTCCATTGCTAACTTTTTTATGATCCAAAACATTTTCAATTATCTCTGACTCACCTGTTCCCCATACTAAGACTAATTCGATGGGATAATAGAACGATCACATATTTTTTATGAAATGAAATTTATTTAAGTAGGTTTATTGCTATACAGGACGTCCTTAATTGGTTAGTTTTGTAAAGCAAACCCCCGGTTGTAAAAGATTCTGGTGTAATACAAAATATATGTATTATATTTAATGGCTCAGATGTATATACACTTCATGTATGTCCTGCTGATACGTATTTTGGATCAGATGGAGATGTTTGTGATATTTTATGACTACATTTGTTTATAAGTCTAAAGAAAACAACTATTCTCCATTATTGCCAATTTAATTTCCAATGTCGGTTCTTCGTTATGTGTTGAATTTTAATTCACTTTTGACATTTGAAAACTGCATTCAAAATGCTTTTTTATTATTATTTAAGTGAATTTAATATCATTTTAAAATGTACATAGAATTTTTTTAATTCAATTTTTAAGATCAGTGTAGATATTCATATAAATTTCTTATTTTCATTGGAAGTGAAAATACGCAAATCGGTGTACATATTATACTTGTATACAGGGTTAGTTTAAAATATGGAAATATCTGAATATCTCACAATCGGAAAACAATGAAAAGAACATTTTAACGCATGTTGCAAGGTAGCCGTAGGAGCAAATTTTCACGTTGCGACAAAACTTACAGGAGGGTCCTGAAAAGCGTAGTGGCTGCAACGACTAATTTTTTAAATGCAACACCCTGTATATTATATCACTTTATGAATCCTCCCGACTTCTAGATAAACTTTGTTACGAGGTACCTACCCTATTCCCAAATTGTATGGTTACGCAAATATCGACAATTACATAATAACTACTTATCGTCACAAAGCCGGCTATGCTTTGTAAATAAATATTAGTGAACTGTCAAAATTGGTTAATGTCAGTCACTTTATAAAATGGCATATCTTAGCGATACAGAACGCATACAAATCCTAATTTTACGAGGCTTTGGCGACAAGGAAAGAACAAATGAAGAAGCTAAACGCATATTTATTGAATTGAATCCTCAACACTTTATTGACCGATCAACCGTTTTCAAAACCTTCAAGAGATATAGACAGACTGGAAATGTTGAAAATTGTCTTAAACCTGGCAGGCCAAAAACTGCTACAGATGATGAAACAAAACTTAATGTGCTACTGCAAGTTGAGGAAAGTCCTCAAATATCTTCAAACCAGTTGGCGCTAGACAACAATATCGCTCAGACGTCCGTGGTAAGAATTATGAAGTCAGAAAAAATGAAACCCTATAAAATTCACTACAATCAAGAACTTACAGAAGATGATCCAGACCGCAGATTACAGTTTTTTTAAATGGTTAGAGAAAAAAATAACCTTGATGTTAATTTAAAAAAAAGTCCTATTTTCTGATGAGGCAACGTTTTGCCTCAACGGAGAAGTAAATAGACATAATTGCCGGATTTGGTCTAGACGTAATCCCCGTTAGATGAGCGAAGGACACACGCAGTGGCCGCAGAAAATAAATGTTTGGGCGAGGATTATTAATAATCACATAATCGGACCTTTTTTTTGTAGAAAGTAATTTAAATGGTAACAGATATCTGGACCTGTTGAGAAATAATATTGTGCCAGCTATAGCAGCCATATTTCCCAATCTTAACAATCCCATGTTATCTTTTGATGCAATATGTTATCAACAAGATGGGGCCCCCCATTACACCCTGGCTGTACGTACTTATCTGGATACAGTGCTTCCACAGAGATGGATAGGACATCTAGGAGCGATAGAATGACCGGATCGGTCACCGGACTTGACCACATTAGATTTTCTCTTGTGGGGATACCTTAAAAGTAAAGTTTACAAAAATAGACCAAAATCGTTTTTTGGAAGAGATAAACCTGATACCACCCACATATTCACGTGATTCAATTGGACAATTTTGTAAAAGACTTGATACTGACAAATCGTAAATGGTTTGCAGTTTGAACATTTACTTTGGAATTTGTTGGGTTTCCTATATTTCTTTCAATGTTGGTTATTTATTATAAATAATTGGATTCAAGTTGTTATACTAGAATAAACATTTTGCAATAATTAAAGTGCCGATATCTGCGTAACCAGAATATGGGCATAGGGTACCTCATAACGAAGTTAATCTAGAAGTCGGAAGGATTCATAAAATAATATGATATACAGGGTGTGTGTGAGGTTGTGATATTGACTGCGGATCCTTACGGTTCCATTAGCCTAATCAATTTCTTGACTTACCATAATTTTACCATGCATTAATAGTTTTTTAAATCTAATTTATACAATAAATCTAGATATATACATTTTATAATACGATACCATAAGCTACATAAATACTATTTTTTTTTGTTATATATTTTGTTTTCACTCTCTTTTATTTTTTTGTTTGTTTTATGTATTCTTTTTTTTTGTTTTATTTATTTATTTATTTTTTTTTATTTATTTTTTTTTTTGATTGCACAGGGATACTTTTCACGCTAAGGTGCCTTTCTTAGCGACTTTACAACACACAAAACGGGCAACGGATAGAAGGGAAAATATAGTAACACGAGGATAGACACAAGGAGCCAAATTGAAATTACCTATGCTAAATCAAACCTACATTTTTCCCGTCTTTTTATATAATATACACATATACATATATACACACACACATATATACACATATACAATAATATACATACATGAGATATATTAAGATGCTTAAATTCTTAAACCCAAATTGCGAATATGTTGATAAATCAATTTATAAATATCCACATTGTTTGAGATTATTAATTCATATAAATTAATTGGTCGTTCTAAAGATTCATATTTACTAATATTACTCATAAACTGATCAATAATTATCTGGTTTAGTTCACATCCTAATATTTTGTGTTCTACTGTACCATGTTCACCACATTCGCAATTTGGGGAATCTATGATATTAATTTTGCATAAATGAAATGGAACCAACGTGTGATTAAATCTAATTCTAGATATAAATCTTATCAAATCTTTCGACAAGCTTAGCCCGCTGAACCATGGTGCTGATGTAAAAGTTGGTTTTATTTCCTTATAAAATAAACCTTTGTTGGAATCTCTATATTTTACCATCCATTTAGCAATACTTTTATGTTTTAATATCAGAAAGAGATCTTCTAGACTAAGCGGATAGTTTACAATCTGTTTACTTTGTAATGATTCTTTGGCTAATATGTCCACTTTTTCATTATTCCGCAGTGAGCTTTAACCCAAACAAATTTAACTTGTTTATCTTCCTGTTCTAGATCTATAACGGTATTTATTATGTCTTTAAGTATATAATTCAATTTATGTTTACTAGAAAGATGTTTAAGTTTTTGTAGAACACTTTTACAATCTGAGATTATTAGAATATGTTTTTTGTTAGTCAATTTTGTTTTTACATAGGTTAGAGCTTCTCGTATTGCTAGTTGTTCTCCAGAGTTTATTGAAAAATTTTTTGGTAATTTTATTGATTCGGAAAAATTTTCTATTGGATCCCAGAAAGCACAGGAAGCATCATCACCTTTTTTTGATGCATCGGTAAATATTAAGTGATAATTAGAATATTTGTATTTTATATCGGAAGTAAAAAAGTAGGTTTCTGATGGCCGGGGGATATAGAGAATAATCTCTCAAATAATCTACCTTAATTTCATTTATTATCGTTAAATTTGTTTGGTATAAGGGAATCACATCATTTTTATACATATGTTCTGTGAGTTCTAAACATTCTGCATATGATTCACAAATTAATAAGGATTTTTTTCTTCTCCAGTATTCACAGGTTAAGTCGTTTACATATAGTTTGTGTATTTTATTAACTAGACTACTGTTTTTGGACATTGTTTTCATTAGGAACTTACTACATAAAAATTCTCTCCTATGGTTAAGTGGCATCTCACACCATTCGACATATGAGTTTGAGATAGGCGTACTCTTTAAGGCCCCTAATGCTAGCCTTAAGCATTTATTTGTCACAATTGTGACTTCATTACATCGGTTTACCAGATTTTCCAAATCATAGGTATTTATAATATACAGAAGAGGACTTAAAATACTGCCCTGGGGTATGCCTAGGGAGGTTGTTGTGGGTCCTGTAATCTCTTCATCTATTTTGATAAATATAATTCTATTAATATATAGTTTGATAATTCTCTGAGAAAATGTGTGGCTAAACCCGATTTGTATCATTTGTTGGAATAAAATTCGTAGATTCACGTTATCATAAGCTCCTTCAATATCTACAAAAATAGCTATAACTGACTTGTTGTTTGAAAAAGATAGATTTGCATCTATTACAAGATGAGCTACATTTTCTATCGTGGAGTGGGATTTTCTAAAACCAAACTGATTTTTTGGTAACTTCTTGTTTGTTTCAAGCCATTGTTCCATTCTTGTCTTAACCGTGCGTTCAAATGTTTTCAGTATACAGGAAGCTAATGATATTCCCCTATATGATTCTGCTACTTCTGGATTTTTGTGCGGTTTTATGATAGGAATAACAAGGTATTTCTTCCAATCTTCTGGACAGGATCCACTTTCCCATATATTATTTATTATGTCCAACAAAATAACTTGACATGACGTAGGGAGGTTAAATAGCATTATATAATGGATATTATCTACTCCAGGAGCTGTGTTTTTGTGTGATCTGAGACTATCTCTAAGTTCGCTTATAGAAAATTTTCTGCATAGCTGATCTCCTGTATTATCAACAATGTTTTCCTTCACTTGTAGTATACTATCCATATCTTCTTCTGCCCATTGAGGTGTTATCTCATTTATAAAATCAGTTGACCATTCTCCTGGACTTAGTCTACTTATTGGTTCGATATATGTATTTTTGAGTTTTCTGACTTCTGTCCAGATTTCTTTAATGGGCGAATTTTTGTTTAAGTTAGCGCAAAATAATCTCCAAGATTCCCTCTTGCGTTTTTTTATAACTCTTTTCGTTATAGCCATCATTTTTTTAATTGAATGTAATTTTCAAAATTTGACTTTTGTGTAAATCGCAAAAGGGCTTCTTTTTGATTTTTCAATGAAATATCACATTCTTGTTTCCACCAATGTTTATTAAATTTTGAGTTGACCACTTTTTTCTTTTTGGGTATGGAATATTCTGCTGCTTGGTTTAGTTCATTTATAAATTCATTATAATATGTAATATTATTACTAGAGGTGCCATAGTCCATACGTTCAGAGAAAAGTGGCCATTTGGCTTTGTTGAGGTTCCATCTTTTTGAATCTGTAATTTTATTAGGTATTTCCAGCTGTACTTTTATAAGTATAGGGAAGTGGTCTGAGCCTAATGTCACTTGTTGCGTATGCCAATTGCATAACGTAGCTATATCTGGTGATACTATCAACTGCCGATTTATTTATTTGATTGGGTGTTGGAATTAGAGTTTGATCACCGTTGTTAAGAAATATTAAATTTCCATTTTCTATTGCTGCAAGTAGGTTTACTCCTGCTCTATCAGTAATATCACAACCCCACCCATAATGGTGACAATTTAAGTCACCTGCTACTACAAATGGTTTTTCCAAACTATCAAAAAATTGTGTCCATTCTCTCTCAGATATATTCAATTTCGGTTTTGCATATACTGAATAAAAGTTTATTTTCATAGATCTATTTATTTTCACACTTAAAGACGTACACATCACTTCTCTCAAATTATAAGGTGGTTTAGACCTATAAAATGGAAAACTTTTTCTAAGAAGTATACCTACCCCTCCATATCCGTCTTCTCTATCTAGCCTAAATATATGGTACCCACTAAAAGATATTTTTTGATTTGTCTTTAACCAGGTTTCACTGACTAAACTCATATGAATATTGTTGTCAAATAAAAATTTTTCAAATGCCCCTTTGTTATGTGTAATTGATCTTATATTATACTGTAAAATGTTGAAATTGGAGTTATTGTTCATCAAAGAATTCAATAAATTTTTTTAATAATTCCCCTCTTAATTTGTTATCTTTGAATGACTCTGTATGATTATCTAACACTTCTTTTATAGCATTTACTATGGTATCGCGTAATTTGATTGCCTCTATTCTTGGTTGCGTATTAGAGATATTGAGTGGTTGATAATTCTGAGAATTTGAAGATTTCCCATAAACTGGTTGAGATCGGACCTTTGGCATTTCTAGTATTGCTCTATGTTCTTCCGAATAACCGGACGTAGACGCCTGAGAGCTAAAATTATTACCGTTATCGCGTTGTCTTCTAATATAAGCTGTATAATAATTACTTGAGTTCGAATTATTATTTTTATTTCTAATGACATTTGCATAGCTTTTTTCTTGTTTATTTTTTGCTTCGATATATGATATGTTTTCAGTTACCATAATGTTTTTAATAGTTTTCTGTTTATCAAACTCCGCGCATTTTTTTCTATCCGTGGCTGCATGATCACCCCCGCATAGAATACAAGAAGGTTCACTAGTTTTCTGACAATTTTCTGTGTCATGCTCATCCCCACAATGTCTACAACATGTTTTCCCCCTACACTGAGTACTTAAATGTCCGTATCTCATACATTTTAAGCATTGCACTACTTTTGGTATATATAATTCGACATCGTAAACAAGCTTTTCTATGACTACTTGGTTAGGTATCATCTGACCCTTAAAGGTGACTACAATAGTTGATGTAGGAATAATCTCTCCATTTTTCTTCAGGATCATTTTTCTGACATTAACGACCTCTGATGTATTTCCATATCTAGGTTTAATGATATTTGTTAATTCTTCATTCGTTAAATCTAAATCTATATGTTTAATTACCCCTTTTTTCTGTGTATAAAATACTGGAATATACGCTTCATACTTTTTTTCCAATATTGCCTTCTTTATTTTGAATAAATACATAATAAGGACCCTGATCGAATTTAGAATACATATTTTTATTGTTATCATTCAATTGTTTTTGTTCAATACTTTCATTAATTTCCGTAATTATCTTGTCTGATAGTTTTACTTTTTTTGTCATTTCGTTATCTACCTCATTTTCCCTATTTCGTTTTGCCTCCGATTCCGTCTCCAAGTTAATTTCCACATATTTGATATTATTTTTTCCCCTATCAGGTGGATCTTTTTCCGTTGTTGACATCGCTTATCTTCTACCTACAAAAGTTTAAACACTCGATATGCTCGGCTTCCGTATACACGTCTACTCTGTATGCATACCTTTACCGAACTCATGATATACAGGGTGTTCCATTTAAAAAATGCATTCCGTTTTTCCTTATAATGTCTAAAAACGTTTTTGAAATATTTATATGATGGATGAAGGACGTCTCTTAATCGGAGTGGTAATTTTTTAAACTTTTTTTAATCTTCGTATATTCACACTGTTAATATTCATCACAGATAATAGAGAAAACTGTTTAATTGACTGCTTAAAAAAACTTGTTAATGGTTTTTAGATCAAATTTTGAATTATTTTCAACACAACTCAGTAACGGAGGCTGTTTTCTTTTTATACTTACCACTTTAGAACTGACGTTTGAAGACGATAACTCGATAATTTTGTTGAATATTTTTTCATTTAGATTTGACATGATTCTAAGCTAGTCATATTAAATTATTGAGCGAGTTTCAGTTGTGAAAGAGATCGAAGTAAATTTCATATTGGAAATAATAAATACTTAAGTGTTTTGTACATATTGACTTGACTTTATCCTAACTATATAAAAACCAAAAATCCTACTTATTTACATTAAATGAAGCTATAAATCAATTTGTGTTTTTATTCCATCTATTCACTACTTTGTCCACCACACGTTTTCGATGACTTACTCACATAGCTTAGACTAAGAAAGGTATGCAAAAGGAGTAGCTACCGCCATCTATCAATGGGTAGCCCAATAACATTTTTCAACTTTACAAACAGATCTATCTTTTTATCTCAAACAAACTCAACAAAACTGTCTTTTTGACTAAAAGATTTGGGATTTCCCCAATAAATGATGCACATTAAAAGAGACTTGGTTATTGGAAATGTATTTTGTCAGAATTAACTTGACTAGTATGATAAAAATATAGAAAAGCAAAAACATTTTTTCCTCGTAAGGAGCCTATGTATATTTTTATCATTCCAAAACATAGTTCTCACTCGAATTTCACGTAACTTTAAACACAATACGAGTATGTACTCTTTATTTGTTGCTTTAATAAAAAGTATCATCTGTCATTAACGTTAGTGTATTTCAGTGAATATACGGTATCAGATGATACTCAAGATGGTTGATATCGCATTTCAAACCACTTATCACTTGATCGTGACTAACATGACCACAGTCTAAAATCTTGAGGACCCTGAGAAGTATATCGTTCACGGGTATTACTATTCGCAAGAAATTCCATGTAAGTGATACCAATAAGTCCCGATGAACTTATGAAAGCGTGGTGAAGTTGGTATGAAAATATTTGCTGATGGGCTAAGTATTGAGAAAATAAATTATTGTGATCTTAAATGATATCACCTATTAGGATAAAACGGAAAAAAATAAATCATGCTTCAGTTTCTAAAGTAGGTACTAGAGTTGAATAAAGATTCAGGTATATAAATATTCACGATTGATATGATAACATGTATTTCACTAAAAATTCATTATAATACAGGGTGGGGCATCACATACAGCACGGAATGTGGAGCCCAAACTAGAAAAATTCTCAAACATGTTTTTATTTAGAGGTCAGATATTTCAAATTAATACCTTCCAAATGGTCTTAGGCTTCCCTATGCCGAAATTTAGTATTTGTCGCCTAATCAATAGATTACTTGTTTTCGGTCCGATTATATCTTTTTTGTAGAAAAGGTGGAGTAGACTGGGCATTACACATTTTTCAGTTGAAACCACAGCCATATTTTCGCGATCTAGCGTCTTTAAGCGGATTAACAGTGTAGCTTAAGCGTGACCTCATAACGGTGTCACGCTTAACTTCGCAAAAATGGAAATATCTAGCGATATTCTGACATATACAACGACATTTCTCTCACGTCATGTACATACTTTACTTTGTTTATTTTTTTTTCGGAAATTCTGAATCTGTAGTAAGCAAAATAATATTAATATACCTGATAATATTGTTTTTGTTATAATTTGTAATCTTAGAATTTAAAATGAAAAGGAGGAGAGACTCTTAAGAAGCTCTCAAGAAGAATAAAAAGTTTGCAAATAATTTCTTCAATTCTAAGAGACCATCAAATCAGATCAATTTATGAGGAAGAATGGATAAGCCTTAATCTAAATTATGACTTTTATATTTTATTTCGAATGTCTAAAGAAACATTTTATGATTTTTTGAAAGTCCATTGGTCCACTCTCTATCAATTTATTCAGTCAATATCAAACCCACACAAAGAAATTACAGAAACTATCTGTGACAAAAATATCAACTCACATTCGCCTAAGAGTAATCAAGAGAATTTACCAAATACTAAGTATAACACACGCAAAAATTTAACTAATAAAAAATAAACATTCCTCTTTTATGTTGTATAAAATATATAATCAAGTTTTTTTTTTGATTTTCGCATCTTACTAATCATCCTTTAAATATAAGTTTTATTGTATTTTTGTAGCTATGGATAATTATATAAGAGATTTTGATGTTGATGAAGTAGAAACTTTTTGTTTAGATAATGTACAGGAAGTTAAGGAAGTTTTAGCAGTAAATGAGAAAAACACTCATTTTACGATTATTAGTATGAATATTCGAAGTGTAAACAAAAATTTGGACGAGTTTAAGGTATTGTTGTGTAATTTGGATACTCCGGTGGATTGCATTGTCTTAACTGAGACTTGGAAATTATTAAATGATCACTTGTTTGATATTCCTGGATACAACCTTCTCTACAACCAAGGTAACATAAATCAAAATGACGGTGTTATTGTTTATATTAGTTCAAAGTATAATTACAATTCCAAAGTTGTTAACATTAGGGATTTTAAATTTTTACAAATTAAAATAAATTTCAGTTTAAAAACATGTATACAAGTAACAGCCTGCTATAGGCCGTGTGGGTCCAATGTTAATGATTTCATTGCTAGTCTAGAAAATTATTTTGAAAATCATTGTGGAGGTAATGAACAATGTAGTTTGTATGTTGGAGATATTAATATAAACTTGATGAACGATAACCAAGAAAAGCTTGACTATACTAATATTTTAAGTGAATATGGCTATACAGCTATGATAAATAAATCGACAACTATTTATAAATCTTGCCTGGACCATATTTTTGTAAAAACCAATTCGAATATTGATAACTTCATACCTATCATACAAACAACTAACGTTACTGATCATTTTTTAATTATATTACAAATAATTTTTGAAGAAAATAGCCATGCTAACAAAAAACATACGAATAATATAAAATATATAAACTATAATAAATTAAAACAGCAAGCAAGCTCCATTACTTGGACTGAAATATTTAATCAGGAGAATCCAGAGTATGCAATGAGTCTTTTGATTCATATTTTATTAAATTTAGTAAACACTGCTACTACACATAAAAAGGTAAATAGAAAGACCACAAAATATGCTCCTTGGCTTACGAATGCCCTTCTTAAATCAATAAATATTAAGAATAATTTGTTTCGAGATACTATAAAATATCCTAATAATGCTGAACTAAAAAATAAATATCGCCTTTATAAAAATAAATTAAGTAATCTATTGGAAAAAACTAAATGTAACTATTATAAAACAAGAATAGATGAATACTCTGGAAATCCGAAAAAGCTCTGGAATACCAAAAAAAACCTATCTGGCAAACGAAAAATGCAACATAAAATAGATTCGATAATTAGTAAAACTGGTGAAGTGATAACAAATAATAATGAAATCTGCGAGGAATTTAATAAGCATTTTTTAAATGTAGGTACAGATTTGAGTAAACAAATACCACCATGTGCTAAAGCACCATCTCGTAACAGTATTCAAAATACCTTTGCCCTATTTCTTACTTCAGAACAGGAAGTTATGAGTACAATACGAAATCTAAAAAACCATAAAGCAGTAGGGGTGGACAATATTCCTGCAGAAGTATTAAAAGCAATATCTGCATCAATAGTTGCACCCATCACTTATATTATTAACCTATGCTTTAGCAAAGGAGTTTTTCCGTCCATATTAAAAGAAACGATAGTCACACCAGTCTATAAAAAGGGAGATAAAACTTCAGTGAATAATTACCGTCCTATATCATTAACAACTCATGTATCCAAAATATTTGGAAAAATAATTAAAACGAGATTAACTTCTTATTTGGAGAAATACAATATATTGACGATAAAACAATTTGGCTTCAGAAATAATGTATCAACAGAAGATGCTATACTTACTTTATTACATAGCATATACAATGCTTTGGAGCGAGGAGCCCCCTGCTTATGCATATTTCTTGACCTTACTAAGGCCTTTGACACTATAAGTCATGAGCTACTTCTGCAATCACTTTAAGATATTGGAATTAGAGGAATATGTCTTCACTTACTTAAAAGCTATCTATCAGATCGATATCAGACTGTAGAAGTGGCTGATGGAACAAGTGGTAGAGACCGGATTAGATGTGGGATCCCGCAGGGAACTGTATTGGGTCCAATACTATTCAATATATATATCAATGACCTTTTCTCGGTTCAAACTAAGGGAGTTGCCATAGGTTTTGCTGATGATACTGCCATTTTTTATGAAGGAGCTGATTGGGACAAACTGAAAACTTTAGCCGAAAAGGACTTTTCAAATATAAAAAGATGGTTAGATTCTAAGCTATTAACATTAAACTTTGACAAAACTTATTATCTGCCTTTTAGTTGTAATGTGATTGGACTACCGAAATATAATTCAATTATTCTGCCCGAATCAAACCACGTTATACACTCTATGAAAAAGATTAAATACCTTGGTATTTATATTGATTCCCATTTGAGATGGGACTACCATATACACTATGTCGTTAAAAAACTTCAAAGTATTTTATATACATTTAGGTATTTAAAAAAATTTTTACCATCCCAAACTCTCAAACAATTATATAATTCATTAGTTGAAAGCC
Organism: Lochmaea crataegi; assembly: GCA_947563755.1. Taxonomy (NCBI): domain Eukaryota; kingdom Metazoa; phylum Arthropoda; class Insecta; order Coleoptera; family Chrysomelidae; genus Lochmaea; species Lochmaea crataegi. The sequence continues at coordinate 37,944,327 of OX387429.1, forward strand.
ATTTAAGATATGGAATAGTGGCATGGGGTAGTGCTACTGATTCACGAATTAACCAGGTAGAAGTCCTTCAACGGCGATTCCTAAAACTTATATATTCAAGAAGCAGATTATACAACTCAAATCTATTATACTAGGAATGTAATGTTTTGGATGTGAGACAACTTTACTTCTTATGCTCGAGTGTAAAGTACTTTAATAAAACCCATAAATTAACAAGCCACACGTACCACACAAGAAATAGATCATTACACATTATCCCGACAGTAACAAAAGCTTTAAGCCAACGATCGTTTTTTTACCTTTCCCCAAAAATATTTAATATTCTTCCTGAGACAATTCAATCCACTAAAGTACTTCCCAAATTCAAAAGACTGGTTAAAAAGTTTCTGTTAGAAGTACCAAGAAACCTCATATCCAATATTTTCTGATATCAATACTTTCTTAATTTCCTGAGTGTTATTATTATGTTGTATTTGTGAATTTTCACCCATTTTCATTTTTATTGTATTTATTTATCTGTTTTTATCCATTTTATCAATTTTATCTATTGTATTCGAATAATTCTCAAAACAAGTGCTTGGCACTTATTGAGTATCAATTTATTCTCTTTTTATTGCAATGTAATTTTATCTATGTACTTTCTAAGAATAAATTATTATTATTATTATTATTATTAATGCTGTCAATTTAATGACGCACAACAGCTGAACCGCTTCAAAGTTTTCTGGCGCACTCCCGGCCACGCCAGTTTCCGCTTCAAGCGTTTTTAAGCGTGACGTCATTACTTATTCGCGAAAATGAATCGCTTGAATCCGCTTAAAGACGCTAGATCGCAAAAATATGGCTCACATTCTGCGTCTGACACTTAACGAAATATCTTCTAAAAGTTCGGGAAGTTTCCGAATCAAGAATTGACGAAATTTTGAAGCCTTCAAATGTTCATCAAAAAAATAAGGACCTGATTTAAGTTGACTTATGCATTGATTTGATCTCAACAGGTTGTAGTCACCCAAAAGAATCTTTGATTGTCTAAGTCCTACTAGATCTTTCCAATGGTCAGATCTTCTCTTTTTTCGGCTTTGGCTATTTCTTCCAATATTACATTGGAGCTGATACCGCAAAAGGGTTCCGGCCCCCCAAAAGGGTGTCTTAGTCCCCATCTTTGGCAGTTCATCTACTATTTCATTTCCTTTTATTCCAGTGTGTCCTGGAATCCACAGTAAGGTTATATTCTTCTCGCCTAGTTCATTGAGTTTACCTATTCATTCCCACACCATGGGAACTGATTACACAAGAGCTTAGTGCTTCAAAGGCTGCTTGACTATCTGACAGTATGATCATCCTTGCCTTGTATATCCTTTATCCATATTGAAATGGGCACACTTTCTTATGGCGTGAATTTCCGCTTGAAAGATACTCGGGGTTTTTCCAAAGCTTTCGGAATGTTTGGTTCCTGGCCCGTACACTCCTAACCCAGATCCATCCATTGCTTTTTACCGTCTGTGTACCATTGGATGGTATTTTTTCCAAGTCTCGTAATGGTATTTGGATACCATTCCTTTTTGTTGCTTGATTGCGTAACGAATTTCTTTGAAAAGTTATACTTTTTCATCATACCATTTTTTTAATGATAAGGGAGGAAATCAAGTCCGTATCTTGTTCTTTCTGCAACACTTTCCACCACCATATGTAGTGGTGTGAGGTTGGGAATCCGTTGCCGTTGGACACGTTCTTATTGCCCCTGTAATGCACATACAGCCTAGTCTTCGAATTTTGGAGAGGTTTTATCTCGTCGTCGATAGACTATCTCTACTACTCCACGCAATGGCTCCATAAGTGATATAAGGACCTAATACATTAGATTCGACTATTATTGCCCATACATTCGATGACCATCGTTTTTTATGATTGAGTTTCCGAAAGTAGTAGGGTTTTTATCGCTATAGTAGTGAAAATTATTTCTGCTCACCATACCATTGTTATGGAAGGTAGCTTCATCAGTAAACAAATGAAAAAATTTCAGTTGCTGATACCTGTTCTAGAATTCATATACAGAATTCTATCCTTTGATCAAAATCTCGATCGAAAAGTTCCTAGTAAATCTGTATGTGATATGGATGTAATTTGTACTTTTTAATGATCCTTGAAACGCCTTTTCTACCTATTCCGACTTCTTCACCGATTTTTCTATGGATTGGGTGAGAATTTTCGAAAATTGCACTAATTACTTGGAATTCAATATCTTCGTTGTATGCTGCTGAGCTAGATAGATTAGCTATTGGTTTCTGGATACGCGACACTTCCAGTATTGTTACAAGTAGTTTTTGAGAGATTTCCTTTTTTGGATGGTTTTTATTTGGATATTTTTGTGCATATAGACGTGAACCTATAAGGTTATTTCCTTGAGACCTGTTACTGAAATCCTATCCATTATTCCTCCGAACAGAAGATATTCTCATTTTGAACGAATTTTTAATAATCTACCTTAAAATTGAATAACTAACAAATAAATGTTCATGACAATGATCCACAACTAGACATACAATTTGACATTTTAAGTACTGTTTACTACAAGGTCCAGCCTACGCCACTTTTACAGCAACAAAAATATAGATCGGACCGGAAATAAGGAATTCATTGATTATGCGGAGAATACTAAATTTTGGTATAGGAAACCCTGAGACCATTTGAAAGGTACTAACTTAAAATATCTGACAGAGTAAAAAGATAGAGGTTGTATATATATTGTTCTATTTAACAAAAGCAAATTAGTTACGTATATAAGAAGTCCGTAAGTTTCCGCACTTTTTGCAGCACCCTGTGCATTTTCACATAAGAATAAATATGCCAATCTTTAGATTCACTCTTTCACATTTTTTCTACCGATTGTCGTTATTTTTCTTTTTTATTTACGTACTATATTTCGATAAAAACCGAGATATCTTGACAACCGTAAAGATAGTAGTATAGGAGATCTTCAAGAAATAATGTTTTTAAGTGAAATTTGAAAATGTAATTATAAAGTGTAAACCACTTAGGATCGCAACACACAGTTACTGCTTTTAATTGTCATTTGACGAACTTCAAATCGTCGATTTTTCAAAAAAAATTATTAGCGATGTTTTTTATTGGACTTTTGGTTACCACACTGTAAAGAGTAACCCTTGGAATTTCGAGATTTCGAGTAATGTCACTTCACCGGTGCCTGAGATGTAAAAAAGTATTTTTTTGATTTTTGAACGTCCCTGTATATACGGTAATTGATGTTTTATGAACTCCTAATTTTGGTGGTTAGTGAAAGACAATAAGTTGAGTGGTTGCCCTTATGAATATTGTGTCGCGTCGTAGCTAAATAAATATTGTCCAATGATTGGTATTACCATCATGCCCAATAAACGATGACAAATTTATTCAAATTAATGGAAGTTTGGTAAAATCCACCGCTGTTTAAATTATATTTTGTTTAATATTTGGTTATTTTTACATTGGTGTCTCTGAAATTTCATAAACATTTTTGTTTATATTTTAATAAAGAAAAATGTATTTTGTAACATCTACGGAAATATTGCAATAACTATTTCAAAAACACGGATTTTTGTCCCCCAGATTCCCCTGAAGACACAAACCCAATATTCATAAGGGCAGCCACTCAACTAATTGCCTTTTACTGACTACCAAAATTTGGAGTTCATAAAACGTCAATACCGGGACGTACAAAAATTTAAAATAACAATTTTTGGACGACGTACATCTGAGGCACCGGTCAACTGACATTACTCAAAATTCACCTTTAGGTGTTCCAAGGGATACTCTTTACAGTTTGATAACCAAAAGTCCAATAAAAAAATCGCTAATAATTTTTTTCTACAGTCGACGTTTTGAAACCCCCTAAAAATGTACGCTACTGACGTATATCAAATGTTAATAAGTGAAAGAAGTCCCATTGCGGACCTTGTTAAACCACCAAAATTTGAAGTTTATCAAATGTCAATTAAAACCTATAACTGGGTGTTGCGATCCTAAGTGGGTCACACTGTATAGTGGCGTGTCATTTAAAACAACATAACATTGATGTTTTCCCATTTTTGTGGAGCACCCTGAATATTAAATTTTTTTCGAGTGTAGTTCTTAACGAATTACATACCTCTATATAAAACATGTTTCAGAATTTTTCTAGTTTGGGCTCTAAGAAGTGTACATTATCAGGATTGTCATGAAATTGGAAACTCTATTTGAAATTATTTATTGGGGCGGAATTTTATAAGCGCATACATACATCACTTTTCTGGGGAGGTGCCATCATACGTGTTGTCAGACTGAAATAGAAATGGTGCATTCATTATAGTAGTTAAAATCGATGAATTCGTCAATCAGAAATTTCACATCACTATAAAAAGATATAAATAAATTTAATACCATTAAACATAAGTAACAATTACAGAATGATCAAGACTAATAATAATTAGATGATGGGTAGTTTTTTTAATTTAATCAATTAATGTATTCATTTATTAATGAATCTAGGTGTACAATTTGAACAAGAAATTGGCCCTACTCGTTTTCTTCGACGTCGGTAACGCGTCCAACAGTGACAGCAAACGGACAGTGTTGAGCGCGTTGCTGAGGCTTGGAGTGGGACAGTGGTTGTCCTGGTGGAGAACTACCTGACAGTGCGCGTAATTGTAGACCCCAGAGGAAGGAGGTATGAGACGGAAGTTTTTTTTTTCGTGCCGAGATGGGAAACTCATGTTCGAATGGGTCTAGGACCCAAACAGTGTTGGACTCATCCCCAAGGGAATGCCTACCAACCAAACCCACCTCAAACTCGCCTTGTTCCCCGCCTCGGAATCACTACCCTAGCATACTTCGAGACAGGCGGCGGTCCCTCGCACACTCTCCGCTCACACCGTCGTCTTCTCCCCAACTTTCACTCCTACCTCTCATACCATATCGAGCAATTCTCTCCCCCTAACCATGCTCTCTACCACGCCACTCACCCCCAAACATTCCTCCTCCCCCCTCAACATTATCTCCACCAAGTTCTCCCAATACACCGCCTCTCCTAGTTTCCTCTCCAACTTCTTCAGCACTTCCTCGTTCCTCCAGCATCATAACACATGCCCCACATCATCCTCCACTTCACACCTCTCGCACACTCCAGTCTCTCTTTTTCCAATCTTGAGGAGGTGCCCTACTCTCCACCCATGTCCAGTGAACACCTGTGTCAAGAAGTAGTTCACCTCCCCAAATTTCCAGTCCAGCAACGCTCTCAACACTGCCCGTTTGCTGACACTCTTGAACGCGTTCCCGACGTCGAAGACACGAGTAGGGCCAATTCCTTGTTTTTCCAGCTGCCCTCCCTAGCCCTTTCCACCAACCCTGCCCAGCGCCGAGATGCATGATTTTCCCTTCGCAAACCCGTTCTGGTTTTCCCTAAAACCCCCATTCCTACCAACTTCCTCCTCAATCCTATCCTTTATTATCCCCTCCATCAATTTACCCATACCACACAGCAGGCTGATGGGCCTGTAGTCCCCCGCCCGCTTCCCCTCTTCTTCGGCAGTATCACCTTGGCTACCTTCCATCCTTTAGGAAACTCTTCTTCCCTTAGCACCCTGTTGAATAGCTCCCAGAAGTACTCCCCATTGTCATCCAGCAGTCTCTTCATCAAATCACCCCTCAGGCCATCTATCCCTAGGGCTTTCCTTACTTTAATGTTTCTTCCCCCCTCCTATACTTCCCACTTCTCTACCAGCCTTTTCCCCCTCATTTTCCATACCCCCCTAGTATCCTGGACTTCACGAATCCAGTCCCCCGTCTCCTCCTTCCCCCCCTGTGAACAATTTGCCCATAATCTCCTACTCCCAATCTTCCTCTAGCACCTCGTTCCTATTTCCACCCATCCTCTCCACCGCTATCTTATACGCCTTTCCCCATGGATTGTTATCCAATTCCCTCTTTTTTCCCTCTCCACCCTACGCTCCAGTTCCTTTTTCTTCTGTTTGTACCCCCTTTTCCCTCTATCCTTTCTCTTCCCTTCAGCATCCGTCTTCGTTCTTTCTTACACTTCCTCCACAGCTCCTCTATTTCCTCATTCCACCAGTAATTAGCACTCCGCTCACGCCTATTGCCCCTCTTTCCCTCTCGTCTACAGCCCTGTATCACATTGTACAATTCATCTATTATAATGATATTTAAATTTGTCCTATTTTACTATTATATTTTAAATTTTTGTTTTATTAAATTGTATGTAATTATTTATATATTATTATTATTTGATTTAGTTGTTAATTTATTCCAAAAATCTCTTTCTCAGGGTTGGGTTCAATACTTAATTATTATTTTTTTTTTAAATCAAAAATACTTATTTATTAATTTAATTTAAAATTTTTAATTTTTAAATTTATGAATTAATTATAATTTTCACTTTAGAGAATCGATTTTATGTTCGAATCACTTAATTAATTTTCTAAGTATCCAATATCAAATTTTCTAATGCTCTAAAATTTATAATGTATTTTTATGTTTCTTCAGTCTTCAAATATATTCTATTCTTATTATTTCCAAATGCCAATATGATTATGTATTCAAATTTACTTATTATTGAAATAATTGTAATATTACTTCACTGTGCTGAATACTGTCAATTCTTTAATTCAGTACCCAGTAAACAAAATCACTTGCTATTCATGTTCTGAGAATGTCTTCTAACAGAAACATCACGTTCTAAGAACGTGCGTAAATAACATACAGCATTTGAATAGAATGTCCTAAGAATATATTACAAACCCCTATCAGAAGCAGATATCACACATTCTAAGAATGTGCCCCAGCATGTGTTCTGAATGTCCTTATCACTTGACTAGGCAAAGGTCTATAGCATGTCCTAAGAAAGAACGTTCTATGAATGTACTTATAATTCCCAAAGCATAATAGTTATGTGATAAGAACATGATAGTCATGTTATAAGAACATGCACATTCATAGTATATTCTCCAGCATTTGCCCAGAATGTTCTATGCACATTCTTAACACTTTTTTCATGATCCAATATTATGTTGCATCAAAATTACAAACTATTTTCAAGATAGTAATGGTTGGGAATTTAATATCTTCAATAGAATTTTTCATAATATATTAATCGCAATTGGGGAAAATAAAAATATTATATAAGTATAAAAACACCTAATTTATTTAAACCAGCCCATTTTGAACTACAAAAATGTTATTTAGAAGGTTCGTTGAGTTCCTGCAGGGGTTTTTTGAGCCTTTCTTTGGCTTTCACCAGCCAAACTTTTATTACTGATGTTATATCAGTATCCACTGTACTTCTATATTGAAGCTTAACAGCATCTAAAAACATAATATATTATCAATATCCTTTATTCTAAGTATTGTTAATCGCAGATATGATTATTTATCATGGCCAAGCTGGCGACATACATAACAATAAATGCAACACATCACAGTGACCAGGTCGCAACGTTTTTGCCATAGCGACTAGTTCGCAAGTTTTCCCATAGATAAATTGTCGAAGAAGGTAGCAGATCACCTCGAGAATTCATAGTTCAGAGAAGTTTCAAGTTTTTAGGCTATGTTTATACTCAAAATTTCTGCTTATAACTTTTGAGAGAAATGAGGTGCCGAACTTTTGGAGCTGTCAGAGCATTTATACGGGCAGGCATTTTTTGGATGGAGTATAAACAAGCTTAAACATCTTAAATGTCTTTGAATTCAGTATTCACGAGGTCCTCTGCTACCTTCCTAGGCATTAACAATAAAGCAGTTATGTGTTTTATTGTTTTGGTGATCAACTGCAGAAGTAGATAAGACTTGGAGCACATTATATAGATGTCTAATATAAGCTCCAACAGCTATTAGGAAAAATAAAAAATAACACACTTACCCAATATGCATCTTGCCAACAAAAGATTTTTTAGTGGTGCTTTTTGTTTGGCTCCGTCACATGAATATAATAAAGCCACTTCATTTGACAGTAATTTGTATAACATTTTTCGCACTGCTTGGGGTACAGATTGTCCTCCCATTCTGCGAAACTCTGTGACCTTAAAATTACAAACAAAAATAGTTTCTAATCAAAAATTACAAATTAGAAAAATAAGCTCGTATTTTATCATTGCCTTTGGTTGGGCACCTCAAGATTATTCAAGAATTGTAATTTGTTGAATTAGGATCAAAACCAGAAACCAGTTATGTTTGGCTGTCGACGTTTCGGCTCATATTACGTCACTCTCAGCACAATGAACAGTTAGTTTCTTTGGTGAAAATGCTGCTAAAAGCCAAATATTCAGAATACCCAATTAAATATTATTATTATTTTAAAAATAATTATCTTAACTGCTATATACCTATTCATAAATACAATAATGAACATTATTGTATATAGAACTACGAATGGGCATATTTTCAAATACTATAATGGGAATCATGAGTATTTAAATGCTTATAATCAACCTTTTTAAATAAATAAAAAACAGTTTGTTGTCCTGATGATGACTTAATATAGCTTGAAACGTCGACAACCCCATACTGGATTATTTGGTTTCATTTTGACCTGAATCCAACTAATTACCATCCTTGAAACTTTTATTTTGCTAATAAATGATTTGTATTCAGGTTCATATTGGAATCAAACAGCCAAGTACTTGAGTTTGTCTAATAAATTATTAAAATTGCCATGAATTTGTAATTGCTCTCGTCAGTTGGCCAATCTTCTAACTCTTTGAGTTCCTCATTAGATTTTAACGGCAATTTACTATTAAATATTCTGATTTTCTTCAATAAATCTGGTTCTTGCATAGCTGTATTTTCATTTTGACTCATCAAACTTAATATTGTTTACACATTTTCTGACATAGCATTGATCTTAAGATTTAATAGCGTCAGTTCCCCGATAACCACTTTTTCAAAGTCTGAAAATAATAATTAAAATTGAAAACACTATATATCCTTGACAAAATTTAAACACACATAATTCAACAAGACATAAAATGGTTCAGAAAACTCACTTTAAATGTATAAAATTATCATTTATTGATAGTTACCATTATCGGAAGATATGCTAGATGAGAATGTCTCCACTACAAATTGTTTGGCATGACTTAGATCTTTTGTTCCTGAACTTCCTGAACCCGCTTGCGAGCAATTTGCTTCTAAAATGAAATATATGTTTTTTTAAAATATATTGAAATCAACTAAAAACAAAGTAAAAAAATCAAACTCATACATACCAGGTTGACAAGTCACTTTGTGCAATTTTTCTGGACTTTTTGCTGCTTGCCTACCTAAAAAGATAGTTTACACATTAAAGCTAAAAAAAAGAAATAGGAATTTTCAAATAAATACCTAAAGGATTAAGAGAGTTCTGCGGATCAGATACATACGAGAATCTTTGATTATCAGCTGTTTCGGAATCTCCTGAAATATGTAAATATATTTGTAAGTGACTAGTAGGAAATTTTAATCATATTATTAGTTTGATTAATAAGTTTGTCTTACCAAATTCCAATGAAGTCGGCCTTACAGGTGACAAACTTTTTGACCTATTAAGCATTTTTGACTTGGTTTTTCCTTGTATAAACATTGCTAAAATTGAGTTTCTATGTATCATACAACACTCCAAAAAATATTACCTAATTATCTGAAAAAGTTTTTGTCTGAGGACTTACATTGTAAAACACTCTTTGCGGGATAAATATTATCGTCTGAATCTCCCGATGAGGATTCTGGATCGCTGTAATACTTTCTATTTTCTTTCCTCTTTCTTTTTTTCTTTAAAATAGCTTCTTCATTCATGGACGATATGTCAGAAGAAATCATTGCCTCTCGAGCTTTTTGTTGAGCAACACTAAAATCATCTAAAATTTTAAGAATAGTCAAAAATCTGAAAAATCCATTGACCAAATGTATTTACCATATGTACCAAGAAGTTTTACACGATAAACTTCCCAATTGGTTTGTGGTTCTGCTTTAGTTTCAATCAACTTAGAAATCTTGCCTGTTTTGAAAGAATGAGGTGGACAAAAACATTCCGAAGAAGCTGGGATGCACCAATTTTTTGAAACAGCTTCTACTTTATCTTCCTTTGTAAAAATGACTACATTCCAAGTCATTTTCTTAGACATAAAACAATATTAGGTGTTCATCATAATATATTCATGTACCATTAAGAACGCTTAATTATATTTAATATTGAAGAGGTGTGCTGCCACATAAAATAACGAAATTGAAAATTTTAATTCAGGTATTTTTAATGGGTTGCAGTCAATGAAAATACATCAAGTATTTTATTCATACATTTCTTTTTATGTTTCAGCTTATTTTATTTCAAGTCGTCTTTAGAATGGAAATTTGGAAACAACCATTCTGAGGATGACTTAAAATTAAATAAGTTGAAACTTAAAAATAAATGTACGAATAAAATAGGTAGGTAGATGATGTATTTTCACTGACCACATGCAGCCCATTAAACAACAATAAAACATTTTCTATTCCTTAATCATTCAAATGTACAAGAGGTAAGCAGACAAAATGTTCTTCAAAAGGTAGTATCATGACTTTTGTTTCAATTGAATTTAAAAAGTCCATTCTTAAGTTATTATCTTTCTGTATAAAATTAATCCCAAAGTAGTTTGATTCAACAGGTTTTTTAAAAAATGGTTTAACAACTGGGTAATTATATCCAATAATAACAAATGTATTCTGATATACATAAAAATTTTTAATTTGAAATATTGTACCATCTCTTAACTCAACAAATGAATCACCAATTTTACAGGTATTAATAGTAAAAGATTTATTTTGCCTCGCTTTATATTGGGGTGACTTACAATTTGGCATAAGTGGCCCATTATTATGTTCAAATGAAAACCTTTCCTCTTTTCTTTTTCTGCTAGAGATAATTTCATTGTCATTAATTTCTGACAACCTTCGAATCACTTGCTGCATTGGAAATGCTGATTTTCGTACATTTTTTGTCAACTGAGGCATAAAATTTTCAAATGGAAAGGCTGAAAAGTTATCAAGTGGACCATACAATCTGACAGATTCAGTAATATGCAGCAAGTGGTGGATATTGTGAGAAACAAAGTCTAATCGATAGTTTTTTTTTGAGTTTATTACAAAGTGTTTTATAAGATCTTCTGCATAATTTAACATTAAAGGGACTTCACAAAACTCTTTGCAACATAATATTCGTGTTGCTAAGCTGAGACACAAAAAATTGTTATAATATTTTGGTGAAATAATTTTGTGTAAAACTATCATTCCTGTATAAAGTAAAAATAATCTAAATTCAGTTGCTTTGTACCTCTTACATTCAAGAATGGATCTAGGCTTCCGGGCAAATTCACATGGTATATAGTTTTTAATTGTAGAAATGTTGTGAGATAACTGAAGAACCTTTTGAGCTCTTAGTTTAAAAGGAGGCCTCCCAAAAATCCAACCAAAATTTTTGTGACAAAGTAATCTTTTCATTACACCTAATAAAATGCAGTGCATATAATCTATAGGTACGCTGACAATCATATTAAAATATGGTATATCTTCTATCAATGATCTTCTAATGTGATGCTCTGGCTGTAGCTTAGCTCTAAAAGTATGATTTGTCCTTTTAGTAAAATAAGTTTCAGAAAAATATAAAGTACTTTCATAGTCGCCCTCTAATGTGCATTTTGTGCAACTGTAATATCCATTATGCCCCTTAATATTTAAAATAAATGACTTAGCAGGAGCATCACAAATCAACATTTCAATTTTGAAAGGAAATGTGAGTGCATTTATAGAAATACCGTTTTCACTTAAGTATATTGATTCTTCAACAAAATCCTTTAAATATTCATTTGAGTCTGGTTTTGAATTGCCTAAATATAACGCCACACAAAAAACATCAGATTTTAAGCAATCAATACTCTTTACAAGACAAAGAATAGGACAAAATGACTGATTTGTACTTTTAAAAAGTGGAACACCATCAATATTTATTGAAAGTTTGAACTGTGACTGTTGATTTAGTTTAACACACAATTTTTTACACAAATTATCAATACAATTTTTTATTCCAAAATAATAATATAGACCTGAACCCATAGATTTTATGTTTGTGCTTGAAGGTGTATTTAATAGTGTTCGAGGATCTAAAGGTAGATTTTGTAAATCCCCTATTGTTGTCACATCATTTTTTAAAAGACGCAACAAGCTTTGTAAAGAATTGTGTGTAATTCTTTCATTAACAGCCCAACTAGCCAATTTTCTTGCGAAAGAAGGATGTGAGGTATCTAAAGATTCCAATACTAGTGAACTATTATTTTGATTTGGATAGTGATCAGCATATTCGATCATTTGAGGAATATCTGTATCTGAGCTTACTCTTTCAAAATTTGCATTCAAATTTGGATCAATAACATTTATTACCCCCCTTGATCTTAATTCTGAAACCAAAATTCTAGTAATATGTGCCCTACGATGAGCTGCTAAAAATGAGGTTATCCTTTCGTTTTTCCTTTTTCTCTTAAACTGTACCCCAAATCCTTCTTTTGTTCGTTTGGAAGCCATTATACAGTTATAAGAGACAGAAAGAATATAAAATAATATGTGTCTATAGGTACCTATAAAGTAAAATTAGCAAAAAACGTAACCTTAAGACTACACAGGTTATGTAGATATTTACGTACCTTATTATTTATACTAAAATTAATAATATCCTTAATCCTACTTAATAACAGTGGGAACCGTATTCACTAACACAACACACACTTATTTTTTAATCTATGACACACACAAAGAAACAAATGCTTTTTTCACAAAAATGTCTTATAAAAAAGACATTACACAGCAGCCGACAACATAGAGAAATAATATAAAATGGCCGACAACGCCACTTGAACGAACAGCTATTTCTCTCTCTATCTGTCGTAAAGAACGAGATGCTAAATAACCATCGTTTATGTTGAACCGACGTTGCCAAATTTTCGTTTTATATATCTTATCCCTTACTTTTTCAAGAAGGACAAGGAAAAATAACCATTCCTTAGCTCAGACCCTCCACCTTAATGAACCTTCAAGGGGAAAGGTTAATGGAATGGTTATTTTTCCTTGCCCTTCTTGAAATAGTAGGAGCTAAGATACACAAAACGAAAACAAACACTGAACCTTATTTTATTCTCCACATTTTTTAAATGTCACTTTCTTGAAATTTGGCAACGTCGGTTCAACATAAACGATGGTATTTAGCATCTCGTGCGTAAAGACGACGTAAAAGTGAGACAGTTATAAAATTATGATATAAGCCGCCAAAATTAAAATTATGAAGCATGAAAGAACACTAATAAAAACTTGAGTGGATTTATATGTCTACAATAATACGTATAGAGGATACGTCTAATATAATATAATAAATAATTGATTTGAGATAAACATGCTTTTGTTTTAGTTCTATAACAATAAACACGAATTATTACTGTAAGTATATATTTAGCACATACTAAGGATATCCTTTTTACTAACCTGGTGGAATGTTACTATCATGTGACAAAAATGTTCCAATCGGAATGTCCTAAAAATGAATATTCTTAGCATGTGCGTTAAGGGATATCCTTTATATGTAGGTGCTAAGAACATTCCCGTTCGGAATATTCTGCAAACATATATTCATAGGACGGTCGCTAAAAGAACATTCTCTAAAAGGGACGTGAATAGGATATACTATGAACATTCTTAATTCGTATATTCGTTGTTGGACCTAAAACGTACATTCTTAGAGCGCGAATGTACCTTTTTATGTTTACTGGGTATAATCGCCAAATATGTCCTTTGTATTATAATTTATATCTCCAATTTTTTATGACTCCTTTCTATTTTCCAGTTAAATGTACTTTTAAAAATTTAATCGGTCATTTTTAATTTTACTCTCCTTTTTTTCCTCCTGTCAAAATCTATCTATCAACAACCATTACTATCACTACCCACATTCAATTTTAATTTTATCCCCCGATAACTATTAAAAAAAAACCTTCTCTCAATGTGACATAAATCATAACCACAAATGACATATTTTTACACATCAAATTTCATAGATCTAACGTAACCTTACCTACATATACAATATCAATACACTATATCATGTCCAAGTCCCCTTTCTATCTCCTCTCTTACTTTTTTCCTCATAATCCCTGCCTCGGCCTTCGTCCACCTCCATCCCCAATCTCCCGATAATTCCTTTCTCCCTTGCCTTATATCCGTCTCCACATACCTACAGTAGAAACGGTGAAGCTTTTCCATCACGTGACTGTTACGTCAGCAATATTATTCATATGAATTAAATCAAAACTTATGTCAACTCAAAAGGAATAATCGTTATGACTAATATGCCAAAGGTCGGCCTTTTACGAATTGGTAATTAAACAAGAAATTTGACTTTTTTAATTGTAAGTATTTATTTTATTTATATGGTTAACATCAACATATTTATTAAAACTATCGATATACTGGGTGAATAAGTTACAAAATCCAAAATTAATATTTGTCTTGAAAATACACTATCACGAAGAAAGCATCCTCTTTGGCTAGCAATATTTGTTCATTCTATTAATGCTCTTCTGTTGTCTTCCTTTCTATATTTAAATCCTAAATGTTTCAATAACACCAATAAAGAGGTATTTCCAACAGAAATAATTTCCTTATTTTTTAGTTCGTCATTTATGGTTTTCACAGAAACATATTTCCCTAAAAAAATAAAAAGTTTAAAATTATCATTATCTCAAACAAGACAAAAGATTTTTTTATATTTACTTCATAATAAAGTTGAACACAAATTTTAGATATTCATTTTTTTTATTATTTGTACCAAATAATGTATCGAACAACCCCCTTATATGTGACATCGAATAATTCAATTTAGAAAACTAAATTGTGAAAAACATAATCTACTCTCAGACCGAACAAATTGGTAAACATTTACGGACAGTATTCAACTTAGAAATCAGCACATGTAGAAGCTATAATTTATCACATTCAAATTCAAAATATGCACAACTTTCTGTATTCTAAAACTTTTATTACCTACTCATAACCTCTATAATCGAACTTACGTTAAATTACCTACTAGTTTTCTAAGATTTTCATATAACACACCATAAGCTGATGGTGAAAAATATCACTGTATAGATAATACTACATGCACTATGATGCTGTAATCTTAACTATGATCTCACTTCTCTTTTATTTAAAGTGTAAGCTGACTTTCATCTAAGGGTTAAGAATAATATAAGGTGTTGTATTATTGTTTCACATGTTTGTTAACTTACTTTGTTCATACATGTTATTATATAAGGTATTCCGTACTGCCATTTTGGTTCCCTCGGGTACATCCTCTGTGTTTAGTTTTAATCGTGGTGTTTGACTGAGTGATGTGGGGAAAGTTGGAATATTTTCTTCACTTTTTTTAAGGGAACCGTTTTCACAGATATTTTCAGTGCAGTTGCCACTCTCTGAAATATAATATTAAATAGAAATGTCCTTAAATAGATGTTAACTTTAGTATAATACCTCCTGAACAGATGAAATTGGTTAAAAGGGTCCGCCGTTGTTTTTTTCTATCTCAAAAGATTCAATTAAGTTTATAACAAACTCCTGTGCTTGTGAATTAAGCCATTTTCCAGGCATTTTCTGAAAATAACTATTGGTTAATATTCCGTTACAAGTACAATCAGACACTTGATTCATGCAAATTTGAAAATTCTACAGAGATTTACAAATTGTAGAGAATTATAAATACTATTTACCACCAATAAGTAGTAAAATAAACATTGTAATACTCCCGTCTCACGGTATTTTAGATGTTATGAAATGTCAAAAGTTTACAAGTTGATAATGTATTATATTCGTACTTACCAATGTTAAATGGAATAAAAAGTCAATTTAGTTCTTACAAGAGCTGATTTTAACAATAAATACACTTTTAATCCAAAAATTCGCTAAAAACAAGACAGTAAACTAAGCATGCATAACCTCAAATACGGTAATGTCAAATTCAACTTTTAGTACGATCAGTTATTCACGTTACGTCAATTATATCGTTGTCTCTTTTTACGATTACTACGGCAAATTTGAAGAAACTATTACGTATGTATTGTAGTTGGTCTTGTGAAGAAGACAATCGATCGTAGGTTGTTATGTTTGATTTATATTGATAGAAGAAGATAGAATGTAGAAAATATGTGTTGCATGAATAGTAGATTGGATCACGTAATGGAAAAGCTTCACCGTTTCTACTGTATGTAAGCTCAAGCTTTCTTCATCCTCCAGCACCCTCCAACTACTCACTCTTTCCCCCAGCCATTCTTCAAGAATTATGGAAATTAAACGTCGACTGGGAAGAAACATTACCAAACAATCATCAAACTATGCTATGGCTCAAATTTTCAAAACAATTGAATCAAATAAATGAAATAAGCATTCCAAGACACGTTGTATTAAAATATACCACAGATATGCAAATTGATGGTTTTAGCGATGCTTCGGAATTGGCCTATGGCGCATGTGTTTATTTGAGGTCAACAGACAATACCCAAATTCATTTATTGAATCATCAAATCATCCTCCAAATCAAAAACACCATATTTACTACTACTACTATTTATTTATACTCAAGGTATATGGAGATTTTTTCTGAATAACTAATATGGTTCAATTTATTTTTGTTAGAAATGTTTGATCATTAGCCTTACACAAACTACAGCAACGAAGAAAGAGAAAATAAAAACCTAAGAAAAGTATTACATGAACATTAAATGTAGCTGTCGAGTTTAAAACTTGTTTATAAATGAAATATATCTTAAATTGAATCAATGTATCGCTTATATACCGCTTACTATCTGAAAGTAGACTCATATTTCATTTTCATGCATAATTTTAACCAGTAGTTCATAAAAAACTACCAAGAATAAGAATGTAGGGAATATGGCTGGTGCATAATTAATTCGATTACAAACTTTATAATCTGGAATATCGTAATAATATTTGATGTCTTGAGAAACCGCGAGAGGTTCCAGTTAATAGGAATGAGCTGTTGTGAAAATAAAAAAAAATATATGAAAAAAGCATTTTATGCAAATCATCATAGGCTATTGATCGTAGCTTTTTCATAATATAAAATATGGATAGGATCGGAAAGACTTGTAGGAAGATTATCAATTCGTTTTCTAGGAATCACATTTCACTCCTTCATTGAATAATGGAATAAATAATGTATTGTCGATTCTGTTTTAGAGATGTGTGGTTCTAATATAAGGTATTATTCTGAAGTATATAATAATTATATTCTTCGATTTAATGTTCTGAATCTACACAGCACTGCTTGTTCCAGACTCTGAATTCACTTCGAAGTATTCTTATATAGTGATTGAAGTAGTAAATGGCTGACAATAATTCCTTGGAATACTATTAATATTGATGATTGATGATATGGCTTTTAACTACATTGATATGAGTTTGGAAAATCAATATTATTACTTATATTATTTTTGATGGTTTTAAAGAGGTAGATCACTAATAAGTTTGAAAAAACGTTGTTTTTGTTTCCACGTAGCATACATATCTACTAGAATTTTTTTGAATATTCCTGATAATTTCTGATAACTTATATAGAAAGTGACGCTTGCCTAACTGTCTGAAAACAGCTGTGATTGTTCCACTGCACAAGGGTGGCGGAATAGTATATTGTATAATTAGTGGGAAAAGCATAATATTCCCAAACGACTGTGATAAATAGCACAGGAGTTTGGGAATATGCTTTTCCCACGAATTATACATACTATTTTTTCTTCGATCGTTGATTTACATTTAAAAAATTAATTAAAAAAATATTTCATTCAAGATGTAATCAAGTGAGTCTAGATAGGTTTCTCTATGTTCATATTGAAATATAGAAGTGGTAACCATGGAAATTACTTTATTATGACAAAAGTAAAATAATTTTCAAGCCGGTTTTGTATGATTCGTTGTATTTTATAAGGAATTAAAAAAGAATTAGTAAACATGAACACTGATAGTGATTATTTGTTACCTTTATAAACCAACCAATTAGCCATGCAGCTTCAACGTCTATAAATTCTCGTTGCCCTCCAGTACAATTTACAAATTGTACAAACTGTAGAATAAATGTAAATATAAACAACAATTAATTTGTGTTCAAGAATATCGTTTTTTTAATTTATTTTATAACAACTTTATCAATATAAAAATTAAAACCATACTTTGTTTTATTTTATTGAAATAATCCATTTGTAACATTACCGCACTGTTATTTCCTAATTGCTTAGCAACTGCTCACTATTCTGGAATGTTGAGC
The DNA here is from genome assembly GCA_947563755.1 of Lochmaea crataegi. Classification (NCBI taxonomy): domain Eukaryota; kingdom Metazoa; phylum Arthropoda; class Insecta; order Coleoptera; family Chrysomelidae; genus Lochmaea; species Lochmaea crataegi. The sequence continues at coordinate 37,962,694 of OX387429.1, forward strand.
TTTGCGCATAGAAAACAGGTCAAAATAGTGTCACTTTTCCCACGATCGGAGAAAAAAAATAATACTATAGCCCGTTCAGTACAAAATCCGTTGCACGTCACATCTGTCATAACTGGACTATGTTGCCAAGCCCTTGAAATAGTATGAGAATCTAGTAAATATCGAATGAAGTTTATCAAATATTCTTCTTTTTATTTGGCTATAGGTTAGGTTTAGTTATTGAAGGTTATTGTGTGCAAACAAACTTCGACTTATTTCAATTACATATAAAACAATATAAAACTTTTATTTGTATGTTAACAGTAGGTACAGCACTAACTAAGAAATTCTTATTTTAAAAACTATGGAATTATTTTTAGCACTAAAAAGGTATGTATGGAATAGTTAACACTTTTATTTGTATGTTTATACCACACACTTAATTAGTTAGAAGTTATGGAACTATTCTAGTATTTAAAATGCATGTATATATAGTATCAAGGAAAAAATATTCTCTAATATAATTTTTAGGTTACAATTACCTAAGTACATGTTGGCTTCTAAAATGTTGTCACTACAATATGAAAGATTGATGTGGTTTACAGACAAATTATAAATAAAAAAGTTCTGATAACCTGGATCTACCTCCTTTTTAAAGGTAGGCAATTTTATTTTATATTTTGTTGAAATAAATCTTAATTTTTTTTTAGAAAAGCCAGGATGTAAAGCTTTAGTGTGTAGGTCATTCTCAACAAGGAAAATCATCCTGAGATATATGATCATTGATCATAGCAAAAGAAAATTGTGCAGCAAGCACCACCACAGCTCAGAAAAGGAGAGCAAATCCATTCTATTCTCCGAATGAAGGTATATGCGAATGATTGACTAAATTGTATCACTGAAATCAATACATATTATAATTATCAGTATCTTGGTGACTTATTTATCACTCCATCATCTTCTAATCAATCAAATTTATATTTACCATTTTGTTTTAGCTCTCCAGCACCTACCGCAACTGAAAGTATTGCTAATAAATGATTGATCGAATGAGACCTTTCAATTCAATAAAAACTATTAAATTAATTCTTTGTAGTTTTTATAAAACTTTGTGATATACACATGTACTTTTAGAAAATGCTGCCTGAATTACTTATTTTGAATATCATGATTAAAATAAAATGATAAATAATGCCACCCCAATTTTTATGGAATTGTTTTATTAAAAAGAAACATTGCAAATTTATAAATTAGTTACTACACCGAAAAGTTTGTAATACTATATTATTAAATAAGGTAGAACAATAATTGTCAAATAGAAATCTTTCAAATTTGAGAGGTTCACGGTCAAACCAATTCCAACCCGCATCTTCTGGAATGAATCTATCGGCTTGCTTGGCAGTAGCCAGTATTAACTCAATAGGATTTTTAAAAAGATGGTAGGTAATACTTTGTGACTATACTGTTCTATCATATCCACAATGTATTTTGTTGGGGGGGTTTGTTTCTGAAAAAAACATTTATTGAAAGGGCAGTATTCAAATAACCAATTATTTTCTTTTCAAATATACCTATATTATTATTTTTGTAAAAATAAAAGTAAAACAGCATTTATTGTCTATTAGGTATAATTTGAAGTAAGAATTTTGAATGTATTAAACTAGTTGTGAAGTCTTCTGAATTCTAATATATAATTTGCTATATCACTGTTTAAATACAGTTTGTATCTACTTACTAGGCTGTAATATAAATAAGCTCAGCTTCAACATTTGTTGATTGAATTCTATATTGTGTCATTAACCTAATATTATCGAAAAGCATTGTCCATAATTTATTAAAGATTCAGAAAGATTCAATAGTAAGTAATTGGTTTTCAAACCATTTAAAAACATGTTCTTCATTCATTTTCCCATGATAATAACTCAACTGAGATTCATATAAAAATATACTTTCTGCTCCATCAATATAACCATTTTCATTCTCAGCATGTAATACAAAATATCTAGAATAAAAACAATTTTGCATTCTAAAATTTTACATTATCATTGTAACATACCTTTTGACATGAACACAGCCTACAGCACCATTTTGGAAAATTCAGGATTCATTAATAAAAACAAATTTATACAGTGGTTTATTTTTGTTGAAAGTTCCATAAGTCCTCTTTGTGGATGTGTATCATATTTTAGTAAACTACTCAGGAACCTTCTACATTGAATAATTATTTATTGTTCTTCCTCCAATTACTGCAGTAACATTCCTAAAGTGACATGATATTATCTATAAAAAAATGTCCATGTATAATTGCCAAGTATTAAGAATAATGTAACAGAATATAATAAATACAGTTGATTGGGTATAATATTGAACTTACACATACTTGCTTCATAAACGCTGTAAATAGTATCAGGAGTAAATGCATCAACTATTGCAGTATTATTAAGTTTCATTTATACGTTTTTTTGGATGTGACTTTAACTTTGATAACTCATTACTGCTTGTGAAAAATTACTCACAGTTCTTTGCAGTTTTTGTCACAACATAACCCCAAAAATGTCAAGACGTCAACTGAACCAGAAATAAACCATTTTAATCGCGGCAACAGCGTGCATTTTTGCCAACATAAAAAGTTTTTATTAAGACTGGCGTTAGTTTGAGTTTAATATTTAATTAACCTACGAGCTGTATTTGATATGAAATTAATTACGAAACCTCTCTTTAAACATATATTTATATTCTTTAATACAATGCGACCTACAAATTTCAATATTTATTGAGTTTAGAGAGGCTTAACATAGTGATTGACAGCAGCAATCGAATGACATGATATAAACGAACGTCTCTTTTTCGACACTTTGATGACGTGCAACGGATTTTGTACTGAACGGGCTATAGTTATTTTTGAAGATAATTAAAAGGCTAATGAAAAACCGTCAACTTCCTAGAAGATAGTTCAGTTTTGATTGTTGCGAATAAATACCCAGGTTACCTCTTTATAATACCTTCGTTAATATTCGTAGAATTCCGTATTTAGGCACTTTTTGTACTTTATTTACATGTGAACATATTATAATACTTTTGTCAATATCCTCAAAGTTCCGTATTAATGCACTGTATAAATTAAAAATTTTTCATTATACCTTCACTCGTTTGATAAAGCTACTGTGTTAGCGAAACGTATCACAAGTTTGAATTGAACTTTAGTCGAATGGGACAATTAACGGTTTTCTCCAAAATGTGTATTTTTACAGAATATGACGAATATTGACGAATGAAGATCCTCTAGACACATTCCGATCTAAAAATTCGAATTTCTTCGTAACCGTACTTTTTATCGACTTTAAACAAGAGTATGTTTTTATTAGTAAATCGATTGAAAGTTATAGTTTAAGTGATTGTACAGATTGTCCCTGTAAAAATTACGGATTGTTATCCACTTGGCACAATCCGTCCCTTGATTTCTGTGCGTGATGTAAATTCATCTATACCGTCAAACACCGTCAAACATGGATGTACGTAATCAATCACCAAAATTTTATAGTGTTTCAATGTATAGTTTAGGAATTATGTATAAATATAAGTTTTTATTTCTTAACGTTAGGGACTTATAAATCCGGAACAATCGGCTCGTATTACAAAAATTTCAACTTCTAACATTATTTTGACGTCATTGAACCACTCTTGAGTTCCTGGACAGTCTGTATACAGCAGAGAACCACAAGAAAGAAGAGCACTGGTAGGAGTAGGATTTTTAATATACAAGGAATTAGAAGCACAAATACAAAGCTGGAAAGCGTGGTTAGAGAGGATGCTAACAATAGAAATGAAAACGGAAGAAGCCAAAAGAGAACAATAATCGTAGCCTACGAACCAGACGAAGATGATAAAGCTGATGAGCAAAAATTTTGGGATGAATTGACAGTAGTAATAAAAAAATCCAAAAGAAGATTGTACATAATAGGTGATTTCAACAATTGAGTCGGTCTGAAGCATGAAGAATTTAAAACAATTATTGGAAACTACGGAGAAAATGTTAGAGATAGTAATGGAAAAAGAATGATCGATTTCTGTTCAATAAACTACTTGATAATAACTAATACATGGTCCAACATGAGGATATCCACAAATACACAAGAGAAGTGAAAAGTAGGAATAAAAAGTTGATAATAGATTATATAGTAATAGAAAGACACTATCAAGATACAATAAAAGACACAATAGTAAAAAGAGGATCAGAAATCGACATTGACCATTATGTAGTAGAATCTAAATTATTATGCAGGAAAATACAGAAATAACAATAAGTAAAGAAGAAATAAAACAGGTGATAACCGAATTCAAAAATGGAAAAGCACCTGGATATGACAAAATCACATCAGAAATTATTAATAACGTTGGGCAAAAAGTAAAAGATATGTTACACGCCGTGGAAAATAAACACCGTTTTCTCAGAAATAGTTTATTAATATTCACTTGATCACACATATACTTTATAAGCTTTGTAAGCTTCGCCGGTCACCGCTCTTATGCCTCCCCTCGCCTCGGGTGATACCCCAGTCCAACTATCTGTGGTATCTGCGGACCGACCGCCGTTGGTCATCCTGTTCTGGTCCATTCGGCCATCCTGAAAAAAATTATTGCTATTAGAGATTCTACGATTCAATAGCATCGGCCCCTCCACTTCCTTAGAGGTGTACAAACTCCTGCGCCCTAGGATCTTGTAGCTGCACCATTAGAAACCAATCGCGCACACCGGGCCGATATTCGATTTCCGGAAGCGCTTAACTGACTCGACCACCACCAAGGTCTTCAGTTCATAGCTATGTTCCTGCACCGTCGGTCGTAGCCTTACTGACATATTTTGCTGGTCTCCCAATACCGTCCACGCCTTTCTGCAAAAGTATACCAGACAAACCCCATTTACTAGCATCTGTGTGAAGTTATATCTCTGCCAGTACATCAAAGCTTACCAAAATGGGTCTACCCGACACTTTCTCTTTGAGCAACGCAAACACATCCGAACACATCCGGTACTAACCTCATGACTTGAATATTCAATGTCGCTTTGTAGAAAAGAGCACTTTTCTGATTTAAATTCAACGATGCCCGCCTATTCAATTACATCGATCACCGTTTCTAGTAACGAGAGTCCTTTTTTGCCTAAGGAGAGGATAAGTAGATAATCGATATACGCCAATAACTCGCCATGTCTCATTCTACCCAACATCTTGTTAATAACTCGTTGGAATACCGCCGGTGAGTTACCAAGACCAAATGGGACCCTCGGATTCTCCTAATGTCTATCCAATGTAATGAACGCCGTTATATCTATTGAATCGGTATGCATCGGTATCTGATGGAAACTTTGCGCCAAGTGGTGAATAGATTTTTATCAGTTGATCTGATAAAAGGAGAAGAGGATACCTATCCTTCACAGTTATTGCATTTAACGCCCTATAATCCACACACATTCTCATATCGCCAGACTTTTTGGGTATCAGCACACGCCTGCATCTGAGAGAGTCTGCATCTACTCCTAAACCGGCTGGCTTTCATGATACGATAATTGATAACGCCTGTGAATGGATATATCCGTAGTCGTACGAATTTGCATGCGCCCCAAATGCCTCAATCCAAGATCGCCATCCTTTTTAGAAAAACATCCAGCCTTTTGCCACAACAGTTTGAACAAACGCCTGACAGAACTAAAACACACGTATCTATTGCATTTGAAGCAACGCCCTCTAACTGGTTTCTCCTTCCTGGGTTCGCCAATTAGCCGAGGTACCGCAATCCTGAACGCCAGATCTTCTTGGTATTTCGCCACGATACGCCTTCAGTCTCGCAAATAATGAGTTGTACAGTTCCTCAGGAGATGCACACTTCGCCGCCTATACATTGGCTCTTAACTCCCCTGGTAAGGCTATGATGATCATTGAGACCGCCCCCTCACCGACCACTCCCACTCTGTCACACATCGCCAGCTCGGAGTGGAAATAATTGGACATTGTCTCCATCGCCAGCTCATGTCTAGCCACCAGCTCCTCCATCATAACTGCAAAGTCACACTTTCTCGGGAACGCCCCCGACAACTTGACCTTCCATTGACTCCATCTCAAGTTGTACTTGGTTAACTGGTTGAACCACCGTTTTGCCGCGCCCTTCAACCGAGTATGGATCAGGGTTGACTTTTCATAGTCGGTCCATCCATGCAACTCGCCTAGTTGGTCGACCTTCTGGAGCCACCGCTCTATATTTAAATTCGGGTGTTCGTGGCCGAAATCCGCCCCCTGACCAAGAAACAAGGGCCATCTACCTCCGCCTCTATGTTCTCGTTCAGCTGACTTCTCAGCCCTAGTTGACCTAGCAGAGGTCGTCACGTCCGTCGTCTCGCCAATGCACAGCGCCGTTTGCTGCTTTACCAGCTTTTCGATGCTCTTCGCTAAGCCGCTATTCATGAGAGCATCAGCAAAGTCGCCCACTGCCACTCCATAAGGATCAGACGCCTTTCGTTTTGTTGATGGTGCCGCCCGTTAGATACGTTTTTTGACAGTAAACATTGCAATTGACTTTTAGAGTGCAAAGTTGTTGAGTTTATTAAACTTTATTGACTTTTTGAGAAATGGAGTGCGATTCAAGTGATTTTTAATTTACAAATACGCCACCTAATATTAGGGAACAACCCAACATAGCTTAATTAACCTTATTACCACAAAAATCTAAAGACATGTATGAAAAACAATATATACAATAAAAGCAATGGACTGGAGACAACAAATTAAATATTAATTCAGAAATATTTTCAATAGGTGGGTAGAAGGAAAAATTATATGTATTACACAGGAGCAAAAGTGACTTTTCCTCCCTTTGATGATAAACTACATCCTGTGGGAGGAGAAGTGGCACTTTCCTCCCTTGTGATACAAATAGCTATTCTTTGCCTTCGTATGAATACGTTTTAACACATACCCACCGCCGAAGAATTTCTCAATTATGATTTCAAAACAACCGCCGGTTGATCTGGAGGTATTAGCTACTTGTCAATTTGTTCATTTCTATCAGAAATTAAATACATTATTGTACTAGTTTCAATTCGCCTTTTCAACCGGCCACTACACTTATTAACCGCCTACCACCTGCTTTTATTGTTTTTTATAAAATAATATAAGAACAACGCAATCGTTCTCATTTTATTCCGCCAATCGCCACTATCACAAACACAAATGCCCGTGGAACTATCGCACTCCTGAATTGTTACACAGTGGAAAATAAACAGCGTTTTCCCAAAAAATAGTTTATTAATTTTAACTTGAACACACTCAATACAGTAGAAACGGTGAAGCTTTTCCATCACGTGACTGTTACGTCAGCAACAATATTCAGTCAACTCAATAGAAATAATCGTTATGACTAATATTCCCAAGGTCGGCCTTTTACGAATTCCTAATTAAACAAGAAATTTAACTTTTTTAATTGTATTTATTTTATTTAGATGGTTAACATCGACATATTTATTAAAAATATCGATATTCTGGGTTAATGAGTTACAAAATCAAAAATTAATGTTAACCATGCTGGCTTATTAGTATATAATTAGTATAATTTGTCTTGAAAATACACTCTCACGATTTTCTCTATATTTTCGAAGAAAGCATGCTCTTTGGCTAGCAATATTTGCTCCTTCTATTAATGCTCTTTTGTTGTCTTCCTTTTTATATTTAAGTCTCAAATGTTTCAATAACACCGATAACGAGGTATTTCCAACATGAAGAATTTCCTTATATTTCAGTTAGTCATTTATGGTTTTCACAGTAACATATTTCCCTAAATAATGAAAAGTTTAAAATTATCTCAAACAAAACAAAATATTTTTTTGTATATTTACTACTTCATACTAAACTTGAACTCAAATTTTTGATATTCAGATATTTTTATTATTATTTTGTACCAAATAATGTATTGAACAACCCCCTAAATGTGACATCAAATATTTCAAATTAGAAAACTAAATTGTGAAAAACACAATCTACACTCAGACCGAACAATATTTGGTAAACATTTACAGTACTCAACTAAGAAATCAGCACATGTACAAGCTAGAATTTATCACATTCAAATTAAAAATATGCACAACTTTCTGTATTCTAAATCTTTCATTACTCATAACCTCTATCATCGAACTTACTTTAAATTACCTAATAGTTTTCTAAGATTTTCATATACCACACTATGAGCTGCTGGTGAAAATTCTCACTGTATAGATAATACTACATGCACTATGATGTGTAATCTTAATTATTAAAGTACTATGATCTCACTTCTCTTTTATTTAAAGTGTAAGCTGACTGTAATCTAACGGTTAAGAACATGGGAAGGTGTTGTATTATTGTTTCACATGTTTGTTTCTTACTTTGTTCATACATGTTATATAAGGTATTCTGTACTGTCATTTTGGTTCCCTCGGGTAAATCCTCTGTTTTTAGTTTTAATCGAGGTGTTTGACTGAGTGACGTTGGAAAAGTTGGGATATTTTCCTTACTTTTTTTTAAGGGAACATACCGTTTCACAGATAATTTCAGTGTAGTTGCCACTCTCTGAAATATAATATTAAATAGAAATGTCCTTAAATAGATGTTAACTTTAGTATAATACCTCCTGAACAGATGAAATAGGTTGAAAGGGTCCGCCGTTGTTTTTTTTCCATCTCAAAATATTCAATCAAGTTTATAACAAACTCATGTGCTCGTGGATTACCTAAGCCATTTTCCAGGCATTTTCTGAAAATAACTGTTGGTTAATATACCGTTACAAGTACAATCAGACAATTCATGCAAATTTGAAAATTCAGATTTACAAATTGTAAAGAATTATAAATACTATTTACCACCAATAAGTAGTAAAATAAGCATTGTAATATTCCCGTCTCACGGTATTTTAGGTGTTATGAAATGTCAAAAGTTTACAAGTTCATAATGGATTATATTCGTACTTACCAATGTTAAATGGAATAAAAAGTCAAATTAGTTCTCACAAGAACTGATTTTAACAATAAATACTCTTTCAATCCAAAAATTCGCTAAAAACAAGACAGTAAACTAAGCTCGCATAACCTCAAAATGTGGTAGTGTCAAATTCAACTTTTAGTACGATCAGTTATTCACGTTACGTCAATTATATCGTTGTCTCTTTTTACGATTACTACGGCAAATTTATAGAAACTAATACGTATGTCTTGTATTTGGTCTTGTGAAGAATACAAGCGATCGTACGTTATTATGTGTGATTTTCAAGAAATGCGATAACTACCGTGAAATAACATTAATTAGCACCGCGATGAAAATGTTTGAAAAAATACTGGAGAAAAGAATCACAGAATAGATTCAGAAGTGGAAGAAGCGACCAAGACCACATATTTCCTATTAAACATTTGACAACCAAGACTGGAATACCTACAGGTATAAGCTCTCGCAATACAACAAAGAAATTCGTATAGCCAAGAAGAAATTATGGATGAAGTTTTGCGAGGACGTCTGGGATGCCCCCGCATTCTTTGGAATCCACAAAGACCTGCCAAAGGATGAGAAAAAGGGTAGGTTTTATCAGGAAAGCGGACGGTACCTATACAGAAAAAAAAGAGGAGCCTTTAAAGGTACTAATAAACATCCACTTTCCAGCCTCATCGATTCCAGCCACCGACGCAGTTAGGCCTACCATACTAGAACGAATGCCAAACAGGCCAACTTCTACAGATTGTAAAATAGCCACTGAAGTCACAAGACCAAATAAAATTAGATGGGCCATAAACAAATTTCAACCATTTGAATCCCCAGGGACAAATGATGTATATCCCATTCAACTACAAATGGAAATCGAAGTGTGAATACCAGACGTAACTAAGATCCTCAAAGCTAGTCTGGCATGAGGATACATACCGGAAGTATGGCAAAAGGTAAAAGTCATTTACATACCATAGGTTGGTAAAGTATCTGACCCAACGCCAAAGTCATACAGGCCAATAAACCTATCCCCCTTTCTACTAAATAGCAATCGTTAATACTGTTGGTTCGGTGGATCTTTTCCCATGCGTCATCATTCAAATACAAACGCAATACATCAATACATTAATTAACTCGTAGGTCGTAGATTGATGTTATAATTAGGATGTGGCTAAAATGACGGTGAACGTTATTTATTATTGTATTGAAGCTGGTGTAATAGATATTTGTAAATATTTTACAGCTGTTTAGCAATGTGCTACCTAAACCTTTAGTTTGAAAAAACTGTTAGTATTCAAGAGTTTTATGGGGCTATTCTGCAAACTTGCCATTAAGCAAATTTACTTGCATAAAAGTTAGTATTAATAACAACTTCCTCAGTAGAAACTTTGCAATTCATAATTGCCCTGATAAGGTTATGGCTGTCAACCATTACTATTGGGCCGTCCCACCCATACAGTTCAACAATGAAAAATAAAAATCTTTTGGGTTGTAAAAATAAATAATTAATATTTTAAATATGTATATTTAAGACTCATATATATACAATAGATTTTATTTAATTTTCCTCATATCAGAATCAGAGCTATCACCAGTATTTATATCTATTGTAATTGGTTGAATGCTAATATCAACTATATTCTGCTCTCGGGCATACCACTTTTGTATAATTTCATGGGTATGCCTAACACATTTTTCCCAAATTTGTTGATTACATTGTCCCAGTGCCTCTTTCCACATATTTATAACAAAACAATCTGAATACCCATCTTTAGCAATATATTTATTATAATATGACTTGCAATTTGCCCAGATTAATTCAATAGCGTTGAATTCACAATGATATGGTGGTAGTCTCAGCACTTCATGACCATGTTCTCGTAGTAGCTCATCAATTATATACACGTTTTCTTTTCTATTCATTTTTGCAATTTGTAGCAATTCAGGTTTTGTAAGCTTTGTATCAAACTTAATGTTGTTTGTTATCAACCATGTAACAAACTCATTTTTTGTCGAATTAGTAGAAGGTTGCTTTTCTAAAAGAACACTATGATATGGAGCATTATCCATAACAATAAGAGATGGCCCTTCTAAGTTGGGAATTAATTGAGTACTTATCCATTTCATAAATATTTCATTGTTCACTTCTCCATGGTAATCAGCTACTTTAGATTTTGAACAGAATAATAAACTTGCCTTAGAGACAAATCCTTTGGTAGAACCAGCATGGACAATTATAAAACGTTTACCATCATAACCATCTGGTTTACGTACACTTTTAGTGCTGTTGTCTTGCCAAGATTTTGTTTTATTTCCCTTCGAATAGATCCATGTTTCATCCAAAAATACAAGTTCTCTTGGGTGAGTACTTGAAAGGTGTTCCATATATTTACGCAGAAAATTGGCTCTCAAGGCTGCAATACTGGTCCGTTACATTAAAGCTCTGCGATTGTCATCTTTATTATATTTGAATCCCAATGTTTTTAACAAAGTGCTCAGAGATGTTTTGCCAATAGATACAATTTCTCTTTCCCTCAATTTACAATTTAAGGTAGTCAAAGTAAAATGCTTCTCTAAAACAAAAACAAAAATTTTAGTACAGATTCAATTTGAACAAATACTATATTTTTTAATGATATTATGTTTGTTCATTTCATTAATGTTTTAACCTTGGACTGTTCAAAAATAAGGTAAATTTAATAGTTGAATTAAATTGTAATGTAGTCACAAAATTACTAAAATCTATATAAATATCTTCCTAAATTTTCCTTGAATATACCATGATTTGAATACTCGTTACAAAATACCTACACCTACATTTTACCAAAAAATTCTAATTAAATAAATTGATATTTACTGTGTTGGTACATATCATATAATGTGTTCCGTACTGCCATCTTAGCTCCCTCAGGTAGATCAGTTGTTTGAGTTTTAGAACGAGTTCTGCTTTTGCCTGGGCTTGAAAGAATTGGATTATTTTCTTTCCTTTTTTTTATAGCATATACTGTCCGCCGAGATGTTTTCAAAGCAGCAGCTACCCTCTAACATAAAAAAATTGATTAATAATAAGTATATTGCCAAACAAGCATGCACTTAAATATTTATGTTACCTCCTGAACACATGAAAGTGGTTCCAAAGGTCCTCCATTTCTTTTTTCCAACTCAAAATACTCCAACACATTTAGGACCAGCTCCTGTGCTTGCGAATTCAACGTTTTTCCAGGCATATTCTAAATATAAAAACCATTCATAAATAGTTCTGGTCTTTCAGAAAATTAGGTCAATATTTTCTACATTGGTGGAAGCAAAATATGTTTCAAATAATTCAGTTTGATGGAGTTCTATCCAGAATCATAATGAAATGTCAATTTAAGGTAAGTTTTCATTGCGAAGTAAATAAATAAGAAGTAGATAAACAATATTTACTTACCACAATAATTCGAACACTCAGGTATAAGTTAGTCGTTATAACAACTGTTTTTGAAATAAATTCATATGCAAGGGGCAAAAAAATGGATAAAAATGTAAAATAAAAATGTAAACAAAGTCTTTGGTCTGTCAATATACAAAATCGCGGTTAAACCACAGAACTTCTGTTGTGTGGGTTACACCTATCGCCGACATTCATCATATGGCTATCTCTGTTTGTTATATTATTTTGTAATGGAACAAACGGTTTCATTTCGGGGGCTTAGATTCTGTGAGTAGAAAAGAGACGTACTACAAAAAGTAGTATGTGAATAATTTCATACATGGGAAAATATTCACCGGACCAACTGTATGCTTAACAGCCAGGAAACTCTATGGATCTAGCGCTATATGATCTAAACAAGCTTATCTCTGAGACAATAGAAGACGAAGAGATAGCGATGGCCACTTTCTTAGACATCGAGGCAGCATTTAATAATCTTACCACGAATTGATTGGTTAATGCAATGAATAGTTGGCGGACAACCACAACAATATGCCTATGGATAAAGGCAACTCTGGAGGATAGGATAATAATCTCCACTCTGGGGCAAGTCACCATCAAGTCAAGGACGGGAGGAGGATGTCCTGAAACAGTAACTTTGTTTCTAATATTAACGTTAAAGCGGTAGCAGGCATTTCGAGGGAATTATTGATTTTTACTTGTGACCTGCGCTTCTGTGGTTCTGCGCTAAGACAGAGAGGAAGTGGTAAAAGCAGGCTGGGTTGTCTCTCTGAATCTGTCGCTAAGAAAGGGCGAAATAAAATTCCTTTGAAGCCGCAGAGATATTGAAGAATTATAATTTGTAAACAATAAATGGTTGTTGAATAAATGGTTTAAACGATAATTCTTATCTCTGGTAAGTTTTTACACATTAATTAAAGACATATAGATTAACTAAACTGTCGATGTGTTTGGATTCAAATGGAATGACAGATAGTATTTTTACATGGCGGAAGCTTATAAAAAATGAATATTGTTCTTCTTATTGAATGTTACAGACGACACTACTATTCACTTACCTGTTGTTTAATTCCTAAATTCTCATATTTCTATTACCTAACATATTTGTGCAGAATTCAAAGATAACCAAATTTATAAAACAAAAACTTTCCAGGGGCATGTCTGTTCACTTTTTTCTTTAGTTACAAATGTAAAACATTTAATTGTGAAAACCTTTTCTTTCTTTGAATATCATGTAAATGTAAAACATTTAATTATAAACTTTTTGTTGTTATTCCTTTAAGTAGGATTTGATGTAAATCACCTAGCTGTAAAATCATTATTTTCTTTGGGGGGGTTTTAAAAAAAATTGTGCTATGATGGAAACTGCTATTTTTTATATCTTTTAGCGTTTTTTTTTTGTATTATGGGTTTCTGAAAAGTTTTTTCCACGGATTATCTATGGTCATAATGAGTTTGGGAAGCTTGGTTAACAGCTTGCCCGAATAAATTCGACTCATCTGTGAGTAGATCTCAACATCTTGACACTTGCCTGGAGGTTCAGCTGACCTAGCACACACTGCAGGTTACCATCATTCATCGTGGGACCTCACCTACCAGCTGCAATAACTGCCACAGCTAAGTAACTAAGAGGATAACTTTTATAAGCGGCATTCATCTTACTTGCTCTTACTTTATCATATTAAACCTATCACACTAACTTAACTAACACCAACTAAAAGCAGTCCAGATAATTTTTGTATTTTTTTGTATAACCATTGTTTTTTTATATACATTCACCGTTGTTCATTAGACTTAGTAATCATTGAGACTGTCTTTTATTTTTAATTTCAACTACCTACCTGCAGTAACAAGCAAACTTCAAAATAGCTACTACCTAGAGTCTTTGTAGGTCTTTTCAAAGTTTTTGAGAAAACTTTGTGGCGCCCATGGTATTTACTTACAAGATATTATTACAATAGCTCTAAATCATGTTATCCGATTAGACTATTCTCTGCAATTTTCTCTAGGTTCATAAGAACCCACGTTTATAACTTCAACCCTGAGAAGTGAACAAAAATATCTTTTTTTTTCCTTTGGCTCATATTTTGGTGCTCAACATTTTTTGGAGGGTCTCAGTCCACAAGGAGGAGTGCTATCACCATAGCTATGGGCAACCTTAGTAGACGACCTCCTTATAGAACTATTGTAGACAGGGGTGATATTGGAAAGAATGCGAACAGCTTCAAATATAGTTGATTGGTGCTTACAAGAGAGACTGACAGTCAATGTCCAGGAAACACAAATTATTATCAATTTCACGAAAAATACGGCTCTACAAGGCCTGAAGCCAATAGTGCTAGGAGGAGAGGTGATTCCATTTGGCAAGGAAACAAAGTACGTAGGAGTAGATTTTGATCAAAAGCTTTCATGGATCACTCACCTTCAGAAGACTCCACAGAAGTAGAGGATTATCCAGCAAGACTGGCCTACGCTCGTTGGTTTCTAGATAAACAACGAGTTGATAATACATTCGTTGGAGAAGTACTGTTTACTGATGAAGCTGGTTTCACACGATACGGTTTTATTAATTACCATAATTTACATTTATGGGCAGATGAAAATCTTCACGGTACAATTCAAACAAAGATTCAACATCGATTTTGTGTTAATGTGTGGGCAGGAATAGTGGGTAATAATTTAGTAGGTCCATTTTTTTTTTGTAATAACCTGAATGGTCAGCGATACTTAGAATTTCTCCAAAATGATTTCCCACCCATGTTATGTGATATTCCTCTAAACATTCGCAGGGACATGTGGTTCATGCACAATGGAGCCCCTCCCCACTTCCTAAATGATGTAAGAAATCATCTTAATAACATTTTTACTAATAGGTGGATTGGTCCATTTGCATGACCACCACGTTCCCCTGAATTAAATCCAATTGATTCATTTCTTTGGGGTTATCTTAAAAGCTTGGTATATACAACACCGGTAAACACAAGGAACGAAATGATCGATAGAATAAACTTCCATTGTGACGCTATAAGGCAGAATCTTGGAATGCTCTTCCAAGTTCAGAGAAATATCTTCCGTAGACTCCGGAAGTGTGTAGACGTGCAAGATGCCCACTTCGAACATTCATTATAGTTTTTTTTTGTTTTTATTTGATAAGTTGTAGGCTAAACAATTAAACTTTTCTACATTTCAATTTTTTCCTTATGTAAGTAACACGATGTTCCACAGTATGCAGTTCAATTAGAAATTTTTGATTGTGTTTTAATACATCATGTAAGTATTTTTAATAAATAATTACAATTTATGATAATTTTCTTCAGAATGTCTCTTTATGGCGAACGGTTTTCTTGGCATGTACAACGATTTAAAATCTACATATCTCCTAAACCATAAATTTTATCGAGTTAAACAAAGAGAACCTTTTTGTTAGAAAATCGATTGAAAAATTCATTTTTGCTTTTGTTAGATTGTACAGGTTGTCCCTGTAAAAGTTACGGATTGTTAACCATTGGGCATGAGCCGCGCCTGGCCTTCAGATAGTAGTGTAGAATTATTTATCCCGTCAAACACACTACATAGACATACGTAATCACCCATTAAAAATTCATAATGTTCCAATGTATAATTTAGAAAATATACTTAAAAATAAATTCTGATTTCGCAACTTTAAAGGCGTATAACTCAGAAACGAGGGGTCGTATGAGAAATTTTTTTTTATGTCACAGCATTATTTTCACGTCATCTACTCACTCCCGAATTTTTTGCATCAAGTCCCGGAACACCCTGTATATGGATGACGAAGTGTTAGTTTACCTCCAGTCTCTGAAGAAGATAACTTAGTAACCAATACGCGCGTAATATAGTGTAAAGTGTTAGTGTTGGTGTAGTGGTAGTGTAAGCAGTGTTCAGTGTCAAGTATCGCCAACCGTTCCAGAATTCCCAACTTACTTGGATTTGATGACAATTCGGGTAGGGAGTATCTATGGCCTGAAACAATCGCCACGATGTTGGAATAAAAAATTTGTTGAATTTACTTTTTTAAATTAAACTAAGTGTTTCTAATTAATTCCACTATTTAATGAAAAAATTATGAATTATTAAATAGTGAAATTAATTAGAAGCACTTAGTTTCATTTAAAAAAGAAATGAGTAGATTCCACAAAGTAAGGTTCCAAACAGTAAATTCAATTTTTTGAAATTTTGGAGTATCTCAAATTAAAGGAAAAAGTAGCAGATCCTTGTGTTTTTATCAACTCTAGTGATGAACAATTGATTGTGGTGATTTTTGTATATGAACATTCCAACAAAATTGGAAATTCATTGAGACATCTAGAATCCAAAGTTGAAATAAAAAGATTTTTGGAATGGAAGTAAAGAAACAAGAAGATGGTTCAATTCAATTCAAAATGATTACATCAAAAAGATTTTAAGAACATTTAATATGGAAACGTGTAAGTTTCGACTCCAGGAAAAAGGAGAATGTGAAACAGTTACAGTTCCATATAGAGAAGCAATTGGAAAATTATTATTTTTGGCTTCGATGACAAGTCCCGATATTGCTTTCACAATCAACCAGTATGGAGAATTCAAAACTTATTCATTGGGACTCCCCAAGGCAAGTATTTCCATATTTACAGGAAACAAACCATGTCGGATTGTTATTTGATGGAGTCTTTGAGAGAGAGATATTTTGAGAAGATATAGCGGATTTTGCAGAAGATCTGCAGACAAGAAAATCTACATCAGAATTTGTCATGACATTTGGCAATATTGCAATAGATTGGTTCATAAGAAGGTAGTCCATAGTTGCGCTATCTACAGCTGAAGCCAAATATATTGCAGCAGCAGACCGCCAATCTGAAAAAGGGCAATTTTGTTTCGTTTCGATTAATTTCAAACGAGAAAAATTTATTTTCAAATACCTTGAATATGAATGTAATTATCATGTGAGGCCGTACTAGTGGGGGGCACATATGTTTTAATTTTACATTTGACAGTGACGTTAAACGTACCTAATAAAAATGAAATTAACGGAAGATAATGTACCTGGAGCGAAATGGAAATTTGCACATGCTGCACATGTCGTCTTGTTCGGGATTTAAACGCGCTTTCATGCAGTGATTTTCCTATTTCAGATTATAAAAATATACTTGTGGAAACGTTAGTTGTTATTGATAATACGTCCAATTTGTTGTGAAAGGATCAAATATTCTTTGTTATATTTGAGAAATTGAGGAATGTATTACAAATGGTAAAACATATCATTAATAACAAAATTACATAAAATATTCAAATTTTTAAATCTCTGACAACATATCTCGAGAAACAAATTGGACGTATTATCAATAACAACTAACGTTTCTACAAGTATATTTTGATAACCTGAAATAGGTAAATCACGGCATGCAAGCTATCGTTTTAAATCCCGAACAAGACGACATGTGCAGCATGTGCAAATTTACATTTCGCTCCAGGTACATCATCTTCCGTTAAATCCATTTTTATTAGATACGTTTAACGTTACTGTCAAATAGAAAATCAAAACAAATGTACCCCCACTAGTGCGCCCTCTGGTGGATTATTTTTGAATCTTCAGAGGAAACAGGCTAAGTGGTGATGAGAAATATCAAGTCAGACGGGTAGCGAACTTCGAAAATGCGGAAAAACTGGAATTGATGCGTTTGGTTGCCAAAAATTACAAAAATACCAACAGATCATCTATAGTTTGGCAAACATAACTGAAGCTGTGAAAGGAATGCGGTCGAAAACATTCGATATTGCCACGAACTACGAAAAAGCTAAAGTGCTAAGTATGTAGTGATAATAACTAGAAAATGGACTTTTTCTACAATCGATATCCAAAGTAGGCATTTGCGCTCGTATTTGACAACGCGAACATCATCTTTTACGAGGAATTTCACTTTGTCACTTATAAGCGACTAAATAAAAAAAACGCTCGCTTCCCCAATTATTAACTATAAATCAAATATGCATTGCTCAGAGTATCCAATGTCAACGAGTAAATGACATCTTTTATTTGATTGAAAAATTTCCTAAATAATAATCGTATGAGAGCGTGAAGCAGGAAAAATGGAAGAAGAAAATGATTGTGGTGATTTTTTATGTACACCACCTGAAATTGCAAGCGCCGCTAAAGTCGCGACATTAAACCTATTGCCAAAAAATCTTGGGTAAAGGTGAATCATCTAAAGTGCAAATTGTTGAATCAGTAACAATGGCAGAACATACAATTTCAAACTCATCTAGACTTTCTTCATCGTCTGGAATTGTCATAAAAAAATTGTGAAAACTGTACTTTCAATTTTTATGCATCAAATTAAATAAATTTTTGGAAATATGTGAACTTCTCGATTGTAGAAAAAATCTTGTGTGTAAGTCGAGCATTCATTGTCGATATCAAGAGAGGCAACTGTCTCTTTCAATCGACAATATATCATTTTGCGCTCTTAATACACAAATAGCTATTGTATTATTAACAATATGTCAATAATGATTAAACTTTAGTTCTTTAATGTGCTTGTTTTATTGGATTTTGTCTTTTAACATTATTTTTTCAATTTCTGAATATTAATAGATGAACACTTTTCCAAAAATGTTATCGGTTTCCTTCAAGCCGGCAACATCGTGCGAAAATCATAATTACCACGCCCTCCGGACTACTCAATTGGTGAAAAATACCTTACCTTTAAAGGAAAGCATGAATCTGTTTCTATATATAATAATAATTATTATTATTTTTAATACTTTTATAAAATAGGTACCGTACGTCATTGGTACGTTTATGACAGATATCGGCCATGTTTCCTCGCCCCTTATCGATGCCGCGTAGCTTCGGATAGACTTGCCAAACTATACAAGGTTCATTTCATCCACCAGCTCTAGATTTTTGATAATCAACAATGGAGAAAAGATCAACCAAGAAAATTATACCCAAAATGTTTGGATTAACACAATGAACCGTCAATTTTGAAGGTTTAACTTAGGCCAGGCTTAAAGTAAGCTGAACGTACGGCACCTACAAAATGAGTATTGAAAACATGCTTTAAATCTTAGCTTGTTGAGGTTTCAAATTAGATTACCCTTTTTTTTAAGACATTAACAAACTAAAAAGAATATTGGTTTTACTTGATCGGAATAAAAGTCGTCAGGTTTGTTAATAAATATTTTATTCACTGGAAATTAGAATCAGAATAGTAGGTAGTCATTTCTATTAATTCGTGAAAGTACCATTTGATCTTTACATTTCTTTATTTGTTTCATTTTCTGGAAGTTAAAACGATGTTAGTATCAAGTAACAGGGGATAAAAACCAATAATAAATATAACCTTGGAATACTTTCATCTTCTGAAAGAAAATGTATGACAAAGTGACAGACGTCCTTGACCGCTTCAGTATTTCTATTTGCAAATATAAAATTGGCACTAGATTCAGCCGGCAAACACGGTATATTCTTTTTGGGCACAAAAGATGACTTTTGGTTTACGTTAATTTTTCTAAGCCAAGAAAGCTTGCTGAAAGACGCATTTCGCGGATTTTATAACAAATTGTTATATCCGACAAAAATCAATCTGATTGTGGAACCATTGACAAATAGCATCTTGGTTGATATTGGATTTAACCAAAATCAAAACACTTGGCATCTAATCTATACTTCGGTCAAAGCCACTCTTAGGCCCCCTAGCCATTATTTATGAATAAAGTTTTCCGAATAACGCCCCACGGAGTACAGGCCAACAAAAAAGAAAAAAGCTTTTGAGTTTTCTAGTTTTCTTCAAATAAAAGAAAAAAACAACAATTTGCCAACGTCGCAAAATTTTGTTTTTCAGCGCCTTCTTAACGTGAAACTACCAATGTTTAGTAATAACCTAGATAAAAATGAACCAATCCTCATTCTAAAAGCCAGTTCGCAGGGTGGAATCAAGAATTTATTGTCAAACTGGAAGAATCTCGGACAAAGAAGGAATTCAGAAATCAATAACATTTTAAAGTTTATAGGTAATAACGGAAATTTCAGTTATACAACACAGATAAGTTAAAAATTATGAGTTAGGTCGCAATAAGTATTTGTAGAGTTTTTTAAATGTTTACACCTTCTCAATTTTATGTTCTATTCGAACGCCACTGTGCCAATCTGGATAATTCTAAAGAATAAAGAAGTTCCTCCATAATATATCCCAATTCAATGTCTTGTTCTTGATTGCTTGCTGTGTTCTATGGGCCTTATCTTTAACAACTTTATAATTGGGTTGGGTGGTTGGGCAAGCCGGTGCAGACCTTTGATTTTGTTACATTTTTTTTATAGACGATAACTGACAAAAACTTTATTTTAATTTGAGCGGTTGGTTTCCAAAGATAGCATTATACCAAGTGTATCACAGAATAAAAAAAATTGTTCATGTATCATCTCTGTTAAAGTTTGGAAATATTCTTAATTTTTGTGAGTTTATTTTGAATTTGAAGCGAAATTAGTTTGAAAATAATACTGTACTTCGATAATACAATAATACATTATTATAGTGAAGCACAGTTCTAATTCGTTATAAGCAAAAACAGCACATTGATTTAAATTTAGGAATTTTGTTGACAAAATCCACTGTTTGATTCACACATAATAATATATTATGTAGTTTGCAATTAATATGCTAAAGTTGAGAGAACTGAATTTTCAGAATGATTTGTATGCAAATACTTTCAATTAGGAAATCATAAAGCCTACTTCATGACAGCGAAAGTGACCAGATTTTATGCTATGTACACGTTGTTCTTATGAGGGAATGCATATCAATGGGAACACATTTCCCTTTTTCAATTAAATTCTGTGTAACAGCAAGATTATAGAAAGCTATCCAATAATTATCCAAAAAACTAAAAGAACTCTTAACGTTAGGATTCGGAAATATACATTTTTAAACAAAAGCGAAATCTTCAAATCTGCTATATTTTTTAAAACAAACGAAATGGTATTGGTTTATCCAAAATTTGTTACTACCAAATTACTTTTCCATGCTGAATGGTGAAAGGTATTGAGTTAGGGGAATTTTATATACAGGGTTGGGCTAAAGTATGGAACCAAGTAAATATCTTTTAAACGAAAATAACGATATTTATGAAAATTTGCAGGTAAGTGCAATGGAACAAAATGCATCTGATGTACATGTTTTTGTTAATAATATACTTCCGGCTTAACCGGAAATGCCATCAACTTCTTTAATTTAAATGGGACACCCTATA
The DNA here is from genome assembly GCA_947563755.1 of Lochmaea crataegi. Taxonomy (NCBI): domain Eukaryota; kingdom Metazoa; phylum Arthropoda; class Insecta; order Coleoptera; family Chrysomelidae; genus Lochmaea; species Lochmaea crataegi. The sequence continues at coordinate 37,984,351 of OX387429.1, forward strand.
TATTTTTACAGATTTTGAAAGAGCTTGTTATTTTGAATTCATACATACTGAGTTTAGTGTGAAAAAATTTGTAAAAACGAGGAATATAGCACTTTAATCAACCTCCTTTGAGTTTTTTGTATTAGAGCAAAAAACTATTTAGATAAACTAATTGATGTTGTTTGTATGCAAAGTAATAAATAAACGAGTACTGTTTAGTACGTTTTTTGTTCTCCAAGTGCCAAATTCTAATTGACGGTAATAAATTTTACAATTTAGAATGGTTCAATTGAGTGAAAAAGAGCGAATTGAAATTTTAATGATGATCGGTTATGGTGATCGTGCTAGAACTCATGAAGAAGTGTGTCATATTTTTAATAATTTGCATCCGGAGAGAAATCCTATATCACGCTCAACAGTAACTAAATCATTACAACGTTTTAATACAACTGGGATGGTAAAAAATTTGCTAAAACCTGGAAGACCGCGGACTGCAACGAACGAAATCACCTCAAACTTCCACCACAAATTTGGCACTAAACCATGGTATCAGTCGACGTTCTGTAGGAAAGATATTAAAAAGTGAAAAGTATCATCCGTATAAGGTACAGTTGGTTCAAGAATTGTCAGACGATGATTTTGACCGACAGCTAGAATTTTGCGAACGGCTAATGGACATCTGTAATGTCGACGATAATTTTGCTTCCAACATAGTTTTTTCCGATGAGGCAACTTTTTGTTTAAATGGAACGGTTAATCGCCCCAACTCAAGGTATTGGTCAAATGAGAATTCTCATTGGATTCATGAAGCACATACTCAGCATCCACAGAAGTTGAATGTTTGGATGGGAATTGTCGAAAATAGGCTTATAGGCCCATTTTTTATCGACGGAAACTTGAATGGTGACAAGTATTTGGATCTACTAAATAACGAAATTATTCCTGCACTTCAACAGAATGGGCAATTACCACAAAATGTTTGGTTTCACCATGTGGAGCACCTCCCCACTATGATAGACGGGTTAGGGATTTTCTGGATGCGAATTTTCCAAATCGATGGATTGGACGCAGAGGATTCATAGAGTGACCTGCTCGTTCTCCGGATCTTAGCCCGTTAGATTTTTTTCTTCGGGGTTATCTAAAATCACGTGTTTACGTTAGACGACCAACAAACTTACAGGAATTGAGACAAAGAATTATTGATCAATGTGAACTAATACGTGGAGAAGTCTTGGAAAGAGTGACTCAAGAATTTGTTAATAGGATGGCATATTGTCAGCAAGTAAACGGCGAGCATTTTGATCATTTGAAGTAATTTTGTTTCTCATTATTCTAAAATAATGAAATGTCCACCTATTGTATAACTAACAGTGAGTTATTCCTCGTTTTTACAAATTTTTTACACTAAACTCAGTATGTATGAATTCAAAATAACAAGCTCTTTCAAAATCTGTAAAAATATATAGGGTGTCCCATTTAAATTAAAGAAGTTGATGGCATTTCCGGTTAAACCGGAAGTATATTATTAACAAAAAAATGTACATCAGATGCATTTTGTTCCATTGCACTTACCTGCAAATTTTCATAAATATCGTTCTTTTCGTTTAAAAAATATTTTCTTGGTTCCATACTTTATCCCAACCCTGTATACAAACAAGTATACGTATAAAATTAAGGTAGGTCTTCCTTATGACAAAATTTCCTCGAAAGGCGTTGAGTAAAATTGAGTGCTTATTTTTGTTTTCCTCAAATTTAAGTGAAGGTCGAAACTTGAAATTTTGTAATTTCCTTGCAATTGCAATGGCTAGCCACCGGTAGTTTTCCAACATTCCTGTTACATTATAACGGGGTGGAATTATCAACCCCTACTTTATTTAAGTCAAATATTTGTTTCGAGATTGGGTTTTGTGAAAAAAAAATATTATTTAAATTCTCTGTTGTATTGAAAAACATTATCTACTCATGAAGTTTTTTTCCTAGAACCAATAGATTTGGAGAAAACAATACAGTATCATGTGTCATACCTTGTTTTAATTACAATGAAATAATAGACTGAAGTCACTTTGACAATTCATTTTTGTCTACTCAGTGGGCTCAGTGGGTTTTAGTGGGCTGATGTCAAATTCTGTCGTTGGTAGTTAGAAATTGAAGTTTACTAGTAAGTTCATAGTTGGCAATTTTTGCGATAATTTGTCTGTGAACTAGTTTCATTTATTCAATTTATAACATGTATACAAACAATAATAGAACAAGATATTCTGGATGGAATTAATCAGCACCCAGAAACAAGTACTAGAAAGATTGCTAACACCTCAAATACCAGCCCCACATCCGTTTGGCGGGTTTTAAGAGAGCAGCAATTGTACCCTTACCACATCCAACGTGTTCAAGCTCTTTTAACTCGAGATTTTCCCTGGCTTGTTACATTTTGTGATTGGATAACAGACGAAATTCTCTGATTCTACAAAACATATTGTTCACAGATGAGGCATATTTTTAAAGAGTATCCATCATACATTTTCATAATAATCACGTATGGGCAGACGAAAGCCCGCACAATATTATAGAGCACCGTTTTCAGTTAATGTGTGGATTGGAATTATAGGGGACTACTCAATTGGGCCACATTATCTGCCACAGCTATAAAATGGAATAGCTCACACCAGTTTTCTCCAAAATGATATCCCTGAACTACTTGATAATATCTCACTCAATATTAGACAAAACATGTGGTTCATGCACAGTACATTTTAGTCAGATTTCTAAACGAACTTATCCTAACCGTTGGATTGGTCAAGGAGGGCCGCAACACTGGCTTACTCGATATCCAGAATTAGAATTAAATCCATGTGATTTCTGGTTATGGGGTTACCATAATTCATTAGTTTACCACACCGATACAGGATATCAACGATTTAAACAATCGTATTCTAATAGTGTGTGATACTATAGGAAATATGCATAAAATATTTTAGCGTGTTCGACAATCGATGAGACGTAAACTACGTTGATGTATTTTGGCTGGAGGCGATCATTTCCAACATTTACTCTGAATCCTATTTTATTCTCACCTCTTTATCTTTACTGTTTGCGACTTCCAATTCGTAGTTTATTATTTAATAAATTATAAAATCATGATATTGTATTTTTTTAATTAAACTAACTGTTTCTAATTAATTCCACTATTTAATGAGAAAACAAATGAAAATTTTCTTAAGTTTTTTCATTTAATAGTGGAATTAATTAGAAACAGTTAGTTTAATTGAAAAACAGTGATATGAGTAGATTCCACAAAGTGAGGGTCCAAACAGTAATTTCAATATTGTATTTTATTTACTTTTTTTCTCCGAATGTATTGGTTCTAGGAAAAAACCTCAGAAGTAAAAAAAGTTCTTCACAGACACAGACAACAGAGATTTCAAATAATATTTTCATTCCACAAAACTCAATCTCGAGAAAACATTTGATATTAAATAAAGTAAGGGTTGATGGAAAATACCGGTGGTAAGGGTTAGTTATTGCGAGTGCACAGGAATGACAAGATTTCAAGTTTCCATCTTAAGTTTTATTTGAGGAAAAACATGGAAATTCAATTCTAATCAGAACCTTCTAGGGGCGATATCTCGGAAAGGGATGTGAAAATTTTGCCATGGGAAAGATACATCATAATTTTATGAGGACAATAACCTACTTAATTTCTTTGCATGAATTCAGAAACACCTTGTATAAAATAAAAATGGGTTTTTGCAATATCCACAATAAATTTAATCCAAAACATATTCACCTTTCCGTATATTTGTATCTTATTTGTGTGAGTGAACTATATAAGATCCTCTACAGAACAGTATCTTCAAGATATAACAAATAAATGAAATCTTCAATAACTATAGAATATGTCCATACAAGACCGATCTACTAAATATTAAATAAGTCTTATATACTGTTATTACATTCGAGAATATATATGTTATATATTTTCACAATTTCGTTTTTCCACTGATGATATTCTGTTGTCCAGCGACTGGTTATCAAAAGTTCAATTAAAGTAGCAAAGTAATTTGGGAGTAAAAAAAGAGCCAAAATTCGAATTTTGGTTTGTGACTTGGAGGTGAAGGTGTCGCTACTTTCGCAACTATTACATTTCCGTCATTGGAAGGTATGTATATTTGGTGATTGTAGAGACAAATTCAGTTCGGGATTAACTCTCGGACGATAACATATACCTTGTACTGATGAGGCGCAATACGCCGAAACCAGTCTACAAGTTTTGTTGTCCCTTCTAGTTGCAAACCAGAATGGTTGGTTCAAATCTTGTAAATTTACCAACCCCGTTTGACTTAGAAGTGTAATTCAATGTCTGTCGGGGCATATAGCCTGGGAAATAGTTGTTTCTTCTTCGTTGAGCGGTCACTGTATTTGAAAAATATTTTTCAAAACATTGTTGTAAGTGTTAGAATAATATATTTTTATTCTTCGATATCTATTTTTCATAGAGCTCAAAAAACTACATCGATCGCCGCCAACCGGGTGAAAATCGGTTGATTCATTCAAAAGTTATAGCAGTTTGAAAATTTGAAAAATCGTGTTTTATCGAACTTTGATAAGTCTTTTGAGCTCAAAAGCAGCTAATAGTTTTATCTTTGAGCTCGGAGAGCGTTTGAAAATTGAATTTAGAGGGAAGTTGCAGGGATGGCCTTTAGGGTCAACCGTTTTCCAGATTTTTTCATATTAGATTGCCAAGAAGTAATTGGAAAAATTGTAGGTCAAACATGAGAGCGCCATACTAGGCCAATAAAGTCTCTTTAATGTTTATATCTCAAATTTCAACATTTTCATCACCTTCATTCATTTTCAATTCATTGATAATTCATATTCTTATATGCTTATGAATTCTTAACAGTAAAAAGTAGCAATAATGTTTTCCTCCCTGTATTCACTGTGCGTGTTTTCGTGAAGATATGAAAGAAGTAGACCTACACAGAATTCACTAAAAGAGACTATCTTGAGTGTGTAGTGGTAAAAGTTCCTTTCCCGACTCTCGATGGACAGACATTATTTCTTCTTGATAACACGCAAGAGATGTTAATTAAGAAATGAAGCTACCGGAGGCCTAATGAGACGATCGACAAATTAAAAATGAACCGACAGGACAGAGGCGTGGAAACAAGAAGTTCAACTTAATATTTATTCAAATTATACTACCACTTAAAACTAAATTTTGCATTTCTTTACACTATTAAAGGACAATTAATATATTGTTGGGAAGCCATTTTATATGGGAACATTCAATATTCTAAATCTGCTTATTTTAAATCAATAAAATGTGGTATTAATGGAACTCTCGTGTCATACTTCTTACAGAGCCAATATTTAGAGATACGTCATGCTTATATTATTAATGTTGGATAATGTTGTTGTTTTCTGCATAATCTGGGGACCTAAATATACAACTATTGCACAATTTCCAGTGAATAATTTTCCGCTATTAAAGCTGTACACAAAAAGATGTCTTAACTTTCTAAATACACTAAAGAAAGCAGCCTATAGTCAACAAAGAATATTTACAATACTACACTAACGAGTTTTAAATTATACACAATCTAAACGTCTATTCACTTTATTTACAGTATGGAGACACCGTTTAAAACAAATCTGTCACTCACTATCACTGTTTTCACTCTCAGAACTTACAATATCATAATCATCATCGTCATCGGAATCGTCATCTCCAAGATTGATAATAATTTGATCTATGACCGGTTCCAAATTGAGAAACTCTTTTTCACATTTGAGCGCATGTTGACAGCGACTTTGCCATTCTAGTGGTGAAAAATTGTCAAAAAATTCATTACATAGCTTTTCCACATCTGACTTTATAAACGTGGTGTTTTTACTTCCAACGTATTGTTTAAGGGATGCCCAAACAAGTTCAATTGGGTCAAGGTCAGGGAGATAAAGTAGCAATCTCAAAGTATTATGACCATGTTGTTCTAAGATTTTGTCAACTTCGTACGTTTTAAATCTTGGCTTATACATTTTTACAATGTTATATAATTCAACTTTTAACATGTCATCTGCAAATGTGATGTTTCTGCTTCGTAACCACTGCTTCATTTCATCTTTTCGACTTGCGGATGTAGGCGATTTTTCACAGTGCACATTGTGATATGGTGCATTGTCAATAACCAGCACACTACGTGGGGGTAAATTTGGTATAAGTTTAGTCTCAAGCCATTTCTTTTAGTTGGTAAAGTTCATATTATCATGAAAATCACCCGACTTACTTTTTGACTCAAATATGAGTGATGCATTTGGTATAAATCCTTTTTCTCATCCAGCATGAACTATAACTAATATTTGTCCCTTAGACACTGGTTTTGGTAGCCCTTCGTTACTATTATCAGACCAAGCTTTTTCATGAGTGTGGGAGGAATGAATATATGTTTCGTCCGTATAGATAATTGGTCGACCCTCCTCACGGTATTGTTTTATGGTTTTTAAAAACCCTGTCCTCAATTGTCTAATGTCATGTCGCTCCATTAGTAGCTGCTGACAGTGTCGTACGCGTGATCTACGCGCATCCGAATCTCACAGTTGAAATGAATTTGGTCGAGTTGTACATACCAACAGCTTACGTCATCTCACCACTCACCGCGTATCATTGAACAGCCGCCAAACACGGATAAGGGTATATTTATAAATAATTGCCATTAACATTTTACAATTGCTTATTATAAATATGTTTAATTTAAATTGTTCCCGAATTTTGTTAAATTTAAATATTATCATTTCTTTGTATAAAAATTTAAATAAAATAGTTAGTTATTGTAGTAGCTTCAAAAGCAACACATATAATCTCACATTGTACTTTTCGAAAATAAATGTTTTTAAAAAAGCTCTCGCTATCGATCCGAATAGTATAGTCTGTAACAAGGTTAGAATGAAAATTCGATTCGAGTGGAAAGTTCCGAGCGCGAGCCGAAGGCGAGCGTGAGGAACCACGAGCATCACGAATTTTCATTCTAACCGAGTTGCAGACTATACTTTCTCCACGATCAAAGATTTTAAATATATATTTTTAAATAGAAATGAACAAACATAATTTATATTACAGAACTCAATCACAATTATTATATTAGGTAAACACTCAATGAAGCAAGAAACATTTTACTTGGTATTAATTGTTATATTTGTACAGTTCTCGAGATAAAAAACTGGTGCATTATTGGAGGTATTTTCAACAATTGCATCGTTAGGTTAGGTTAGGTTAGGTTAGGTTACGTGACAGCAATAATTTTGACACTTACTCAAGTTTTGACACTACGATGACAATCAACTGCGTCAAGGCTAATGTTATTATTGCTAACCAGTGTCAGAATATTATTCTATCACTAGAGAGAGAATGTAAATACATTTAAATTACATGGGGGCAGAGGTGTTGCAGAATATTTCTTCAATCTCAAGAGAGAGAATTCCAGCATTCTGTAATCAAATTTGATTTCAGAATTGTCAAATTCTGTGATGATCGTGGAGAAAATTGCTTTAGAGTTTAATAGTGTAGGATCATCCTGCACTAGAAATGCAGAGTGCTTGAAACAAAAATATGAAAATAGAAAAAAAACTTTTTTTATTTGGGTATTCCAATTCATGTTCGATTTGTTCCTGTATACTGATAACCGAAACGAAACTTCCTAAGACATGTGTTATCATTAATTTCATCGAAATGTTCCATTCGAAGATTTATTCGTCTTAAAAATCAATTTGCGATAATTTCTAAATCATCATCAAATAAATACTTATAATCAACATTCATATTACAGATTGAAAATTCCACAGCGGAAAATAAATTATGTGACAATACAATCAACAATATATAAAAGTGACTTTGAAGAAATTATCATGTATCCAAGGCATGCGCACTCACTTTTATTTGTTTAAGCGCTGTACTAAACGGTTCGTCTGACCGTTTAACTTTAATAGTATATTACATAACAAGAGTTGTAAATTATTTTCTGCCATGGTCCTCCACTAGAGACATCTCATTTGATTTTTTTTCTTTTTTGTTAATGTTAATGTTACTTTTGACATAGAACACTAACATGAAATTAGCTGTTGGCAGTTTAACTAAACAAAGTTGAATTATTATCATCGGTGCATCCCTCAGAACTTACACTCGTTTAAAATTATGAACCCGGATTAGTTAAACCCCGTTAACTAGTATGCTGGTGAAACGACCCTTAAGTTTATTTAATTATTCTTTTGATATTCAATTTTCATTCATTTCTTCTCAACTAAACTGAACTTCCTTTTCCCCGCAAAAAATCGAATACAATTTTTTTCGTGCAATTGCACGCGAAGTCAATATTTCGCGCTCTCAGCACAGTCCGCGAAATTTAATTTCGCCGCCGTTACCCATAGCAACGGCTGCGAAACCAAACGTCACTTCAGACATCGTCCTAACATTCTGATTGTCACACCAATCTTCAAACTCGCCGTAACATTTTTCGTACAGCCGTTTAGATTTTTCGGGTATTAAAACTGAAAGCGCCGAATTAACAACGCATTCGAGTTCAGGAGGAGTGGAAGGTACTGAAATATCGCTATCAGTATCAGACATTTTGCGTTTTGTCAAGAACTGTCAAAATATTTTGTATATATTGAAACATACCATTTCCATAACATTGTTAAATAAATTGAACTGCTGTTGATTTTAGAGCAATAATATATTTATTTACAATTATCTAAGTAGTTTAATAATTTTAACGATTGCACGAAAAATAGTGTGTATGCCATGGCCGCGAAACTTTTTAACGACCTCAAGATTATCTTGCCTCGGCCGCAAGCAGCATCGGCGATAACTGTTCTTTCGGTACGTTAAAAAGGTATTTCGCGGCCTAAGCATACACATATCTATTTTTTACATCCCAAAGAACTGAAGTTTCAAATTCCAATCATCTAATGGATTGTGGATTATTGAAAACGCTCATAAACCTGCTTGTTTATCACTTCACGTATACACACATGGAAAACATGTTAAACTACATTTATTTTTCAAACAAAATTTTTAATTGAGAGCGTCCAATATGGTACGGAACTGTGTAAGTTCATACACTAAACAACATGATATTTATCGGATGTTTTGTGGAGAACTATGGTGATAGGTTTGTTTACCGTATTTTGAAGTTTTTATTCTTGAAAAACGCAGTTATCATGCGTTCTAATGTTGAGTGAACTGTTTCAGTAAATTTTAACATGGAACGAAGGCACTTGTGTGTCGCAAAAGCTAAAGGAGCTATTGGTATGTTGTAAGGTGGTATGAGATGAATTGATGTTGCAAATGTATTCGGTGTGTCGCAAAGTGTGATTAGTAGGCTTAATCGTAGATTTCGGGAAACAGGCGATGTTTCTGAAAGGCCCAGGACTGGAAGACTAAGGTTTACTACCAGAAAGCAGGACCGCTTCATTACTAGAATGGCACGAAGAAATGTGACCAGACCAGCCTCGGCGATAGTTGGACTAGAGGGTACGAAGACCATGGCGCTCAATACCACTTAATGTTGAACTACACCGAAGTCATTTAGCTTGATGCCAGAGTAGTATGGAATGCTGAATGGAACAATGTTATGTTCAAGGACGAGTCAAAAATATGCCTTCATAGCGATTCACGACGAGTAAGAGTTTGGAGAGAACCTAGAGGAGGAGTTCAGCCGGGACGAGTTGAAGAAGTTCATCCTAATGGAGGTGGCGGTATCATGATTTGAAAAACATTCCCGAGGTACAAAGTCACCGACCGTAAAATACTTATTACAACAAACTCTTCCTTTCAAATGAAAAATTGTAGGTAAATTTACTAAATTTACTGTTTGGACCCTTACTTTGTGGAATCTACTCATATTACATTTTTAAATGAAACTATAGTGTTTCTAATTAATTCCACTATTTAATGAAAAAATTATGAAAACTCTAAGATATTGATAATTATTTCGATATTGATATATCATCGTCAGAATGCCAGAACTTACATTTTATGTGATGCCTACTTGATGTTTAATATTTTGGCTAGACCAAATAGTGAGTGACCTATCTTGTGATTGACTCAATATATATGTATAGAAAAAAGAAGAAGATATGATTCTACAAATATTAAAGCTTAGGTATTATTAGCCCTATGGGGATATCCTGGATATCTTTTTTCCAATTTAAGATCAGTATAACTGGAACCAAGGAAAACTATATCTGCTGATCTTTACAATTGTTACTTAAGGAGGCAATTTAATAGTGGAGAGCTTCCGAGATTTATCTGTTCATTGACAACTTCATATTGTGGGTCTCAAAGTGTCTTTTTATTTCTAGTTCTTCAAGGAAATATAGTTCTTGTCTCTTATCACAAATATGCAGTACTTCTAGTTCTGTGTTAGGTGTTGATGAGTGTTTCGTGTCAAGAAGATGTTTTTTAATAATAGCTAATACTCCTAATAATAAGTTAGCTAAAAAACTAAACAATATACTTAATAGCTATGGAGGTATATCTGAATACTCAATTCAAAATTCAATAGAACTAATCAAAAAATTAAAAACATACAAGTTACAAGATAATTCTAAACTTATTTCATTTGATGTTACCAATATTTTCTCTAAAATTCCTCCAAAAAGAGTGCATAACACTTATTAAAAAGTTACTAGAGGATAAAAATATCGATCCAGGAATAATATCAGATGTACTTAATTTGTTTGATGTATGTATTAATCAGAATTATTTTACTTTTTATAATAAGGTATACATTCAAAATGAAGGTTTACCTATGGGAAGCCCTATATCACCAATTTTAGCAGACATTTTTATGGACAGTTTAGAAAGAAAAATCTTTGAATGTAACATTTCAAAAAATATATTATTTTGGTATAGGTATGTAGATGACAAATTAGCTTGTTTTGTAGGTAGTGAACGACAATTAGATATATTGTTCAATCATATTAATAATTTACATCCAAAAATTAAATTTACATTAGAAGTTGAAGAAAATAACTCAATCAATTTTCTTGATATTAAAATTCAAAGAGTCAATAATATACTTGATTTTTCAATTTACCGAAAACCAACACATACTGATGTAACTATACCATATAATTCCAATCATCCCATGTCACATGAATTAGTAGCATATAATTCAACGATACATAGAGCATTTTCAGTTCCTATGAACAAATATAATTTTGATAGAGAAATTAATATAATTAAACAAATAGCCATATCCAACGGTTATCCACTACATGTAATAAATAAATCAATTAATAAAAAAGAGGAAAAAGTGGCATTACAATTAATATTTCCTGAAAAAACTACAAAATTACAAAATTACAAAACCAACGCATATGCTGGTAATATTTCTAATAATATTTCAAAGATAATATCTTCTTCAACAAATACAGCAATGTCTTTTAAAACAGAAAACAATGTGAGTAAAAAATTGTTAAATGTAAAAACAAAAATACCCACATTAAAAAAGTCTGAAATATATAAACTTAAATGTCCAGAATGTAATGCTATCTATATTGGTCAAACAATTCGAAATTTTTAAATTAGATACAATGATCACTCACGAGCATACATTTTAAAACAGCCAGATGAACATTACGCAAAACATCTTCTTGACACAAAACACTCATTAACATCTAACACAGAACTAGAAGTAATGCATATTTGTGATAAGAAATAAGAAGACACTTAAGAGACCCACAATATGAAGTTGTCAATGAACAGATAAATCTAGGGAGCTCTCCACTATCAAATTGTCTCCTTAAGTAACAATTGTAAAGATCAGCCGATATAGTTTTCCTTGGTTTCCTATAACATTGCACAGTTATACTTAAATGGGAAAAAAGATATCCAGGATATCCCCATAGGGCTAATAATGCCTAAGCTTTGATATTTGTGAAATCATATCTTCTTCTTTTTCCTATTCATATATATTAAGTCAATCACAAGATAGGTCACTCACTATTTGGTCTAGCCAAAATATTAAACATCAAGTAGGCATCACATAAAATGTCATTCTGACGATGATATATATATATATATACTATAAAATTTTTTATGGGGCACAGCCAACAAATCATTTTGGCTGTGCCCCATAAAAAAAAAAAAAAAAAAAAAAAAAAAAAAAAAAAAAAAAAAAAATATAGTTTATTTTTCAACTAGTCAGCCGTAACTACCCTACTGCTTCTTTTTTATATATATATATCAATATCGAAATAATTATCAATATCTCAGAGTTTTCATAATTTTTTCATTAGATAGTGGAATTAATTAGAAACACTTAGTTTCATTTAAAATAGTAATAGATATAACTAGTATCCTGTGTTACTCATAGATGTTTCAAAATTTTGTTACAAAAAAAAAGTTAACTGATAAACCGAGATGGAATGATAAATTAATTTTTATTTCTTAATACCAACAATAATTGGAAGATTAGAATAGACGTGCGTACTTATTAAATTGAACAGCTTGAAATTACTTTTAAAAAAATTCGCATTCACCCTGAGAATCTTTTGTACTCAGCACAGGTATAGAAGTCAAAACAGACTTTATTCATTAAGTGTAGCAAAAAGGTGATCAATACTTCCTTTAACGAAGTGGACAAAATAATTCCAAATTATGACAACATACAAAATTATAGAAGGTTGGGAAAAAATGATAATATGAATATGTGATATTTCTAACCTAATCAGAGATCAGTCATTGAACCAATTCGTTATTTTTCAAGTAACAAGATATGATAAAAGATTCGTAGGGCCCTCTTTTAATGGTACATCCACATACACAATACATAGATTAAAAATACCCTAGGTACACACCGGGTACAGCAGTTTAGTCAATACGAAAATTAGTAGAACAGGAGATCCAAAGATGTCTCTATCTACCAAACTGCCTTCCCAGATAGCACAAGACGTCTTGAAGACGTTCTTTTCATACCCTATCTTAGTCTGAACGTCTTAGTCCCTGAATAAGATGTCTTAAAAATGTCTTTCCTAAGACGTTTTAAAGATATCTGATCCTCACATCCTGAATACGTCTCAAGGACATCGTAAGTGTGTATTTAAATAAAATAAAATGAAAAATAGTGTCTTAAACTTAATTGATTTGAAAAAAAAAATAGGTAACTAGCAACTATCTATTGTGTTGTATTCACTTGTTCACATTTTAGAGAGTTGAGTTCCAATTCCACATACACATACTAAACTGCTAATTTACTTTGACAACTCATAGTTCCTGATGTGATAGGATATTGACTTTGAGATGACTAAGTGAATTTCCTACATTTTTATTTTCTCCACTAGTAGGGCTTTTGCAATTGGCAACAGCTAAAAGGGGCTGAAGAAATAAAAATTATAAGTAAGGAGAGTTATGGAGATATCTAAATCTAATAATAACACATGAAATAAATATGTTTTTTCTTTTTTCAAAACTTTCTTGTCAGAACACAACCAATCTTTCACTATTTGCTATTGCAAAACTCAAAACAATAATCAAAAGAAATCACCTTTATTATCTGATTGTAATGTATTGAATATGTGTGAATTTTACTGAGTGATTCAACATCAGACTTTTTGTTCATTGGGTTCTTAGTATTATTAATGTGGTAGGTACATTTCTAAAAATTTTCGTTTATAATAATTCTTTTCAGCGTCTAGGATTGCTATATTATCAAAATCAATGTGATGTAATTCTTCTATAACATGTTCTGCTAAAGCACATTTCCGTTTTTCTTAAATCTTACATAACGTTTGTCTTGGACACATCGTAATTTTGAATTTTGAGACATAATTACAACATATTTTTCAGCACACTATTTGCAAGGGATACTATAGACTACAGTTTTTTCATTAATATCTCATCTGGTTGGTACTGATTAGTAAAAAGAGACTTTACAACGAATAAAACTTAAAAATATTGTTTGACACCTTTTAACATATTTCACAGTCAATATTCAGGTAGTAAATGGTACTTTAGTTAATACAATTGATCAAAACATCAATAACACGAAAAAGGTAGTTTCTATTTCCTTATATAAAAACTTAATCTGAAAAAATCATTATAAATTTCAAAGGCATACCCAAGGTAAAAAAATTGCACGAAGACAGGCCAAACCGTTAATTCTCTTTTCACTAAACTTAAACGAACAGATGAGTTATTAATGAAAACAAATGTGGTCTATAGTATCCGTTGCAAAGATAGTGCTAAAAAATATGTTGAAATTACGTCTCAAAATTTAAAATCACGATGTGTCCAACACAAAAGTGAAGAAAGATTAAAAAAATGGAAATTTGCTTCAGCAGACATATTATAGACGAATTACATCACATTGATTTTGATAATATAGCAATCCTAGACGCTGAAAAGAATTATTATAAGCGAAAGTTTTCAGAAATGTACCACATGAATAATACTAAGGACCCAATGAACAAAAAGGCTGGTGTTGAATCACTTAGTAAAATTTACACATACATATTGAATACATTACAATCAGATAGTGAATGTGTTTGTTTTTTTGATTGATGTTTTGAGTTTTGAAATAGCAAATAGTGAGAGATTTGCCGTTTTCCGACAAGGCAAACATTATTCTTATAGTAAGAAAATTTCAAAAATAAGCAAAAACAGCTTAGTGGAGATGCAAATGATTTCCATCCAGTCGAGCCTCAATGTGAGAGGTTGAAGTCCATTACAATTGATTGTATTTTTATTGAGGAATCTTTTCTTCATATGATTACAACAATAAATCAGACATGAGTGGAAATCCTTTGAATCACTACGGGGATTTTTCTTGTTTTCATCACAATAATAAAATGCTGGAATACCTGATGTGAGCTCGATGGCTGGGATACCTATCGAGCGCGTCCCCAGGTGGCGGATAGGGGAACGGCCAAGGGGCTTGGGGTCCCTGGACCCCTTGGTTAGTGGCAGAAGTAGTAGGGTGAGGGGAACATGCCACCGTGGACCAGCCTACCCAAGCTAAGGTGAAAGGAATCAGGCCGACATCTGAGTGGCCGCAGGGTATTTTGCGGTTACGAACGATCCCCTTGGGGAACCGGGCGAAACTCCATTGTAATCAGCCCTCCTCTGGTAATGCGGGGCTCTGCCAGAGAAGACCAACTCTTCCCTTGCTACTCGTGGGAAGACACATGAACCCAAAAAACAAAACAAAAACCAATCCCGAGGCTGGACAGAAGTGCTCACCTCAATCAAAGGCAATAGCTGAGGAGGTACAGAAATGTCCACCCCAAGCTACTGCTCAGAATGAGGCTGGACATGGAAGATCACCTCGTGAAGATACACAAAGGCCAAGGCGAAAGCGGTGCCGAGGCCAAAAGAAGGAGGAGAACGAAAGAGACAGGGGCGGCAGCAACTACAAGTGCACCGCCCTCCTCCTCCACTCCGCCTCCAACAGCAATGGCAAGGACACCTCCTGCGGCGGGCGCCAAGAGCTCCGCCTTGAACAAAAGCAAGGAACCGGCTGCCTCTGTAGGAAAGCGCCCTCACTTGAGCACCTCCACGGAGGGAACTCCAAGAAGGTTGAAGAAGCTGCGCCCCGACAGAAATGTCGCTGCACCTTTCAAAACCTTCGCCGATGCCGAATAGAGGAGACTAACCCGAACGGTAAAATTACCGCAGAATGGGAGAGTCTTGTCAAAAACCAACTGCTGGAGGAGCTGGACAAGATTATCTTCTCGACCCCCAGCAGCAGCAGTAAAGCGCCCACGTTCAAGTCGTGGACACACTCCGGTGAAATCATCAGAGTGGTCTGCGATGACGACGCGATCTAGAGTGACTGAAAAAAGCCACAAAAAACCTTAAGCCGTGGGAGGAGGCATCACTGGCGGTCGTCAGTGTGGATAAGCTGCCAAAGCTTACCAAAGCCTCTCTCTGGATCCCGGAGTACGTCCACAAGAGGACATCCGGTGAAAAGGAGAGGGTGCTGGGTCGGCTGAAGGCGCAGAATCTCGATCTGGCCGTGGCAAGATGGTGCACTTTCCACCATGAGGCAAAGAAAGGCCAAAATGACACCTCTTCGTCTTCGGGATCGGAGACGAGGATATGGCTGTCCTCAAGAAGAAGTCGATGAGGATAAGCTACGCGTTCACCTCATTTACAATAAGGGCAACGAAAAAAGAAGCAGAGGGTACCCCTGAAGACCCGAGGTCCTTGGAAGTCGAGCCACCTAAAGTGGATATCGACACCAAGGCCACCATTGGTCCCGAAAAGGACGTCGAAGCATCCGAACAGATGACAGTCGATGACCTGACGGAAGAGGCACCCGAACTCAGCGAGGTCGTCTCTCCCCTAGCGAAGGAGCAGATGGACCTCTAAAATAGATTTCCTTCTCCTATCTTTCTCATGGGCAAGGTAAATATAATACAATGCAACCTCCAACACAAAAAGGCGGCAACGGCAACACTATGTCGCCATCTTGATGTACTGGAGGATGCAATAGCTTTGATCCAGGAGCCCTGGACAATAAAGACCAAAATTACTGCTTTCAGTAGCCTAACTGGTGAAATTTTCAGCTTACCAAGCAATCGGCAACCTAGGACAGCTGTTTACGTTCCTAAGATATACAGAGCCCTTCCGATGGCACAATTCTGCACCTCAGACCTTACTGCGGTTAAAGTGGAATGTCCAGATGGAAAAGGCAAATATACGGCGTCGTTGATACTCGCATCGGTCTACCTCCCTTCAGATGCAGCCACCCTACCACCGACTAGAGAGATGGAGGTACTAGTGGATCACTGTCTCAACCAGAGAGTGGAGATTATTTTGGGTTGCGACTCAAACTCTCACCACTTGAGCTGTGGCAGCAAGGATATCAACGCCCGAGGTAAGTCTCTATATGAATATATAATTAAGAAAGATCTAACAGTCTTAAACAGAGGCACGGAGCCGACATTCATTAAGGCCCGTAGCCAAACATTACGCTGGCCACAGCAAAAATATCAAACAAAATTCAGGACTTACAAGTGTCAGATCACATTTCTATGTCAGACCACCGCTGGCTGACATATACGGTAAGCCAGGATCTCAGGACCACTGTAAAATCCCGTGACCCGAAGAGGACGGATGTAGCTCTCTACAATCGCCTCTTAAAAGGTGCTCTGCGGGAAACAGAGTTCCTGATTCCTGGCAATAATGAGGAACTGGAAAGGTACACACTGTCTATTCAAAACAAAATAGACATTGCCTATAAGGAATCCTGTCCGATGAGGATGGTCCAGGCAGATGGCAAAACCAATACTTGGTGGTTCCCTGAACTGGAACACCTTAGAAAGACAGCGAGAACGACCTTTAACATGGCAAAACGAACAAAACTCAAAGAGGACTGGGGATTATACCAAGCCAACCTCAAAGAGTTCAGAAAAGTCTGCAGACAAAAACAAAGAGCTGCCTGGAGAGCCTACTGTGAGGCAGTCGAAGACTTCCCACAAGTTTCTAGGCTACAGAAGAGTATCGGCATCCTGACGAGGGAAAATGGCGACAAAGCCGCCAACCTCCAAGAGAGCGCTGAGATTCTTATGGAAACTCACTTCCCAGGATCTGTCTTTCCTGGAACGACGAACTGGGCGGAAGTACCAACAACACCCTCACAATACGACTGGCAGTTTGCTAGTGCAGTAATTGATGAGGACAAGATAAGGTGGGATATTTCGGGCTTCTCCCCTTTCAAGTCAACAGGACCTGACGGTATAATACCAGCCCTACTTCAGTGGGGAATGGATCTCCTCATGCCGCACCTGGTTGGAATATTCAAAGCCTCTTTAGATCTGAGGTATATTCCCAGAAAGTGGAGAGAGGTACGAGTGGTATTTATACCCAAACCAGGAAGGATGGACTAAACCTTACCAAAAGCATTCCCACCCGACCTATTAGCCTCACATCGTTCTTTTTAATAACAATGGAGAGGCTATGTGAGAGGTATATAAGAGATGAAGTGCTAGTTCACAACCCACTTCATCCAAATCAGCATGCATATACTCCGGAAAGATCCACTGATTCGGCCCTTCACCAAGTGGTTGGCAGAATCGAAAGATCATTGGACAATAAAGTATCCACCCTGGGTATATTCATAGATATTGAGGGAGCGTTTGATAAAACAACCTTCCCAACAATTACCCAGCAACTTAACTCCCTAGTAGTGGGAGAATGGATACTTAAAATCCTCTCTAGTAGAGCAATAAGTATCAATCTAGAAGACATCATAGTGAGAGGACTGGTCATTAAGGGATGTCCGCAGGGAGGGGTCTTATCACCCCTTCTTTGGAACATTGTCCTGGATACCCTGATTAATCACCTCAACAATAATGGATTCTACACAATCGCATACGCAGATGATATAGTTATCTTGCAGGCCGGAACATTTGTGAATACACTGTGCGATAGAGCGCAGGATGGGCTCAAATTGATAGAAACATGGTGTAAGGAACACTCACTGTCGATCAATCCCAAGAAGACTGAGATGGTCCTTTTCACCAGGAAAATAGGATTATCGGGCTTAAAACCCCCCGAAATCTTCAATAGTAAATTAAACTTCTCTGAAGAGTTGAAATACCTTGGTATTATCCTCGACAGGAAGCTAACATGGAACTCTCACCTACAGAGCAGAGCAAAAAGAGCATATGAGGCTTATGAGCAATATCGGAGGACAGTGGGACGCACATGGGGTCTTTTACCCCATGTGGTCACCTGAATCTACACTGCAATCATAAGACCTATGCTAACGTACGGGGCCATTGCATGGGGACCGAAGGCTCTACAAGCAACGGCCATCCAAAACTTATATACAGCGAATGGCTTGTTTAAACATCACAGGAGCCATGAGAACAGCACCAACCGCAGCAATGGAATTAATTATTGGTCTGACACCTCTGGACTTGTACGTCAAAGAGGTTGCGTTAATGGCCATGTTACGATTGCGTATGGCTGGTGTAAACCCCGAAGTAGGAGTGGGTCAATTGAGGCTAAGCCTATGGCGAGAAGCGCTTACTGCGCTACCTCAGCTGCAGGCGGCCAATGATGCAATTGAACCCAAGTCTGTGTTAGATAAACCCTACAAAATACAAATAAAACAGAACACAGAGTCAGATGCTGCAAATGCAATACGCATATATACAGACGGCTCAAAAACCAAAGAATACTCTAGATCTCTTAGCCTAAGAATTAAGTGGGGAATGGGAATAAATACCAGCGTGGTTCAAACAGAGCTGGCTGGTATCTCAATTGCCACAAAAGAACTAACCAGAAAAGGAATTTCTGGCAAAAACATAACAATCTGCACTGACATCAGACAAGCCCTATTAGCCTTGAGCAGACAACGTGTTATATCGGGGCTAGTGTTAGAGTGCCACCAAGATTTAGCTGACGCCTCGGTCGATAACAATATTATCCTAAGTTGGGTTAAAGGGCACGACAGGTGTAAAGTTAATCGCATTGCCGATTCTTTAGCCAGGGAAGCGGCTGGACAAAAATTTTAGGACCCAGTGACACCTATTGCCTGACGACCTCGACAATTGCGGAACTAGCCAAGCGTTACACCCATGCTCAATCCCTAAAGAGATGGGATGGAATCAAAGGATGCAGTCTTGCCAGGATCACCTCCTGGGAAGCTGGAGCCGAAGAAATATTTAGGGATGATCAGGAAAAACCTACGCTTAACAATAAGATTTCTGACTGGCCACTGTCAACTAAGGAAACACCTCCATACTATGGGGTTAGTGGACACACCTCTATGCAGAATGTGTGAACAAGAAGATGAGACTGTCAGGCATGTCTTATGTGAGTTATCGTCAATGAGAGAGTGTGTGTTCGGTGAGTCTTGGCCTACACCTGCCGATATAAAGGAGATGTCTCCTAGTGACCTGTCCACCTACCTGAAAAGGACAGGATGGACGATGACCTAGGAGGACAACTCCTCGGGAGGATGTACAATGGGTCACATGTGGCCTAGGTGCTGTGGGCATAAACTCACCCTCACTACTCTACAGATACAGATACCTGATGTGAAAGGATTTGGAGTGTTCCTTGAATACTGATTTACTTCCCACAATAAAATTACAAATGACAGGTGGCGCCTGTCAACAATATGATTGATCCATCACTGTTAATATTCACAATCTTTTTGTTATTTATGGATAGACATTTTCTTTACATAATTTTTTGAATCAGCCCAAAAAATAACAATTTTCAAATAACTTTTAATTTTATACCCAGCTACTCTCCAGTCTTTGGAGGTCTTTGGAAGAATGGTGTAAAAAGTGCCAAGCACTATATCGAAAGATTGGTTGGAAATTAGCAGGTAACCTATGAAGAGTTGAAACTCATCATTCAAATTTACGGCATACTAAATGCTAGACCATTAACTCAAAGAGCAAATCTACTATACAGGAAGTTGAAAAGTAGGAGAATTCTGTGCAGACTTTCGTAGAATTATTTCCATAAACTTTATTGGAACGATGAAAACAAGATCGGAAAAAAAATAATGCAGGCAATAGGCAAGGCGACAATAACTAAAATAAATTCCAAATAAACAAGTATGTGAATAGCAATCAAAATTTCAATTTTTAATTTGAACGCAACAGTGTACTACTGTAACAATAATTTTACTAGAGGCTGTAATAGTACTAATAACTAAAATATTCTTCTGGTGATGTATCAAGTATCTTACAGATCAACAGTACTTCAGGTAAATCACACGAACAATTATTCATAAGAACTAACTTGTCTTTGCTGATTTCTTGTTGAAGTTCTTGTCAAAGATTTTTCAGCTTTGATGTGCGTGTTGCAATGTCATCACCGGGTCCGGTAAGGTTCGCGACCTTCGGAGTTTTGCAACGATTTTTTCTTATTAGAAAGCCCAATTGCTATAGAACATTTCAAAAGAAAAAAATTCTTGGATCATGCACGTTTGAAAGAGAAAATTGCAATTAAAAGCACTAAAAATCCGCCATTTTTTAAAAAAATTTGACAATTATGTCTAGATATCAGTTGGTCACAAATTTTAGAGAGACCGGTGGATGGACAATGTTGCCAGTTCTCATTTCCATAACTCGTAACGGCTTGGAAATACTTTACACAAGGTTTTATATCTTTTTACTAAAAAATTTGTGGTACATTCAGAATTTATAACTCTATAACTGGTGATGGGAGCACCTATTAAAAAATGTCCTGGAGTGGTCCTTGACACTTTTTAATATTTTTGTTCAAATTTTAATCAAGCATTTCTTTGTGAAAATGAAAATTTGGTTCACATTAACAACAAATCTAATTTTTCACAGTTAAATATACATATATGTTTAATGTTTATATATGTTTTTTGCTTTGGTGATAGCATAAAATCATAGAATGTAAGCAACACTACGTTGCAGTTTGTTAAAATTTGAATAATTTTCAAAGGATGATTTTTTTGAAAAAAAGCTGCTCTACAAATACAAAATAAAATAAAAATAAACAGTACCGAAAATAAAAATAAAAATTAATTTTTAATTTCTGTAATGTAAGTGTTCAAAATGTTCACCATTTCGACGCAAACAAGCTTCATATCGATTTTGTAAGTCAATAAACATATTTATAAAAAGTGGTTGATGTAACTGCCGAAAAATATTTTGTATTCTTTCCCGTAGTTCGGCAATATTCGCCGGCGGATTTTCCGAGTGAAATATTTTGTCCTTCATTATGCCCCAAATGTATGCGTCAGGTGGCGTCAGATCAGGTGAATGAGAAGGATATTCGAAGTCTGTTCCCCGAGAAATTATTCTATTTTCCGTATGAACGAAAATAATGCTCTACCAAAAACACTTTTTCTTCCGTTGTTAGAACCATTTTTAAATCAAATTTAACTGCAGCGTACTATTAATATATCAACTAATGACAATTAAGTCAAATATGACAAATCCATATTACATAAACAACTCCACAGCACTATCTGTTTCGGTACTGTTTATTTTGGCGGATAGCGTACTTTTAATTCAGGCAATACGGAGGGTTGTTTGATTTCACCATTAGAATTGTGACAATAGTTTAAATTTGATCGTTATATTAATCCATTAAACCAACAACTCATTATGTGAATTTTGGAAGGTTGTAGACCTCTAGATATATAATCATCGGGATTTTTTTTCGCCTCAATATATAGCCAACTAAAATTAGAAGTTGAACTTTGAATTTTTGGAACACGATTAGCTACATATGGATTCAAATTCAATGGACCTTTTTTAATCCATGCTAAAAACGACTTGGGAGTCACAATAAAGAAACACTTTTAAGTTTATATAATTATTGGAAATTTCGAATATTTTATTTGTTAGAATTGAGAGAAGCGAAGTACTATTTTAATACAAGTTTGGTATAGGAAGCTCTTCACTTTTATTAGTAGTAGTAGTAGTAGTAGTGGCGTTTATTCATTACTTTTGAAAATACATCAATTTAAAAACATGTTTAACAAAATCAAATAAACACCTGAACTAACCACAAAGTAATTAAATTACTTGTATGTGGTACACATAAAAAGAAGGACCAATCTAAGAGCTAAAGACTAAAATTGTATACAACTACATTACATTTACATGGATGAAAAATTAAAAAAATATATTTTAATCATAACCTAATAATCAATATAATGCTTAAAACCTATAAATATATTCGAATACAATATGGATATCATTTTCAAATTTCAATAAGTTCTCGAGATGTACTCAGTATATATAAATCTTTTGATTTCTTGCTTATACTTTGGCAGCCTATGTTCATGTTTAATGTCGATTGGAAGCAAAGTGTATATTTTGGGACCCAGATAGGAATTGGTGTGGTGTCCTACAGTTTTTTTTTATGAGGTGCTATATTATATGATACTTTATTTCGTGTGTTATACCTATGACTGAGCGTTCTTAGTTCATGTTTATAAATATATTGAGTAACACAAATATTAAAGAAATAAAGTTGTCTGACATAAAATATATTTGTCACAGAATATAAAGTATTGCTAGGACAATCATACGCAAAATTGTTCTGAGGAATCTTTTTTGGAAAACTTAAAGAGGTGAAAGGAAAATTTTGGAAAGGCCACCCCATCCTATTATTCCACAATTTAGGTGAGATTCCACTAAACTCTTATAAACCATTATTCTTTGTTTAAGGTTCAGAATATTACAAATGCATTTAAATTTAAATAAAATATATCTCAACTTTTTTAAATGATATTTTACGTGTTGATTCCATATTGCTGGGAGAAATGCTAGATTTCGAACTTGAAAGATAAACGTTAACTTTATCACAGTAACCAATCAACTCCAAGTTTGATGCATTGTGAAAATGTACATTTCTTGGAATTATTATGCAGGGCATTTCAATAAGACCCTCAGCAAATATGTGCCATTCAATTCGTATATTTTTTGGCAAAATACATCATCCATTGCTAATTAAGATTTTGGCAGTAACTATGACTGGCCTATAGGATCGTAAAAATGAGAAACTTTAGCTCGAAACATGTCTTTTTGTTATGAATTCCTCAAAGTTCAATTTATGAGATATTACGCCTGAAGTTTCAATTACTAAACCATGTTTGTCAATGGTGAAATTTTTAATAAGGCCGTTTTTGCTAGTTAAGTGTTGTAAAACTTCTTCTTCTTCTCTTCTCCTTCTACCTCTTCAGGTGTCGGACTAGGATTCCGGTTCCCCTTGTACCCAATGCTTTCACTCTTTCCTGCCTCTTGCTAATCTTTTCATTTCATCTAGAGTTTTTCCTTTCTTATTCCCTGTCTCCTTTATTTGGTACATCCACTTTCTTCTCGGTCTACCCTTCCTTCTGTGAATAGTACTTCCTATAATTCTATCTGTTTCCATTCTGACAATATTTCCGTACCAATTTCATTGTTTTCTCTTTATTTTTCTTATTATTGATTATTGTTCTGTTATTTGTCTTATCTCTTCATTTCTACATTTGTCCCACTTTGTTTTCCCTGCTATTCTTCTTAGGTGCTTCATCTCAAATGTGTTCATCTTGGCTTCATCCTTCTTTCTCAGTGTTCAATTTTCACTTGCATATGTTATTATTGGTATCGTTATTGTATTGTGGATCTTCATTTTTACTTCCATATAAATATCTCTATGTCCCAGTGTTGTCTTATTTAGTGTGTAGTACAGTCTCGGTAATTTATTCTTCCTATTTGTTATTTCTGCTTATATCTTCCCATTTTCTGTCAATATAGTTCCCAGATATTCATACGTCGTTATTCTTTCCAATGTATCGTCTTTACATTTTATTTCATTAGTTATCTGATCCTGTTGTTTACAATTCATGATCATCATTTTAGTTTTATTTGTACTCACTTCCAATTTAATGTTTTCTATTTCTTCGTTCCATATATTCACTAACTTCTGCATTTTATTTCTGGTACTTATTTTCTATCAATACTACATCATCTGCATATAGTAGTGAATTCATTTTTACTGGTTTCAGATTTGTGTAGCCAATTATCGCGTTCAACTGCTCAGTTTTGTTTTTCATTCGCTTCGTTATTTGATCCATTATGAATATCAATAAAAGCGGACTTAAGCTATCCCCCTGTTTTATCCCTTTCTTCGTTAAAATCTCTTCTGATTTCATTCCTGCTAATTGTACTTTAGCCCTTACGTTCTCGTATGTGCTTCTGATATCCCCTTTTAGTTCCCTAGGTATTTCCATCTCATTCAAGCATCTCCAGAGTTCTGTTCGTTTCTTCAGTGTCGAAAGCTGCTCTTAGGTCAATAAATGTTAGAAATACTTCTTCTCTTTTTTCTAGTTTTCTTCCTATTAGGTTTCTTATTATATTCTCATTAGTTTGTCTGTCTTGTCTGAATGCTGCCTGTTCTTCTTTCAATTCATGTTCTACATATTCTCTTAGTCTCTTTCCCAGAATTCTGGTGTATAGATTATAACCCGTTTGTGCTAGGCATATGGCTCTGGTCCCCCTTTTCATATATCAAGTTACTTTCCCAGTCTCTAGGTATTTTTCTTTCCATGCCTCTTTGCATACTTCCGAAATCCATTGTTTTCCTTTCTCTCCCAGTCATTTGATCATTTCTGGATCAATGCCATCTTCTCCACCTACTTTACCTGTCCTTATTTTATGTGTAGCTTCATCTATTTCTTCTATGCTTATTTCCTACTCTTCTTGATATTCTGTGTTTATCCTTTCTTCTTTTGTTAATGTATTAAATTTATCTTCGTAATATTTAGCCCACTTTTCCTTTATCTCTGAATTTCCTGTTTGTAACTGATTATTCATATTATTCACTGCTTCAATTTCTTTTCCTTTACCTCCTCTCATTCTTTTTATCTGTGTCCAGAATTTTCGGTTATCTACTTTATGTGTTTCTGTCAATTGCTCACCAATTTTTTTCCATGATTCCTTTTTCTCTTGTATTATAGTATTTTTTACTATTTTTTTCTTTTTATTATAGTCATCTTTATCTTCTTGTGTTCTTTTTTGGATATATTTTTCCAGGCTTTTTTTCCCTTGCCATCTTTTTTATCTCTTCATTCCACCAGCTCGTCCTTTTTAGCTGTTTTTTATATGTTCTCCTTCCACATATCTTCTATGCAGTTGTTAAAACCATTTTTTTAAATGTCGTCCATCTTTCTTCTGAAGTCCATTCTACTCTTTCATTTTCTATTTTTTGAAATTCCTGATTAGTATATTCTCGATATCTATTTTTGGTCTCTTCTGTATTAAGTTTTTATATTGCTAAACTGGTGTATTCTGGTGTATCTACCTTTATACTCATATTTAACGCACATTCAGCCACTACTAGTCTGTGATTGGACCCTATTTCTGCTTATATTTTTGTTTCTGTCCTCATTATATTCTCGGTCAGACTTTGTGTGTATACTATGTAGTCTATCATCCTTACCCCTTTCCCGTTTACAGTTTCCTCAACATACTCTCCCATGCCTCTATTTTGGTCTTTACCTACTCTGCTGTTCCAATATCCCATTATTATTATTGCTACGTTATCTTCTCTTGCCGCATCTAACTCCCTTTGTAGATTTTCGTAAAATTCTGTAATTTCTTCGTTTTCAGCTCCTTCTACTTGGCCATAGATCTGCATTAGATTTATAGTCTCCTCTCTATTCATTTCTATTGATAATACTATTATTCTTGAGTTGACTGGTTTGAATTTTATCACTTTCTTATTCACGTCTTCTCTAAATATTATTCCTACTCCCTGTTTTGCTCTCTTATCATATG
This sequence comes from Lochmaea crataegi, assembly GCA_947563755.1. Classification (NCBI taxonomy): domain Eukaryota; kingdom Metazoa; phylum Arthropoda; class Insecta; order Coleoptera; family Chrysomelidae; genus Lochmaea; species Lochmaea crataegi. The sequence continues at coordinate 38,010,601 of OX387429.1, forward strand.
GTACTCCAGAATAGTATAATGTATGTTTGTTAATTAGCTGCATTTTTCCATTTTCTTTCTTCTTCGTATCGCTTATGCCTAGTATCTGTATTCTATTATTTTGCATTTCGTCGGTTATTTTTATTTCCTTTTCCGTGATTGTATTTATGTTCCAAATCCCTATCACCAATTTTTCATTCGTATTTTGTATTATTCTTGTTGCCTTGTATTTTCAGCTTGAGCTTCTTCAAATGTTTTGTCATTTTTCTTGCTTTTTTTCTTTGCACTATTTTTTTCATTTAAATATTTTGTGTACATCTATGCTTAAGATCACTCGGTACATTTGCCTTATATCACACAAGAGAGTAAATTGAGAAGTTTTAACTCAATTGCGTACGTAATTTAAGTAGAGAAATAAATTTTAAAACTGCAAAACCTGCAATTAATTTCAATACAAATTTTAAAATGCCTACAGATAACGTAGTACCACAATTAAAAAACGAATATTTGGATATGATCCTAGATTTCCACGGCGATAATGCCTTATAACCTAGATTTATCGAAATTTCAGAAAAAATAGTATATAAATTTTATAACCCTAACAGGAGATTTTCAAAACAAATACTTAATGTCTAGTATTTTATCCAAAATCAAAGTTCAAGCAGCGATAAATATTTCTACATGCAGTATAAGTAATTGGCAAAATTTTTATGGTGCTTTATTGAATACTTACGCAGATAAAATATATATTTATACGCTAAGAATAGAAATTTCGGAATTAACACAAGGAAATTAATTCCCTTTTGAATCTTATACCAGAATACAGCACCTTTCAAACTTGCAGACATCACTATTAATGACACGATCAGGCAATTATCTTAGGAACTAAGCACTATGTAACGTTAGGCAGACTTTAATGCGTATCAAACACCCTAGTGATTTAAATATTTATACAATCGGGACCCTATTTACCAAATACTTGGTTTTAACTGTTTGGACCCTTACTTTGTGGAATTACTTTTTTTTTCGAAACACTTAAATTCATTGAAAAAAGTAAATAATTGGAGTCAAGGTATGAGCCTTTAGCTAAATTCTTATAGAGCTTTTTCAATTTTTTCGGCTTTTTACCATTTTCTTCGTGTCCTGCTATGTTTTCCCTTTATTTTTTAATATTTCTGAAATAGTTTTATTCCATGTTTTTCTTGGTCTTCCTTTTCTTTTATTTTTTAATATTTTTGCTTCCCATATTCTTTTAGTCTTGTATTTTCCATTCTTTGTAAATGCCCCCACCATCCCAATTGTCTGTATTCGACAAATTCTAGGATTTATTCTATTTTTAGATGACTTCTTATATCTGTGTTCCTAATTTTGTCTTTTTTTCTAACGCCCCGGACTCTTCTCAAGTATTTCATTTCAACTGTATTTTGCTCTTCGGTATTTGATTTAGCACCCACGTTTCACATCCATAAGTTAATATTGGCCTATATATTGATTTAACTATTTTTATCTTGGTATTTTTTGATATTCTTTTATTGTTTATGAATGTTTTGTTCTTGTTATAGTAGAGTTTCATTGTTTTTTCTATTCTTTTATTTCTGTTGTTCTCTCCATATGTTCCTATTCCTTCTGCGTACAGTTCGTCCTTTTTTCCTTCTCTGCTATTGAAATCTCCTAGAATGTAAATTTCCCCTTTGGTTTCTTCGGTTATCCTAGTTAATTCTTCCTAGAATTTATCTTCTTTTTCTTTCTTATCATCTTCGTTTGGTCCATACACAACTACTATTGTTTTATTTTTCTGTTTGTTTTTTATATCTATTGTTAATATTCTTTCCGCCACCCCTTCCAGCTATATATCTCTTTATCTAATTTCTTGTGTATTATGCAACCTACGCCTCCTGCTGCTCTTTGATTTTCTTCCACGCCACTATATATCAACAAATGCTTGTGGTCCATTTCTAAAACCCCTTGACCTTTTTTCTTAGTTTCTGTAATTGCCAATATGTCCACTCCCATTTTTTCAAATTCATCTTCTAGTTCTTTCTCTTTTCCTGCTAAGCTTCTGATATTCCAAGTCCCTATTTTCCATATTATATTTGTCTTATCATTACTTTGCATATTCTTGTTTTTGTGTTTCTCGTTGTTTTGTCCTTTGTTTTTGTTATTTATTTCGTCTTTGTTTGTATTGGTAGTGTGTATTAGTAGTATTAGTAGTTTTTATTTTGTTTGTCTTCACTGTTTATTTTATCTTTAAAATTTTATGCTACCTATGAAATACTATAAGTTTTTACTTTACTGTTATGTTTACTACTTATCTTACTATTACCATAATTTATACTACCATTACTCCCATAATTGATATCAATACAACTTAAACTATTTTTACAAATACACTCATGATCTACGTTTTTAATACTAGCATTTCAATTTTCTTGTTGTTGTCATATTCTTTGTCGACAATTTTTTTGAGAACCTGTCTCTTTCTTTGTATTGTGGTTTCTGCAGTTCCCCTTTTTAGTTATTCCAATGGAATGCTTCCCCAACTGTGATAAGTCTCCTAAAGCCTACTTTCACATCTTTTTCGTTCTTATCTTCTTCTTTAGCTTGTATTCTTATTGTGTTGTATTTCTCTTTGTTCTTTCGACATATCATCGTTTATATAAATTCTTTGGTTCTTCACATTTTTTAGTTTACTTTAGTTACTCATTATTTGTTTTTCATCATTTTCTTTCATTTCAACTAAATACACTTTATTGCCTATTTTCTTGGCTCTTTTTATTTTTACTTCGATGTATAATTTTTCTTTAATAAAATTCCCCATCTCATTTTTCAGTGTTTCTTCTTCCTCAGTGTTTATTTCCAATCCTTGTAGTGATATATTTTTCTTTCTTCTTTCGTTGTCCAATATTTCTATTCAGCTTTTTTTTCTGGGGTTATATTCACCCCACAAGTAAAAAAAATCATAAATTGAGATTCACTGATTTTGTTTAAATAGTCGTGGTATTATCTTTTTCAATAAGACAATTTCAAGCAGAAAAAAATTTATTACTCATTTTTCAATAAAAAGAAATAACAAAATAATGAAAACCATATTTAGGGTGATTATTTTTACAATATAAAAAGTACGTTTCACTAAAAATATATGCATCAAAAACCTAATAAGATAAAAACTTGAATAACCCTATACTTATTAACAGAAGAATGCAAATCATTATAGAAAACACAGAATCGTAAAAAGGTTCCAGATAAAAAAGTTATGACTGCTTATTTTCGAAGCAGCTTTGGCATAAGCTTATGACGTGTTCCAAACAAAGAAATGTATCGCAGTTTGCACATTTCTTCTGACATTTACGATCTTTATTTCTTGGACATAAACCGCATCTCCCAATACGTTTTTGCCTCTTAGGTCCATTGTTTCTTTCTTCTTCAGCTTCCCCAAGGCAGTTTTTGATCCCCGATTTGAGCTCAACACTTAGTCGCATATTATTTTGTCGAGATGATAGATGGCCTTGCACTAATGACATTCCAAGATCCTGTAAGAACGAACGCCTTTTCTGATTTGCATCACCTGAATTACTTTGGTACATCACCCTTGCGTTTATGGCGCTCATATTCATTAAATGAAAAAACATGGTGAGTGGCCATCGCTTACTATTTCGCGAAACAACATAACTTCCACAAAGCTCATCCACCACATCCACGCCTCCTCTTGTGAAATTATAAAATTCTATAACTTTAAGTTTTTTTGTGGCGTGTTTGAAATTTTGTTATCATGGTGTAATGTTGAAGCTACCAGAACAATTTTCCTTTTTTAGGTACATAAGATAAGAGAGTTACTTTTTCTTGAAACCCAAATTATGTTGAATTGATCTGACGATTTTTTAAATTTAAAAAGACCGGAGGAATTTCTTTCTCATTTTTCCTAACTGGCCCAACTGAAGTCAATTTATGACTATCCAAAAGATGATTCATCAGTGGGAAGCTCGTAAACCAATTATCAAATGTCAAATTGTGGTTTGAACCGCTAATCAGAGCTACCAATCGGTGAACAACATCAGAAGGAGAATTTTTATTTTTAAAAGGATCATCAGGCTGCTGTCCAACATCAGGTTCTCTATCAAAAACACAGTAAGTACGAGCATCTACCAGGGCAAATAACTTTAGTCCATACTTGGAATGTTTGTTGGGCATATAAATGCGAAAGGGACAACGGCCACGAAATGCAGGCAGTTGTTCATCAATGGTCATATGGTCAATATACTCACTGGGTATACAGGGTGTCCCAAGATCTTTTATACAGGCTGTAACTCAGGAACTAACGAATAGGTTTATTTGAAAACTGGGTAATCTTTTTGGGACCTACAGTAATTTCATCCGAGGTATACAGGGTATCTGTGACGTCATCATAGAAGGGACGTCATCGCAATGAAAAAAATTCAATGGAAGGGGAGATCAAACTTAGCTCAAATGGAAGTGCTTTTTATTTCAACTTCAACGGTGTATCACAGTGAGGGTACTCACTCAAGTGGATAGTTATACCAAATTTTCCATTTATTGTTTATTTGCAACAATAACCAGTGATCGTTTAAATGCCGCAATTATCATGTCCGGATTCACTTCAGATAGGCCTATTTTCACTTTTTGACTAGTTTTTATAAAATCTAAAGAAAACAGTTGGCGTTGGAATTCTACCTTAATCGCTTTTTGATTGATATTAGTAAAATATAACGTCACATTGATTGTGGTCACTTTCTAAATACTCATACCTAGTACCGTTTTAAAACATTACATAGTGTGAAAACTCCGAAGTTAAAATGACATTCCTATTCACACCGAATGAATATGTAGATATGTTGCTAATCTATGGTGAGTGTAGGGAAAATTCTCGAAATGCTCAGGCCCTATACCAGGAGCGTTTTCCCGAAAGAAGAACACCTTTTCATGTGACTTTTGCTACGGTTGAAGAGAAGATGCGGCAAGGTTCATTTTCAGACTCAAAGCATAGTAATCATAACAAACCAATACAGACCGAACGGAATGTGGTGAATGTTTTAGCATATGAAGCGGTTAATCCCCATGTGTCCATCCGAACCATTGCTGCAGAAATTGGTGTTTCTTCAAGTTCAGTTCATAGAATTTTAAAAACCCACCATTACCATCTATTTAAATAGCATTTGACTCACCGATCTGGATCGCCATCATGCAAGTTATGATGCAAGACACTCCCAATGTGTTGAGTACAATTTTGTGGAGAGATGAAGCGCGTTTCCATAATAATGGCGTCGTGAATCGCCATAACTCTCATTATTGGTCAGTGGAAAATCCGCGGTAGGTAAGGGAAACTCGCTTTCAAACCAGATGAAGGAAATGGGAGTTATTGTTTGGTGTGGATTATTCAATGGTCCGTTAGTGGGCTCATATTTTTTTGAAGGCTATCTCAATGGACAAAGATATTTAAATTTTCTAGAAAATGACCAACCTGCGTTACTGGAGAATATTCCTTCGAATGAAAGAAGAGATATGATATGGTAGCAAGATGGCGCACCCCCACATAATAGCGGTATTGTAGTAAATTATCAGTAGAGTAACTACACCAATACTGTGACACAAACCGGTTTTCAGAACCTGTTTAGCCGGTTTTGAGAACCTGTTTGTAGAGCCGCTTTTTTAGTAGTTAACCTTCAGTTTATTTATATACGTCAAATGAACGGATTGACCTCTAGACACCACTGGATACCGAGTAATTTGAACCTGTTTGTAGATCCAGTTTGACCATGTTCACCTTGATCACTAACTTTGTGGAACCTTGAAACAGGTTTTTGTGTGACCTTAGAATCGGTGCCCTTTTTTAGGTGACGCTTGGGATTTTTAGATCTCATTTTGTTTTTCAATTAAGTAGTGGGAAAAAGCTGAAATGCAGGTGGTGGGGAAAAGCTGTATAAATTTCGATGCAATAAGATTTCTGAACGTTAAAACGTGTTTGTTTACAAAATGGAAGAATTGAAAGAAGCAGTGCAAAGTTTAGGATATGACTTTAACAAACATGAAAGAATGTTTGATCGGGAGCAGATATATGGTAGGGGAAGGATATACACAGTAGAAGAGTGTATGCAGCAGGCGAAGAAGTACAGAAAAGGAGCTGACGGTTGCAAAAATTTTGTAAAAGGATTAATTTGCATTGTATGTTTAATGCAGTTATTGAAACACTTAGATTTGGAAAGATGGATGAATCACTTACTTCCGGAGGAACTTCGCTTGAAGAATGAGGAGGAGGATGGTGTCTATGAACAATACGAGGAAGAAAATAATATGTTATCATAAAATAAAAAATCAGTAAAATATTTAAAGTGTTTTATTTATTCATCAAATAGTACAATTTATAATTTCAGTGCATATTTACAAAAATGACAATTTTCTTGTGCACTGGCAGGTCCATCCCAATGAGTTATCCAATCAGGACGATTATAGTGAACAAAACAAGGTAATCGTATTTGCAATTGAAAGTTGGATTGAAATGCATATGGAAGTTTATGCCAAATATCCAGCAGAACGGAAGGTCTCACATTCTCTATTAGGTATTCAATTGGAAGCTCTTTAAATTCTTCGGTAGTGAAATCATGAAACGATTTCTTGCACAAAAACTTAGTCATGTTGTGAAATGTGTAATTTTTATACCCAACTTCTCCTACTTATATACCCAACACCATCATCAAAAAGTGGTGGGGAAAAGCTGTATAAATTTCGAGCAAATAAGACTCTGAAAGTTAAAACTGTTTACAAAATGGAAGAATTGAAAGCAGCAGTGCAAACGTTAGTATTTGACTTGAATAAACGAGAAAAAGTGTATGAGCGGGAAGCAGTATATGGAATGGGAAGAAAATACACACACGAAGAGTGTATGCAGCATGCGGATAGGTATAGACAAGGAGCTGACGCTTGCAAATATTTCGCGAAAGGTGTGATTTGTATTGTATGTTTAATACAATTATTAAAACACTTAAATTTGGATAGATGGATGTACGAATACAATCACTTACTGCCGGAGTTACTTCGCTTGAAGAATGATGAGGAGGACGAACAGGAAAAATAAAAATGTAATTATGAAATAAAAAATTAATGAAATTTAATTATTGTTTTATTTATGCATTAAATAGTTATTATACAAAAAATATACATTTGTTACTGCACATATACATTTATCATTCAAATGGTAAAAACATGATGGATCCATATGTTCCAATTTCGGTTGTTCATCAAATTCATAAACGGGAACTGTCGAAAATGTTCTTGAATAATTTGCCTTTTCTTTACCTTTGACATAAAGCGCTTCAACGTTGGTAAGCAAATCTTGAAACAAGACACCAAAAGTATGAACAGGTGTAAATCCGGCGTCCCAATTTATGTAATGATGATTTGTCATTAACCAAGTAGCCTGTTTGTGTAAATCTGGAGGTAACATCTTCATCGGAAATGGAGGTTTGAAAACGTAATGACAGAATTTTGAACCATCAAAAGCAGCAAACTCCTTTACTATAAGTTTGTTATTTCCGATTTTGAATCCTTGAATATCCCCAACCAATTTCATATTTTTAACTTGATTGTTTCTTTTACAACTTGCTGATGTTTCTCATAATAGTTTAAATCAGATTGAAGTTGTTTTAATTTGATGAGATAATTATGTAATCTCTTTCGATATTCGTTGACCATTATAAACTGTAAACTTGAACCGAATGTGAAAATATATATATATATACAAAATATAAAGCATGCGCACTATATTTGTCTGACAATTTTTGTTAGAGGATTATACATAAACTCTTTTTCATGTAAAATTAAGCAATACGCCGTTACATTATTACCTACTGACTTTTTCGTTTCAAATTCAATACGAAGAACAACAGATCCACTTTGAATGATTTCCTTTTGCCGAGAACAATCGATATGAACAATGGGAGCTTTTTGTTTGAATTCCTCAGGTGTGAATATTGGTTGATTTGTTTGAATGTGATAATAGGATTCTTGAAAATTAGCAAACATTTCATACAACGTTGCAAAACGGTTAGTATCAAAGTCCAAATTTAAATCATGATAAGGATAACGTTCTGAATTAAGAAAGACGCGCATATTCGTTAATGTACAATGATCAAATTGACTCATATCTTTCAATAATTCTCCCTTACGACCAGCCTGCACTGCTACTATGATATGTCGAGGACTTTCTAATTTAGTTGAAGTTTTGACAGGCCAAGTATGACGTGTCGAATCATTTAAAGTGGGATATTCGATTATTTCCCAACTTCGAAACTTGATAGGGAGATCGACATTGCTTTGAATAATTTTATTTAAACGAAGTTGTTCTCGTAAGTTAGGTGTTATATGAGGAACATTCCAAGATAATTTATTAATTTGAATTTTCGGCTTTTCGCTATTATCGTTCGCGATGACCGCATCTATATCATCTTTATCGCGAATTAACACCAACTCCTGTCTCATATTAAGTACAATTTTGCGAAAATCCTCGAATAATCCATACCATACTTTCAACGGTATGCAAACATTAAAGTTTCCATTGCCATCAAGAAGAATCTTACCATCTTTGGGAAACCATCATCCGTTTTGCAGTAATTTACTCTCATTGTCAGTGATCGACAAATAATTTTTTATTGTGGAAACCAAACCTACATTTCTAACAGAATCTATTACAACACCATTCAATTCATATCGTAGTTCTCGAAACAAATAAGCAATACCGTTGTTGATGAGTTGAAATTTTGTGGGTACTTTGTCTTGATCAGTCAAGATTTTACCTTCTAAATAAAGATAACTATTACATGGTAGTGTGTATGCATCCAAATCTTGAATAGGATTTCTGATTTCATCATTATAATTTAAATTACTAGAAGTATAAGGTTGGTAGGTATGGAACTGATAATCTTCAATGGTATTATCAATAAATGGTTCACCCGAAACGTGTAACATTTCCATTATACTAAAACTTGAAATCCAACAGACTGTAAAAATTTACGATTTTCTGATGTTAACCGATCAGTCACCAGTGTTGCACTGTTTTTTCGACGTTCGAATTGCCTTTTATATGGATGTTCCGAAAACCGCCAAACCATTATTCTATTCTTCGCAGATGTAGTCGAACCGTTATAGTTTCTTTGCGAAAATTGATCAAAGTTCCAACCTGATTGAGAATTCTCACAGTAATGTTGTTGATAGTTTTGATGTTTACTGGATAATAGAGTATTGTTAGTGGTTGTTTCACTATTTTATACCCATTTGGAACTTGTGGGAAAAATTGATGAATAATGTGAACTGGTTTTCCATTGAGGAAAGAACCAACCGCAATGTTACAGTCAATACAAATGGTATTCACTTGTAAAATGTTGACACTTTTAGAAGTATGAATTACATTTGGACTTAGTTTTCGTCTGGGAAATCCCAAAAGATGACCTATAGAATTATCAATGTCAAAATTAATCCAAACACTACTTTTAATTGTAAGTGTTGATGTTCGTGGATCTGCTCTAATACGAATACTAACTCCAAGTAGGTATAACGGTACTTGTGCCACCCCCCTCCACTTTCCCAGTTTTAAAAATGCGCATGCGCCGGGTTATCTGGTGATATTTGAAAAAATTTTATTTTTCGGAGGATTCGAACCTGCCTCGAACTTGTGCCACCCCCCTCCACTTTCCCAGTTTTAAAAATGCGCATGCGCCGGGTTATATGGTGATATTTGAAAAAAATTTATTTTTCGGAGGATTCGAACCTGCCTCGCCGACGTTGACTTCGAGCTGTTTTCAAGCTGCTTACACACTAGGCTACCAAATAACTTAGTTATCTTATACTAAAATGAGGTAGTGTTGATTGAATTTGTGGGAACTCCTTATCTACCCGGATTGATTTTTGCCGCGGTGCCGATAGGAGTGTGTTTAGATAATTGATTTTTTCTAACCGGCGTGTGGTCAGATAAGGAGATGATTTTTGTTATCTAACCTGCGCGTGGTCTCGATTACGTTACAGCTCCAGTTTGAGATATTACGGGGTATGTCGCAAATTAAGACGTCAAAAGGACCTTAACGAATGTTGACATGTGACCCATCAAACGATTCAGCGTTACGCAAAGTACGTCACGTTAAACGTCGAATGTCACGTTAAACGTCACGTGTCACGTGACACGTTATACGTGACGTGTCACGTCAAACGTTACATGTCACAATAAAAATAGTGTCCGGTTCTTATATAGCCTCTATTGTAATATGTCCTCAGAAGAGCACAGACGTCGAATTGAAGAGTTTATTGAGAACATTGGTAAATTAAATCAAGACATTGCTTTTATGAAGACAAAAGTAGGGTTATGGATCAATTAGAAAATCTTTGTTTATCTGATAAGAAAAAGGAAGAAGAAGTAAAGCATACGCGGGCGAGCAGTGTTCGTATTAACTGGATACCTGAAGAGGTAGATCAAACACTAGCTTTGGATGACGTCTTTAGACAATTACCACAAGTAACGTATCCATTGAGACGTATTCAACCCACACAGCTATCACCATGTCCAACAGAACAGAAGAGAGCATGAAAAATGAAGTCGATAATGTTTTTGCAATGACATGTATAATATTGGCATCTATTTTTGTTTTAATTTTAAAAATTATCTTAAAAATTGTAAAACGGAAATTTAAATCTACATGCAATATAAAAGTCGATGAATATACAGAGTGTTTTAATTAAAAAAAAGAAAACGCGAAGAACAACAACAACAACATAATACTTCGGAGGTTAAACCAAAAAAAAACTAACCAAAAGAAAACTAATTTTTGCTGCTCTAAGTACTCTTGGTACACTGGACGGAGGAGCAGCAGCTATTGCAAAAGCTGTCAATGATGCAAAATCAGCAAAAGATCAATTGTTTGAAAAACAGCGACACAACAAACAAATGGAAACTATAGCAATGGTTGATCATTGTAATGTTACACAAATGAAATTATACCTAAATTCAGAAATGTATCCCTACGATAATTTGAATTTAAATTTTGATAAAAACTACTATGCTGTATTGTATGAAATGTATGCACAATTTCAAGAATCATATTATAACAAGTATATTGGTGATCCATGTCTTAATATGATGAAATTTAAGGAACTTGCAACAATTTTTGCTATTGATTGTAGCAGACAAAATGAATCATTAAAATCTGGTAGTGTAGATATCAGATTAGAATTTGAAACAAGTAAGAATATACCAGCAAATACTTGTGTCTATTGTGTCATTATACATGATCGTATAGTGAATTATAATCCTTTAACAAATGTAGTGAAAATGTTTTAACTTTAAAATATTGCTGAATATGCATATTTTATCATATATAAGCTGCTGATGAGCACGATATTCATCATAAACATGTATATGTTACACTCAATTTATTTTCTTGTGTTGTTGGTGAGTGAAGGTCTTTTTTACAATGTATATAGAAAACCATTTAGAAAACAAGTGATAACTTGGTGTGCAATGAATGCTAGTCCAGCTAAAATGAAAGTGATTCATGCCGCTACTGATACTTGGCGCAATAGTACTGGTATCGAGTTTTGTGAAATTGATTGTTATACGAAGACAACGATGCTCACCTTTGTTTTTGACACACATGCACATCGTTTAAGTGGTACGTGTTTACCTGATTATGAATGTAAACTCTTTTTCGACATTCAAAATGATATCAATGAAGTTGCTCATACAATAGTACCCAGATCAAGAATATTGAATCATATACAATGTGGTGAAATACACATAATGAAAAATATCGAATGGGATATGAATATAAAAAACTTTACCTCAAATGATTATAACCTAAAATTAGTTATTGTTCATCAGATAGGACATTTTCTAGGATTACTTGAGAATAATAATTATAACTCAGTAAGGAATAAATATTACATGGATAAATTGGGTTATGAACCTAGTTATGATGACATCAATGGAATTGAATACCTTTATAAAAATGGAACCATCAAACCACAACATCAACTAAATGCAACTTATATTCCATACAACCAACAACACAGTGAATACGGAATTGGTAGATTACATTCCAGAACCTTAAAAGTATATTCACTCGTGTAAGATTTTTTTGTTTCAATAAAATGTATAAAAGAAATTTTGTATTTTTATTCCAGTCAGTTCTAACTTACTTAAAACCTGTTCAGACCTGTTCAGACCTGATCAATACCTGTTCTAGACCTGATCAATACCTGATCAATACCTGATCAATACCTGATCTAGACCTGATCAATACCTGTTCTAGACCTGATCAATACCTGATCAATACCTGATCAATACCTGTTCTAGACCTGATCAATACCTGTTCATAAATAATGATTAATAAAGATTTGAAAAAACGTCTTATAATCAAACGTAATATAATAAAGAATAAACTAAGACAATTAAAACAAGGGGAAGTCATTCAGGAAGATATGTTTACTCCCATCACCAAATATTTGAAAAATATCGAATACAAATTGGATAGTACTCATAATAATAATCAACAGCAGACTGATGATGTAAGTAAAAAGATGACTTTAATTTTACAACTTGAAGATAATAATGATGATGATGATGATGACACAAGTGACTTGAAAAAATCTATACTTGAGAATATTGATGAAAATGATATCAATAGACAAATTCAAAATAGTAGTAGTAGTAATGACAGATTTGAAGATATTGAAAAACAAGCATTTCAAGATTATTTAGATCAATACGATCCACTACCGAGGAAATATATAAATTCTCTGGTGAACGACAATCAAAATAAGGAGTTTGATCATAAATATGGAATACGGTTTGATGGTTCCAATGAAAAATTTTTCATTGGTGATTCAGAGATTCAATTAGATGGTGCTGACTTTATTCTAAAAAATAAACGATACAAGGGAACACAAGGTTTATACGAATTATTGTTTAAGAAATATCCCAACACATTTACACCTGAGGATGTAAATAATTGTTAAAAAATGTATAAACCATAGACTAAGTTGTATAAGAAATAAGTCAAAAGTAGGGGGAGAAAAATCGTAATGATACCGAAAACTTATGAGGGTCGTTATGGCGCTAAACATTTAATTGCCAGCCCACGATTCCATGGTAGAACAGTACTCGACGAGGAGGACGATTTAATGATAATTGAACTTAAAAAAGCTGAACATTGTTTCAATAAACCTTTGTATATCGGGATGGCCATTCTAGATTTGGCTAAAACAATAATGTACGACTTCCACTATGATTTTATACTCCCCAAATTGGGGGTGGAGAGATGTAAATTAATGTATACAGATACTGACAGCTTTATATATGAAATAATCTGTGAAGATGTATATAAAGAAGTCATCGATACATACATTGAAAAATTCGACACTTCAGACTATGCTCCAAATAACGTGTACCGAATTCCTCGTGTAAATAAAAAAGTTTTAGGACTAATGAAGGATGAAGCTAATGGGAAAATAATAACGCATTTTGTTGGGTTACGGTCTAAAGTGTATGCATATCAAGTTCAGGATGGGTAAATCACGAAAAAATCAAAGGGAGTTAAGAAAAATGTTGTCAAAAATAAATTATTATTTGAAGATTACGTTAGATGTTTAAAAGAATGGAAAACGATGTCTGTAACCCAAAACACGATCCGTTCCTATGTGCCCGATGTATTTTCAATTGAACAAACAAAAATAGGTCTAAGTCGTTACGATGATAAAAGACACTTACTTCCCGAATCGTTCGATACGTTACCGTGGGTCACTACAGTTTATTAAAATAATTTTTTTTCCATTTTAGATATAATGGTAGCAAAACTTGAAGATTTATGTGTTAAGATAATATGCGAAAATACAACAGCATTTACCACAAAATTTAATGCTTAAAATATTTCAAAATTATGCTCAATATAGGTGGGATGCAATCGTCAAAAATGCTAAACGCATCACATACAAGCGTGATTTATTATCGGTCATACAAGAACGATACATAAATTCACAAAACCGTGACTATTTACTAACTTGTCTTATCTGGAGAATGATTTTTTTTAAACATTTAAAAAAATATATTGCGCTTGGATTCATTTATATTATATAGTAAACCTGAAATTATCATTATGTCAGTTTTGCTATAGGAAGCTAGCGTCCCTTTTAGAAGAAAGTAATCTGAATATTTCTATACATGTCGTTCGAAAACATTCACACGTAGTATACGCTAGAGAAGATATATTTACTTTATATCGTCAAAAGTATTATTGGTGCCAAAATGTCTATAATAAAGTAATATTTCAATTAAAAAGTAGCTCCGATTGCTACAATGATTTGCATCCTAAACAACCAGACATACCTCTTCATCATCGGGGTCCAAATAGATTTATCAAGCATCATAGTGAAGATGAGGATTCCGATTATTATTCATAAAATTCTGTATTTGTAATATTTAAAACTGTAACTCATACTATTGCGTATGTACCTACCCCCTTCTGTATCATATACTATTATCAATAAATGTTAATTTTACTACTTTTTTTTTGTTTCAATAAAAAACACCTATAATGCTTAACAACTATTTATTTAAATCATTAATAACTTTAAGTTTACAAAAGAATACAAATTCTCTGAGGGCATAATTTAACATATTGTTTGGGGCTATAGAACAAAATGCATGAAAAATTTGTAGAGGACTTAAATTTTCGGAGGTATTTTTACAGAAATTCAAAACATTATAATAATATTGACAAAAATTCAAATTTTCTAACATAGATATACGTTGTAAAATTGAATTATTCAATTCTAAAATTTGGGACACTTCTTCTTCATCCATGTAATACTCAACACTATGTTTCTTAACAAAAATCAACTTGCATTCATCATACTTTAATGGAGTAATTGTGCAGTACTCTCCACATGGCAACGAATCAGGTTGGAACTCGTCTGCAGTATGAAAGAAATCATTCATTTGTTGCTTCATCTTTGAAATAAAGGTATCCCATTCATAAGTGCTGAAAGATATTTTACTGAATTTAAGCTGTTGAGATAAAATAACAGCAGGTGTGAACGATCTTGCAGGACTTATTCCACATTTTACTTCATAACCAGAAATTGTATATTGTGTCGGAAGTAGGTATACATTTTCAGACTTTGCAGCAGTCTCATAATTTTCCAAAATTCTTTCCAACTCTGTACTACAGTCAGATACGCCACTTGATTCGACATTACTGTGATCACTATCTTGAGAAGTCATGTTGCTAACTACGCTCAAGTGCTAAAGCTCACTTCAATTTATAGTCCTAACTGCTTGTGGTTAACGCCAGCTCTTGCTTCAAAAATGTATTCATACGCGGCGAAGCAAAAAGTAGTTACAAAACATCCATGTTTTCAATCCAACTGTTATGTTTTTTGTCTAAGCCCAGCCATTTCACGTACATTTTGTCTCCTTTTCTTCTGAGCACTTTTTCAACCAGGTAAATGTCGGGATTTCATGTTTTCTGTAGTTCTTCATCATAGAAGCAGCCGCTGATTGGTGTACCTTGCATGTCTTCAAGTAAATACGTAACGGGATTGGTAATTTTAACTTTGGTGATTTTGAATAGTTCTGTAGTCCAATTGGGTGTATAACCTTTTTCAAAGACATGCTTTGCCTTGGATATGCGCACAATGTCGCCAACTTTGAATTTTCGTGGGCCAGCTATCTTTAAATGAGTCTAGGTGTTATTCAATATGGATTTTTTGTTGGATTTGTTGACTTGAGAAGGCTTATATTTTGATGTGGAATGTTTTGTATTGTTGTAGTCTTGAGTAATTTTAGGTAGAATGTCCATCCATTTGTGGCTGCCATTTAAACTGAAATACTTGTAGAGTTTTGATTTTAGCGTTCTTATAACACGCTCAGCCATAGAAGCTTTCATTGTACTAAATACGCTATAATGATTGATGCCATATTTTTTCATTAAATTTTGAAATTTGCTGTGGTAAAATTCCGTCCCCTTATCAGATTGCAGATTTTTCGGTATTTGTTTAGTATGAGCGAGAATGTCCGAGAATGATCGAGTGATTTCCTCTCCGGTCTTCGTCTTTAGTGGGCGTGTCCACACAAACTTTGAAAAGCAATCAATAACGACTAGAATCATTTTATGATTCCGATTTTGAGCTGCATGAGCACGTACATCTAGCAAGTCTAATTGCCAAATATCAAACAGCCCCTTAACTATAGTACGTCTTCGAGGGAATTTTTTCCGTATCGGTTTGTGGAGCTCATGTACAAGCTGAATTTTTTCTTTAGAATGCATATTATGACTTACTACCAACTAGCTTCAGCTCCAGACTGTTAATGCGGCTAACGGTATTCATATTCATAACCTTAATATTGTCTACAATGCCCGAAACGTTAGTTTTCATATCAGAGACGGCTCTGATATTTTCTGTAATTTGTTTTTGTAACTCACTTATGCTTTCAACACACATGTTAATAGAAGCAGTGAATTCTTTTCGAACAAATACTTTGGCTGTGACAATTGAATCGTCAACGTATTTCTTCGTAGCCATATCCCTACCTGCTACAGGGGGATTTCGCGAAATAAATGCATCAATTTCGTTAGTTTTATTTTGTAAGTTGGTAATGTGCGCCTGTAATATGGGGATTTTCGTCTTATGAAGCTCATTTCTTATTTCGTTCAATCCTACTGCTAAATCCTTTATATCATGGTCTTGTTGCTGCAGCACCACACCATGTGTTTGAATTAATGGTGAGTTGATAGTACGTAGGTCATTGAATTGAACATCACATATTTTTTTGTTGCAGCGTCACTATTTGTTGTCGGTTCCTCAACTTTACAAATTTTCACATTTTCAATATCAATATTACCGTCCAGTGTATGAGGAAACGTAATTTTCGCTGGTAAACGCGCATAAGGCGTTTGATGTCTATGTCCGAATTCATCGACAGGCATAATTGAAATGAACAAGTTTCTGATTGTATTATTCTATTATATCAGCATCCTTGAGCTCATTGATAATTGCTACTATTTCGTTGTCGTGTGACGTATTACCTGCCTCTTTTGAAGCAATCAACAATTTCAAACGATCCACCAATTCATTGGCATCGTCCCAATAAATATACTCCATAGGTTTATCATTATATGTTAAACGATCGATACCTTTTCCTTTTGCCGAAGGAATCGATTTTAGACGATTCAATACCTGGGACGATCTATTCGTGGTCGTTAGAGATTTTGTTTTGAATAAAGGTTTTATGATGTAGTGTTATTTTTCAGTACTTGACTCCTTAAGTCGATCTAACGTGTCTAAATGAACTTCAGTTTTTGCCAAAAGGTTTTATAGTTCTGTAAATCTTGATCATTGTAACTGGGGTCTCGGTAAAATAGAAGTTCATACAAGCCTGGTGTTCCAATTACATATCTTCCTTCTTTGTTTTTCTCAGGTAGTATGTTTATATTACCGGTTTTTCCATCAAACGCAATTCGACGTTTGCCTCTTGACCAATCGATTTCATCATTGTATATCGGACCATAATTTTTATCAATTTTATCATCTTTTTGAAAGTAATCTTTAATGAACTGATGACTGATGGCAGGATATTGATCCAAATAGTCTGTGAAAGCTTCCTGAGAAATTTCGGGGCGCATCTCTTCTGGAGATTCAGAACGTGTAATATTGCCGGATTCATCGGTTTCGGCCACCGGTTCCGTTTCGAGAAAAGGTGTAAACACATCATCAGGTTCTTCTTCCTTCTTTATTTCCTCTTTTTTAATTGGATTTAAATTTGTAATCGTTTTTTGTAATGTTTTTGAGGATTGCACAATTTCTTCAAGTGGTTTAGATATTGGCTTGAATAGTTTATTAAGAGACTCATCTTGCTCCGTTTTGCCTAATTTCAACGCCAAGTATTTTTTGCGAATTGATCTAGCAAGTTCAGACACTTTTTTCTTACGCAATGCATTAGCAACCTTATCGTCAGACATATTGGTGTAGACTAAAGATCCAGCTTACAATTTTATATATTTATCGAATCCTTTGCGATACCTACCATCGTTGAAGGTGAAATCCTTCACAATTACTAAAGTACCAAAGCGGTCAGACCAGCACTTTGAACACATATTTTTAAATGTGTCAAATGTCATGTCTGGAGATACGTGTTCGTCAAATATATGTTTCAAGTTTACCTCATCCTGCTTAAATAACACAATCACATTACAATTGTCACGTATGAGCTGTTTCGGTATTTTTGAGTATGTTTGACAAAGATATGCAGCATCGATATCTTTATGTCTACACATGGAGTAGTATTCACGAATTTTTTGTTGACCGTCACAGGCTACGTCATCGAATAAAAAGATGGAATTTGGTCGAGCCTTATCTGGACTAATTATTTCCTCATTGTCTTTAAATGGGAAATACCCAACACCCTTCACTTGTGCTATCACTTCTTGCAGCAATTGATACTTCGGTTGAAATAACGATTTTGAATAAACATAAATATTTTTGAATTTCGCGCCATTCGGATTGAATAGGAGCGCCAGCACGGCATTCGTCTTTCCACACCCGCTGGGACCGCATATAATAGCACGGAAAGAATTCGGTAACAATTTGCCATGTTTTCCAACAGTTGACGTTGAGGTAAAATCTAGATTTTCAATAGGTATGGTCTGCTCTTGTTGAATTATCTTCATCGTGTGCGTCGATTTTTCCAAGTGCTACTCTATAAATATAGGTGTCGCCACTTACGCGTATCAGTCTTAATGTTGGAGTTTGAAGGAGAAGGTATTTTGAATTCTCTCATCAATAAACTACCTATTGAACTTCACTTACCTAGCTATCAGTACTGTGGACGTAAGTAAACCCCCACCCCTTTTTTTGTGAAAAAATAATTGTTTTTTTTTTGTTAGCTGGTACAAAATTGGAAAAACGTCTTGATCGCGGAGATCCAGGCATTAACCCCTTGGACGCTGCTTGTAAACAACACGATATTTCTTACTGGAAGAATAAGTCTCTCGAGGAACGACACAAAGCCGATAGAATACTTGAAGATAAAGCTTGGGCACGCGTCAAATCAAAAGACGCTTCTTTGGGGAAGAAAACTGCTGCATTACTTGTGACAGGCGGAATGAAGGTGAAAAGAAAGCTGGGAATGAGTTGTCGTCGCAAACGTCGTTCTTTTCATCGAGATGTTGTTCTGAAAGTGGGAAAGTCCATGAAGAGAGGAACATCTTTAAAGGACACTGCGACGTTTGCCTTACGAGCAGCCCAAGCACTTATCAAAGAATTTGGTGGCAAAAAAGAAGTTGAGGTTCCTCGAGTAATACCTGTAGCGAAATCTGGAGGTTTCCTACCACTTATTCCTTTGTTTGCTGGTCTATCGGCACTTGGAGCTTTGTCAGGTGGTGCTGCTGGGATTGCAAAAACCGTAATTGATGCTAAGCATGCGCAAAAGAAATTGGAAGAAAATGTACGTCATAATAAGGCTATGGAAGGTGTAGGATCTGGCCTATACTTGAAAAAGTATTTAAAAGGCGGATTTGGATTGTATTTAAAAAAACAAAAAAACTAATAAAGCTACCCAATCATGCACTATCTGATTTTGACATAACGCATCACGCAAAATTACTCAAAATACCACATTTTAGAGGAGTTTTCATGCGAGACACTCTGCCCAAAGACGGTCCTCGAAGACAAGAATGTGCAGTGGTTAATTTAGATGTCTCTAAGAATAGTGGAAGTCATTGGGTGGCTTACAGAAAGATAAAAAACAATGTAGAGTATTTTGATTCATTTGGTAACTTGAAGCCGCCGAAATAAGTTGTCGAATATCTCGGTAAGAGTGCGAGAATTTTCTACAACAATACCCAATATCAAAACTACAATCAAATAAATTGCGGACATTTGTGCTTGAAATTTTTACAACAATGACGCAGCTATTATTAGCACATATGTACCATGAAAAATCGTTAAGAAGTTTTACTGCAGAAGAGTTGGAACACTTTCCCATCGAATATCTAATAAAGAGTGTAAGACCTTCAGAGTTGTTGGATATATGGCATAAACATCCTGATGAATATCGAGGAAATTTTGAACTACAAATACGCCTGCCTTGTTTCATCCATTACAACCGGCCTGATTGGACGACGCATTGTGACTGTCCTCCGAGTTCTCAAGCCACTTGTTTTCTTTGTAATAATAAATAATTGAACATTTTGTGTGTGTGTTATTTAAATTCAAACATCTATCCAATTTCATTAGTCATCATGTCGCAGTTGCTGAGAGTAAACAGCACCAATCATGAATTTACCTTTCAACCTCCTACGCCTATTGTGCTCGATCCGAAGAATGATTACGAAATAGCTCTAAGATCTTTTCATTCTTATCACAGTATACCAAACATTGAAAGTTGTATTTTTTACTACTACGATACCAATAGTAAGCTGCAAAGTTTTGATTTTCCCACTGGATGCTATGAAATTGCTGATTTGGAAGCGTTTATCAGTGATAAGTTGGGTGCGAGCAATTCAACTAGACCGGAGGATATATTTTCACTAAAACCCAATCACAATACGTTGAAATGTGAAATTTTCAGCAAATACAAAATTTCATTCATGGTAGATAATAGTCTTGGAAGAATATTAGGATTTTCGTCGAAAATACTCGACGCTAACAAAATGCACTCTTCAGATCTCCCCGTCAAAATCATTAAAGTATCCAGTATCCGCTTCGATTGCAACATTACCACTGGGGCATTCGATGCAAACAGACCTGCTCATACTATCTACGAATTCGTCATACAAGTAGATCCTGGATATTCCATTGACGAAATTCCTCATAATTTGCTCTACTTACCTGTTATACCGCAAGAGAAAATAACCAATATCACTGTTGTTGCCTTTGACCAAGACGGCCAGTCTGTAAACTTTAGAGGTGAATCGAGTACTTTGATATTGGAGCTTAGAGTGAGAAGCAGATGGGGCTAATAATCAATCATAAAAGACGGTCTGCAGAGCTTTCAACTTCATTAGCTACGCAACCATCAAAGCTGAAACAACTCACGTTCGCAAACAAATTGGTCCTGCAATCACTGGGTTTTAAATTGAAAAATGACAACCATGTATGGAAAACGGCTTCGTCAAAATGACAACATGCCTTCAATGTTTGATATTTATCGTAAGCCGATGTTTGATGATTCAATTCGAAAGGCTGAATACAGAACCTATGCTCCATTTATAAAGTCATTCAATTGCAGTGACATTGTGGAGTTTAGCATTAATCAAGTTGATTCGTTCTTTGCAATGAGCGAAACTTTGCTGTGCATTAAAGGTTCGCTTGAAACACATGGAGCTGGTGACGTAAAATTAGCAAATAATATTGGAGCCTTTCTATTCGATTCATGTACAGTGAAAGTGCCAAGGAAATGGAAACAGTTCGGGATTCTGGAATCGTAAGTGCCGTACGTGCCATGACTTGCTACAGTCAAGAAGATTCCAATCATATGGCTATAGCCGGTTGGAATTACCCGAAAGATCCCATTCTGAATGTCAGCGACAAGTCTTTCAACCTTCAAATACCTCTCAAACATATTTTCAGCATTTTCAACGATTATCCCATGATTACATGTGGGCGACAAACAATACGGCTAGTTCGAGCACGAAATGCGAAATGATAATGGTTGCATATATATTACTGAAAAGAATGTCTCTGGTACGCCCTCTAGTACAACTGCTAAAATTAACATTACAAGCGTTGAACTGAAAGTGAAACATATCTTTCCTAATGACGATATAAAATTGAATCTCATGAAATCCATTCAAAAAGATCAGTATAGTTATTCCATTTAGGAAGTGGGAGTTACACGAATTACCTGTCATAACTAAAGGCGCAAGACGCGAAGTTTGGGCTGTTAAAACATCCACTTCAGTTGAAAGACCTCGTTTTGTTATTGTTTTCTTTCAAACTGACAAACGTAACGTGAGTACATCTGACCCGACTTTATTTGACAATGCCGACGTACAAAGTATAAGACTGTCACTTAATGGTGATTATTGGCCTAATGAAAGAATGCAATTGGATTTTGGTAAAACCGACTACAATGAGGCATACTTTAACTATACTGAATTCTATCCCAACTACGCGAACTCCACACAGAAGCGCCCCCTGCTGGATTATTCTTCTTTCAAACGTCGTGCATTGTTTGTTATCGATTGTTCGAAACAGGAGGAAAGCATGAAGGCGTCCACAGTCGATGTGAAACTTGACATTGAAGCAAACATAGGCTTCCCCGAAAATACCAAAGTCTATTGCATCATAATTCACGACTGCGTAATGGAATACTTCCCCCTCACCGAAATTGTTAAAAGCCTAAACTAGTTGATGATCAGAGTTAGTATTCGAGCAGACGTCACCATGAGAGTAGCATTTGTAGACATTCAAGGCTTTGTCGTAGATGGGCTTTTCGTTGCCAAAGAACTCACCATAGAAATTGGTTTCAAAAGTTCACATTACATATTTTTACCGCCGCAACCGTTTTCTACATTGAGTAACGAGGACAAAAAGACAACATCCTACTTGGAAAGGAATGGGAATGGCATTAGATACTCTTCGGGAGATGTAGAATATTCCAAAGTAAATGAAATATTAGAAAGCAAGCTGTTGTATGCTGCAGACTACATTTACGTTCGCGGACAACAAAAAGCTGAATTTCTGCTAAAGAAATGTCACATCTTTGGTGTTTTTCCACACACTATTGATGTTTGCAAATTTGATGGTACGCCGTGTGCAACAGGAAAGTTTGTTCAAGATCCAAACCCCTGCCACGCCTCTGGACCATATTTGTGCACCGAACGGAATATGCAACGTCTCCGTCACTGGTTTTCTAATGTTGTATTACCATTATAATTATTTTAAATAAATGTTTAAGGAAAATGGTTTTTTTTTAATTAAAACACTCTGTATATTCATCGACTTTTATATTGCATGTAGATTTAAATTTCCGTTTTACAATTTTTAAGATATTTTTTAAAATTAAAACAAAAATAGATGCCAATATTATACATGTCATTGCAAAAACATTATCGACTTCATTTTTCATGCTCTCTTCTGTTTTGTTGGACATGGTGATATAGTAAAATTAATACCTATTTAGAGGTACCAGCCGTTTTAGTAACTTAACGTATGCGGCTTCTTGAACCATCTGAACCCGCATGAAAAAAATTAGGTTATGACCTTTGTCATGTCAAATGCTTGACATATTTCTTATTGCATTGGCGTAGTGACTTGAAATTTCATATTATCAGTGGCGGTTTGTAATAATACAAATGAATAATACCGAAAAATCTGCAATCTGATAAGGGGACGGAATTTTACCACAGCAAATTTCAAAATTTAATGAAAAAATATGGCATCAATCATTATAGCGTATTTAGTACAATGAAAGCTTCTATGGCTGAGCGTGTTATAAGAACGCTAAAATCAAAACTCTACAAGTATTTCAGTTTAAATGGCAGCCACAAATGGATGGACATTCTACCTAAAATTACTCAAGACTACAACAATACAAAACATTCCACATCAAAATATAAGCCTTCTCAAGTCAACAAATCCAACAAAAAATCCATATTGAATAACACCTAGACTCATTTAAAGATAGCTGGCCCACGAAAATTCAAAGTTGGCGACATTGTGCGCATATCCAAGGCAAAGCATGTCTTTGAAAAAGGTTATACACCCAATTGGACTACAGAACTATTCAAAATCACCAAAGTTAAAATTACCAATCCCGTTACGTATTTACTTGAAGACATGCAAGGTACACCAATCAGCGGCTGCTTCTATGATGAAGAACTACAGAAAACATGAAATCCCGACATTTACCTGGTTGAAAAAGTGCTCAGAAGAAAAGGAGACAAAATGTACGTGAAATGGCTGGGCTTAGACAAAAAACATAACAGTTGGATTGAAAACATGGATGTTTTGTAACTACTTTTTGCTTCGCCGCGTATGAATACATTTTTGAAGCAAGAGCTGGCGTTAACCACAAGCAGTTAGGACTATAAATTGAAGTGAGCTTTAGCACTTGAGCGTAGTTAGCAACATGACTTCTCAAGATAGTGATCACAGTAATGTCGAATCAAGTGGCGTATCTGACTGTAGTACAGAGTTGGAAAGAATTTTGGAAAATTATGAGACTGCTGCAAAGTCTGAAAATGTATACCTACTTCCGACACAATATACAATTTCTGGTTATGAAGTAAAATGTGGAATAAGTCCTGCAAGATCGTTCACACCTGCTGTTATTTTATCTCAACAGCTTAAATTCAGTAAAATATCTTTCAGCACTTATGAATGGGATACCTTTATTTCAAAGATGAAGCAACAAATGAATGATTTCTTTCATACTGCAGACGAGTTCCAACCTGATTCGTTGCCATGTGGAGAGTACTGCACAATTACTCCATTAAAGTATGATGAATGCAAGTTGATTTTTGTTAAGAAACATAGTGTTGAGTATTACATGGATGAAGAAGAAGTGTCCCAAATTTTAGAATTGAATAATTCAATTTTACAACGTATATCTATGTTAGAAAATTTGAATTTTTGTCAATATTATTATAATGTTTTGAATTTCTGTAAAAATACCTCCGAAAATTTAAGTCCTCTACAAATTTTTCATGCATTTTGTTCTATAGCCCCAAACAATATGTTAAATTATGCCCTCAGAGAATTTGTATTCTTTTGTAAACTTAAAGTTATTAATGATTTAAATAAATAGTTGTTAAGCATTATAGGTGTTTTTTATTGAAACAAAAAAAAAGTAGTAAAATTAACATTTATTGATAATAGTATATGATACAGAAGGGGGTAGGTACATACGCAATAGTATGAGTTACAGTTTTAAATATTACAAATACAGAATTTTATGAATAATAATCGGAATCCTCATCTTCACTATGATGCTTGATAAATCTATTTGGACCCCGATGATGAAGAGGTATGTCTGGTTGTTTAGGATGCAAATCATTGTAGCAATCGGAGCTACTTTTTAATTGAAATATTACTTTATTATAGACATTTTGGCACCAATAATACTTTTGACGATATAAAGTAAATATATCTTCTCTAGCGTATACTACGTGTGAATGTTTTCGAACGACATGTATAGAAATATTCAGATTACTTTCTTCTAAAAGGGACGCTAGCTTCCTATAGCAAAACTGACATAATGATAATTTCAGGTTTACTATATAATATAAATGAATCCAAGCGCAATATATTTTTTTAAATGTTTAAAAAAAATCATTCTCCAGATAAGACAAGTTAGTAAATAGTCACGGTTTTGTGAATTTATGTATCGTTCTTGTATGACCGATAATAAATCACGCTTGTATGTGATGCGTTTAGCATTTTTGACGATTGCATCCCACCTATATTGAGCATAATTTTGAAATATTTTAAGCATTAAATTTTGTGGTAAATGCTGTTGTATTTTCGCATATTATCTTAACACATAAATCTTCAAGTTTTGCTACCATTATATCTAAAATGGAAAAAAAATTATTTTAATAAACTGTAGTGACCCACGGTAACGTATCGAACGATTCGGGAAGTAAGTGTCTTTTATCATCGTAACGACTTAGACCTATTTTTGTTTGTTCAATTGAAAATACATCGGGCACATAGGAACGGATCGTGTTTTGGGTTACAGACATCGTTTTCCATTCTTTTAAACATCTAACGTAATCTTCAAATAATAATTTATTTTTGACAACATTTTTCTTAACTCCCTTTGATTTTTTCGTGATTTACCCATCCTGAACTTGATATGCATACACTTTAGACCGTAACCCAACAAAATGCGTTATTATTTTCCCATTAGCTTCATCCTTCATTAGTCAAAACTTTTTTATTTACACGAGGAATTCGGTACACGTTATTTGGAGCATAGTCTGAAGTGTCGAATTTTTCAATGTATGTATCGATGACTTCTTTATATACATCTTCACAGATTATTTCATATATAAAGCTGTCAGTATCTGTATACATTAATTTACATCTCTCCACCCCCAATTTGGGGAGTATAAAATCATAGTGGAAGTCGTACATTATTGTTTTAGCCAAATCTAGAATGGCCATCCCGATATACAAAGGTTTATTGAAACAATGTTCAGCTTTTTTAAGTTCAATTATCATTAAATCGTCCTCCTCGTCGAGTACTGTTCTACCATGGAATCGTGGGCTGGCAATTAAATGTTTAGCGCCATAACGACCCTCATAAGTTTTCGGTATCATTACGATTTTTCTCCCCCTACTTTTGACTTATTTCTTATACAACTTAGTCTATGGTTTATACATTTTTTAACAATTATTTACATCCTCAGGTGTAAATGTGTTGGGATATTTCTTAAACAATAATTCGTATAAACCTTGTGTTCCCTTGTATCGTTTATTTTTTAGAATAAAGTCAGCACCATCTAATTGAATCTCTGAATCACCAATGAAAAATTTTTCATTGGAACCATCAAACCGTATTCCATATTTATGATCAAACTCCTTATTTTGATTGTCGTTCACCAGAGAATTTATATATTTCCTCGGTAGTGGATCGTATTGATCTAAATAATCTTGAAATGCTTGTTTTTCAATATCTTCAAATCTGTCATTACTACTACTACTATTTTGAATTTGTCTATTGATATCATTTTCATCAATATTCTCAAGTATAGATTTTTTCAAGTCACTTGTGTCATCATCATCATCATCATTATTATCTTCAAGTTGTAAAATTAAAGTCATCTTTTTACTTACATCATCAGTCTGCTGTTGATTATTATTATGAGTACTATCCAATTTGTATTCGATATTTTTCAAATATTTGGTGATGGGAGTAAACATATCTTCCTGAATGACTTCCCCTTGTTTTAATTGTCTTAGTTTATTCTTTATTATATTACGTTTGATTATAAGACGTTTTTTCAAATCTTTATTAATCATTATTTATGAACAGGTATTGATCAGGTCTAGAACAGGTATTGATCAGGTATTGATCAGGTATTGATCAGGTCTAGAACAGGTATTGATCAGGTCTAGATCAGGTATTGATCAGGTATTGATCAGGTATTGATCAGGTCTAGAACAGGTATTGATCAGGTCTGAACAGGTCTGAACAGGTTTTAAGTAAGTTAGAACTGACTGGAATAAAAATACAAAATTTCTTTTATACATTTTATTGAAACAAAAAAATCTTACACGAGTGAATATACTTTTAAGGTTCTGGAATGTAATCTACCAATTCCGTATTCACTGTGTTGTTGGTTGTATGGAATATAAGTTGCATTTAGTTGATGTTGTGGTTTGATGGTTCCATTTTTATAAAGGTATTCAATTCCATTGATGTCATCATAACTAGGTTCATAACCCAATTTATCCATGTAATATTTATTCCTTACTGAGTTATAATTATT
Source organism: Lochmaea crataegi (assembly GCA_947563755.1). Classification (NCBI taxonomy): domain Eukaryota; kingdom Metazoa; phylum Arthropoda; class Insecta; order Coleoptera; family Chrysomelidae; genus Lochmaea; species Lochmaea crataegi. The sequence continues at coordinate 38,038,071 of OX387429.1, forward strand.
ATTCTCAAGTAATCCTAGAAAATGTCCTATCTGATGAACAATAACTAATTTTAGGTTATAATCATTTGAGGTAAAGTTTTTTATATTCATATCCCATTCGATATTTTTCATTATGTGTATTTCACCACATTGTATATGATTCAATATTCTTGATCTGGGTACTATTGTATGAGCAACTTCATTGATATCATTTTGAATGTCGAAAAAGAGTTTACATTCATAATCAGGTAAACACGTACCACTTAAACGATGTGCATGTGTGTCAAAAACAAAGGTGAGCATCGTTGTCTTCGTATAACAATCAATTTCACAAAACTCGATACCAGTACTATTGCGCCAAGTATCAGTAGCGGCATGAATCACTTTCATTTTAGCTGGACTAGCATTCATTGCACACCAAGTTATCACTTGTTTTCTAAATGGTTTTCTATATACATTGTAAAAAAGACCTTCACTCACCAACAACACAAGAAAATAAATTGAGTGTAACATATACATGTTTATGATGAATATCGTGCTCATCAGCAGCTTATATATGATAAAATATGCATATTCAGCAATATTTTAAAGTTAAAACATTTTCACTACATTTGTTAAAGGATTATAATTCACTATACGATCATGTATAATGACACAATAGACACAAGTATTTGCTGGTATATTCTTACTTGTTTCAAATTCTAATCTGATATCTACACTACCAGATTTTAATGATTCATTTTGTCTGCTACAATTAATAGCAAAAATTGTTGCAAGTTCCTTAAATTTCATCATATTAAGACATGGATCACCAATATACTTGTTATAATATGATTCTTGAAATTGTGCATACATTTCATACAATACAGCATAGTAGTTTTTATCAAAATTTAAATTCAAATTATCGTAGGGATACATTTCTGAATTTAGGTATAATTTCATTTGTGTAACATTACAATGATCAACCATTGCTATAGTTTCCATTTGTTTGTTGTGTCGCTGTTTTTCAAACAATTGATCTTTTGCTGATTTTGCATCATTGACAGCTTTTGCAATAGCTGCTGCTCCTCCGTCCAGTGTACCAAGAGTACTTAGAGCAGCAAAAATTAGTTTTCTTTTGGTTAGTTTTTTTTTGGTTTAACCTCCGAAGTATTATGTTGTTGTTGTTGTTCTTCGCGTTTTCTTTTTTTTAATTAAAACACTCTGTATATTCATCGACTTTTATATTGCATGTAGATTTAAATTTCCGTTTTACAATTTTTAAGATAATTTTTAAAATTAAAACAAAAATAGATGCCAATATTATACATGTCATTGCAAAAACATTATCGACTTCATTTTTCATGCTCTCTTCTGTTCTGTTGGACATGGTGATAGCTGTGTGGGTTGAATACGTCTCAATGGATACGTTACTTGTGGTAATTGTCTAAAGACGTCATCCAAAGCTAGTGTTTGATCTACCTCTTCAGGTATCCAGTTAATACGAACACTGCTCGCCCGCGTATGCTTTACTTCTTCTTCCTTTTTCTTATCAGATAAACAAAGATTTTCTAATTGATCCATAACCCTACTTTTGTCTTCATAAAAGCAATGTCTTGATTTAATTTACCAATGTTCTCAATAAACTCTTCAATTCGACGTCTGTGCTCTTCTGAGGACATATTACAATAGAGGCTATATAAGAACCGGACACTATTTTTATTGTGACATGTAAGGTTTGACGTGACACGTCACGTATAACGTGTCACGTGACACGTGACGTTTAACGTGACATTCGACGTTTAACGTGACGTACTTTGCGTAACGCTGAATCGTTTGATGGGTCACATGTCAACATTCGTTAAGGTCCTTTTGACGTCTTAATTTGCGACATACCCCGTAATATCTCAAACTGGAGCTGTAACGTAATCGAGAGCACGCGCAGGTTAGATAACAAAAAATCATCTCCATATCTGACCACACGCCGGTTAGAAAAAATCAATTATCTAAACACACTCCTATCGGCACCGCGGCAAAAATCAATCCGGGTAGATAAGGAGTTCCCACAAATTCAATCAACACTACCTCATTTTAGTATAAGATAACTAAGTTATTTGGTAGCCTAGTGTGTAAGCAGCTTGAAAACAGCTCGATGTCAACGTCGGCGAGGCAGGTTCGAATAATTTTTTTTCAAATATCACCATATAACCCGGCGCATGCGCATTTTTAAAACTGGGAAAGTGGAGGGGGGTGGCACAAGTTCGAGGCAGGTTCGAATCCTCCGAAAAATAAATTTTTTTCAAATATCACTAGATAACCCGGCGCATGCGCATTTTTAAAACTGGGAAAGTGGAGGGGGGTGGCACAAGTACCGTTATACCTAATACTCCAGTCTGAATCAGTTCCCGTTCAATAATTTGTATTATATCATTAATTTCGTATGCTCCAACAGGAATTTCAAATTTATATTCATCATGATCACCCCACACCAACACATTATTTTGCTCATGTACGTTACTAATACTATTAAAACTATCAAAATTTGCTAAACCTATTTCATAGTCAGCATTTTCGTCTAAATAAATAGGGGGATTAAAATCATCACTTAAAACTGATGATTCTCCACTCAAAGTAAATGTGTATGACATAATGATCCAACTGAGTGACTAAATAAAAACCGTAGACAATATTGACCGCACTGATGTGAATTAAATGATTGTAGCACATCATAATTATAGTTTATATCAACCAACCCATCACTCTTAAAATATCTAACTAATTCTAATGGAGGGGGTAAATTACCGTAACTATCAAAATAAATCACATGCTTGTCATGTTTAGTGTAAGCAGTCCAGTGAGTTCCACTTCCACTTGTACCATCAAGGGGTAAGCGAAAAGTATTCGTGTTAGGGTTGCGACACTGTTGCCGTAGCGCACAAAAATTCCGGGATTAATATAAACTGAACATCGCCCCCCACTTTGAAAGGGTCCACTTTCAAACCGAGTATAAGGCTGCTACTAATCGCACTGTCGCACTAAATCAGTTTATAGGCAATGGACAAATCTTGGCAAAGGAACGCTTAATAAGTCCCTTCCTGGTGTTGATTGTTGCAACTCTTGAAGTTCCATCCTTACCGGGATGAAGATTGTCGATTCTTCCCAACAGCCACTTGCAGGGAGGTAAGTTGTCCTCCTTTATAACAACCAGATCTTCAATTTTTAAATTGCCATGGTTACTGCGCCACTTGATACGTTGCTGCAGTTCTGACACATATTCAAGGGACCATCTTGCCCAAAAGTGTTGCTGTAAACTCTGGATTCGTTGAAAATGGGAGAGACGATTCTCCGGAAGTTGCGTGAGGTCTGGATCTGGTACCGTCGTTACTGGCCGTCCAATCAAAAAGTGGGAAGGAGTCAAAGGTGTGTAATCTGAGGGGTCGTTAGATAGAGGTGTTAAGGGACGCGAGTTTAAGACTGCCTCAATTTGAACCAAGAGTGTATAGAATGTTTCGAATGTCAATAAAGCAGTACCCGCAACGCGCTTAAGGTGAAATTTTGTCGCCTTTACGCCGGCCTCCCACAGACCGCCGAAATGGGGGGAATAGGGAGGAATGAATGACCATGAAATACCCTCATTATTAATGGATTCAGTCAAAGTTCTATTATTTTTTTGCAAAAAGGTACCAAGTTGTTTTGATTCCTCATTTGCTCCGATAAAGTTGCTTCCGTTGTCCGAGTACATTTGAGAAGGCTTACCACGACGCGAGACGAATCGCTTGAAAGCCGCGAGAAAGGCCTCCGTTGTGAGGTCGGAGACTAATTCAAGGTGTATTGCCCGCGAAATGAAACACACGAATAGGCATATATACGCCTTTGTAGCCTTAAAACCGCGACCTTGTCTATCTTTAACCGAAAATGGTCCAGCGTAATCCACGCCCGTTGTAAAGAACGGTGGAGCCGGATTAACTCGCGCCCTTGGTAAGTTCCCCATTATTGGAAAAAGGGACTTTGGATTGACCTTAAAACAACGAACACAATCATGATAGGTTTTCCTTGCTAAGTTACGTCCTGATATGGGCCAAAAGAATTCACGAATACTAGAAAGTAAAAGTTGAGGACCAGGATGAAGTAGCATTTTATGCCACTTAAGGAACAACAATTTAGAAAACCCGTGTTTGGACGATAAAATAATAGGATGTCTTTTATTGTAAATATAATTTGAGTTTGTCAATCTACCGCCGACTCTAAGTATCCCGAAATCATCCAGAAATGGGTGCAATTTGGATAGTTTACTGGTATTGCATACGAATTTGCCAATGCTTAAAGCATGAATTTCGTCTAAAAAACAGCTACATTGAGATATTTTTATGAGAATATTAGACGAGTGCCTTATTTCAGTTGCCTCAAGTGGCCCGAATTTTCGTTCCCCCTTGGCTCTCATGCAATTTTGCTTAAATCGAAAGCAGTAAGCAATTATCCGTTCAAGTTTGCTCAGGTTTGAATGTTTGGAAAAATCTACGATACACTCAACGTGAGTGGCAGTATTTGCTTGGACTATCTTGCGTATTTTGGGAAGATCCTCTTGGGGAATTTTACTCTTAGGCCAAAAGTCTTCGCCTAATTTTAACCAAACAGGACCTTCCCAGTATGTGTCAAGTTCTAGTAATTCATTTGGGTTGACGCCGCGAGAAACGTAATCCGCTGGATTGTCATTAGTTGGAACGTGTTTCCATTCTTTAACGTCAGACAACTCCTGGATTGCTGCAACGCGATTAGCAGCAAAGACTTGCAGCGAATTTGGCGGCATGCGTAGCCATCCTAACACGATTGTAGAGTCGCACCAATACACGACATTATTAACAGATATATTTAAGGACGTTTTCACTTTAGTTACTAGTCTCGGGAGCAATAAGGCGGCCGTTAACTCCAACCTAGGAATAGTTTGCGTCTTGAGGGGGGCTACCTTTGATTTTGCGCATATTAGTCGAACGAAAATATTACCGTTTTTGTCCTTTGATTGAACGTAGACGCATGCGCCGTAGGCATGGGCGGAAGCATCCGAAAATCCGTGTATGTCGATCTGTATTGCATTTGGACAAATAACTTGGCGGCTAATCTCAAGTTCATTCAAAGCGCTCAACCGATCGCGAAATAACAACCATCTTGAGTGCAAACTATACGACAAAGAATTGTCCCATCCTATTTTTTCCAACCAAATATCGCGTAAAATAATCTTTGCCAAAATTATGGTTGGGCTTAATAGTCCTAGCGGATCGAACACTTGCGATATTTCAGATAGAACAACGCGTTTGGTAATATTATTTCGTGATCCAGGACTAATTTTATAAAAAAGAGTGTCCTTCAGACCGTTCCAAAACAACCCCAGAGTTTTTGTATTTTCATTTACGCCCAGATCAATTAAATCAGCCTTGTCCTTCGTGTGTATACCCTCTAGAACCTTAGTGTTATTAGATACCCATTTTCGTAGATGAAATCCCGCTTTACCAAGTGCCGACGAAATCATATTTCCGATTTCAACCGTTTTTTCTATGCTATCAGCTCCTGTCAAAAGGTCATCCACATAGAAGTCTTCCTTTATGACACGAGATACTTCGGGTGATTCCACCTCACATTCTATTCCTAGTTGATAAAGACACCTTATTGCTAGAAACGAAGCCAATTTAGTACCGTAGGTGACGGTAACTAGCTCGTAAGTGTTTATTTTTTCGTCTCGGTTATCACGCCATAAAATTCGTTGCAAGGAAGTTTGCCCTTGGTTTATTTGACACATGCGATACATTTTCTCTACGTCTGCGGCTATGACGTAATTATGTTGTCGAAAGCGAATTAATATGGTAAAAAGATCTGACTGAATAGTTGGTCCAGTCATCTGCAAATCGTTAAATGATACACCCGAACTACTAGGACACGATGCGTCAAATACAACACGGAGCTTTGTCGTTAAACTACTCTCCTTCAAAACGCCATGGTGGGGCATATAATAAGATATTATGTTTTCTTGTGCTTTGTCTTCGACCTTGCGCATGTGACCTAGAGACTCATACTCTTTTATAAATTTATGATACTCTTCCTTAAAGGACACATCACGATCAAATTTGCGTTCCAATAATAAAAACCGTTTTTCCGCTATATCGTATGAATTACCCAATTTTTCTGGACTTTCCAATAAAGGAACCGAAACAATAAAGTTACCGTTACTGCCGCGTTCGAATGTTTCAACGAAGTGCGCCTCGCATGCCTTTTCTTCCTTGGACCAGGGTTTGACTCGCGCAAACTCCTCAATTTCCCAAAAACGCGTGAGCTGTTTGTCTACATCGACATTTTTAACAAGGTTACACCTTACTTCTCGATTCGATCCGCCAGTTACGCGCCCAGAAATGATCCATCCAAACTTTGTTTTTTGTGCAACGGGTCCGTTTGCGCCCAATTTTACCTGACCTACACACATTAAGTCCCAAAAGTAGTCAGCTCCGATTAGCATATCTATATCTCCCGGTGTATCGAAATTGGGATCAGCTAAAGTTAAATTGTTCGGAATGCTTAAATGGCGTTTGTTGATTCTAAAATTCGGCAAACTATTTGTTATATGAGGCACTACCAAGCAAGAAATAGCCAATGAGAAATCGTTAACCTTGGATTTAACGCGTGTTTCACATTTTATTTTACATTCCGATTCAGTTTCGTTAAATCCGCAAATTTTAATGTTAACCGGCGCGTTTGATAACTGTAACTTGTTTTGAAAACGCTCGGTAATAAAACTGCTTTGAGAACCGGCATCAAGTAGTGCTCGCGCAACAAAAGGTTTATTGTTTTTATCAAAAATATCAACTAATACGGTCGATAACAATACTTGTTCGGTTGATGCATTCATAGACGATAAATTTACTCTTTCTTGCTGAATATTTTTATTTTCGCCTCGATTGCTTTCGGCATTATCTACGTTAGACTCCCGATTCGAATTAAAGTGTAAAAGCGTATTGTGCTTGGCTTTACATTTTTTACAAGGTCGTGAATAACACTGTTTGACCATATGCCCTGCCCTTAGACAATTTAAACATAAATGTTTTTTCTTTACTTCTTCTAACCGCTCATTTGTGTTGAGTTTCAAAAAGTCTGGACAAATTTGAACATAATGCTCTTGCCTACAAAACGAACAGTTGGCTTTTACATTTAACTTTTCTGTTACGAAGGATTTAACCCTTTTATGTCGTTTATTTAAGTTTAAATCATCAACGGTTACAACAGATTTACTTTGTTCTAAAGACCCGAGAATATAAGCGCGTTCTTTTATAAATGAAGTTAAATTGTCTAAGGTGGGTGTTGTGTATGAAGTTTTAATTTGTTCCCATTTACGAAGTGTTGTATCATCTAGCTTACTTCTTATCATAAAAATAACCAAAGTATCCCACGAATCTACGGGTTCATTTAGGGTTTTCAACGCTCGAAGATGCTTGGCAACACTGTCAACTAATTTTCGCAGGCTGCTTGAAGATTCTGCCTGTAGTTTCTGAATGTTAAACAAAGCTTTTATATGATTTTGAACTAAGATTTTATTGTTGTTAAACCTGTCACAAATTAATGCCCAAGCATTTTCATAATTCGAGGCTGAGAGCTCTAAACTTGCAATGATTTCTAGCACGCTAGGGCCGAGATATGATTTGAGATAATGAAATTTCTGAACATTAGATAAGTTTGTATTTTTATGTATCAAAGAGTCATAAGTATCGCGAAATTCTAGCCATTTGTCATATTCCCCGTCATATGTAGAGATTTCGATAACGGGCAATCTTATTCCGCATGCGCTGTTCGAATCGTTACGTAAATTGTTTGAGCTTCAACTGTTACTGGAAAAATCGCTCATTGACTTTTGTTCCAAAAATCGTTTAGCCTTGGCGTCAATAGCATAAAAAGCCGTTTCAAAATTTTCCCGCTCAACGTATTGTGTATCTGGTGTATCGCTTTCAACCTCTATTTGCCCTTGAATATCGTCAAAATCATCTAAAACGCCGTAGAACCGGTCTACGCGTTGCTTGAGTTCGATAAAAACAACTTGGTCCTAAATTAAAAACTGTGGAAATTTTTCTACTAAGCTATCTACATACTTTTGAAAGTTTGTTAACTTTGCTTTGACTGTACCTCTTTTTTTTTATGAGTCTTTCTTGGCTCATGTTTTTATATTTATTTTCACAATGTTACTGATACTAAAAAATCAAAAGTGTTACGAATACGCTTATTTGCAGTACCTAATATAAATAAATACTCTAAAACCAATGAAAACTCGCTTATTTTATGAGAACAGTCTTAAACTACGCATGCAGGAAAGCAAAAAAAAAAAGGATAATTTGGAACGAACCCACCTGTATTTCTCGTAGTACGTCGAGGGCAGCTCTGCTTCAAATTCACAGCAATCCGGTAGAAGGATCAAATGTTTAATAAATGCGTTTTCGTTGTAGTGGACTGTATATTTTGTTGTTGCTGTTGTTGTAAAAGGCCTACACGTTCATACACTTATATTTATTAACGCCTATTTACTTACAAAAGAAACTTGATAATAGATTTTACATAAACTATAAATTATATTGAGAGATGTTACAAAAATGAAAATGATGCGTTGTCTCTCGTTGTTGATTCAAGTCTGTCCGCGCGCACTGCTACCGAGTCCCCGCGTTCGGAGAGGGGTAAGCGGAAAGTATTCGTGTTAGGGTTGCGACACTGTTGCCGTAGCGCACAAAAATTCCGGGATTAATATAAACTGAACACTATACCTGACTCATATTTTTTTATTTTACTAGGTAACGTATCCCGCATGAAAACACCACGAAAATTAGGGATATATTTTGCATACTCTTCTAGCTCAATATTTGTCATCGCATGACGTGGTAAGCTCAGCGAAATTTTTTTGGATTCCAAACTTTTTTTTTTTTTCAAACCATATTCTTTACAGGGTCGTAGATAGAAACCTTGGCCTACTTTTACCGCTTGCTCCATTGCTGCGTTATGTCTTTGTTGTTCAGTTAGTTGTTCACGATTGGCTTTAGCATCATTCACTGCTTTTGCAATTCCAGCTGCACCGCCCCCAATAGCTCCTAATGCTCCTAGTAATGGTAACAGTAATGGTAAGAAACCACCCTTTTTTGAAGTTCGAATGGTACGTTTTTTCCCAACTCTCTTTTTTTTCATTCCCATTCCAATTTTATGCTTAGCTTTCATAGCTGTAGTAACAAACCAAGCAGCCGCTTTTTCACCTGTTTTAGCGTCTTTCGCCTTTACTCTTTCCCAAGCTTTGTTTTCTAAAATCTTATCTGCCAGATGTCGCTTACTCAAATCTTTATTTTGAGAATAAGCAATGTCGTGCTCTCTGCACGCTTGATCCAAAGGATTAATTCCCAAGTCTCCTTGTCGTAGTCTCTCCTCTAACCGAGTACCAGGACCACAAAATTCGTACCCAGGTAGATGCAGTTCAACAGAAAGCTTGTTGATGAGAGTATTAATGAAACCTCTTCCTACTTTTCTGGTTCGTTTCATTCTAAGTTCTTATATATAGTGACATGTGCTTATATACCCTCAGTCAACATGAAGATTCATAAACAACAACTTTCACTACCCATTAAAAATTATGATGATGGAGTGGTGAAACAAATTGGAAAACATGGTGCAATGTTTGGAGGAGATTCGAAAAGAGGGCTAATTATTGGTCCTAGTGGATGTGGAAAAACAAATGTTATGTTATCGTTAATTGATCATCCTAATGATTTGAGATTTGAAAATGTGTATGTTTACTCGAAAAGTCTACAGCAACCAAAATATACTTATCTAAGAAATCTAATTCAACCCATAAAAGAGATTGGCTATGAAGAATATGATAATGCAGAAGATGTTATTTCTCCAGACTTAATTAAAGATAATTCTATAATAATTTTTGACGATGTTGCTACATGTAATCAGAACATAATGCAAAGTTATTTTTGTTTTGGTCGACACAAATACACAGACTGCTTCTATTTATGTCAAACATATTCGGCAATACCCAAACAGCTAATTAGAGATAATGCAAATCTCTTAATAGTCTTTCAACAAGATATGACCAATTTGAAACACATTTATGATGATCACGTTAACGTTGATATGTCATTTCAAGATTTGAAAAATTTATGTTCGTTTTGTTGGCAAGATAAATTTGGATTTCTCACAATTGATAAAGATTGTACAATGACGTCTGGTCGATATAGAAAAGGGTTTGACATTTTTGTTAGTATATAAATAGTATTGATGGGAACATACACCTAGTAGTAACCATGGAGACACAATTAGCGAAACAACTCGTAAAGGCACGCCAGGCTTTAAAGAAAAAATATAAGAGTTTGAAAAGTGATATAGTTCAATCTCAATCTCAGTTAGAACAATCATACCAACCAATTATGCGACCACTTGAGGAATTGGTGTCCGCTTTAAAGGAACCAATTCAACAATCGATTAAAGAAGAAAGAAAATCAATGTCACCTATAACACCTAAATCGCAAATCACCAAATATAATAAATTAGCGTATCTAACTACTCCCCCTGCTCGACCACTATTCAATAGCACTCAGCTAGAGAATATGATACCTGCACCCGAAGAAGTGTTTCAATCTCAAATCGATCATAATGATGATGAGATTGTTAAGAGTCGCGACGACCAATTCATTGATGATACCCTTTCTCAATGTTATCAAACTTTATCCAATCCTGAGGTGTATCGCGAATATTTTGATCAATTCAAAAGTCCTCTGCCCCGAGAGTATATTGAAGGAATGGTACGTGACGTAAATGGTAAATATGATCATGATTTGAGTTTATTTCACGATCCTAACAAAGAAAAGTTTTATATCGGTGATTCTGAAGTAGATTTTGAAGGTGCAAATATTTCAGTTAAAAATATTAAATACCCTGGTACTGTAGCTCTGTACGATTTACTGTTTTTGAAAAATCCTACATTACAGAATCAGAAAGATATTGACAATTACGTGGATATCATAAAACGAACAAACGCTATCCATCGAAATTATGATCCTGACTTGCCTATTAAGAAATTTGCCAATGATACCAAAGATAAATATCTTTTCATTATAAAACCGAAACTTAAGCCACCTGTAAGAGCAAGATCTGGTACGCAAACTTCCGCTATGCTGAGAAATGTAATTACTAGAAATATGGCAAGGAGGGGAAAGGGAATGACAATGATGAAATATTCGTCAAAGCCCGTAGACTACAAATATTTTGATGACTACAATGAAATAGTTGAAAGATTGAAATTACTTTTGAGTTCAAAGAATGCAGGTAGTTCTGCTCATAATAACGAAATAGTTTCGATTATAGAAGAATTACGTGAAGGAAAAATAATCCTATAAATGGAGCATTTACTCCGCAACTGCTCAGTTTACATCATGCCTATCAACAAGTTTAATCAACATTTTCTTACTATCGACGAAAGTAAACCTGAAGATGTTCCATTTTACATATGTCAACCATCTAAGTATCATAGTAAATGTATACTTTACATTCATGGAATAAACAACCCAAATTTAAGTAAAACTAATTATGTATTAGATGATTTAACCACTGTGTACACTTTTCCGATAACCGGAAAGGTTGAAAGTATTCAATGCTATCCATCACCTTTATTTGTTCCATATAAAAATCATAACAACCCCATTAATCAGTTACTAGAAAATCAAATTGTAACTAAAGGAGATAGAATAGAGTTTGAACTTCATTCCCAAGGGTCGATGAGAAGTGATTGTTATGTTCAATTTGTTATTCAAGTTCATACACGTATACAAGTATAAATACACATTTATTCAGTGTTAGTTTTATTTCAAACATGCCTCTCAACAAGTTCATTGAACATTATTTGAGTCCGGCTGAACTAACTGCTCCATTTTATATTTGCGACTCATTTGATTATCATGTTAAATGTCTAGTTCGTTTGCGAGGTGAGAAGAAACAAAGTTTGAATAAAGAGTACTATGTACTAGATAATGGGGGTATTGCTTTCAAATTTAAGTTTGCTTGCATAATTGAAAGTGTATCACATTATACAGCAGACGGAGTGGTGCTAATAAATGATATTGAATCTAAATTCAATCAACCAGCTACCAAAAATATTATAAAAGGAGATATAATTAAGTTTAAATTAGGAACGCCAGCTGCTATCTGCATTGAACTATTGTTAAAGTGTCCGTTAGTAAAAAGTGTCTAAAGCACAAGTAATACAAGAATTACATGCTCCAGCTCGAATAAATTATAGAAGACGACATGTCATTGTGAAGGGTCTACACGATTTGATACAGGCAGACTTGGCCATTATGTCACCACATGCCAAAGAAAACAAGGGATATAATTATATTTTAGTTGTAATCAATGCATTTAGTAAATATGTTTGGGTGGAACCTGTCAAGAGGAAAACAGGAAAAGAAATTACAAATGCTATGAGAATTATACTGAGTAAAATGAAGACCACACCTGCTAATCTACAAACCGATAATGGAACTGAATTTTACAACAAAGAATTTCAACGATTAATGCAAACATACAATATCAATCACTACAGTACATTTTCAAATCTCAAGGCTAGTATTGCAGAAAGAGTAATTCGAACGTTGAAAACACTATTATGGAAGCGATTTAGTATGGAAGGTTCTTATAAATGGTTAAATATTCTTCCAGAAATTGCTGCAAAATATAACAATACCAGACACTCTACAACAGGTGAAATACCCAGGAAAATTAATGATAAAAATGCCAAATATATTGTTGTATTCAACAACATTAAAACCATTGATCCCAAACCAGCAAAATTTAGAAGAGGTGATTATGTTCGTATCAGCAAATATCGACACGTGTTTAAAACAGGATACACTCAAATAAATTTTGACATAATTGTATTTTTTTAAATGGGGCCCAGTATATTATTGCATATTTAGATTCTACGCATGATCTTATTTCTTTCAATTTTCTAGATTCATTTGTTTTTGAGAAAATGACAGTTGGAAATTGGAAATCTCAAACTTTAAGGCGCTGTAGAGCGAAACGATTTGCGCCGGTCGTCCTAGTTTTTGATGGACAATTTAATAATAGATAATTTGGTTTTAAAAATTTAGAAGAAAAAAATTTATTTGAAAAATTTTTTTATTACATTTACATTTAGTCCATCAAAAACTAAGATGACCGGCGCAAACCGTTTTGCTCTATCTCAAACCGTTTAGATTCCACAGTTAGATTTTGAGTTTGAGATAATTATGTCAAAATTTGACCTTTACGATATTCATTTGTTAAATTTGATAAAAAAATCTGACAGTTTAGATACAACGCTACTACTTTTGTATTTATCTTTTTTACCTAGCACCTTCAATTATGGCTGCAGGTGGTGAGTCAATTTATGGCGGACCACCCTGTACAACAAACAAATAGGTATATAAATATTTTTAGGTAAAACATTGATCTGGTTTTGGTGGTAAGGATGTATCCTCCAAAACAAGTAGAATTTTAAAAGAAGTACTAAGTGACGGATTAGCCAAGAATTATAATTTTTATGGGCGTCATACGAAGAAGGCATTTTCAGAATTAAAGCTTAATTGATAAAAGAGCTAAGTTTTCAGGATAGTATTACCAAATGTATTATTTTTCATCTAACAGATAACTCTCGTGCAGCTTTTAGTTTGCTACATAATATAAACTAATTACATTTATTATTAAAATGTATTATTATGAATGAATGACGTTTTATGTTTAATAAAAAATAACTTCAAGTATTGTTTGTTATTTTTATCAGTAAAAGATTTTTGATATAAACGTCTAAAGTTGCCGTTTTAATGACGTCTAGAAGTGACGTCCAACGACGTGTCTAGAATTGACGTCCAATGACGTCTAGAATTGACGTCCAATGACGTCTAGAATTGACGTCCGCTGACGTTGACATTTGTCCGTCATTGAGACGTCATTTTGACGTCATAATATAGGTGAACCAGACGTCTGCAATGACGTTTCTTGTACGTCCGAGGTACGTCTTATGCTACCTGTGAAACGTTCATGTACAGTTCATGTACCGTTTGTATATTTTATTTCTTGAAAATAGCAGTAATTGTCGCCTGCACTTTATAAATAGTTTTCTCAAATAAAGTAAGAAGTATTTAAGATGAATATTGTAAATTTTTATTTTTGTATTAGAAGAAGTACTACTTAATATTCATCGACAAATGTAGTATTTGCATGATTATGCACCTGTTCATAATACCGCGACTATACAGGATCACCTCAATACCGAAGTCGAAAACAGATGGAGCGGAAGAGGTGGCCCAATTGATTGGCCAGCTCGGTCTCCTGAGTTAACTGAAGTTTATTTCTTTTTTGGGGGATTTATAAGAGATGAGGTTGATCTAACTCCCCCGACTACTGAAGAGGACATGGAAGAGATAATCAGAGCGGTATTTCGATCTGTTAACGTTAATATGTTGAGATATGTTAGTCAATTATTTGAACTTAGACTGCAGCATGTGTTCTTCTAGCACACATCGGAAGTGTGCTAGAAAAACTTCATAGCAGCCATTCATGAGGACATTTTGGTACCAAAAGATGTCTGGCACGAGTCCGGGAAAGATATTATTGGGTCAACTATCGACAGGACGTAGAAGATTGGTCCAAGAAATGTGATCTATGCAATAGTAGAAAAGGTCCTAAAACAAAAAGCCGAGAAAAATTGGCACAGTATTTTTCCGAAGAGCCCTTTGAACGATTTGAAATTGATAATCTCTTACTCCTGCCCATAGTATATTTGGGCATGATCGGTTAAAGATGGTTCATCCGATACATGCCACTTGCGAATCATCTCCCTGACACGTGAAGGGCAAAGAGTAACATCTATCAATGATTCACCTCTAGATGTTCTAAATGTAGGCGTATTACCCACATTCGCAATATCAAGTTCAGTAGTACATAGATAGTCAAATAGTTTCTTACTTCTGGTGTTGTTGTCTTTGCTGCCCCAACTGGTATGGTGTGCTTTGTTATCAGCCCCTACAATGACATCCAGATTATGTCTCCTTGAGTATTCCATCAGGTTCTCCATGTTAGTCCCCGGTAGTGTTTCTTCAGAATCGATGGGAAGATACAGAGACACTATTATTGTCTCTAGTACTACCCCATCTTTTTCGAGTACTATCTTTGCTGACTGGGCACCTGAAAGTTTCCCATACGAAGCTTTTCTTGCCACAGGATTCGCTGTAACGTCTCCTGGTGGTGTGGTTTTCTCTTGGGTTTCAGAAGTATCTGGCTGCGTTGGAGACACTTCTGTCTCCATTGCTGCCGGATCTTCCAAATACCTTTTACTAGGAGTCTCTATAGGCTCCGTAATAATTTTTTGCATCTCTTGGTCCATATTTGTTCCCACGAGTATAGGAGAAAGGAGGACAGTACCTGAAGAGCTCCTTATACGGGTACAAGGCTAAATGCATCCATCCCTTCAGCGACCACTTAACCTTAGGATTTGGGAGTTTATTACAGTGGTCCTCATCCACACAGGCCAGGCAATTAAACCCAGCCTCCCGATCCACATAGTTCGGCATGCCCCTGACAGGCCGTACCCTAGTAAGGAGGTAGTTGCTCTGCTATGTAATTTGCGGTTTGCGTCACGAGCTCCAGATAGGTAGCTCAACCCATCACACTCCTATGTCGCAGGGCAATGCACAGAGAGTTGAAATCTTGGACAAGTCCTCGAAATCTCATTGAACACGGGAGCTTAGGGAGCAATAGTGATTCGATTTTAATAGTATCCTCTGAAAACACAAAACATGCATTGTAATAACTATTGTCGCTCCAATTTCTTCACAAGTGGACATTATATAGATGCAATAGTCAACATTTAGACGAGTTGCTTGAATTTACTTCATATGGCGATCTTAAGACCTGAATAAAAATAGATTTCACAAATATACGTCAAAATAAAAAACTTACATATCTAAAATAAATTTTGTCGTTAATACAACTGACCGAAATATAGTCGAAAATAGGTGTTAATCCCATTTACTACAAATAAACCGGCTCTGGTTTGAAGAAAAGTAATTTCTTTGGAAGCAATGAATCGCTATTAGAGCTCGAAAAACTGTAACTATTTTTATGCAGATCGATAGTTCCGATTAAGACATTGGCAATTATAAGTTAATGGAACAAACAACAAAACATTAGTAAGAAATTAATTAGTGTGTCTGGTACTTGTACTCCATTTTAATTTCGATATTAATCTCGTTTATTTAATATCATGGACTAGTTGTTTGGAATAACTTTTTCAGAAATGGTTTCAATGTTGATTGTGTCTAGTAATAACATTTCAGTTATACCATTATTTTTATAGTGGTGATAAAACGAATAAGGGTGAGTTATACCAAAAAATCTGTAACAATATTCAATTGTCATAGTCACGATTATATTGGAACAATTAACAATATTTAGTATTTAGAATACGTTTCGTCTTCTACTTTGAACTCATTATCAAGGGCTGGGAAAGGTGGGCAAGAAAGAATAAGGTTCAGTACGATTGTGACTCTGGTTTTTGTTAAAAAAAACTGACCTGTTCCAATCCTTTATAGGGCCAAGCATTATTGGAATCTAATTTATCAATGAATAGGGAATGTTCAGGAATTCCATCATTAGGATCTCGTTCAATAAAAAAAGCAATAGAAATAAAGGAACGTCCAAACTGTATAAGTAAAATAGATGACATAGATGACGGCTGAATATTACAGACGATATAGAAATCTCTACTCACCCGTCCGTTACCTAACAACCATTTATCGCCAATCAATTTCCATGCTATCGTTTTTCCACAACTATCTCATATCATTTCTGGTCTTATAAATGGGCGATCTCGTCGCATGGCTCTACAGTTGTATATGAGGAGTACGCAGATCAAGACCTCATAGCAAAAACAAAGTTCACTGAAATTGAATATACTGACTAAACAATTTATTTATGCTACACTAAGAAATATAACTATATAACACCTTCCCCATTATAATGAGGCTGCTTCTGGAAGCTGAAATTATCTTCTGTTGTAGTTCTATGGATATTTCTTCTGGCATCTTCGTCTTCGGTTTTTTCTTTTAAAGTTGCCAAATAATAACTAACACTAACATTTGATTATTAACCTTTCTTCGATTGGAAATATTGCTAAATACTGGATAATTTCTGGAATAACTTCTAAATGATTTCCTAAAATTCAGATTTTTGAGTATTCACAGTTGGTCGAGTTCCCTGTTAACAATATTTGTTCTTCGCATAGATGTTTGTTATTGTCTTGAAGATAGGAAGGGCATTTAAATGTTTCACTGCGTGTACAATTGTCGCTTAGAGGTTTAATCTTGCTCTCAGATTTTAACAAATATTTTGGGCTTGGTATTAGTGTTACGAATTCTGAATCTAATTTAGTGGGTATTGGTAATGAATCAAATAGTTCAAACTCAATATAAAAATTAATAGGATTAGATAAAAAGTATTCTTTTTGATGGAAGTTGCAATTTGTAATATGAAAATCTTTTCTGTAATCCTGTAAATGATTCTTTCGACGTAATAATACTCGGGTGTAATGTTCTTAGTTTGCAAAATGGTAAAGAATTTTCTGCTATTTGCATTACTTCTAAAATTACGTTATAAATAAATAAAAGTTCGTTAATCATATCTTTAAGATAAATGAGGTTCTCATATTCGTCTTGAAAGTCTAACATATCTTTTATTTCCAAGATTTTTGACTTGAGCAATATTTTATTATTTTGAATGTTTCGAATAGTGTTATTAAAAGTTCTTATTATTTGATGACTGAGATTAACAAGATATCCGGGCGTCGACCCAGCACTGTAGTGGACAATTACGGTGAAGCAGAGTCGAGCGCGGTTAGTACATGGACGGGTGACCACTGGGGAAACACCGTCGTAGAGCCCGTACACGGACAGCCTGCAGCGAAACACCTTAGATTACTAGTGTGACTAGCATATCACAGCTCGCAGGCATTATACCAATGAGCACGAGGTATAATGTAGATATACCGTCTTTCGGATGAGACGTAAAACCGAGGTCGCTAGTCCATGGATGTTGGGCTCGATAAAGATCCCTACCACTGTTTGGACACTAGTGTATTCGGAAAAATTTCAGGTTTGGAGTGTAGTGCTCCCGGCGTCGGTGATTAGCGTCAGTTGCGGAAATAGACCGACGTTGAATAACCGAATAAAAAAAACAAGATTTCAAGTCAGTTGTATGAGAATATATTATTTGAGATATCACGTGTAATATTTTTAAAAGGTTTATTCAAAGAGATACTCTTCTAGTAATGGGTTCAAGTTATAGAAATGCACAAATGTATGACTTCATTTTTGTCGTTTAGCAGGGCCAAGATTAATTGGTGAAATTCTTAGATTATGACTGATATCTTTAATTTCTACTGTGGCTTCTCCGATTGAGACGAATCTGTGATAAAATTATATGGTTTTTGTTTTGTTTTGTGCGCGCGACCGTATTGCAGCATGTAATACCTTTCTTCGCATAGAATAAACATGAGAGCTCATGGTCTACTGTGTTAAATCAATTGCTATTGACGCGTAGGTTGGCGGTTCGATCCGCACTAAAGCAAAATTTTTTTAAAATTAAATTCGCCTCATGATGCGCGAAGCAGACTAAAAATGGCGAACTGCACGGCTCGGGGACTAAAAATGGCGGCCGCCTCGTGATGCGCGAAGCAGACTAAAAATGCGATGCGCACGGCGGACTAAAAATAGCGGACGATGCGCACGACGGCGCTCTCTCTCACACACATTGCCTCCATGACTCTCTCTCTCTCTAACACACTGTTTTCCCTATACTTGTCGCGGAACTGTCTTAGTCTATCTACTAATGCAATACAGAGAAAATAAAAGTTCATGCAGTGTTCATTAATTTTGGCTAGCAAGCGGGTGTAACCAGTAGCATTTACTAAGCGAGCTGATGGAAGATAACTAAAGCTAATGCATATAACCTGGCAATCAAAGCAATCCCAAATAAAATAAATAACTAACTAAGTCGGGTAATTAGTACAAAGGTGTAAATCAGTGGTCCTTTCACCGGGTTCGGTTTTCTATTCTAGAATTTGCTCTTGTCGGAATACCCTTTTATTCATTCAAAAATAGCTTCGCGCTCTTCTTTGTTCATGTGTTCTGTACGAACCTTTTGTACATCAAATTTAAATTTTGGTTCGTATTCGTCGAACAATTCTACTTCTATAGGAGCAATTAAATCTACTTTAAAATATGAATCACACGAATATAAAATAGGGCATAAAGCTTGAATATATTCCGCTTTAGTAAGACATTCCGGAATTTCTAGTTTTCCCATTTTTGTATAAGGTATAATAATATCGCTATTATTGGTATTTTTGATATTTTATTTATTTATTTGTTCTGTGCGTGGAGCCACCACTATACAATTCGTGCTCTCGCAGTTTATCTAAAAATAATTTATTTTAATTTCACTATTAGGCGTGATTAAAACATTATTTACTAAATCAATTGTTGCATTTAGTTTTTTTAGATTATCTAAAACTAATAAGCAATCGAAATGATTGTGAAATTTAAATATACAATATTCCAACCTAATTTTCCTTTACTTGTCTTTGATATAATTATTACATTGTAGTTTCCGTGAAACATACTCATCAGCACAATTCTTTTTAGGCTAAACAAAAAATGCTATGATTCACCGCTTCCTATCGTATACTAATTACTTGTGTAACTTCATTCCGTTTTTCGTGCTCGTCTTCATAGGATTTAATTGTATTTGAATGTGAATAGTGATTCCAAAATTCCAAAACGCACGCGTTTTTTTCCAGACCGGGATAAAAATATTAAAAATAGTAAGATAAAAAGTTGAAAAGACAATTACGTCAAATGCAGGAATAAATAAACAAAATGCAGAGTAGTGAGACATCCTCTAGCTCTAGCGATGAATCAACAGGTAGGCCGTTTTTATACCTTTTGATTGATAAACTTTTATTGCCATAAGCAATAACTCTAGGTCCTTTCGCATCATACTGTATTAGAACAGCACCCAGTCCAACAGGACTAGCATCTGCAATAACTTGGGTTTTATCATCAAGATCATAATATCCTAACGATTTAATCTGACAGAGGACGTTCTTATGGTTGTGAAAAGCTATATTTTGAGCCCTTTGCCGATATTTATTTATGTCTGCGTTTTTTCCTAGTTTTAGTCCAAGTATTTTTCTTAACGGTTCCGTTAGTGTAGCTAAATTAGCTATCTATTTTCCTACATAATTAACTAACCCTAGAAAACTTTGTAATTCCTGAACGGTTTTAGGAGAACGAGAGGTTTTGATTACTAAAATATAATTATCTAATGGTTTTATACCTTTAGTTGATATCTCGTGCCCCAGAAATTGTACGACTCTTATGTTATACATACATTTTGCCTCATTGAACATAACATTGTTGTCTTTTGAAACGTTAAGTACAATTTTTAATCTTTCATTATGTTCTGCTTTGTTACTTCCAAAAACAACAATATCATCTATAAAATTAACCGTTCTCTCGAACCGGGATAGAATTCGTTCGATAATTTTCTGGAACATTTCTGGGGCGCAAGTTATACCAAAGTTTAACCTTTTATACCTGAAAAGGCCTTTGCTTGAAATAAAGGTGGTCTCATGTATATTGAATTTTCACTTATTTCAATTTGATGAAAAGCGTCTTTGATATCTAATCGAGAGAATATTTTAGCTTTTTTCAATTTGGGAAGTAACTGATCCATAGTTGGCAATGGGTGATTGTCTTTCAAAATCACTACATTTGCCCTTCGCATTTCGATGCAAAGCCGTTCTTCTCCATTAGGTTTCATTGGCGATACCCATTTTGAAGGTTGATCAACTTCTTCGATTATATCAAAATCTAGCAACTCTTGAATTTTAGCATTGACTTAACTTTCCAAAGGTATTGGAATTCTACGATATGGTTGAATTACCGGTTTTTAACTTTTGGAAAAGTACAAATTGCATTGACCTGCGATTGTGCTTCAATACCCCTAAATATTTCGCCGTATCTTTTCCTAGCAGATTTTTAAGGCCATGCTTTGCAACATAGAACGTTGCTATATTTGAAACATTATTAATTTCTATATTGGATTTGAAACAACCCAAAACTTCTAAAGGTTTGCTACTAGAATATGTCATAAAATTTTTATCTGACTTCCGTATTTGGTTGAACAGTACAACTTTCGAGATCTTGAGAAAGTTCCAAGTATTTTCGTTCAAAATATCACACTTACTTCCTGAGTCTATAACAAGCTGTACTAAAACTCCTTCAATTTTACATTGTATTTCACAATCATTATCGATGTGAAAAACATAATTAACAGTTGTGACTCTCTAGCCGACAAAGCACGTTTTTTTAGCTCTTCAAGAGCCTGAGAGCAGTTCTTGGATAGGTGCTCTTCCATCCACAACCGTCGGAAACCTTTTAAATAACAACACTTTTAGAATTTCCATTACTCTGAGACTTGGTCTTCCTGTGTGCGTTGAGCACACCTGCGTTTGCGGCGAAATAGCAGATGCTTACGGCTCACATGGGCTAAGCTGCAAAAAAAGCGCAGGTCGTGTTTCGAGGCATAGGGAGATTAATGATATCATTAAGCGAGCTCTAATTTCAGCCGAATTCCCGGCTATTTTGGAGCCGCTTGGTGTTTCTCGGAGCGATGGAAAGCGAGTGGATGGAATAACACTTGTTCCATGGAGAAAGGGTAGAGAGCTGCTCTGGGACGCCACATGCAGTCACTCATTAGCTCTTTCATACATAGAAAAAACATCACAAAATGCAGGAGGGGCCGCATGTATTGGAGAGCAAAAAAAACATAGAAAATACAAAGACCTAAAAGACAGATATATTTTTGTTCCATTTGCTGTGGAAACTTTCGGCCCTTGGGGTGATGAAGCAAAGAGCCTGGTCGCTGAAATAGGCACAAAATTACCTGAAAAAAGGGCTCGGAGTTTCATCACCCAGAAGATCGGAATTGCCATACAACGTGGAAATGCTGCGTCTGTGCTTGGGACACTTCCGGAAGAGATGGGTTTGGAAGAGTTTTTTTTGTTGTGCAGATAAGATTTTGGATATAGAATGAGTGTATGCGAGTCTGCATGTGTTGTTTGGTTGTAATTTTATTTTATTTGATTTTTTCATTTATTTTTTTTTTCAGTTTAAGGAATTTTTTTTTTATAATATGTTATTAATTGTAAATTGTATATTTTGCTTTTAATTAATTAACATCATTATCATCCTCTTTATTGGGTTTACCGTATCTTGTTCGCTTAGATGGTTTCATCGTAGTTGTAAATATCGTCTTGTTTTTTCTGTTCCTACAATGCTGGCTTACGTGACCCCTTCCGCTGCAATTTTGGCAAAATGATCTTTTGTCTGGACAGGTATTGGCTAAATGATTCGTTGACTCACATCGATAACGTCGCACACTTCCGAACTTAGGGTTCTGTGAATTTGCTGCTGTCTTACGATTTCGTGAGGTATCTGGTTTATTCCTCTTGACCGACAACTTGTTTACATCCACAGAAGACTTTTTTCCTTCAAACTCTTCCATTTGCCCATTAACAGATTCCATAGCATTAGCTTCTCATATAATTGTATTCAATTCAATAGAATCTCCTAGTGACAAAACTTTTTTTCTAAGATCGGATAAGTGGCACTTTTCCACTATTTGTTCTATAATGTTTTCCTCGGAATTTTTAAACAAAATTTTACAGCTTATGTTCTTAAACGAACTAAAAATTTTACAAATTTTCCATTTGGTTATTGTTTGATTAGCCGAAATATATGTCTTTCGTATATTTTGATTTGCTTCGGAGCAAAATATGCATCAAGCTTCTCCATAGCTAACTGAAACACATCTATATCGTCTTGAACTCCATCTCCTTGGGCTCCAGATAGACTGTAATAAATTTCCTGAATGCCCAAGCTACCAACATGTAACAATGTTGCTCGTTTTTTTACTAAATTTTCGATGTTTGCTGCCTCCATTATATCCCTAACGCTCTTTTCCATTCTTCCCATTTAATCCCCATTGATCCAATATCACCTTCGCTATCAAATGGCTCTAGTGGTATGAGGTTTGACATTGTTAATTGGTCGTGATGTTATTTACTTATGAATGATCAGTTTCTTTCAAATACTGTTCATAACATATCAGTTGCTCCAGATGACAACCTTAGGCCTTCGACGTCGCTCAGACGGAGTTAGGGGTGGTTCCCTCTGCTTGATCTTTCGGAGATAAAAAGGATTACGTAGACAATATCTTGTAGATGGGCGCCAACTGAGTCTTCCACATAGGCCAATCCCAATGAGTTACCCCCTTAAAACTCAGTAAAATAAGGGGTAGAGATAAATAAAGCAAACATCAACTTATGTCCAGTATAATGACAAAAGAAAAATATTCAAAATGACAGTTTTAATTAAAACCCTGATAAACAATTACCCCTCCCCTATAAGGTTCAAATCAAACGGCAGTATGATATAAGAGATACATCAACTAATCAAATCATCACTTAAGTTTGAAAAAAAATTATATGTCCTATAATAAAAGGTATAGGATAACGAGTTAGGGGAAAACCTGCTTAGTAAGAAATTAATATGGCTTTCTTTATTCTAGACTGTCGGAAAAAATATATGCGAATTAAGTAAATGTGAATTTGTGATATACACAAACCAGAAATAACGTATACTATAATAGCGACACTACAGGTCTGGGCGTTGGTACCCATGCGCAGGGGAAAATAGTCAAATCAAAAATTATTCACTATGTTTGGGCGGGAATTAATATATATATATATATATATATAACTCTTATTATATATTGTGGCTTTTTAGAGAAAAATACCTATTTTCAAAGTACACACTTTATTTTGTTTAGCTTTCGTTGCACTTCGTCAACTTCATCAGAACAAAATCCGTGATTAAAAAATAATATCAAAAATCTTCATCATAATAAAAAATACAGAATAATTTTATAGAAAACACGTTCAAATTTTGATTATTTTACCAAACTAATGTCAAACGTCAAAATAACGTTAAAAATTGAAAGTGACAAACAAATGATGATGAAGTTGACGAAGTGCAACGAAAGCTAAACAAAATAAAGTGTGTACTTTGAAAATAGGTATTTTTCTCTAAAAAGCCACAATATATAATAAGAGTTATTATATTACTAGAGATGAACAATACAATCTATATATATATATATATATATATATATATATATATATATATATATATATATAAAGTTATAGTAAATATTTGCCGAATAATAATGTACAAGGACAGGAATATTGGGGAAGCGGCAAAATTGTAAAATGAGTACTCTTTACACTATTTTACAATTTTGCCGCTTCCCCAATATTCCTGTCCTTGTATATATATATGTATATATATATATATATATATATGTATATATATATATACATCCCGCTATCTATTGTGCGTCCGTACAAGGAAATGTATTTGTGCGTCCACTAGAAAGACTAAATTTTTGAATATTTCGGTTGCGTATATTTACTCTTTTGTGCATCTAGAATACCACTGTCGGTTTAAATTAGTTTATATTTACAAAAAAAAATTGCATTTTTGACAGTCCAAAGTTCTTCCAGCTCCTCCCAGCCGTAAGTATTTGAACTTCCAACATATACGTTTTTGTCTGATTTGCATTCAATCATACGTCCATGCAAGGTTGCCAAGTTTTTCACATACCTATACACCAATTATTTCAGTTATACACTTTTCTGCGTCCGTTCAAAGCATAACATAATTTTAGAAATTGTAGATTATGTCCATACAGGATAAATCGCCTATAAAAGTGTGTAGTGGTCTAACTGAAAATGTTTTAAAATTTAATGTAGTTAATTAATGAGTATAAATTGAGAAATTATTGGTTGAATTTTTTTCAAGCATTCTCATAAATAAAAACACGATATTATTATTGGTACGCATGTAAAAAAAATTCTAGAGAATCTTTTTACAATTTTTTATTTATTTTTGTTGTTCATATTTACTCTTACTGCACTACACTGACAAGCCAGTATGAATAAAATGATTCTTTAAGTTAAATGTTGAACTACGTAATATTAGCACTGATTTTTGCTGAAATATTTATTTCGAAAAAAATGTAGATATACAGTGATAAGATTAAATCTTATCGTCGACTATCGAATTTCTTTAAATATCCGTTACTATAATAAGTTTCGATATTTTGTTGAACCCTTTTCAGGTAATATTCATCCCTTCAATGTTTTTAAATAGCAAAAGGGGTCAAGTAAGTAACACTTCATTTGGAAGGGTATAAATAGAAGATTTAAAAATTAACACATATTTATAGTCAATAATTTACGATCTTTAGACAGTTTATATTCGTATGTTTTGAACTCCAAGTAACAGCCTAAGCTAAACTGTTCAAAGTTTATTAAAATGGCTTATATTGACCTATATTGATTCTTCAAGCACTATCTAATGCTATAAGAAAAACCATAATACAAAGTGGTCAAAAACTCTAAAATTTGGATTACCTTGTATTATGTTTTATATTATATCATTATATAGTGCTTAAAAAATCAGAACAGGACCATGTAGGTATGCATTTTTGATAAAACCGTTCAGCTTCAACTGTCACGAATTTCAATCATTTAATTATTGATTTAAGACAATGTTAATCGGCTTTGTTAAGAAGTTTAATTTGTTTGGCAAAATTTGAATGAGACGTTATTCTGCATATTTGAGAGCAAATGTCAAATGTTTTTGACGTCAGCGTTTTGGATACGGCTGCCATCTTGAATTTTTTGAAATGGCAACCTAGGTCGAGTGACATATCACAAAGAAACTTATTTTTTTATTTCCAGAAATAGGAGCAATGTATCGCTTTGATACAAAATATCTTATAGAATATCAGTTTTATTTTCCTAAATTTTATTGTACTGTACTAATGATATGACTTTGTAAGTTTTTTAAATTAAACAAAAAACAATAGTAGTCATTGAAAACGTGAACCCCATTTATGTACAAATTGTGAAAACTGATACCAATTTCAAATTAGCATAAAGTTTAAAAGTAAATTAAGAATAACGGCACATTTATCGGAAAAACAACGAATCGAAATCTTAATGTTAGTTGAATATGGTGATCGCAAACGTTTCCATGACAAAGCAGCTCATATTTTTAACGATTTAAATCCAGAATGCCCTCATATAAGTGGATCTACAGAGACAAGGTTGATAAAAAATAAGCATTTGCGCATTAACTTTTCGGAAAGCCTGCCTTATTCTATATTTCCTATCGTCTGGTGTACTTTGTACCCCTGATCTTTAGCATATCCTCTAAAGAACAAATCACTTTATTCAATTCTGGTGATCTTGGTGCCCAGAAAACTGGTCCTTATCGTCCAATCCAACTTTCAGGAAACATCATTCAATTGACTAAATGAGTGCATTATGATGAGTAGGAGCTTCGTCATGTAGATACCCCATTTGTTAACAAACGAATTAGGTAAATGTAAATGTTTGTTGATATTTCGGAACCTACCTAATTACTAAGTGCAACAATAATAGTGTGGATCTAATTTTACTATTTGGGAAAACTACATCAAGAAATCTGTCCCTTATATGGCACTGTTATCCACGTTTTAAAAAATGTTTCTAAAATCTAACTCGTTAATTGTTCTGAATGAATTTTATATAGCTGTTTTTCATTAATTTTTTGTTGGAAATGAAATTTTTGATCATAAAATTGAAATATCACAGGCATTCAGTTTGGGTATAGGGAATACTTATCAAATTTGAAGTATAGTAAAGAAACTTTCATTTGCGGATATGAATTACAAGGTGATCCGTATAAAAAAATTGTGAAGCCGATGTATTCCACTTTGAACTCACCCTGTATACGGATATCTATATATATTGAGGCAGGTCTAGTGAATTATGATATTATGGTTTTTTTCAACAAGTAGGTACATAGAGTATTGGAATGCAATACTCCCCTAACTAACAGATGTTTATCGGATATCACAGAGATGTACTCAAAATTGACGAAATATTTTGCAATAATTTAATGGTAACTTAGGTAGGTACTATTGAAAAATTAATACTTTTAGGCGTCACAATTTTTAAGTTTATAAAAGAAAATTTGAGGTGGATCACTTCGAATAAAAAATTATGTACTATAAAATATTATAGCTTCCGTACCCATTGTAAACAAACTTTCACTATCGATTTGACATTTTATGAATGAACGCAGAAAGATTATCTATTGTTCTCCAATTCACAGGTAGAAAAACAAAAAACTGGTTACGTATTTTTACCCACCCCCTATCATCGTTATTATTGCTTTTAGAAAAAAAAGTCTTATATAAATTTTTTTTGGTTACAGCTGAATTTTGTTAATATGCTATCAAAAGTTCAGTAGCGTGCAAATTTAAGAGGATACAAGAAATAATAGTTCTTTTTAAATGGGATACCCTGTATATTTTTACATTTTTGGAATGGTCTTTTTTACGATTTCAAAAGTATATAAGATGTTACCCCTACCTTGTACCGTTTTTGAGATATTAAATGTTCAAAATCTTAGTTTTAGTAGTTACTGTAAATATGAAAAAGATAACATCATTAAAGTAAGCTATGAAAATGACAACTAATATGTTTGATAATTGACATTTTTCTGATAAAGTTATTAAAATGGTTTACAGTAAGGAAAAAAAAATTCCAAATTTCTACATGTTTTATAGAAAATATCAAAAATAAGCGTGCAGCACGAAGACTATATAGGGTGTTGTATCCCAATCGTCCAACACTATCAGAAAATACTTTTAAGAATGTTTACCAAATGGTAACAAACCAGGAAGAACAGCTAGATATATTGCTTCATTTCGAAGGTAAACAAACTCATCCATTATAAGTATTTGCCCCGAGTAGACTTTTTTGAAACATTCTATTCTTTTTTAGAAAATACTCAATGTAGTATATATACTGCGGTTAATCAATTAGGTAAGAGTTATTCTAAAATTCAACGTACTTTCAAAAATAACAACTATAAACCCTATAAAATTTTAGCGGTACAAGTTTTAACAAAGGCTCATAAAAGGAAAAGGCTTGACTTTTGCCGCCAGATGATTCAAAAGTTGGATGAAGATTTTACAAAGATATTATGGACTGATGAATCAACTTTTCCTACGGCAGGAGTTTTTAACTGGAAAAATCGAAGGTCGTGGGAAAATAAGCATAACAGAAAAATATCAGTGAAACAAATACAAAAATCAGGAAGAAAAACTGTTGGCGTTTGGTGTGGAATTTTTAGAAATAAAATTGCGACTATTATTATGATTATACCTTAACTGGAGTTACCTAATTGGAAATACTTATCCCATTTGGATGCAGGATGGCACACTTCCGCAAAAAATTCCCATTTCTTTGTGATTTCTGGAACATATTGTTAATAATAATATTATACAGGTGATTAAAGAAAGGATTCAACTTGAAATTAACAAACTAAATGGAAATAATGAAGTCATCTGCAATGTTATTATAAATATAAGAAGGCGTTATCAATTATGCATTGACAATAATGGTGGACACATCGAACATCTTTTATGAATTATTTATTTATAAATTTTTTTAAATAAATCTTTGTTTTCTATTTTGTATATATATTTTGACTTTTTCTTTCTCACTGTAAACCATTTTAATAACTTTATCAGAAAAATGTCAATTATCAAACATATTAGTTGTCATTTTCTTAGCTTTCTTTAATAATGTTATCTTTTTCATATTTACAGTAACCTAACTATTAAAACTGAGATTTTCAACATTTAATAACTCAAAAACGGTACAAGGTAGGGGTAACATATTATATATTTTTGAAATCAGAAAAAAAATACCATTCCAAAAATGTAAAAATATACAGGGTATCCCATTTGAAAAAAAACTATTATTTCTTGTATCCTCTTAAATTTGCACGCTACTGAACTTTTGATAGCATATTAACAAAATTCAGCTGTAACCAAAAAATTTTTATATAAGACTTTTTTTTCTAAAAGCAATAATAACGATGATAGGGGGTGGGTAATTTATAATGAATAACCCTGTACAATTTCGTCATTATGACCTATAGGTTTTCATATTAGTTTTAATTATGGTTTTAGTTTTGTAATAACCGTCTTTGAGAAGGGTTGTGCCTATTTGTAAAATTTTGCACCATTAGGACTAAACGAACAAACGATGATTTTAAACGTATTTCGGTATATACAGAAAGAAAATCGCATGTTCTTAAACACACCTTCTTCTAATGCTTACTGTTTGCAAAACAGCACTATAGAAAAATGTGCACAAATTACTGGAGTGGGGATATCGACTATTTACAAAGTAATACGTGAACAAAAAACAAATCAGGTTTTAAGCAAACCTAAGGAGAAACCAGGACGAAAAGTAAAGAAAACCAATGAATTTATAAACAACGCAATCAGAAAATACATCCATTCATTTTATATGAAAAATGAAGTACTAACATTAAATAAAATATTTAAATTATTAAAAACTGATGCGAATTTGTCGCTTATAAGTAAAACAACGTTTTGTTGCATTTGCATAAAATAGGTTTTAAGTGTAAGCAACGGAGTAGGAGTAGTTGTCTTACTGGAAAACGTATAATCAGATTATCTTCGCGAGATAATGGCAGCAAGACGATGAGGAAAACAAATTTTTTATCTTGATGAAACTTGGGTTAACGAAGGACATACCCCTTCTAAGATTTGGCAGGATTCTAATATTAACAGCGGTAAACAGGCGTTTATGGATAATGGTCAACCGGCATTGTAGGTCCTTGTGGTCGCTGTTTGATTATTGGACAAATTGGTTCCGCATCTGGTTTTACTGAAAATGGTTTGTTACTATTTACTTCAAAAATTGACGGCGACTATCATAAAGATATGAACGCACAAATGTTAAAATTGGTTTGAGTTGTTTTTGGAAAATATCCCACCATCACTCATAGCTCTTGATAATAGTGCCCTGCAAGAAAAATGGCGACAAAATAAAAGTATATCATTTAATAACAGCGTTACCAAAGCCTGTCTCTATGAGATTGCTAAGCAACATAAGTGAAAATATAAAAAATATGTGATAGATGGACTTGTCAGTGATTTACGGCTCCCCCCTCACCACTGCGAGGTAAACCCAATAGAGTTGGTTTGGGCAGAAATTAAACAGTTCGGTGCGAGAAACAATATTACATACAAATTAGAATATGTAAAGAGACTACTATTTGGTCACGTTGAAAAAATTGAAAATGATGTGGAATATGGATCATAATGTTATTAAAAATGTGAAAGTAAATCCTTTAATTATTTATGTAGATAGTTCTAACACAAGTGATAGTGAATCAAGTACGAGTGACACTGATAACGATGACGATCAGTAACTTTCTGCTTATATGGTGTGTATTTTTCGTTTTTCATTGAAGGAATTATTCTTACAGTACCTATGTTGTTTTTTACATTTTAATGCGATTATATTTATCACTCAATCATTTTAGTAAAATAATATATTTTCAGTTACTATTAAATTTTTGAAACATATTTCGTCAATTTTGAGTAAAACTCCGATAAACGCCTGTTGGTTAGGGGATTATTGAATTTCAATACTTTATGTACTTGTTGGAATAAACTTTGGAAGACAATCACAGACGTATGGCTGTACCAGATTAATTTCAAATTGTCCAGTTTAAAGTATACATGGGCATTGAACTCATTACGATTTTCAGGAACAAGTGGTCAGAACTTCTTAAAAACACTGTGTAACCTAGTACAACCTCATATCATTGCAATAGAGAAATCAAGCAGAATTCAAATTAGAAGTAGAATACAGGGTGTCCCATTTAAAAAACTGTAGCTTTCATCTGGCACGGCGTTCTGGAACACACTGTACAATTGCAACCAATTTTAAAATATGAACCTTCAGGGTGGAGAGCACCGGTCAAACTTTTATTCGAAAATCTTCGAGGATTTACAATATATTGGACTCTATGGTACTAATGAATTACCCTGTATACAATTTACATCTGCTTTCACCGAGGACCAATCTTTTAACATTATGTTAATTTTCTCTCAATAAACTAATTAATTTAAGTACACTCCAATTTCACACAAAAATATATTCACTACAAAACCCAATGTACGTTATTAGTAATCTCACGGTAACACGATAATATTACCCCTACTAGGTGAAAAATGGAAATTCTAATAGATAATTAGTTTCTCACTTAAATATTACATTATGATTATTTTATCTATTTGGTAACGTGGTGCAAATATGACGAAGAAGTGAAGTTTGTGCTTGGTTACGTATAACGGATATTGTACTGGATATACTTCATTTTACATAATCTTTTTAAATTTCAATAGTTCAATTTTCAGTTTTCTCAACTTAAAAAAAACTATCCAATATTTTTTTCTACGAGCGCGCGGAAAAGTATACTATGGCGCACGATTCTACTTTGCCGCACGCATTGAAATTTTGTTTAATATGGCGTTAATAACTATTATTGATTACATCAATAACCAGACGGTAACTAATAAACTTGTTAGTTTGTATCCGTCCGCTCGTAGAAAAAATCTTGTTTCAAACATATGCGTGAAGCGTTAGGAAAATAACTATTTCAAGGGAAAATGTATGTTTGTTAAAATTATAAGTTGCGGCGTCAACAAAACATGTCTAATTCAGAAAGATAATCCGTTTATATCTCCGGTAAAAGATACTTTCTTGAAACTTTGAGGAGCCATAAGAGGTGAGAGGGGCTATAAAGTACCGACCATAGCGTTTACATCGTTTTCAGATACTGTCAAACGTTTAAAGATACAACCTGTACAATTTAAAAATTTAAAATTATACAAAAATAACCAATTAAAAATGCTATAATACTTGGTGTCTAATTTTGACGATTGCTTCCTTAAAATCACTGGTCACGAAGTTCATGCATCCTGTATCTCCGAAATAATAAAATCCGACTTTGCGGGTTCATGAAAAATTAGACCAGCCATACAACCACGAAAAACATATTCAATTTAATGACGTAATTTTTTATCACGTGTCTCAACTTTCAAATTTCAAATGACACTTCCGGAATATTTTGAGACTTATTGGATAAGCGCTTAGTGTTAAAATCAAAGATCAGAATGAAATTTTTTTCACTATAGTTACCTGTAAAATTTTTATATATTTGACATTAGTTACTAATTCATTGTATTGTTATTAGTTCACTTACGCTTACGTTTTATCTTTTATGGATCGTAAAATTTGCAGTGTTTTGTCTTCCCAGCGACATAAGCTGAATTAAACTGCGTCAATCAACAAGAAAACAAAATTATGTAATTTTGCTGCTATGGGCCCAGAGTCCTAGTAAATTATGTAAGTTTATAAAAGTTTCCTATGAAACAACCACCGAAGAAATATTCAGAAATATAGTCACTTAATTCTTAAAATTGCGGTGTTGCCACCAGCGGACGCACAAGTCGCTTGGTTTGGCTAAAAAATATTTTAGTATATTCACATCGTGTATATACAAATGCGCCAGTGCGGAAATTTATGGAACTCACATATTATTTACTCCACTCATTTTGTCGTATTTTGACGTCCACCATAAAATTTGCAAAAATGCTTGTTATGATGTAAAACTATCGAAAAAATAGTTTAAATTGGAAAATAATTGTGCGTCCGTATATCGGACGCACAACTACCATCGGACGCACGAATAAATGTAAAAGGACAATGTACGAACGCACAAAGGCGTAAAGATAAATATATATATATATATATATATATATATATATATATTCAAATTACAGTCC
The DNA here is from genome assembly GCA_947563755.1 of Lochmaea crataegi. Classification (NCBI taxonomy): domain Eukaryota; kingdom Metazoa; phylum Arthropoda; class Insecta; order Coleoptera; family Chrysomelidae; genus Lochmaea; species Lochmaea crataegi. The sequence goes on from OX387429.1 coordinate 38,070,993, forward strand.
ACTTAATTCCCGCCCAAACATAGTGAATAATTTTTGATTTGACTATTTTCCCCTGCGCATTGGTACCAACGCCCAGACCTGTAGTGTCGCTATTATAGTATACGTTATTTCTGGTTTGTGTATATCACAAATTCACATTTACTTAATTCGCATATATTTTTTCCGACAGTCTAGAATAAAGAAAGCCATATTAATTTCTTACTAAGCAGGTTTTCCCCTAACTCGTTATCCTATACCTTTTATTATAGGACATATAATTTTTTTTCAAACTTGATCATGTACTTAAGTGATGATTTGATTAGTTGATGTATCTCTTATATCATACTGCCGTTTGATTTGAACCTTATAGGGGAGGGGTAATTGTTTATCAGGGTTTTAATTAAAACTGTCATTTTGAATATTTTTCTTTTGTCATTATACTGGACATGTTTGCTTTATTTATCTCTACCCCTTATTTTACTGAGTTTTAGGGGGGTAACTCATTGGGATTGGCCTATGTGGAAGACTCAGTTGGCGCCCATCTACAAGATATTGTCTACGTAATCCTTTTTATCTCCGGAAGATCAAGCAGAGGGAACCACCCCTAAGTCCGTCTGAGCGACGTCGAAGGCCTAAGGTTGTCATCTGGAGCAACTGATATGTTATGAACAGTATTTGAAAGAAACTGATCATTCATAAGTAAATAACATCACGACCAATTAACAATGTCAAAACTAAAGTGTTACTGGATAATGTTGGCAGTATACAATTACGAAACTGTATTTTAAATTACCACATTGTCCATAAGGCTGTACCCACATTGAAAAATCGGTTGAATTTGAATACGAAGGTAGTATGGAATCGCTTCGAAAGGAAATTCACATGATAGGTTTTAGATGGTGTAACGAAGTTACATTTCCAGTTATTTTTCTTAAAAACTTATGTTTTAATTTCGGTAATTCGCCTGGAAAAAATATTCAGCTAGGCAACGTTTTAAAACATTTTAGTTTATTTCAAACATTTAGAATTTCTGTCTACTTTTGTTAAAAGAGAACCTTTTGTAAAGTGTATCATTAATTTTGGGAAACAAAAAACTAGATATTCTGGGTGACGATAATTGATTTCAAATCAGCGTAGGAGTTTGACATTTTGGAATTATATTCGTGCAGACTATCAAAAAGTAGGGATAGGACATAGGTAAAAGGCATTTTGGAAAATCTAGAAGTCTCTCTTGAAAACCGACCGTGATAGTGTATAGTCGTATTTTTAAAAACAATTCTTTCTGCCACTTCGTTAAGAAAAAACCCGTCGTTTGTTATATTTTGTGAAGGTGAGCATTTTGTATAAATTTAAAACTCAATTGGTTTGAAAAATAAATAGTTTTCTGCTGATATACCGTTATCAGCCGCGAATGATTATAATTCTTATTTCCAATTTAATTTTGTAAGCTTAAGTTTGAATAAAGTTATCAAACTTGTCTTTTGATAAATTTTAAAATTATTGTTGATCAGTGGTCTTCTCCGAAATAACTCTGTTATTTGCAATTGGTAATTTTTTTTTATTGCGAATCAATATTACACCCTTTCCACAGCATTCCCATAAATCCTTGTGGTTCGAAGTTACTCTCAAACATTCGTAGACGTTCTGGTGTGTTTGAGTGTACCTATTAACACCTTTGGAGAGTATCAGGTGATCGCTGACGATCAGGTTTGTCTGATATTTCCCGAAGAATTCCCGTTCCTGTCCTCATCTCGTTGAGTAAAATACCGTTTCCGATAATACTATAGATTCATTTCCTTACTCAAACCCTTGTTGTTCTAAGTTACTCTCATACATTCGTAGTCGTTCTGGTGTGTTTGAGTGTACCTATTAACACCTTTGGAGAGTATCAGGTGATCGCTGACGATCAGGTTTGTCTGATATTTCCCGAAGAATTCCCGTTCCTGTCATCTCGTTGAGTAAAATACCGTTTCCGATAATACTATAGCTTCATTTCCTTACTCAAACCCTCGTTGTTCCAAGTTACTCTCAAACATTCGTAGACGTTCTGGTGTGTTTGAGTGTACCTAGTAACACCTCTGAAGATTATCAGGTGGTCTCTGACGATCAGGTTTGTCTGATATTCTCCTAGGAATCCCGTTAACTAATTTTCCACTTGAAAGTTAGTATAGTACGTTTAAGAGCAAATTCTAGAATAGAAAACCGAACCCGGTGAAAGGACCACTGATTTACACCTTTGTACTAATTACCCGACTTAGTTAGTTATTTATTTTATTTGGGATTGCTTTGATTGCCAGGTTATATGCATTAGCTTTAGTTATCTTGCATCAGCTCGCTTAGTAAATGCTACTGGTTACACCCGCTTGCTAGCCAAAATTAATGAACACTGCATGAACTTTTATTTTCTCTGTATTGCATTGAAAACTATTACGTTAGATTACATTTTTGTATATTTTTTTTTATTTATCTCGCATAATCTCATTTGGTAAAGCCCGACTGTAATAATTATACTTTTATGAATATGTTCTTCAAATTGTTTATTGTTACTCAATAAACTGTAGTAACACTTGGCGACTGTTATTTATTTATTCTTCTATTGATTTCCTGCACTTCAGTAGAATTGTAGACTTAGCCATAAGTAATTGCATGATCCTGAAGAAATACCATACCTAAGTAGAAAGAATATTTTAAATTGTATATTTCTCTTTTCGCATTTTGATGTTAAACTGTCCCACTTCCAACAGTTCCAACCAATACAAACTCGCTTAGGGTCCGTTTAAAGGTAGGTTGAAACTTATTTTCCTTTGAACTTCAACACGACCCCTGGAATTTTTCCGTAACCTCCATCTGAGGCTATCCGGAACTCTTGACGCTACGAGTCAAGGGGCCGTGGAGTAAACCACGTAAAAAATCTGGCGCCCGAGCACAAGCATTGAGGGTGTCAGGTGTGACGTGCCGCGAGCAACAACGCACGAGGAGGAAAACACGTTACAATGGAGAAAAACGAGAAATGATCGAAAAGTATTAGTAGAACTGTATACAATTCGAGATTTAAGTCTTGAATTTTTAAGAAAAATTAAACAATTTAGAGAAAACGGAAGAACCATGTATATACGGATGAAACTTATATTCACTCTCGTCATACTCATGGCCAAGCATGTAGCAACAGTAGCACTTTAGGGCTCATGAAACCTACGAGCAAAGGATCTCGTATGATAATAATAAATGCAGGCAGCGGAAAAGGCTCTGTTCCAGATGCATATATCCGTTGGAAATCGACTACTAAATCTGGACACTATCGTGACGAGATGAACTTTGAAAATTTCCAAAAATTGCTCAAAGAACACCTATAACCAAATTTGTCCATGGGAAGTGTTGTACTGGATAATGCATCTTACCACAACAAACTTGCGGAAAATATGCCAACATCTTCAACAAAGAAACTAGAAATGCAACAGTGGTTGAGGGAAAGAAATATTTCATTTGACGATAATTTGCTAAAACCACAATTATATGAAATTATCAAAACATATAAACCCAAATACAAACTTTATTGTATCGATGAATTAATAATGTTGCATGGGTTTGATGTTCTACGATTGCCCCCATATTACCCCGAATTAAATCCTATCGAATTAGTCCGGAGTGCAATGAACACTATGTTGCTGAAAAAAAACGTAGGTTTCAATTTTAACAGAGTTGCTGGCTATTGCAACGAATTCTTTAAGAATTTTTTAGTGGGAATGTGGAAATCAAGATGTAACCATGCACAAAAATTAGAAAAGAAATATATGGAAAAGGAACCTCTACTAGATCAAGTCATAGATGAGTTTATCATCGACATGAAAGAAGATCCTAACTTTGTAATCTCCTATTAAGATAAATAAATGCTGTGAACATCCTATTATTAAGTGATTATTTATAAACCCACAATTCAGGTAATATACCAATAATTATAACAAAGAATTAAATATTATTATAAATATTTCTCATAGCTAAAAATAGATTTCTTGCAGTTACAGTATTAACACTTTTCAGTAATAAAATTGAAAAGTATTTTTTGAGACCCCAGCAGCCGGCATGATGTACATACGACTATGTTGAAGCAAAGTGCGAGGGTCGTACGAGAGTAGTCCGCTCAATATATATATCTTTATTCAATCAGTGTCTGTTACTTTTTGTTCGCGCATATCTCAAGTGCCAACTCTCACTGGGCGAGTTATAGATCAAAATAATATAAGACCTTCATGCTCACCTTGGTCAAGTAGCATTTGGGTTGTTCCAAAAAAATTAGATTCTTTAGGTTAACCAAAATTTAGAGTTGTTGTTGACTATCGCAAGCTCAATGAAATAACTTCAGGAGATATCCCCTACCTAATTAAACTACCCTACTAGACAACCTAGGTCGTTGTCAGTAGTAAAGTACTGAATATTGCCTCTGGATTTCAACAAATTGAGATGGCCCAAGAAGATATCCCAAAAACGGCCTTTACTACAAAAAATGGCCACTGAGAATTTTTTTAAATACCATTCTGTCTGAAAGGAGCCCCTGCAACCTTCCAGAGAGTAATGGACAACATTTAAGAGGTATACAAAACGAAAAAATTTTAGTATATCTCGATAGCATTATAGTTTTTAGTACAAGTATTTAAGAGATTACGTGAATCTAATTTCAAAATACAAATTGACAAATCTGAATTTTTAAAAGAAGAAGTCGCTTATTAGGGACACATCGTAACACCAGAAGGCGTTAAGCTCAATCTTGATAAAATAAATACCATTCAAAATTCTCCAATTCCAAAAATTATCAAACGAATCAAAGTGTTTCTAGGATTACTTGGATAATATAGGAAATTTGTTGCATTTTCAAAATTAACTTAACCATTAACTAACCCTTCAAAGAAAAATGCTTTAATTAACATTAACGATACTGATTAAATTAATTGTTTCGATGTGAAAAAATGTTAATAAATGATCCTATATTGCAATATCCGGACTTTTCTCAACCATTTAATCTCACGAAAGTTGCGAGCAACTTCGCTCTAGGCGCTGGAAAAATCGGATCTGATTTACCTGTAGCATATGCTAGTAGAACACTCTACGATTCTGGAGTAAATTACTCAACAATTCAAAAGGAACTCCTTGCAGTTGCTTGGGCCGTAAAATACTTCCGCTTCTATCTCTTTGGGAGAAAATTCACTATCGTATCTAATCACAAGCCGTTTCAATGGCTATTTTCCCGAAAAGATCCCAGTTCTAAATAATATAGTTCACAAAAAAGATCCATTAAACACTAATAGTGACTGTTTGTCACGCATACAACTGAATATAAATGAAGTTAATCCTTCTGGAAATAACCCCAATAACTTACTAGCTTATATGTAAAAATTTAATGACAAATTTGCAAGTACTTCTTAAATTAACAACGTAGAAACCGAATCACTTATCGTAGAGTCATGAAAAATAAACGGCGACATTGACGATGAAAACAATACTATTCACACTAGCATAGAAAATTCTGTAGTATAGGAATCCCAGTTTCGGAATCTTCAGTAAATATAGGAAAAAATCAAATAATAATCTCTGAAGTAAATTTTGAACCCGCAGCACCAACGATTATTAAGCTATACGATTCAAAACAAAGAATTGTCGTATAATTTTCCAAAAATAATTTTGAACAAGATGTTATAAATATTGTAAAATATTATGTTGTACCAAAATTAAAATATCATATTTACTTTGAAGATCCCTTTTATGAAAAATTTGGTGCAGTCTTACTAACTTATTTCAAAAATTCACAGATTTCAATTAGTGTAACAAAAAATTTATCGATATTCCTTTAAACAAAATAAAAAAGGCATCAATTATCATGAAGGTAAACGAAATCATAGAGGGTTGGAAGAAAATGAAAATAATATAAAAACGTCGTCTATTCAAATCTATATTAACGAATGCGAATTATGCCAAGCAGCAAAATATGATAGAAAACCTCTGAAACCGCTTTTTAACGTAACCCCATCAGCCGTCAAACCTTTTCAAATAATTCACTTAGATACTATAACCCTAGAAATTTTTAATTATCAAAAGGCATTGCCGAACGATTCCACTCGACAATTATCGAGCATATTGAACTTCTAAATAATCAAAATTAATTCAAGAAAGAACCCATTGAAATAATTATTTATGCACTTTTAGCATACAACAACAGCATCCACTCTGCAACCAAGCTAAAACCATTCGAAATTATTACGGGATATTAAGAAATTAACTCTTTTATTGACTTGGATATTGATGGCAGCTAGTTAATATTTATATTAATGATCATAGAGAAAAAATGAAATCACTTTATTCTAGAATAAACACAAAATTACAAGAGACTAAAGACAAAGTTCATACTGATGCTAGAGGGAATATTGTAGAAAGAATTATATCGGACCTTCAGTTCAACTTTCTTAACGATGGCTCTCCAACAAGATTTAATGTCAACACTGGGAACTCATCAGTAATTGATTTAAGTTTATGTGACCCCCAACTAACTCCCCGCCGTTTTTGGGAGACACTTCAGTACACATATGGAAGTGATCACCATCCCATTCTTATTAAGAACTCAGCATCTCTGACTCCCGAATCTTTTGTTCAGAAATGGAAAACAGGATCTGCAAGTAGGACAGAATTTGAATCCTACATTAACCACGAAATGCTAAAATGTACAATGACTGACGACGTTGATGATTCTTTAAATAATTTTAACACTGTTATTCTAAGAAGTGCAGAGCTCTTTATAGGAAAAACCAAGAGGACAAACAAAAAACGCACCCCCATACCATGGTGGAATACAGAGTGCCATACGGCAATCCGTGCCGCCAAAACATCACTTAATAAGTACAAGAGACAAAAAACCGTCGAAAACAAAATAGATTTTAAAAGGCAGAAGGCGAAGGCACAGCTCATCATCAAAACAGCTAAGAAAACATCATGGTCAAAATATGTTTCCGAAATAAACAGCGCAACTCCCATCAGTGAAGTATGGAAAAGAATAAGAAAAGTTTCAAGATTAAAGTACACGCCAAGATTATCTCGACTAAAGATTAATAATGCAGTCACAACCTCTCCGCAGCTAATGGCTAACGCTTTAGCCAATCACTTCAAAAGTATGTCTGCAAACTCCAATTACAACAATACCTTCCTCGAAAACAGATTAATGGTGGAAAATTCAGTTCTATTTCAAGACGAAAATGAAAACTCTCCATCGAATCTACCCTTCTCTATAAAGGAATTTGACAACGCACTTTATAGCATGAAAGATACTAGTCCTGGACCTGATAATATCCCAGTCACATTCTTAAAACACCTTCCAGAATCTGCGAAAACATTCCTTCTCCAATTATTCAACTTCGTCTGGACACATAATCAATTTCCTTCAATCTGGTCAACAGCGTACATTCTACCTTTCCTGAAACCCCAAAAGCCAAGCCTTGAACCTGACTCGTATCGACCCATAAGTTCAACGTGTTCAATGTGCAAGCTAAAGGAGAAAATGGTTAATTACAGACTGATGTGGACCCTGGAAACATCAAAACGTTTCATAACCGAACAAAATGGCTTTAGACAAAATCGTTCCGGCATCGATAATATTCTTGAACTGTAAAGTGATATTCATGAAGCACTGTCGACTAATCAATCATGTATATCTATATTCTTTGATTTGAAAAAAGCATTCAACACAAGCTAGCGATTTAACATAATAAAAGAACTCCATTCATGGAATATTCGCGGCAGTTGCCTCAGATTTATCAGTAATTTCCTTAAAGATAGATCATTCCAAGTGAGAGTCCATAATTCATATTCCGAAAGTCAAACTGAAGAAAACGGAACTCCTCAAGGCTCAGTCCTTAGCCCTTAGACACTGTTTCTAATAGCTATAAATAAGATTATCAAAGATATACCAAAGCCTCTAAAGGCTCGCTCATACGCAGATGACCTGGTAGTTTATTGTAAAGGCAAAGATACCAATCTAATGACAAATATATTTCAATCCTTTCTCACACAATTAGAACAGTGGTCTCTGCTCACTGGCTTCAAATTCTCAGTTTCAAAAACAAAAGGAATACTATTTACTAGAAGGATTCCAGAATCTTTTCCAAAACTAATTTGATATGATGAAGTTATCTCTTTCAAGCCAGTAGTTAAATTTCTCGGAATGTGGTTGGACCAAAAACTTTCTTGGAAAGAACATTTAAAGCAAACCATAACATCATGTCATAAAAGGCTAAACATAATGAAGACATTAAGTAACAAAAATTGGGGATCTGATTATACTATGCTGCTAAATATTTACAAAAGCTTAATAAGATCTGAAATAGACTATGGATCAATTGCTTACGCCTCCGCATCTAAAACCGCATTAAAATTACTCGATACTGTTCATAACCATGGACTTAGAATTACTCTTGGAGCTTTTAGAACAACTCCTGTCGACAGTATTTACAGTGAAACGGGTGAACCCCCTCTATATTATCGAAGGATGTATCTAACGTTGTCACATGCTACCTCAATTGCATCGAATAAAAATAAACCCCTTTATAACAACACTTTCACCAATAAATATTTACATCACTTCAGCAACAAGCCCCAAACAGCTAAACCTTACTACGAAAGGATCAGAATATTCCTAAATTATTTGGATATAGAATTCCCTCCTGTATTTCCCGTAGACTTGGATCATCCACCACCCTGGACTATTGAGATACCTAGTGTTAATACAACACTAAGTATGTTTAACAAACACGAAGTAAACTCAGTAATATTGAGAGCTAAATTTAACTTAATTCTAGAACAACAATACAGTGACTGCACTAAAATATACACTGATGCATCTAAATGTGAAACAGTGGTAGGGGCTGCCATTGTAAACTCGGGGAATGTTTCCCAATACAGACTGCATTGCAGCCTCAGCATCTTTTCTGCTGAACTTTTTGCTTTATACAAAGCTCTCCAGCTCGTAAACTCACAGACACTTTCAAACAGCCTCATTCTTAGCGACTCCCTCAGTGCTTTAAGAAGTTTGCAGCAAATTTACCAACAAAACCCTATTGGAAAACTAATAAAGGCTGAATTACTGGAAGCTGAGTTGAATTCAAGAAGTGTTGTTTATATGGATACCATCGCATATTGGAATTGAAGGCAACGATATAGCAGATGCCAGTGCGCGGGACGCGATCTTTAATATTAATTTGGAAAGTGAAAGTCGAAGTGTTGCTAGTGATTTAAAAGCATTCTTTTAAACGGAAGTGTACAGTGCGTGGGAACAAGAGTGGTCGATTTCAAGATCAAAGTTGAGGGAAGTAAAGAGTAATGTATCTCCATGGCAACCCACTACTAAAAATAGGAAAATAGAAGTAATATTAACGCGGCTCCGACTGGGACACTCAAGATATACCCATTCCTATTTATTCACAAATAGTGTACCTCCGATGTGTAGAACGTGTAATGTAATAGATAGCATAAAACATATTCTTATTGTATATCCAAAATACACTGTCGAACGAGAAACAAATAATTTTCCAAACAAGCTGGATGTCCTCCTCGGAAAAGACTGCTAATATCAATGAATCATAGACTATTTAAAATCTATAAACTTATTATATAGGATCTAAGTATTATATTATCGTTGTCGCTAATAACCTTTTGGTGGATGCGACATTTCAAAAATAAAAAGACAAATTTATCTCAAAAGCTAACGAAAATAGATAATAATTGCCAAACCCAATACCTACAAAGGTATTTATCAAAAATAAAAAAATGCAAAGTGAAACAAAAAATAAATACCGACCTGAACAGATTAAAATTACTAATAAAAATCGTAAAGCTGTAAAAATTGTAACTAGACACGTCAATACCACTGAAGATATTCACTTATCAAATATAAAACAGAACAAAACAAAAACCATATAATTTTATCACAGATTCGTCTCAATCGGAGAAGCCACAGTAGAAATTAAAGATATCAGTCATAATCTAAGAATTTTACCGATTAATCTTGGCCCTGCTAAACTACAAAAATGAAGTCATACATTTGTGCATTTCTATAACTTGAACCCATTACTAGAAGAGTATCTCTTTGAATAAACCTTTTAAAAATATTACACGTGATATCTCAAATAATATATTCTCATACAACTGACTTGAAATCTTGTTTTTTTTATTCGGTTATTCAACGTCGGTCTATTTCCGCAACTGACGCTAATCACCGACGCCGGGAGCACTACACTCCAAACCTGATATTTTTCCGAATCCACTAGTGTCCAAACAGTGGTAGGGATCTTTATCGAGCCCAACATCCATGGACTAGCGACCTCGGTTTTACGTCTCATCCGAAAGACGGTATATCTACATTATACCTCGTGCTCATTGGTATAATGCCTGCGAGCTGTGATATGCTAGTCACACTAGTAATCTAAGGTGTTTCGCTGCAGGCTGTCCGTGTACGGGCTCTACGACGGTGTTTCCCCAGTGGTCACCCGGCCATGTACTAACCGCGCTCGACTCTGCTTCACCGTAATTGTCCACTACAGTGCTGGGTCGACGCCCGGATATCTTGTTAATCTCAGTCATCAAATAATAAGAACTTTTAATAACACTATTCGAAACATTCAAAATAATAAAATATTGCTCAAGTCAAAAATCTTGGAAATAAAAGATATGAGAACCTCATTTATCTTAAAGATATGATTAACGAACTTTTATTTATTTATAACGTAATTCTAGAAGTAATGCAAATAGCAGAAAATTCTTTACCATTTTGCAAACTAAGAACATTACACCCGAGTATTATTACGTCGAAAGAATCATTTACAGAATTGCAGAAAAGATTTTCATATTACAAATTGCAACTTCCATCAAAAAGAATACTTTTTATCTACTCCTATTAATTTTTATATTGAGTTTGAACTATTTGATTCATTACCAATACCCACTAAATTAGAATCAGAATCCGTAACACTAATACCAAGCCCAAAATATTTGTTAAAATCTGAGAGCAAGATTAAACCTCTAAGCGACAATTGTACACGCAGTAGAAGAAATCTACTATTTTTCTTGATAAAATTATAAAATACTGGGTCATCCATTTAAAATTACAGTGAAAATGAGGTACTTTGACTCATCATGTATTCATTTTTTTGGGCATGGAGGTTACTAAATTAAATAAAGTATACTTTCATCTACTTCTCTATAAGTGATGATGCATCTTCTAATTTCGAACCAAATGAGATAACAGAATCCCGTTTTTGGATAAAACATTATTTTAGTGCTCGATGGGGCATATAGCACGGAGAGTAGTTGCTCTTCTGTTGAAAAATGGTCACTCTCTTGTAAAATTAAAATTTTTTGAGAAGGCTCCCAAGAAGGATCATAGCTTTATAGAAAATTAGAAGATATTCTGTTCAATTCAACCTCTATGCCCAAGAAAATAATTCAAATAAATTATTATTAGTGGTTAATGAAAAAATAACATTTCATTATAATAGTTGTAGGTTTGAAAATGCAGTTTGAATTCATTTTACTAGTACATTCTCACTTTTGGTTTGTAATTTGAAGTGAAGATGGCAGAACTTGCGGGATATGAGTGTAGTTTTAACGAACAACACCTTTTATCTTACTGCAAAAGTGTGTACTTAAGTCTGGCTTGGAGTGCTGACAATGATCGGACGGGAATCATCTATCTCGTATTGATAATGTCGAAACTGGTCTGTAAGTGATAATAATACTTCTAATTACCAAACCAAATGTGAGGTGGAATCCAATAAGATTGAAATTGCCTTCATGAGGTTAAAGAATCTCCTCTGCTGCAAAGTAATGACAATGGTGAATATTTAAGGGAAGCAGCCAAAGAGTTATAAAATAGTATATTATTTAACAAGCATATATAATGATGGATATTATTCACGAAGGTGCGTATTCACCTAAGTGAATATTAGCCATTATATGCGAGTAGAATACTATACTTTGTCCACCACTATTAATTACCTGTTAATGAAGGAATTTTTCTTCTCTTCTCTCCAATTTAGGAAGGGATTATAGGCTTTCATTTATAATTTTTTAGACTTTTCTGGCAATAAATTTGAGGATACTATTTATTCTGCTTCTCTAATTTTTGGTGGGGTAACATTCATTTCAGTGTCTGATTCACTTTCCATAATATATTTTATAGTAATTTCCTAACTTCAGTATAATAATTGAAACTTACAATCAGCTAGAAATTATTTAAAACGTCAGTTTCTTAGTTTTGACATTGACAGAACATTGTACGCTCCAGATACAACAGCTTGATGAATTGTTATAAATGTCTCCGTAGCAGAATGGTTTGAAGGTCTGAGTTCGTGAAATGAAGAATTGTACGCATTTGAATCCGGGTCGCGGTGAAAAATTTTAAATATCATATTGTAACATTTGTATATAAATAAGCTTCCATATATAGGTCCTATTTATTTGTGTCATGTGACCTGTTCATTATCCACATCTATTGTCCACACCCATTATCCACACTTATTATTCACTGGTGAATAATGTACGTCATTATACTTAGAGAAGCACACGAAAAATGTAATCATTATCAAATAGTCGTGGACAAAGAAATTTAAAATGTAGACGAAAGGTGAATCCGAGAATTCTGAAGCGTAATAACGAAGTATCATCCATAAAAATATTGAAAAAAAGGTCACTTCATTCCTCGAAATTGTACATACACTAATAGCAGACCGTTAACATAATCAATAATGCGTCATAGAATGTTTAAAACGTAGACTCCATTATTGAGATAAATAAATAAACTGAGACTGACGGGAACCATGGCTGTAGCTCTCATATTTGCTACTAATTTTCAAAATAGATGGATACGGCAACATTTAACACCTTGACCAACAGATTTTGTTATCCCAGAACATTTTTACCGCTTTTCATTTTTCTGAAAAACTTTGTAATATGAACATCCCCAAGGTTAATATAATAATATATTCGTATACATTTCTCACTACATATGAAATTTATGGAGAATATGTAATATACTGGGTGTCCCAGAAGTTTCTGTCCCATTTTAACTGCAAAAATATCGGAACTCAGAAACGATAGGGAGGTGCGGTTTTCGATGAACAATTTCTTTTTATATAAAGTTCTTTCATAATTGTTTAATTAGTGAAATCTTACATAGGTTGTTTCGAAAAAATGGTACTTCTTAAATGCAAATATCGTCTATTTCTTCAATGGAACACACTATATATTTTCATTGTATCTGAAAGATGAACTCTTCCCCGTTCCAAACATGTATGATTTGTTGCAGTTTAGATGAAAAATGAGTAAGTTATTGGGTTTTTAATGATGATTGTTTATTAGATGAAGATGTCTGACACATACGTTTTAAATAAAAAACAATTACAAAATTTGCCTGCTAACTAATACCTACGTTTAAAAAAAATTATACCTAATTATTGTGAAAGAAGCACGACTTAGTTAAAATAGGTCAGAAACTTCTGGGACACCGGGTATTTGTAGGCATTGGTAAAATTGTACCAATAATTTTATTGTCAGGGAGGTGCCACGTTAATGACGAAAAACATTGCATGAAGTTATGAATACACTTTGTACAAAAATGAAAAGTGGTAGATCATGCCCGTTAAAGGGATGTAACGGCTATCCGACGTGATGTCGTTCCATCGGTCACAGACATGTAAAGAACAGGTGCCGAAGGACACCTGTCTCTCGAAGCACCCCAAGAAACTACCAGAGATTCGAAAGAGCTATTAGATTGTAGTTACTTTCGTGGTAGAATACAGGACCGCCTCGATAATTTAACGAAATTGTTACCCATGTTGGTACGTGGTGACAGTTGATTACGAATGGAAAAACAATATTAGGCTAGTATGAAATATAGTAGGTATAGACTTTACAGGTTAAATTAGATACAAATCGAAATTATCAGACAGGCATGAGTTTTGAGAAAATTGGAAAATAGCAATTATGTTAGGTCAAAACTTCATTGGGCGTCGGCCCAGCTTTGTAGTGGAACGCTTCTGATGCGATAATGACAACCAAGCAAGGTCGAGCGAGGTTAGTACTTGATGGATGACCACTGGAGAAACACCGTCGTAGAGCCCGTACAGCCTGCAGCGAATCACTTTAGATTACTAGGGTCAGTAGCATATCATAGCTCGCAGGCATTATACCAATGAGCACGAGGTATAATGGAGATATGCCGTCTTTCGGATGAGACGTAAAACCGAGGTCCCGAGTTCATGGATGTTGGGCTCGATAAAGATCCCTACCACTGGTTGGAACACTAGTGGATTCGGCAAAATTTCCGGTTAGGGGTAGAGTGCTCCCGGCGTCGGTGATTAGCCTAAGTTGCACAGAAATTGACCGACGTTAAATAACCGAATAAAAAAAAACTTTATTACCAAATATAGTCATATAACAATAGGAATAAGGTAAATATATCATATAATACTATTACGTCAACTATAAAAAATGCTTCTTCAATGTGAATGTTTGACTTTTTTTGACAGTAAAGTAATTTTTTACCGGAAAAAGATCGGAACAATGGAAAGATCTAGTAGGGCTAAGACAAACGAAGATACTCATGGGAAGCTGCGGCCAGGTTGAGATCGAAAGAATGTATGAGATAAAGTAAAATTGCACTAACAGTTTTACAAATGTGACCTGGACATCTCAGAAAACACAAGGAATAGGAAGAACATAGAGAATGTGGAATGGAAGAAGAAACCTTCACATACTTGCAGAATGCATAAATTACATAATCCCAGGACACAACACCGAGGAAGAATTGTCTAAAATGGAACCTACAGACATTCTCAAATTTCCCCCAAGGAATGGACCTAAAGGAAACAAATCAGTGAATACTCATCTAAGCAATACATATCTGTCCTATATATGAGTAATGTTTTACTGGAAAATACTGCGTAGCTTGAAATTAATTCCGGTCCTGTGCTTAAGAAAGCGCGGGTTTGTTATAGTTATTTCACCTGCGGGCTACTTTCGGTTAATGCATTTTTAAGGTCATTCCAACGTTTTTTAAGATATTATTCGTACCCAGGTAGAAACGAATGAAAATTCAAATACCTTTGAAATACGAAAGTGTTATTATATTACCATTGTATGAGAATAGAGATAGTGCAAACATTGACCGTGATGGGTGATTTTGATGTAATTTTGCATGCCGTCTAGTAACATTTAGGTACTCTCATCATCTATTAATTATTTTTTTCTCTTTACTCTGTATTCATGAAGTATGGAATACAAAAATTTTCACCTAAACGAACAATTATGAAAACAAGTTCTGACAGGACGATTTCCAATTTTCTGTACGTAATAACTAAATATATAGGGTAAACCGCCTGTGAGTAAGAATACTTTTTCAAAATAACAAACCCTGTATATTTTATATTTATTTGATTCTACTTTTCCAAAAATATATTCTTCTAATGTTCGATAATCGACCGTTTTGAAGAACAATGAATGCAAAATGAGTGCCATTATTCTATAAAAATATCAAAGGTAAGATGTGTTGAAAATATACAGTCGGCTACTTTTTAACAATCACAGTGACACTTCTGAAGTGTATTATCATTTCAATAATTTATTTCATAAAAGGAAGTTATATATTGGTTCAATTGGTTCAATATTGGTTCCAGATTCGTACAGACCTATATCACTTTCATCATTTGTGTTTTTAAAACTTTAGAAAGAATGATTAAAACTCGAACTCGAACATTGGCAAGACAGTGAAAAAATTCAGCTAGATTCACAATATACATTTAGAAAAGTTAGGGCCATCCAAGAACCCCTAACAATATTATTGGGACTTTCATAGAAACACAGCACTTTAGCCACATTTATCGATGTATCATCAACTTTCGACAATGTCCAACTGAATTATTCACTGGAGGATAAAATCATCAACATGGGATCACCAACACATTTTGCAAATTTAATTAAGGCCGCCTATAAAAATCGATCAGTTTTCTCAAAAATTAACACATATCAGCACCAAGAATTACCAGAAACGGTTTACCACAGGGCAGTATCCTAAGTTCAATCCTCTGCACCTCTACCTCTACCATTTTTACAATGAATCTTGAAAAAAGTATAATATACTAAGTATAATATGAAAAAAATCAAAAATTGTACAATACGCTGATGATATTGTGTTATACATCACAGTTGAAAAATTTACAAAAATTATTAAAGCGGAATTTATTTCAACCCAGAAATGGTTAGATGATACTGAGCTGTCTATATCAGAATCCAAGACCGAAGTATGTAACTTTTACAGAACCAAAAGCACTGCTTCAAATCTAATAACTCTTCCTTGGATTACACTTAAACAAGAAACTATTATGGAAGAATTGCATGTGATTAAACTGGAAATCCAATTAACATACTAAGAGGGTTCTGCAATACAAAGTGGGAGCAGATCCAAATACGGCATTTCTCTTTTATAAAACAATGGTAAGATCAATTATAAACTATGGAAGTCATATATACGGAATAGCAGCTGAAACTCACTTTAGAAAAACTGAAGTTCAACCTAATAAATGAGAATATGTCTAGGATACCTCAAATCTACACCTATAAATATTAGCAGAAGCACCGCTTAGACTAAGAAGGCAACTACTTAGTAATATAATCTCCAACACATCTTTCAAATTTTCCATCGTTTTTTAATTGAACGAGGTTGGCACTGTCAGCCAGCCCTCTATTCCATCAATGGCGCATAAGTAAGCACGTCACTTTGTACTGTGTCATATTTTTTAATAAAATTATAAATATTATAATAATTGCAAAGGCACTGATATAAATCATCCCTTAAAGAATGCTCTGGCTTATTGCCATCTGTCAGTGTATATTATGTAAATATACTGGCTGTTTCACGACAAGCTTACACTATTTATATATTGGACACTACTGATACGATTTCTATAAAAATTGGCATAGATAGAGAACAAGTTATTGCGAACTTATGGGAAATATTTAGACATACATGTCACTTCCCGTTTTACCGAAAAGAAAATTTGATATTTTACCTGTATATTATCAATATGGGGTAGGCTTCATAATAAGGGGTAATTTACGAAATCTTATATTAGAATTCAGACCAATAAGTGAACGACTAGCATACCTGAGAATACAATCAAAACCAATGAATATATCGATAATAAATGCATACGCACCAACTGAAAGTGCAGATAAGAAGGAGAAAAATAATATGTATGAAAAGATTGAGGAAGAAATGGAAAAAATACCAAAAGAAGACACAACACTTTTAATTTGCGACTTCAACGCACAAATAGGGAAAGAGGATTACTTGGGAAAAGTGGCAGGAACATACACGATTCATGAGAAAACAAACAATAATGGACATCGCCTATGTAGTCTGGCAGCAAGGATGAATATGATAATAAGTAGCACTAAATTTTCCCACCCAAGAAAACACAAGATAACATGGACATCGCCGGATAATAAATATAGTACACAAATAGACCACGTGCTTATTAATAGAAGAAAACAGTCGTCGATCAAAGATGTACGAACATACAGAGGGGCAAACGCCGACTCGGATCATTACATGGTAACGGTCACAATCAAACAAAAAACAAAAAATATAAACGTTACAAAAACAAACCGAATTAAATGGAACCTCGAAAAACTTAGCAATGAAAACATAAGAAGCGAATACGAGAAGCATGTGGAAAATATTTTAATGAAATGAGAAGAAACGGAGAATGTGGAACTAGAATGGTATGATATTAGAGAATGTTTACTGATCTCAGCGGAAAGTCAATTGGGAAGAGAAAAAAACGGAATAAACAAGCAATGGTATGATGAAAAGTGTCGAGAAACTGTAAAAGCAAAATGAAATGCTAGAATAAAATGGATAAGTACAAACAACTCAGAAGATAAAGAGGAATATGAGAGAATAAGGAAAAATTGCAACAAATGGATAAGAAAAGCTAAAAGAGAATGGATGGATCACAGAATAGGAAAAATAGAAAATGAAAAAACTAACAAAAATACCAATGCCTATTATAAAAAAATGAATGAACAAAATAAGACATATAAAGGTAAAATTAAAGGTATAAGAAATAAGAACGGCGAGGTGATACAAGAAGAAGCTCAGTATAAGCAAATCTGGAGAGAGTATTTCGAGGAACTGCTAACTGAGGTAGTCTCAGAGGAAAAAGAAGAAAATGTAACACAAGAACCAAGAAAAAATGAAGTAATAAAAGTTATTAAAATAAGTAAGAATGGGAAAGCACCGGGAAAAGACGAAATAAACATGGAATTGATCAAGTATGGAGGAGAGGAGTTGTACGAAAGATACCGGCTAATAAAGAAAATATGGAGAGAATGCCCGAAGAATGGGAACTTGGGCAAATTGTCACAATACACAAAAAAGGGGACCAGCAGGAGTGCAAAAACTATAGGGGTATAAGTCTCTTAAATGTAGCATACAAAATAATGTCAGAAATAATTCAAAGTCGCCTAGCTGGAAAAGCGAAAGCCATAATAGGTCAATACCAACACGGTTTCACACAAGGAAAGTCAACAATTGACGCTATTCACACTATCAAGCAGATAATGGAAAAGGCCCATGAATACAAAATGGAAATAGAAATGCTATTTATAGATTTCCAACAAGCATTTGATTCAGTAAGACGAAGTAAACTGATGAGAGGACTGAAAGAACAGAGGATAGAAAGTAAGTTAAGAAGATTAATTGCAATGACTATGAAGAAGTCAAAAGTGAAGATACAAGTAGAGGAGAAACGGAGGGCTTTGTAGCTAATAGAGGCGTAGGTCAGGGTGACGGTCTATCAACAACACTATTTAATTTGGCTTTGGAGCATGTTATGAGAAACGTGAACAAGGGAAATTTAAAAACGAGCGGGGGCCAGATAGTCGCATATGCAGATGACATAGTGATAGTAACGAAAATAAGGAATATCACGAAACAAATGCTACTAGAATTAACAAAAGAAGGTGAAAAAATGGGATTAAAAATAAATGTAAACAAAACGAAAATAATTAGAGTTGGCAAACAGTGTGAAAACAGAATGATAAAAATAGAAGAATATGAATTTGAGGAAGTAGAAAAATTCAAATATCTGGGAGTCACGATCAGCAGTGATGGGGAACGAAGATCAGAAATAGACGAAAAAATAATGGTAGCTAATAGGTATACTATGCAAATAAGAAACTACTAGAAAGCAAACTATTAACAAGATACCCTAAATTTAACATTTACAACACAATAATAAGACCTGTGATAATATATGGAGCAGAAACGATGACAATGACAAAAAGAGATGAAGAGGATTTGAGGATAGTAGAACGAAAAATAATGAGAACAATTCTAGGACCAATAAAAGTTGACGACAATGAATACAGGCAATGTATGGATCATGAAATACTGAGAGAAATGAACGGGGAAGATATAGTAAAGAAAATAAAGAGGCAAATAATAAAATGGCTCGGACATGTATGGAGAGAAGGAGGAAGACGCAGATCCAAGTGGCTGAAGGAAGTAGAGGAGGACTTGAGAAGGATAGGAATCGTTAGATGGAAGGAAAAAACGAGGAATAGGATTATATGGAAAAAATAATCATGAAAATAATGAAAAGATGGGGATTGATCCACCCCAGAAAGCGAATCTAGAAAGCATTTATGCGGCGCAACCCCACAAGGGGTGTCCAGCAACTTTATATTTATATTATCAACTTTTCGCATTCTACATTAAATCTTAATGTCACTTTGTGTAGAATACCCTATGTCTAATACACTAAAAATTCTGTGTGAACATCCCCAATTCCAAATGAAAAACATCTTGTCGGGTTAATCAGTAGTACGATCAAGGTAGATGGGTTACATGTCTTTTTTGAATACAGGGTTCGTAAAAAAATGATGAAGAGTTCAAGTTCAAAAATGTTGAATATCTTCATTTTTTTAAATGAAACAACCATATTTTCATTATTTTCCTAATCTAATCTAATTCTGAGGCCTGAGTGCCCAATCGTTTTTGAGATATTAACATGTATTTAACCATCCACCATCCACCATCCACCCCGATAAACGGATTTAGAAAGCGAAAGCGGCGCAACCTCACATGAGGTGTTAAGCCATATATATATATATAACATGTATTTAAAAATATTAATTTTATTTCAGCCATATTCAATTCATGTGTTAACAATTTTCAATAAACGCAATATTAGAGACAACGTTATTGACTTGCAATTTTTTGAACGAAGCCTCTGAAGATGCGTTAGCCGGCGAAAGTGCTAAGGCAAATATTATATATTAAATAATTAAAAATGCATTTTGCTTTTATTCAAGTTTCCATTTCGTAATAAATTGTGTATTTAAAACTCACCAGTTTTTGTTAGTTTTGGCTTTCAATGGAGCATTGTTCGTTCATAGAGGAAGACGAGATCGTGTCTCAATATTAGATACTGAAGCTTGGGTACAAATTCTTTTTTTTTTAATAACTATTTCAGTTCTTATTTGTCTTTCTTAATTATATTGAAAATTCACTTGTTCAGTTCTAGTTTGGGTTCTGTTAGACTTCACGACCCTTGGAATTTTATGTTAATTTTAAATTTGTTTGAGAGCTCACCCTAAATAAAGCAGAATAGAACAAAAATTTTAATGGATCATTTAGTAATTACTTCAAAAATCACGAATTTAGTTTAAAAAATGGTGTATATTTAATGCTATTTTACAATGAATATTTTCTCTTCAAACTGTAAAGGTTATTATCTTAGGCTACCCTTCCGCGGTATCAGCTCCAATGTAATATTGGAAGAAATAGGCAAAGCCGAAAAAAAAAATGTGACCATTGGAGAGATTTAATAGGGCTTAGACAAACAAAGATACTTTGGCTACTATGGCACAGGATAGACAAGAGAAAAACTAAAGAACTCTTGGCAAAAAGTAACATGTAGCCTGTAGTAAACCAAATAACTGGAAACTGAAAATTTCAAATGATGACCTTTCCAATTCCAAAGCATATGAAGAAGAAGAGGGAATAATAGAACACTTACTATATTACTGTCAGTCATTGGAAGAAGTCCGTTCCGAAATATTTTTGGGAGAAGATTCCTTGAAGAAGTGGCAGCATAGGGATCGATAAAATAAAGAGCTTCGCAATATACTGGAAGTATATGAAAACGAGGCGATGTAGAGAAGTGTTTTGGTTCGGAGCAAACTCACGGTGTCATAATGGGCCTCTAAGTGAAGGGATGCTTCCACGCCTCCATAACCTAACCTAACCTAAAGGGGGTGGAATCGTTTTTCGGGAAATTACTTGAATGAGAATGCACATGACGTTTTTTCTCAGAGAAACAGACGTAGTCATGTATTCCAGCCTTTTTTGAATTAATGTTAGGATCTATCCCGGCAATCCCAGTCACACAAAAAACAACTGTACTTGGAATGGCCCATTTCCAGGTCAAACAAGGTGACCTATGACTTTCAGTTCAACACAAATCTGCCATTCGTGAACTCATTATAATATAGTGTCTAAGATACTCGCTACTATATTAAATATGAGTTAACAATAACAACTCACTATGAATTTGATGTTGTATATTTAGATTCCATTAGTGAAAAACTATGAATACAGAATAATCACATGTTAAAAGCAATTTCAATGTAGACCCTGGTATGTATGTATGTATCGTTTGGCAAACCTATCTGAAGCTACGCGGTGTCGGTCAGGAGATGAGGAAACAAGGCCGAAAATCAATATCAGTCAATAGTCAAAGTGAGAAGGAAGATCACACGCACGTGCTTGTCAATAGCGAGTCAGGTGGTTGCATGTTGTTCGTTGGGAGTACGCAGTGATATGATTTTCGTACGGCATTGTCGGATTGAAAGAAAACCATAAGATCTTTGGAAATATGTTAACCTTATAACATTCAATATTTGGAAAAAACTGTTACCTAATAGACAAAATCCAATGCAACAAGTACATAAAAGCAATAGTATAATCATTATTAATTTATTGTTGATAATCAAAGGTCTATTTTCAAATAATTACTACTACATAATTAGTACTTTAGCTTTTTCATAGTTAAACGTGGCAATATCAAATGTTTTCGGCCGCATTCCTTTCATAGCTTCAGATACGTTTGCCAAACAATATTAATAATGGGGATTGGGGTGATATTCACCGAGACCTGAAAGATCTATTGTGTCCGCTTTTTTCTATTTAGTTCTTGAGGAAAGTCCCAGGAACTAGTAGCTCCTTTAGACCTATTTCCCGCAGGAATTTAAGGATAGTCTCCTAGGATTTCGAATTCCTACGCAATCTGCAAGTATGTGGATGGAGGTTTCTTCGTCCATCCCACATAATCTACATTTATCTTGCTACACTATTTTGTGCTTTCTATCCAAATATGGTAGATTATTGGATACAAATCTACAAAAATAATATGAAAAACGTTTAGTTCTTTACTAATAAACTTCCATTAAGATCTGCTGTAATCAACATCCCACCAATCAAAATAAAGTATTATGGTATATAAATTTCTCTCAAAATTGATAGTGCTGGTTAAATTTTCAAAGGAGACCTGCAAACAAAGTGTATAAATCTCAAAAACTACAAGGTCTATTTACATAGAACAAACATTATAAGGTCTTAATTGAAAATTGCGTGAGTAGCTTTTATTACATTGCAGACTTGTTGCTTACCGCGATTTGAATAAATATTAACGAGCTTGTACTTTATTGTCTTTGAATGAACTAATTTATTATTCAAAAATTTGTATTTAAGTCTAACCTATGAATCGGCCCTAAGACAGAAAATATTTTTGGAAGCACCAGTTTCCTTTGTTAATTCCTTTATTTAGTTTAATTATAACTATGTTCCGCAATTGAAAAACAGAACTAAAATATAAATAGATATTAGCTTTATATAATCAACAAACTAAATATAAGTATTGATTAGCACGAGTGAGATGATTTTACCGTCCAGTCTTTTCATTTTTGGATAGTGCTTTTTCATAGTTTACGTCCCACGATGTTTTGGTGGTCCAATATCTCGAAAACTGTTCAACTGACAAATATTATTAAATTTGGAAGTCATAAACAGTTGAAACTGATGCATATATATTCTTTAAGGCTTCCGTGTTTCCGGTCACTTGATCCCAAAAGGACCACTGGTAAATTATTACATTTTTAAATAAATCATTGGAAAACAAATTCAATGACAAACACTTGTTATGATTCCAATGTGCAGTGATGATAATATGCATCATTGAAAGGACAGCTGTATAGTTATGAAAAATAGTAGCAAAAATGAATTTTTTCATTATTAACGAAAATTGAGAATAACTTTTGAGAAAAGCAAAACTCAGTTCAACAAACATAATAAATAAAAATTTGCCAATTACATTGAACGGAACAACAAATAAGTATTAAATTGTATGAAATATTCATTTTTTGCTATTTTCTTAACTGTGTTTGTTGAAGTCGGGTATTTTTTTTTCGGGCCGAGATGGGAAACTCATGTTCGAATGGATCCAGGACCCAAACAGTGTTGGACTCATCCCCAAGGGGATGCCTACCAACCAAACTCACCTCAAACTCGCTGTTACCCCCGCCTCGGAAACACTACCCTAGCAAGCTTCGAGACGGGCAGATGTCCCTCGCACACTCTCCGCTCACATCGTCGTCTTCTCCCTACTATCACTCCTACCTCTCATGCCATATCGAGTCCTTCTCTCCCCCTAACCATGCCCTCTACTACTCTACTCACCTCCATCCATTCCTCCTCCCCCCTCAACATTATCTCCACCATGTTCTCCCAGTACACCGCATCCCCTAGTTTCTTCTCCAACTTCTTCAGCACTTCCTCGTTCCTCCAGCATCTAATACAATGTAACGGTTTCAATTCAACATTGGGTATTGAAGAGATCTTTTAACTTTGACCATACTATTGTGTTAAGATAAATAGTATTTATGAATGTAAATGAAATCCACCACTCACCGTGTATATATTGCTCTAATACCATTTACTAAAATAATTAATAGTTAATAATCAATAGTTCAACATCATTGCCCAAACTTCATTTGGTTATGTTTACATTTTCTGACAATGAATCTTTGATAAATTCTCAAGAGGCCTTCGACCTATTAAGTCAAGTTCAATGAACTATACAACTACTTGTTAGATTAACCTTTGACCTGCTCACCTGTTGCTAAGGGTAAATAAATAATAGAAGACCGACCTTGACCTTGTGAGGCTTGGACTAGTCCATAATCCTCCATTCTTGTGCTGGTGC
Source organism: Lochmaea crataegi (assembly GCA_947563755.1). Taxonomy (NCBI): domain Eukaryota; kingdom Metazoa; phylum Arthropoda; class Insecta; order Coleoptera; family Chrysomelidae; genus Lochmaea; species Lochmaea crataegi. The sequence goes on from OX387429.1 coordinate 38,095,328, forward strand.
TTTTCACGAGGTCACATGAATTGTGCTCTTTCCAAGTTATTTCGGATTTAGCCCAGCTACAATCGTAATCTGTTAGGAAAATTTAGTGATACCTTAAGTGGTTATTTAAACGCATCTAGCGGATTTCCTCCTAACAGGGAAAAGGATATTACTTTGAGGTCACCTTCCATCCATGGTGAGTACCCACCCTTCTCTCTTATTGACCTAGGCATCATGAGAGTTTCGTATTTCAGATCTCTTATTCATCGTCTTATTCATCGTCTTATTCATCGTCTTAGACATCATCTTATTCACCGTCTTATTCATCATCTTATTCAGTACATCGTCTTATACACCTTCTCATTAGTAGTCTTCGATACCATCTTCACATTCGTTTCCACTGACGGCTTGAGACTTCTCTTCTTAGATCTCTTCCTAGTCTGTAACAAAGCCGTGTAAGTTACGCAAAAGAAATACGAGTGGCAGAAAACTTACCAGTAGAGGATCAGCCCCCTTCGTCCAGCTCCGGCGACATATTGGAAACACACCACCTGATACATTTCAAGTAAGATCGTTTATAGTACTGTGCTGTGCCTGCTGCTTGTAGGTGTCTCAGATAGTTTGTCAACAACTCTATCAGGGTTTACTGTTATACTTCATTGCACAATTCGTTAGGAAGTTGAACCTACATAAATGTAACCTATTAGGCCTACTCTACACCTATAAAACTGTTGTAGGACATAAAACTGAGTGACTATCAAATATTCAGTAAACGTAAAATAATTTGGTGAAACCGTTAAATAATTGTCTTTTATTTTACCTCGACCCCTCTCCGTTGAGAAACCGGCAATCATTATATATTTTTTAAGCAAACCCCCCCCTTTTTGTCACCTCAACTCCAGTAAAGGGAGAAAAGGGGGTGACAAATTTGGCGCCCAACAATTGGTGAAGTTAGTTTCATTATTTTATTTTACGTTGAAGGTTGCCATTTTCACGTGAGCTGTAGTGGGTGTAAGGGAGTTCCCTGTATGTTTTTTTGTACACCTATAAAATAACAATAGCACAAGCGATTTCGTATTCATAGGAATTTCATGGTTTTTTGTTCTACTCTTGGAGGTGTTAAAGTTGTAGTTTTTATAAAGCAGTTTTTGTTGTTTTGGGTTTTTTCAAACTTGGTATTATTTTCAACTCTACTCACGACGTCATTCTAATTTGTGGTCATCGACATTTGGTTTATACATCCACTACCTGTGGCTGGTATAAGTTTAGAATTTAGGACAAATAATCTATCGATCCGATATTTTTCTGTGGTCGAATTGTAAACAATTTGTGAGGCATCGAGTAGATATCGATTCCGAATCACTCGATTGATATAGATTTCGCTCGTAGGTTCTATATATAATTAACTAGTTTTTTTTAAAATCTGGTTTATTATCTCTGTTATTTTGGTTTGATACTAGATACCTAATATTTATTTTGGAAGTATTTCTTTCTGAGTTGGAAAAATTTATACAAAATAATTAAATCTATATTTTGTTTTGATTGTAAGGATCTCATTAGGATTATTTTAGCTCTTAATTTACTGGTTTGTTAATAATAATTGGATAATTTCAGAATTCTGTTTTGAACAAACGCTCACATGAATATAGTAGTTTATGGTTAACAAATAGATAATGTTTTTTTGTTTGTTTGAGCAGGTATTAGTAAGAAAAATTTAAAATTCGGTAGATAGCTTAAATATATATATTTACAAACTTATATTGGGTACAAACGATTACTAGTTATTACTAAGAACTATACTAAACTTAAAATATATTACTACCTATCCTAACAATTAATGCTAACTTACAAAATATTACCTACAACTATTTATTTCCATATTTACAAAAAAAATAAAAACTTTTCTTAATATTGTCGCTGTATTCTGATCTCTCTCACTTATTTTTTTCTTGGTGAGGGTGGGGTTTTGGGTATGTTTAGTTAGAGATTGGCATAGAAAACAACAAAATGGAAGTCAATAGGCTAAAAAGTGATGAACTTACTTATGAATTGCGCATAAGAGGCTTACCAGGTTACCAGACCGTAGCAGAAAAGCGAGCTGCGTTACGTGAAGTTCTGAAGCGGGAAAAAGAAACAGGTGTTATGACTGGGGAAATAAATTTGGAGTTAGACTATCTAGACGAACTCGAGGTATGTAGAAATAAAGTCGAGAAATTAACACAGGAAATAGAGTTGTATGATCCAGAAAACTCAGAAAATGATTTCCGTCGAATTTATTCTCGTTTAGAACATCTGTCGAATAGGTTGAATATAGTTAGAGGATCCAGCCGAGAGGAAGAGACCAGGCGATTCAGACTGGCTGATCAAGCCAGACAATTATTTGGTAGACTCAATCTAGCTTACGAATCAGCTAGGCCACCAGGACGATACAGACCGGCTCGTGAGGACACTGTCCCGTCATTTGATCCCCAAGCGGCCACAGTCCCCCTGGCTAGGGCAGGCGTAGCCTCCCCCTTGAAGACACCAGTCACCATACACGGTCAAGAGAGAGCAGAAAGGGTTACTGAAACCAGAGCGTATCCAAACCGCTCCTGCCCTCAGAATGTAGATGAACCGCTTATTTCTTTCCTTGACGAACCGAATCCTCCCATTCACAGGGTTTCGAGAAGTTTGCCGATACTAGGAGATTTCATAAATGTTCCATATGAACTTCCAGATTATGTAACCCCGCCAACAGATCCATTACTCACCTTAGCACCAATCAGCGGATATCAGAATAGCTATGTACCTTACGATTTAGATATGGTGAGACATAGAGAAAATGCACCCATTAGAAATGTTTCTCAGGTACAATTTTTGCCCAATGACTCACGTCTAGCAACGTATGGAGAATCCAGCAGGCTAACGTATCAAAATTTGCCAGCGTCAGATCGACTTCCAGATCAATTTGATGACCTTTACATCTCTCAGATTTCAGCTCGCAGACCTCAGGAAACAAGAGATCACTCCTACTCTGATGTTCACAGGTGGAACATAAAATTCAATGGTCTTACAAGCGTGAACGATTTCTTGGAACGGATTGAAGAGTTACGAATGTCCAGAGGGATTAGTACTCAACAACTTCTTCGATCGGACCCAGAGCTATTTGTCCAGGATGCTTTGTTTTGGTACAGAACGTGTACGTTTACATCGTGGGAGGACTTGGTTTCGAAATTGAAGGGAGCATTTCGACCGTACGATTACGAGTACAGTCTTTGGAATGAGATACGTCGACGGACACAAGGTTCTCAGGAAAGGGTTCTCAATTTCATAACGGCTATGGAGAATTTGTTCAGGAGATTGGATCAACCTCCGTCAGAAGAAAATAGGGTGAATACTATCCGCCGAAACCTTCTTCCATATATCCAAACCCAATTGTCTCTTCATCGGGTGAACACCGTATAAGAATTATTGCGGTTGGGCCGAGCCATTGAGGAGACTGAAGAGAGGGTGAAGAAATTTGTCCCCCCTCCCACTTCGTACCGGACTCTATTGGAACCAGAGCTGGCATATCGTAGGCCCGCTCAAAACCAAAATGTGTCATTAGTAAGGCCAATACCAACAGAGACAAGTAGGGCAGAAGTTATTTCGACCCTTCTGGATGCAACACAAGTATCCTCGACGCAACCGGAATGCTGGAATTGTGGGAAGGAAACACACAAGTTCCGTGATTGCCCTGATCCTAAAGCAAAATTTTGTTTTAAGTGTGGTTACCGAGGAGTAATGATCAGAAACTGCCCTTCCTGTTCAAAAAACAGGAAGACGGGTCCTCAATAGGTCGGTGGGGACTCACTGCCGAAATTCCGACCCAATCAAGGTTTTCATCATCATCGTCCCTATCAGTATTATTAGATTTCGTCATTTCCCATTCAAAAGAAGACAATCGTCCCTATCTTACGATTAACATATTAGGAAAACAATTTTTGGCTCTTTTGGATAGCGGTTGTTCTAAGACAGTTGTTGGTGGCTCCAGATGGAACCAGCTTAAGTCAGGAGAGTGTGTTGTTGCAAATGGTGCTACGTGCAAAATCCTAGGATCTATTATGGCTCCTGTACAGTTACAAGACAGAGTGAGGGTATTAGAGTTGATGGTAGTGCCTAGTCTGCCGCACTCGATTATCTTGGGAATAGATATTTGGGTTTCTATGGGAATTGTGCCTGATTTGAATTCAGGACAATGATCTTTTAGGACTAAGGGTGAGCTTCCTTGTACCCAAGTGTCGGCTATTCAGTCCTTAGAGCACCTATCGGTGGCTCAGAAGGCGAAATTGGAAGACTTGATAGAGTCTACTTTCAAGGCCATGGGAAACAAGTTAGGTTGCACTCATCTAGTTGAACACGAGATTCGTACCAAGGCACAGCCCATCAAACAAAGACACTATCCTCTTTCCCCTGCCCTGCAACGTCAGGTGAATGCCGAATTGGACAAAATGCTGGCCGAGGATATAGTGGAACCCACTACTTCTCCATGGGCGTCCCCCTTAGTTTTAGTTAGGAAGTCTGAAGGTACCTACCGATTTTGCGTAAACTACAAGAAACTGAATCAGGTCAGCGAAAAAGACGCTTACCCAATCCCGTTCGTAGCAGCGACACTAGATAAGCTCAGGGATGCAAGATATCTAACTACGCTAGATATTAAATCGGCTTATTGGCAGATTCCGGTCGCGGAGAAGTCCAGACCACTCACTGCGTTTGAGGTTCCCACCAGAGGGTTGTTCCAGTTTAAAAGAATGTCCTTCGGTTTACATACAGCCCCTTGCACTTGGCAGAGGTTCATTGATCGTGTCGTTGGATACGAACTTGAACAATTCGTTTTTGTGTACTTGAACGACATAATTATCTGTACACCAACATTTGAAAAACATTTAGAGGTGTTGGCAACTGTCATAGGCAAACTAAGAGAAGCTGGGTTAACTCTAAATCGTGACAAATGTCACTTCTGCAGACCGGAATTAAAATATTTCGGGTATCTAGTAAATTCATCTGGTTTACTAATTGACCCCTTGTAAGGTGGAAGCTATCCTTAACATTCCTGATCCCAAATCAGTATCTGAGGTTCGCCGACTTATAGGTCTAGCTTCGTGGTATCGGCGATTTGTCCCAAATTTTTCTACCTTAACAGCCCCGTTAACGGCCTTGCTGCGCAAAAACGCAAAGTTTTTATGGGATGAATCTTGTGCAGACGCATTGAGAAAAATCAAGGAAAACCTTTTTACTGCTCCAATCCTTACATGCCCGAATTTTGATTTGCCATTCACGATCCAGGCTGATGCTAGTGATTACGGCATTGGTGCCACGCTGTCACAAATGCATGATGATGGTGAGCGAGTTGTCAGATCAGAGATCTCTGGTATAAGCGCCAGTTGCAGAGAGTTTCTAAAGATCCAGATAAATATCCAGACTGGAGAGTTGAAAACGGCACACTCTTCAAGCTAGCAAAACCAGCCTATCCTGATCTCGCTCTAAACGACGCACACTGGTTAAAGGTCGTTCCCAAGGAAGACCGAAGCACCCTCATTAGAGCCCATCATGAACCTCCCACTTGCGGCCATTTAGGTGTCTTTAAGACATTAGGGCGACTCAATCTTCACTATTACTGGCCGAAAATGAGATCTGATGTAGCTCGTTGTATCAGACGATGCATTACCTACCTACAAACAAAGCCAGAACAACAAGCTCCTCGAGGTCAGATGCTTAGCATCGCCCCTTCTACTACCCGACCGTTTCAAGTACTATGTATTGACTTGGTAGGTCCCCTTCCTAGGTCTTCCACCAGTAAGTTCGTCCTATTCTATTCCCTTCGGACCGCTACGGGCCCCAAGAGCGCGGACATTTTGGAGGATCAAGTTCTTCTTATGTTTGGTATTCCCGATAAAGTTATCATGGATAACGGAAAATAATTTAAAAGCACTCATGTAACATCCATACTCGACAAATACGGAGTTGGGAGAAATTACTTGGCAAATTTTCATCCGCAAGCCAATGCTGTCGAAAGGTATCATCGAGTCCTGAAGACTACTCTCAGCTCATACGTTGCGGATAACCATCGTATGTGGGACAGGTATCTACAAAAAGTAGCTTGTGTTATGAGATCTGGTCGGCACGAAGTTACTAAACTATCGCCAAACTTCATTGTTTTCTCCCGAGAATTAGATTTTCGAGGGCGTGAAAGCGACCCACTCGAAACTTTCGACGAAGTCTATGATCCCGTGACGCGTAACAATGCCCTGCAAGAGGTATTTCAAGACGTAGCATCTAGGATCAAGAAAGCTTTCAACACCAACCGTCACCGCTACAACCTGAGAAGGCGAGATGAGAAATTTTCCCTCAATTAGCGAGTCTGGAAACGTGCGTACATTCAGTCCGATAAGTCAAAAGGTGTTACAGCTAAATTAGCCCACAAGTTTGACGGACCACTTATTATTAATAGAGTTCTCTCTCCATGGTCATATGAGCTAATAGAACTGAATGGGCGTAGTAGAGGAGTGTGGCATGCTAAATATCTGAAAAGTCACCCACCAGACGGAGATAAGACTGATTCAGAGATGGAAAATTAAGATTAGATCCCATTGTTAGTTGTTTATATTTAGATTTATGTTTTAGTTCATTTAGGTAAAATTTTGGAAAAAAAATATTAACGGTTTTTGATAAGGAAAAAAACCTTTTTCTGGTAAGGGGAGAGTTGTAACGGTTTCAATTCAACATTGGGTATTGAAGAGATCTTTTAACTTTGACCATACAATTGTAAGACAATTTTTTTTTCTCACCCTGTTATTCTTAAAATAGTTTTCGTTCCAAGTAAAATGAATTAAATCAAGGGTATACCCTAATATTTCAGAAATACATTTCTCGACCAAACAACCAATTGTCTGAAACAGATAAGTAAAGTATCAAAATGTCACGTAGTCTTCGAGGCCACGAAAGGGGAAAAAAATTTTAAGAACGATTTGAGTTTTAGTTTCTAGAAAATAACTAAAGTGTTCACTTGAGCCAAATAAATCTATTAAAATATAGTGTGTATTGTGGTGCATATCAGGAGTTAAATAGGTGAGTCTATCTCACAGAGTAATTCATTTCTGCCTGTTATTTGATATTTGATTTTAAAAGATATTTTATCACATAGAGTATATATATTTGCTAATTATTTTTAATAATTACTTTGTTTAAAGTTCTTTAATATTCAACGTTATTAAGAATATTAATTTGTTGTTGCATTTCCTATTCATCCAATCCTACTGTACTGTGGAGAATTTGTGCCACTTGCAGTTTAACTCACATACCTATACTGTATTGTGGAGAGTTTGCGCCACTTGCGGTTTGTCCATTCCTGATACAGGGTGACTTCTCACGTCACCCACATCTCCTTCCACCCCCCTGTATTGTGGAGAGCTTGAGCCACTTGCAGTGTAACCTTATTTAGCTGTACTGTGGAGAGTTTGTGCCACTTGCAGTTCAACTCATATACCTATACTGTATTGTGGAGAGTTTGCGCCACTTGCGGTTTGTCCATTCCTGATACAGGGTGACTTCTCACGTCACCCATATCTCCTTCCACCCCCCTGTATTGTGGAGAGCTTCAGCCACTTGCAGTGTAACCTTATTTTTGCTGTACTGTGTAGAGTTTGTGCCTCTTGCAGTGTATTATTATTTTGCTGTACTGTGGAGAGTTTGTGCCACTTGCAGTGTATTATTATTTTGCTGTACTGTGGAGAGTCTGTGCCACTTGCAGTGTATTATTATTTTGCTGTACTGTGGAGAGTTTGTGCCACTTGCAGTGTAATATTATTTTGCTGTACTGTGGAGAGTTTGTGCCACTTACAGTAGTTATAATATTGTTTGTGGAGAGTTTGTGCCACATATTCCTTATATGCATTGGGGAGAGTTTGCGCCCCTTGCACCTTTCCTAATAACCCTAAATATTTACTATTAGGCATTTATTTTTGATCAAGTGAAGTTTTAACTTTACTTTAGTACTGATATGCATAATCACAGTTCAAACACATAAGATGCACCTTGTATATTATTAATACTTTCATTAATTTTGGGGATTTCAACTACACTAATCGTTAGTTAAATAACTAATTATTATTTATGGCAAATTAATTACTCAGAGTGTTTTCTATCTAATTCCAGGTACGTCATCTCGGTTGTTCAACCTACTTGGACCATGTCCACATGGACTGTTCAATTAAATCCAGGCATCACGTCCAGTGTCCAGTAAAGGGAGAAAAGGGGGTGACAACATGCCCCACATCATCCTCCACTTCACACCTCTCGCACTCTCCAGTCTCTCTTTTCCCAATCTTGTGGAGGTACCCTACTCTCGACCCATGTCCAGTGAACACCTGTGTCAAGAAGTAGTTCACCTCCCCGAATTTCGGGTCCATCCAATCTCTCCTATTCCCAATCGCTCCTTTTAGCGCGCCCTCTTAATCCTCCCACCTTCTCTACATTTCATCCTCCAAGTCGGGTCTTTAAAATTATTTATTTCACAATCTTTAGATGGGTGAACCTAGTACACCCCTAATCATAGTTGGGTACCTATCTTGTTCTGGAATTTACATAAAGCTAACAATACAATTTGTATTTGATTTTGATTGTTTTATAAGTGTATCTGCGAAGTCTAAGGTCGAATCTAGATAGGATTACAATGTGACCACCTTGGAGTTGTACTGAATCTAATGCAATGAAATAATTGGTTCATGAACAAATAAGCTATGCCCGGATATCTGTGAAAGAGAAGATATGGCCAGTCATGGGGACTGCCGGCAGAAATTAAATAAATGAACCCTGTTTAAAAATGTCATCATATGCCCATGATATCAAAATGAATTATTGTTTTACAAAAATTTCATCGCACGCCTTTGGTAGAAGGGAATTTTTACATATACATTAACCACCCATAAAAATTTTATCGAACTCCCATGGTGGATGGGAGTTTTTGTTAATGAATGAATCCCTTTCAAAAATCATATTGTAAGACCATGGTAAATGAACATTTCATGGTACATCCAAAAGAGAAGATCTGACCATTGGAAAGATCTACTAGGACTTAGAAAATCAAAGATTCTTCTGGGTGACTACAACCTGTTGAGATCAAATAAATGCATAAGTAAAAGTAAAACTGCACTAAGAGTTTTAACAGGCATCCTTACGGGACATTGTCGCCTGAATGGCACCTGAAAAAGCTCAAAATAGTGGAGGAAGAAGAATGTATATTGTGGCATGGGAGAAAAAACATCCATCCACATACTTGCGAATTGCACAGCAATTCAGAATCCTAGGGCACAGCACCTAGGAGATTACTGGTTAGAAGAGGGACATTTACCTAAGTTAAAACTTGCAGATCTCCTAAAATTTCTCCGAGAAATAGGACTAAAAGAACTAAAAGAACTAAATGAACTAGACTCTGAGACTAGAAGTAAGACTAGAAGTAACGGGGCACAATACAGATTTTCAGATTTTTACTGACAGCCCCTGGCTACCAATCCTGCTTTGTTTTTTCCATTATCTTTTATTTTGACAATTCTTCTTCCTGTGACAAACTCTTTTCCTTTAGCACTTTTTTCATCCAAAAGCTGCCATGTATAATTTTTTTTATGATTGCTTCTCTCCTTCTATGGGTTTTCCCATTCTTCTTTCTCAGGACTCTCATGCATTCTATGTATGTTCTGAGAGCTTAATTTTCATCATAAATGTGGCAGTTTTCTTTGTCTTCCTGGCTGTGGTTTGACATTTTGTTGATGGGCTTCATGATCTTGATCTTCATTTTCTTGATTTTTATTTTCATGTACTTCATCAGATTCACTTTCACTTTCTGATAAGTCCTTATTCAGGTAATCAACAATCTCATTTCTTTCTTCATTGTTTTCATTTTCTTCATGTCTCAGTTCATAATTCTTATCATCATTTTCCATGTTTTCCACTGATATGAAAGTTCTTTGTTTTTCCTCATTCCTCATCATATTCAGTAAAACTACTAAAACTACACTACTACTAAAACTACATCTCTTGATACAAAGGTTTACTGAGTATCTAAACCCATGATGCGATATCCATTTTCTGAATATCCCACAAATATTCTTTCCTTCTGGTTTCCAAGGATTTTGGTGTACACAACCGAACCAAAAATTTGTAGTTTTGAGAGGTTATGTTTGTGTCCATACCATAGTTCTGCTGGTGTCTTGTCTTTCAACGCATTGGTAGCGCCTCTGCTCACCAAGTATGCTGCAGTGTACAGAGTTTCACCCCATATGTAGTGTACTCACCTTCATTATCACACCTTATATTTTATGCTTTCAGGTTAAAATGTGCTTCTGATTCATTTATATACTCTTTCAAGCATTCTTCCACTTCACTTTTCTGTTGCAGTAGATCAATTTTCACAAAATGTGTGTATAAACATTCGTTCCAAGGTCAGTTGTTTTTTATAGTTTGCGCGTGGTTGTTGCTTTTTTGCTTTTCTCTGCGTAATTATGCCGGGTGGAAGAAAACGACCACTCCCAGATTCACAGCTTCAAGATTTAGTTGAAAATCTGAGTGATATTAGCGATATCGTTGCGCCTTTCGACGATTCAGATGCAGATCCCTGTTACGCTGAGAGTTCTGATGATTCCAGTGAAGATTCTTCCGAGAATGGTCATAGACGTAAAAAACAAAAAAAATCAAGAAAAGCCGCGACAGGTATGATATTGATTTTATTTGGAGCATAATTATTTTTGTTACTTACTTCATTTTCGCAAAAATATACATACCATAAAATATGTATAATTCTAGGGTACCAGTAGTGACGACGAAGACCGAATCGGGAATTTAGATGATGGGCAGACTACAAACACGCCTCATGATAATGCACCTAGAGCAATCCAGCAGAATGTTATTTGGAATGATGTGGTGGGAGATCTAAATTTATTTCCAGCGCCACAAGAGAAATATACATTAGGTGCAATCGTCCAAACTCGTCATGACGTCAGTCCGCTTTCTTTCCATAGACTTCTATTTTCTGACGAATTGCTTGATCTCTTGGTAATAGAAACGAATCGCTATGCCTACCAACAAATTATCGATAGTATCGCCAATGAATCGATTTCGAAAAACTCAATTCTTGCTAACTGGACTGACACTGATCGCAAGGAAATTTTAAAATTTGTTGGAATACTTATATGGATGGGACTGAACCCAAAACCTCGACTGAAAGATTATTGGAGCACTAGTTTTATCCATAAAAGTTGCATATACAAAGTTACACATATGTCACGTTGCCGATTTGAAGCCCTACTGTCTTGTTTACATTTTTCTGACAATGAATTATGCCCAGAAGGAAACAGACTCTTCAAACTAGAGACACTCTTAAGCATTTGTAACAAAAATTTTCAGAAGCTTTGGTGTCAGGAAAATATGTGTGCATAGAAGAATCCATGATACCACTTAGAGGACGGCTTTCATTTTTGCAGTACATTCCTGGAAAAAGCCATAAATATGGTAAAAAAAGTTGTGTGCCGAAGGCGGATATACATACAACTTGAAGGTTTACGCTAGAAAGCAAATCCGTCCCACAGATCAGACAGTAGCAACTCGAGTAGTAATGGAGTTGGTGCAACCAATTTTGAAGACTGGAAGAACCTTAGTCACCGACAATTACTATACCAGTGTTAGCCTGGCTCATCAACTCAACGATAATGAAACTCATTTGATCGGGACACTACGCAAAAATAGGAAATATCATCCAAAACGTGTTTTTGAGGAAAAACTAAACCGTGGGGAAATGATATGTCAAGAGAGCAACACCAAAGTTATTGTTGGTAAGTGGGTAGACAAACGAGATGTTGCATTTTTAACTACTAAATCATGTCCAGAAATGACAGACCAGATCTGGAATGAAAAATAAACCTTCCACGATAATCGAGTACAACTCTGTTAAGTCGTATATTGATGTCTCTGATCAAATATCTTCGTATAGTTATCCTGTCAGATGACCTATAAAATGGTATTGAAAGGTGGGGATCAAGATATTTGCTAGTACTTGCGTTGTTAACGCATTAAAATTGTATAATACAGCTTTGGACAAAAAAATGGATGTGACAACTTTTAGGGAGAGCCTTGTTGAGGGTTTATGCAAAGACGAGGTAGATATTCCTACTCAACCAGCCTAAACACATCGATTAGATGAACAAGATAAGAGAGGACGGTGCGTGGTATGCTATAACCATTACTCAGAAAGATTCGGAAAAGCGCATGCTTCCAAGCATGCAAAACAATGTAATACTAAATGTGCCGCCTGTGCTGACAAAAAATTCCTATGTTTAGCTTGCTTTTTCAAAACACATACTATATCTCTAAAATAATGACATTTCTTTATCTGTAAGTTTTATTATATTTTGAATAAACGAGCTATGAATAAATGTGTATTGATTTTAATACACGCAGGTTAAAATATACGATATTAGAAAATTTTAATCTCCGTGCACTATGTGTATCCTTATTAAACTCCTTGAAAAAAATATTCTTGGATACAGGTGTTATATTATTTTGATGACAATAGTTTCGTTTGTAAAACCTAAATAATTCAGTTGTGGAACTCCACATTGGTTCTAAAGAAAGTTTGCTGCTGGATGACCGGCAATAATGCGACTCGACTTTTGGCAACGTGTTTAAGAATGTTTTTAATTCTAAATTTTTGTTTTCATACATTTTGACTCTAACTTCTCTTCTTTTGTCCTTTGATTTTCTTTCTGCCTCCTGTGATTTGTCCAATTTCACCCAATTTTGAATTGTAGACTCCTTCATTCCTAATGTTCTTAAGAACATCTGTTTACAGACTCGAAGTTCTGTGTTGTTAACTTTTAAATTATATTTAAGGGAAACATTTCTTCTGCTTGGTTCTCCTGTTCCGCGTCTTCTCTGTACGTTTTGTATTTTAACCAAACATTGAATATAGATTTTTCTTTCTGACCAAGTCATATTGCTCCAGAACATGTTAAAAATACTTTCCCGATTTTCTTGAGTGATTTTATCACATTCAATTTTCTTTGAATTATTCTTAATTTTACAGCTCCATGGATTGGCCTGTATTTTTTTAGATTTAGCTATGTTATAGTTCCAATTTCCATACGATTTTTTTTACCTGTATAATCTAATCCCTTTTCTCGTTTTATCTTATTCGCATTTTTCTTCCATGTAGAACTATTAACATCATCTTTTTTTGATCTCTTTCTTGAATTTAAAATATCGGGAGACCTTTTACTTAAATGTCCCTGATTGTTTCTATCTTCCCGCATTTCCTCGTTTACGTTATTTTCTTCTTCTCTTATATCCCCGTTCACGTTATTCTCTTCTTCTCTTATGCCCTTGTTTACGTTATTCACTTCTTGTCTTATGTCCTCGTTTCCGTTATTTTCTTCTTCAGGACGTTCGTTTTGTGGGCTGGCGTTAAATACAGCTAATGAATCTGGTACGTCAATAACTTCTACGATTATTTCCTGTTCAACGTTTGTACTTGATCTTTCCGTCAAGTCGACGGTTTGAGAAGAGCCAGGTATGTCTTCTTGTTAACAAATATTTTCCACAGCTAAATCGGTATCCGATTCTGCATCGTCAATTTCTGTATCCATACTGTTTTGTGCAAGAAAGCAATCAACTCATCAAGGCATCATCCTCTATATTATCTTCTGATTTAATGCTGTTAATAGTTGCCATTGCTACTATTTTTTTCCCTCTGGAACCCATAATGATGGAGAGTAACTGCAAAAAAAACCAGGGTTAAAAAATTTCCAGGCAATCTTACGAGACTCGCGTCTAGATTGCAGCACGACAACGGCGGTGAAATGTTGCAGCATTTGTTTGTAAATACAAAAATGGATATTGCAATATTTCTCCGTAAAAAAAATTTACGTGCCTTTTATTACTAATAATAATTATTATAAAAACGGGTATTGATTATGAGGCAAAGTACGTATCTCCTTGATTTAACATTGCCGCTAAAACATCATGTAACAGAAAATCATGTATCTCCATTGTGTACTTTAAATCAATAAAAGTTATCCAAATTGTTTAAATACACCTAAACACTATTGAAAAAACAATCTGTCATACTTACTTGTGAGTTACCTCTACAATTTCACTTTAAAAACAAATATTTTACATGTAAAGATGAACTACTGGATAAAAGTTTTTGAATTATTTTTCTCTTACTATCCTCATCATTCTCAGAGTGTAATCACTAAAATCTTCTGCCATACGAGCTTTATTGCGTGCATTTCCATAATCAGCTTAAAAATTCAAGAGATTATAAATTATGATTGTTACCAGAATACATTACAAATATTACAACATACTAGTATCCTAACTGAAGTTATTTTGTTTAAACAAAATATTAAAATTTTCATTGTGCACATGATTTTGTATTGAGTTCTCATTATTATCAACAATAACAGAAAAACACAGGCCTCAACATATTAATTTTTACACATAAATTATTAAACCATTTGCAACTTACCAAAATTCTATTGATTCTAATTTGTGCGTCCCCAGGACGTACAGATTAAAACGTCCCTAAAACGTACAAATTAAAACGACCCTAGTACGTACAAATTAAGTCTAGGACATTGGGACCAACTTAGGACTCAATATGGACGTCCTAAGGATATCCTGTGCTGTCTGGGCAATATAAGCCGACGACCCTTATTGTTACCGATTGTTCGAGATATAGATAAGCAATGAAAGTATGTGTCCCTTAAAATATTCCCAGGTCCGGATTGAAATATCTCATGAAATAGTTTGGCATTTTAATAATAGTAGGCTCTCCATTATTTTTGGCTTTTGTTGTGTATTTAAATTTATATGATACTAAAAAATCTCCTAAGGTTGATTTGGAACCCTTTGGTAAGGATACGTTTAAATGTGAGTATAGTAGTTTGTGCAACTAGTGTGGATATGATGGCCATATCGCACGAGGACGAAGTTTGAGCACGACGCCGTAGGCGGAGTGCTCAATCGTCCGAGAGCGATATGGACAATCCACACGAGTCGAACAGTATATTTTTTCTACGACCCACTTAAGAAAAAATCTAGAAAATAAACATTTTATTAAACTATAATATAACTTCAAATTGAAAATTTTTAATAATTTTACTATTATTATTATTTTATTATTATTTAGAAATAAAATTGAAGGTTAAAAAAAATTTCCCAACGGGGAATCGAACTCGGATCTACCGCGTGAGAGGCTGGGATACTTACCACTGGACTACCGATGAATATACTAATCATCTATCTATAACGTCAAATGTATTACATAAAAACTGACGTTTGTCAGGAGTACCCTTAAATATTCAATTTATTCTGTTTCTATACGTTATACGTCTCCTTTGCGGATAAGCGAATATCTGGTGGAAAATTATTTATTGATTCATCACTGGAATCACTCATTTTTACTAATATTTTTCTTTAAAACTATAGAAATATTTTGACAAGTTATTTTTGCGTCGTGAAAAATGTGGCGTCCAACGACTCATACTGAAGCTAGTACTTTAACTGGTGGTCGTAGTACCACTAGTCGACAAATTTTACACCCTCATGGGAAACAAAGTATATTAAATGTTTATACTTCCCTTCTGGACCGTGGAATGTCCAAGGATCAAGCTGTGCAAGGAGGTGCTTCTTTAACAAAAACATCGTATTCCACAGTATTTAAAATAGTGAGTAGCCCTATTTTAAAAAGAAAGAAACGAAAAGACTCTGGTGCTTCAATACACAATATATGCTTTGTATAAATAGTAAATCTCTTTTACAAAACGGAATTTAGAAAACTCACTAGTAACAGAAAAGTCATAATGGAATCTGTGCGCCTTTACAAGTGGAGATTTGAATATTTACTGGTAATAAACGAATTTACAGAATATGGTGAAACATCAGTGTATTTGGATGAAACTTGGTTTGATACACACGATATTCCAAGCAAAAGTTGGATAGACTCATCCGACTTGTGCCAAACTAATGCGCCGTCTAATAAAGGAAAACGCATTACGATAATTCACGCAGGAACCAAAAATGGTTTCACACCAAATGCGTTGTCTTTATCGGGAAAGAATATTAAGGACTATTTAGTCGATTACCATGATGATACTGCAGCCGAATTATTTGAAGACTGGTTCCAAAATAAACTCATACCAAATATTCCACCCAACAGTATTATCGTCATGGATAATGACAGTCGAAGAATAGATAAAGCACAATGTTCAAATGACACTAGACAAGAATATATGTGGTAGCTTTCATTCAAACAGAAACTGCAAACATTCCTGATAGCAGCTGGGCAAAGCGTGTTTCCCATATTAAAAGGGCGGAAAAGTCATATATGGATATAGGAAAAATTCCTAAAGAAAAGTTTATTATCAATTTGGATGACGACTGTGGAAGTGAAACTGATCTTCGTGAGTAATTTTGTTTATAAATACCTTCTATACATTTAATTATATGCAAAAAACAGTAACTTCACAAGTGTGTGTATATTGAATTCACATCTAAACAACTTGAATGTTATAAACTTTCTGAACTATAATCGCATTCATTATCGTGATGTTTATAATTGTTTTTGTGTTATATATCATATATTATATATACACAATTATATATAACAATTTTCAATTATATTCAATCGATTTTTTAAATAATTATCTTAACCCTACATAATTATACTCACCTATAAAACAAAATTAATGGCTAGGAACAACTCTGCGTAGACTCGACCCCCTGCTGATAGCTCAAGCAAACAAATATCTATTGCCAATAAATTTTCTGTCATAATTGGGATAAAGACTCTTTTTCAATCTCATCCTATAGTATATTTCTAATATTAGCAATATTGAACATTTTGAAAGTAATGAGAATTGCTCATGTAAAGATCTCAAGGTGTTCATTTTAGTTGGCATATTGTGTGTACGTTTGTTAGTTTTTAAGTGGGTGTTTCTATTTTCATTCTATATTATACATAGAATGTGATATACGAAATTGGAGCGCTACTTTTGAACACTATTCGAGACGACATGATAAAGGTGTCGAATGATAATAGAGCATCAATGCTATTCCAGTCTTGCCACTCGTCAAAATTGCCATTTCATTTGGTAAATATCAAATTTCTCCGCTACCTGTCAAATGTTTGGGTTAGGCGTCTTTTGTCTTGTATTTATTTTGATATACCTATTTTCCTATTCAGTATGTGTTTTGTGTATTTAACATGAAGAGCAAAAACGTTTACGGTACAAATGAGCAGCGTGCGTCGTTGATAGAATGTATGGGGAGACATGAAAATTTACAATTAGGTAAGTTCTCCAATGAATTTAGTCTTCGGACGCCGAAACATCATTGAAGGAAATATCCACCAATTTTAACGCCATGCCAGGTACCACCTAAAATTGGAATTCTTAGCGCAAGATAGATCGTGCTCATAAGCAGGAAAAGATCAATGAGTACTCAAAATAATTCTTTTTGTTTTGGGAAATCAAACCACAATCTATTTTATATTCTTAAGTTCAACATTTCAGTAACGGTAACTACCTATGACAAACTTAATTATTGTTTATTTTAACACGAAAACGTAAGACATTTTGAAATACCTTTGATTTTAAATGATTAAGTACGAGGTAGTGTCTGCACGTTGTGACGTACTTTCTTTCCCTTAAAATGATTACCGACGTCACTATGACACCCTCGGGCGCCAGATTTTTAGGATGGTTTACTCCACCGAACTCTCGAAAATGCAGCGTCAAGAATTACCAGGGTAGCAACAGATGGAGGTTAAGTAATTCCAGGGGTCTGTTGTTCTTGACCTCGACGTAACACGTAGTGGGAAACGGGTTTTAATTGTTCACCACTATCGGGAAATGAAACTACCAGTTGCTTGAGAAATTAAAAAATTTTTATTTCAACTTTGAAATAATTTCCTTTATAGAGATGAACCCAGAAGCAATATATTTAAATAACTAAATGTGTATTAAAATCAAACGGTATCTACAATAACTAACTATGTTATTACTCAAACCAAAAAGCAACACACCAAGGAATAAATATTTTAATTTGTGTTACAAGATACGCAAAAACTAAGGTGCAAGACTTTACTAATATGTCTAAATGCGGGTGAAAATGGTGAGACTTAACTAGCGGTCAGATGGCAAATACACAGAGAAAGCGTTATTAAGGCACTAACAGGGTTTAGCGAAGCGTTCCTTAACATTTGTGTACCGGTTTAAATAAAACCCAGGTAATTTATAAACTACCCTCGGTTACTGATACTCTCTTGTACTGAACACAAAAAAATGGAAAATTTATCAATTCGCCTGGAAACTTCCCTAATTTTGTACCTGCCTTGGCAGCGTACATGTACGAGATTATTCCAGGTTATCACGGTTATCGTAACCTGTTTTTTATAGATTGACGTTACCACGGCCGTTGGTGCTAAATTAAATACAAGTTAGACGACAGAATACGAAAACCTCTCCTTTGTGATCCTGCTCAGGCGAACACGCGTGAGATTATTTCGCTCAACGCCTTGGAAAACCCTCGAAGTTTTGCACCTGCTAAGGCAGCGTACACGTACGAGACTATTCCAAGTTGTCTTTTATCAAATATCCTTGGATAATGAAACGAATTGTTTCCTTCGGCCGGGTTTCTGTTCAATATTCTCAGATCCACTCAAGAATTCACCTGCTCAGGCAGCGATCAGTCTTTGAGATTCTTGAAAAGATTTTCCCAGTCAGATAAACGGCTGCAGTCGGATTTGAACGAAATATTTTGAGAACCTCTCAAGAATATACCTGCTCTGGCAGCGACAATGCTTGAAGATTCCCAAAGATATCTCTTTTCCCAAAAAGTAAAGCCAACAATTGAAACAGAAAAAATGTATTTCGGAATTGTACACAAATACGCAGAAAACTTTACTAAAATCAAACAAGCGATAAGCAAAAATAAATTCTATCAATGTTAAATCAAAAGAAGCCAGTCACAAGTGAATTTATAACGGAAAGAATTATTTACAACAAAATTCTTGAATTCGCTTACCTCGTTCACGAAAATCAGTCGGAAAAACGGTCGGTCGGATAACGGCTGGAACTAACGGCTCAAAAGAGATCGGAAGAAAGTAAAAAAAAGTTCTTCTTTTGGTCTCGCTCCCCCGTTTTATCCATTTTTCTCTCGACCCCACTCAGGAGGTTTCCTACTTGAAAATTTGAAGAAATGCGCGGACTGATTTGCGCGAACGGTACCGTAAGTCATACAGGTACAATATACCAGATGTTTTAAAAGTAATACACATATACGAAACTAAATATTAATACTCTAATTTAATAAGTAGATACGACAGAGGGGTGATCTTAATAATAATAAAAACTGAAATATATACTGCCGGATATCGGGAAACTAGTGACAACGTTATAACGTTTAGAAAAATTCAGTCAGTATTTGGAGAGAACAGAGGTAAACATTATTCAATTAGAAATTCGGTTGAAAAGCATAGAGACGATTTCGCGGAATTTGATCGTTGTCAGACACGATTGGTGTTTTCATATCATGAGGAAACTCAACATAGAGATGACATCAAAAAACTGTTTTATAATGTTATCGGTAGAGGAAAAACCTATATAAAAAACGAGTCCGAAAAACGCGAAACGAAAACGACACACGGTAACAATATTGAAACCGTAAATCACAGCGGCGCAGTTGCCAAGTTACCTGATATCGAACATCCCAAATTTTACGGAACTTACGATACAAGCCTCTGTTATTTGTCAACCCACTTCCTTCCTCTTCACCAACCCCTTATTTTTTAAACGGAATATATTATGTGCGGCACATCATCAGAAAGGCATTTAGATGGAGTATTCAGACATAATGATCGTCTTTTGAAAAGTAAGACTTTTCAACAGATGCGGCATGTTCTGAATTTCTTTAATTTCCTCGACTTTAGCGAGCGCGTAGCAACCACGTATTTTCCGTTGGAACAATGGATACCGCCGCGAGGATACCAGTTTTTGGCATTATAACTCCGACCACCAGAGGAGGAGTCACGGAAATTTGTATTATACAGTCAACAATTTTTATGTTGTTTTTTTAATGTAAAAAAAGTTTATGAAAGCTTAGTGAGTTAATCCATTAAAACGCGACCACGCAATAACTACACCATATAAGTAAATGCAAACAAATAAATATTGATCACATTAATGTCAACATAGATAATGAAAGAATTGAGATTGTAAAAGAGTTTAAATATTTAGGATCATTTAATAATCACTTTGAATACATTGATTGATGATATATCAATATCGAAATAATTTATCATATCTTAGAGTTTTCATAATTTTTTCATTGAATAGTGGAATTAATTAGAAACACTTAGTTTCATTTAAAAAAGTAAGAATACTGAATATTTATTATTCAAAAATGAACTATAAATAATAATTATAATAATCTGAATGACAACGTGGCTATTTAGGCTTTGGAACATTTGGAAGAAGACGCTGTAGGAGTCTATCGCGTTTTTCCTTATTATGATCTTTTCCCGTGATTAACAGATGTCGCATTTCTAAAAACATAGATTAACAAAGGTTGTCGCCAGAAATATAGTTGAAGAGTTAATCCAATTTCTTTTGTCTCCGAATAAATGTTCTGACTTAAAAATATGAATATCTTTATTTAAATAGGAAAATCTTAGTTTACAACAATATTTAAGTAAGTATTTAAATAGAGTGCATTAAAAGAAACTTCTACTTTTGCTAAAATACTTGGAAAAAAATGAATAAAAATTACAAATGTACTAAAATCCATCTATAGTATAATGATAAATGTTGTTTGAATTCAGCAAGACTTTTTGAATTTTTCAAATTACCTGGTAAATTATTGTAAGTGATAAAACCTTTAAAGAATAAAGTTTTCACACTATATGTACTACTTTGAGTATTTATATATAAATTATTCCGGTTTCCAGCATTGTATGTGTGAATTTGATTAGTGAATACGATAAATTTACTAAAATATGTCGGCCATAGATTGTGCAGCATTTTTTAAATATAAACCATGGTGAAGTATTTCAACCACCTCTCAATAGTGAATTACTTTAATGTTTGGAGCATCAATGAAGTGATTCTACTACTCCTCATGATAATTCTCATTGCTCGATTTTGTAACGTTTGTAATAATTGTAATAATTATTTAAATCAAGGAAGTATAGCAGCGTTGAGCAATATACAAAAGAAGGTTGAATGATGGTTTAATTTACAGTTATTCTTGAATTTAAACTCAAGTGTTGAGACAATCTAGAAAAAAATAAAGTTTTTTCAAAATGTTTTTCCTAATGTATTCAAAGTGATTATTAAATGATCCTAAATATTTAAAAAATTTTACAATCTCAATTCTTTCATTATCTATGTTGACATTAATGTGATCAATATTCATTTGTTTGCATTTATATGGTGTAGTTATTGCGTGGTCGTGTTTTAATGGATTAACTCAATAAGCTTTCATAAACTTTTTTTACATTAAAAATACAACATAAAAATTGTTGACTGTATAATACAAATTTCCGTGACTCCTCCTCTGGTGGTCGGAGTTATAATGCCAAAAACTGGTATCCTCGCGGTGGTATCCATTGTTCCAACGGAAAATACGTGGTTGCTACGCGCTCGCTAAAGTCGAGGAAATTAAAGAAATTCAGAACATGCCGCATCTGTCTTACTTTTCAAAAGACGATCATTATGTCTGAATACTCCATCTAAATGCCTTTCTAATGATGTGCCGCACATAGTATATTCCCTTTTAAAAAATAAGGGGTTGGTGAAGAGGAAGGGAGGGGGTTGACAAATAACAGAGGCTTGTATCGTGAAAATGTGTCCCTTTTAGAACAAAAATCGACGTGTTTTCTAATTTCTTTAAAATCCAAGGAATACTGCCAAATATCGGGGTGGACTATTTTCTGTGGCCAACGCTGTATATTTAAAACTTGACCTCAACTTCCGTGAAATTTGGGAAGTTCGATATCAGGTAACTTGGCAACTGCGCCGCTGTGAATTACGGTTTGAATATTGTTACCGTGTGTCGTTTTCGTTTCGCGTTTTTCGGACTCGTTTTTTATATAGGTTTTTCCTCTACCGATTTTATTATAAAACATTTTTTTGATGTCATCTCTATGTTGAGTTTCCTCATGATATGAAAACACCAATCGTGTCTGACAGCGATCAAATTCCGCGAAATCGTCTCTATGCTTTTCAACCGAATTTCTAATTGAATAATGTTTACCTCTGTTCTCTCCAAATACTGACTGAATTTTTCTAAACGTGCAGACACTACCTCGTACTTAATTATTTAAAATAAAAGGTATTTCAAAATGTCTTACGTTTTCGTGTTAAAATAAACAATAATTAAGTTTGTCATAGGTAGTTACCGTTACTGCAATGTTGAACTTAAGAATATATAAAAGATTGTGGTTTGATTTCCCAAAACAAAAAGAATTATTTTGAGTACTCTTTGATCTTTTCCTGCTTAAGAGCACGATCTATCTTGCGCTAAGAATTCCAATTTCAGGTGGTACCTGGCATAGCGTTAAAATTGGTGGATATTTCCTTCAATGATGTTCCGGCGTCCGAAGACTAAATTCATTGGAGAACTCACCTAATTGTAAATTTTCATGTCGCCCCATACATTCTATCAACGACGCACGCTGCTCATTTGTACCGTAAACGTTTTTGCTCTTCATGTTAAATACACAAAACACATACTTTGAATAGGAAAATAGGTATATCAATCGAAATACAAGACAAAAGATGCCTAACCCAAACATTTAACAGGTAGCGGAGAAATTTGATATTTACCAAATGAAATGGCAATTTTGACGAGTGGCAAGACTGGAATAGCATTGATGCTCTATTATCATTCGACACCTTTATCATGTCGTCTCGAATAGTGTTCAAAAGTAGCGCTCCAATTTCGTATATCACATTCTATGTCCACATTTCTCGCATACGAAAGTAGTTGAATGAGATTCAAAAATAGGTCCCCTGGTCACTCATCTATCTAGGCAGTCGCCACTGCAAATACAATTAGCAATCCAGATTACGTGACCGAATATGGCCGTCCAGGGCAAACAATTTGGACAGTTTTGTATTGTCTATTCAATGGTAAACAGTGTTCGAGATTTTTTTCGACGATTTCATTAGTGAGTTATGCTGTGGTTGGACTTTGTGTTTTTTTTGGAAAACTGCATTGGATTTCAATCACATTTGAGAAATGGATGAACTCCTAAATATGGATATACTTAAATAGTTATTCGGTATTTTCAAACAGTTTCTGCACCAAAGAGCAGAAGGAGGCTTTCAAAAGTTTACATACCTACAAATTTTTGAATTTGGCTTTGTGTTGAAAGTAGGATCTTCTTTAGTCAATGGAGTTTTTGTTTTAATAGGCAAGGTAATACTTGAGTTTATTATTTTGAATGTTATATAAGCAATATCCTATATATGAAAAAAGTACCTGAGAAACCTTACAACATGTAGAGGAAGTTTCTATAGATTAATAAGAGATAGTTCAAAATTTTATTGCAAGCATACCCTCATCCCATGCAGAAGGTTGACAAGTTAGAAAAGCTCTTTGTTGTAATGATGGTAGACCAATGATAGTGTGTGATCCAGTAAATGATTCAATTTTGATTGCGAAAATTCAAAAACTGTTCCCTACGACTCGTGGTATTGCAGTGTTCGAAAGAGTTTCAATGAATGAATGAAAATTTTTTTTAAATCAAATTTGTGTGATCTATAATAATAATAAAATAATGTTTTAAAATAATGCTAAATGCTTTTCTTGTAGAATAACTGTGGTTAGCATAAGTAAGGTATTTCGATTTACATTTGCTGGTCAATACAATGGTGGCCTTGGTATACAATTGCCTTATGTCAAGAGTTTGTGCTTCGGAGTATAAAAGGTCTGATGAGTAGTATGAAGGTTCATTCATAATTATTTTCAAAAATCTTTTTTGTATGGTTTGTATAGGTAAGATATGACATTTTCTAATTCCGCCCCAGCCGACAATTCCGTATTGTAATATAGATTCTACCAAACCATAATATGAGATTTTTAGATGGGAAGTGCTTAGGAAATGTTTAAATTGACGAAAGCGATATAGTAAGGTACTCAATTTTTTTGTCATTTCATATACTTGAATATCCCATTTAAGGAAACTGTCGATATAGATGCCTAAATATTTCACGGAGTTCACTAGTGGTACAGGTTGTTTATCTACATACAACAAACTATATGACGGTAAATGAGGCTCATAAGAAGTGAATGTTATTATTTGAGTTTTCTCAACGTTCATAGTGAGCATGTTGCCTTTTATCCAATAACCTTCAAGTCTTTTTCGGCCATATCACGAACTGACCGCCATGAGTCTCCAACGTATATCAGAGCAGTATCCATCAGCGAACGAAGTAATGGTACCTGTACACTTAAGAAGAAGTAAGTCATTCATGTATATTATGAAGAGTATTGGTCCAAGTACAGTGCCTCGAGGAACACCAGAAATACAAGTTCTTCCACTGCTCAAAAAGGACATATAGTCAATATGAATGTATATAGATATATATAAATATCAAATAATTTGTATTCCACATGAAGTTTTCCAAAAAGGGGAAGGGAATAAATATTAATGTATAAAGATAGACATATTTTTTCGGAAAGGGGAAGGGAATAAATATGTATGTATATAGATAGACATAAATATCGGCGACCGGCGAGTTGAGTCCCAAAAAGTAAAATTTTACCTGAACGAAAAAAGTTGACCGTCGAATAGCATCCGTAATCCAAAAAGGTCTGTTCATTAATAATCGCCTATCACGGTCAAAAGCAGGTCAAGTTTTACAGCAATGTTGCCGATATATTATTTGAATTGTAAATATTTTTATAAATATTGGAATATATATCTGTATGAGATTTGAAAAATGTCATCATCTTTTCTTAGTTCAAATCTCTTATGCTTTTGATTATGGCTAATGTAATCTTAACGATAGGAGAAAGTATGACGTGTTGAGACCTAACCTAACCTAACCTAACCTAACCTAACCTAACCTAACCTAACCTAACCTAACCTAACCTAACCTAACCTAACCTAACCTAACCTAACCTAACCTAACCTTACCTAACCTAACCTAACCTAACCTAACCTAACCTAACCTAACCTAACCTAACCTAACCTAACCTAACCTAACCTAACCTAACCTAACCTAACCTAACCTACCCAACCTAGCCTAGCCTAACCTAACCTAACCTAACCTAACCTAACCTAACCTAACCTAACCTAACCTAACCTAACCTAACCTAACCTAACCTAACCTAACCTAACCTAACCTAACCTAACCTAACCTAACCTAACCTAACCTAACCTAACCTAACCTAGCCTAACCTAACCTAACCTAACCTAACCTAACCTGACCTAACCTAACCTAACCTAACCTAACCAAACCAAATAAAACCCAGAGAAACAAACAAAAAAATAAATATAAATATATAATTAAAAGACAATAAAACAAAAACCATAACTTTAATTAAAATCAACAAAGAACCAATAAAAACCAAATAAATCAATACATAGATAATAAGTCAAAAGAAAAAACTCGGCAATAGACCAATAACACACTAATAAATTAACAAATAAATAAAATTAAAATAAATAAATATATAGAATAAAAATATACAAAAAAGAAGAAAGTCCCCTTACGAGGATCTACTCCATTTCTCCCTCCCTTCTTTCCCTATCCTGAGCCACTCTCTCATCGACCTCCTTTTTCCCCATAATCGTTCTAAAATACCCTCTAAGAATCTCCCACTTTTCTGCTGACTCCAGCATACATCTAACCATATTTCCCACCCCCAATACCATTCCAAGCTTTTCCTCTACCTCCCCCCTCTCCTTATTCCACCTTGTGCATAACATCACCGTATGTTCGACATCATCCCTTTCCCCGCAATACATACATTTGTCGTCCCTCGCCTTACCAATCCTATGAGTATACACCCCAAAGCACCCATGCCCCGACAACACTTGTGTTGTGAAATAATCCAATTTCCGATGCTTACATCCCAACCAGTCCTCTACATCCACTATAACCTTCCGGGTCCATGCCCCCTTTGAACTCTCTTCCCTCAACCTACTCAACCACTTCTCCTTCATTTCTTCCTCTATTGATAATTTATTCTCCCTGTCCCTCTTCCACATTTGGACCCTCTCTTCAACCAGAAGATCAATCGGCGGTATACCTGTAATCATCTGGATTGCGTCGTTGGATATTGTCCTATACCCTGACGCAATCCTCAACAGCATGATCCTCTGTACCTTCATCATATCCTCTCTATACTTTTTAATGTTCATAGCCCCTCCCCATATTGGAGCACCATACAAAAGGATAGACTTTAACACACCCCACAACATCTTTCTTTTAGAATCACCTGGCCCCCCTATATTTGGGAGCACCCTGGTCAACGCTGCCGCCCTATCTCCCGCCTTCTTAACCACCTCCCTGATGTGCGGCCCAAAATATATACCCCTATCTAGCCAGATACCCAGATACTTAGCTTCTCTTCCCGGTTCTATCCGATACCCCTCCATTTCAAACGTAACATTTTTCCCTCTGGGCCCATACAGTACCAGCGCCGCAGTTTTTTCTGGGGCCAACTCCATTCCCTTTCCCCTCATCCATCTTCCTACTTTCCACAATGCCTCGTTTACCATCATTTCCAGATCTGGACCCTCTTTGGCCGTCGCCACAATCGCGACGTCGTCCGCGAAGCCCACCACCTCTACTCCTTCCGGAAGTTTTATCCTCATAAGAGGGTCATAGAAGATATTCCACATGGTCGGTCCTAAGACCGACCCCTGTGGAATACCCGCCGTGACTTCGTAATATTTCCCCCCACCCATCTTTATTCTCCTACCCTGAAAATATCCCGTCACCCCCTTTAATAGGTAGCGTGGAATATGCCTGTTTACCAATTCCCCCAGTATATGCTTAGTAGGGACTGAATTGAAGGCATTTTTGACGTCTAGCATCACCACGACGCACCATCTCTCCTTTCCCCTGCCCATCCTCACTCTGTTTGCCCTCCCAATAATGTTTTCCACCGCCATCACCGTTGACTTCCCTTCCCTGAACCCGTATTGGTTTCCCGCCAAATCCCCACTATCCCTCACCGCGCCCTCCAATCTGCCCCTAACCAGATGCTCGTAGAATTTGGCTATTCCATTCGTAAGGCATAGCGGTCTATACGATGAGGTCTCCCCCTCCGGTCTACCCACCTTCGGTATTAGTACCAACCTGGCAATTTTCCACGTTAATGGAAAATCCCCCCTTTTCATAAGGTCGTTAACCCAATGTGTTACCTCCCTTATATGATCTTCAACGAAAAGTTTTATACTCTCCGTTGGTATGCCGTCCGGTCCTGGCGCTTTCCCGGTTTTGAGTTTTTGTACCGCATTTCTGATTTCCCCCACCGTAATTTCTGGAACTTCTTCCCCCTCCTCATCCCTCGTTTCTACATAGACAATTTTCTCCCCTCTTGGGAATAGAGCCTTAACAATCTCCTCCTTTTTGTCACTGGCAAGCTGAAACGATGCGCCCCCACCCTTGAATGCCCTTGTAACTATTTTGTACCCCTGCCCCCATATATCATCTTCCAGCTTGTCGCAAAGACTCTTCCACTGCTTCTTCTTCTCTTTCTTGATCTCTTTTCTGAGAATCTTCCTTTGTCCCTTATACACTTCCCATGCCCTCTCCCTCTCATTACCCTTGATTGCTTTCATTACCCCCCTCCTTGCTTTAACACACTCCTCCCTCAGTTTCCCCATTTTTTCATTCCACCAATATTGGCTATATTTTACCCTCCCCTTCTGAAATTTCGACTTGCTCCCCGCTTTTAATAATACCCCTTCCATCTGTTCATATCCCCCCAATTCCCCTCCCAAATTTTCTATTAAGTTATCGACTTCCGATTTAAACACCCCCCTATCTACACTATAGTATCCCTGAATTTGAGATTTTGTCCCCCTGCCCCCCTTAACCTGATAAACTATGTGTTGGTGGAGTGATAGCGTTTCTCCTTCCAACACCTGCCACCCCTGCAGTTTCCCCGCCAACATACCTGTAACTAAAGTTAGGTCTATGTATGATTCTGATGATCCCCTCACAAAAGTCGGCTTATTTCCCCGATTCGCTATCACTAACCCTAACTGAGCAGCCCATTCCAATATATAGTTTCCCCTCTCATCGTTTGCCGCCGCCCCCCATTCTGTAGCCTTAGCATTAAAATCTCCCGCTATGATGCATTCCTCCTTCCCCCCCTTTTCAACTAGGTTCATCATCCCGTCTACAATTATCTTAAACTCATCGAAACTGATGTTCGGCGATATATACCCCCCTATCACCCTTATTTTCTCCATTTCCACCCCAATGTACCCCTTCCCTCTATTCACCCTCCTAACCCTAATCTGTTTATTTTTAAAAAATATTCCCACATCCTTTTGTAAATCTACCTCCCACCCACTCGATGCCGACTTTCTTTCATTTACTTCCCCCATTATGATTAAATCACATCCCTCCTCCTCCGCTACCTTATATGCCAGGTCCTGGGCCTGTGCGGATCTTCCTACATTCACTTGTAGCACCTTGAGCATTTTGTTGTTTTTATTTCCTCCCAACCCTCTGCCCTTCTTTTACCAGGTTCCTAAATATAGGGCATCTGGTCGAATCCGACCGATGGGGCTCATTGCACCTCCTACAGTGCACTTCATTCTTGCAATCTTGGGCCTGGTGCCCATCCCCCCAACATCTATGGCACTTCGTCTCCGCACTGGCCGCCTTACACTCCCTCTGGGAGTGCCCAAACTCTTTACATTTGAAACATCTCATGGGCTGCACCCTTCTCTTGATATTACAATTTACCAATCCTATGGGCACCCTTCCTACATCACACAGGCGGTTCGCCGCTCTCCTGTTTGCCTTTAAAGTTATAGTCTGTCTTCCATACCCCAGACTTCTCCTCCCCCTGATTTCTAGAGATCCCCTATCCGTGGGGTGTACCAGCGCCCTCACCTGCTCCAAAACCTCCCTATCCTCTACCGTTTCGTCGACATCGTAAACAAACATTTGGGATTCCGGCTCCCTTGCGGTGGCCGTCATCCCTGTCCTGTTGATTTGTTGGGTCAGCAGCCCAATTCTTTCCCTCCCTCCTTCAATATCTAGCATCAGGTCCCCCTGATTTGTATTTCTAGTTCTCTTCACCTCCACCCCCGTTCCTCTTATTTGGACCCTCTCCTTTACCTCCCTTAATAGATCCGCGTAGGTCCTATCCCCTTTTTTAATGGTAATACTACCCCTCTGTTTTTCCTTTTTTCCCTCCGCCGGCAGTATTAATTTTACCCTCATCTCTTCCCCCCCCTATTGCTATTGCGCATTCAAGCGCTTTCCTAACCGTGTCCCCGTCTAATCCTTCCTCCAACACACACGTTATTTCCTCCCCCTTTGCAAGAAGTTCTACCCTAGCCTCTCTAATTGCCTTCCCTAGTTCCCCAGCCTTCCTATATAAAACCCTCGCATCTCCCACGGTCCTAAGTACGTAGGCTATCCTATCCTCCCTTAGATTTTTCCCCCTCCTAGTCTCCATCTGAATGTTGCTTACCACATAATCTACATCCTCCACGCACTCGTCCACCATGTGGTCCGCGCCGGGGTGGTTTTTTATCCACCTCTCTACATACTCGTCCGTATCCCTCCCCTGATCTTTTTCCCCCACTATCAGTACCACGTCCCGTCCGTCCGGGTACTCCTCCATCCTCTCAGCCGTGTACGTTTTTGTAAACGCCTCCTCCGGCCATTCCTCTCCCACTATCCCTTCAAATTCCCCCTCCTCGACTCCCCTCGCTACAGCCCTCTTTATGTATTCCCTCCTCTCCTTCCTAATGGCTTCCGTTTCCTTTTTTATGTCTTCCTGGTCTACCTGTACCCCCATATCACACATTACCACCCCTGTTCCCCCTTTGTCAATTTTCTCAATTTCCTTTGTCGACTTCTCTTCATACTCCTGGAGCTTCTTCTGAACCTTAGTTATCGTCCTAAGAAGGTTTCTAGTACCTTCCTTAATTTCTACCTTCGTGTTAACGATTTCTCTCGTTGGTACCCTCCTCGAACATCCTTTTCACCACTTCCCTTAACTCAGCCAGTTCCTCACTATCCTTCCTCTCCTCTCCTTCTCTCTTCCTTCTACCGTCTTCCTTGTTCCTGATTTTCTCCATTTTTTCTGAAACTCCTTCTTTCTTAGCCTCCTCCCTCTTCTTTTTACTAGGCCTACTCTCCTCCTCATCACTCACTATTTGTACGATGCCTTCCACTCCACCGATCTCGTACGCCCCTAGGCTCATCAACGTCGTTTTCCGGTCATCCTGCTCCCAACTCGCCATCCTATCAAAATCTGACCTTTCCACCTCTCCGCTGGGGGTGTGGAAGGCATCTTCCTGCCCTATCTTCCTTCCACTTCTTGGCGGGGTTCTAGGAAGAGAATCTCTCCTCCCGAATACCTGCCGTTCCTCTACTTCCCTATCCAAAAATCCTACCGCTCCCTCTTCCATATCCTGTACCATTTCCTTCGCCAGTCCGTCCTCCTTTTTATCAATCCTATTCTTGTTGTGTTGTTTTTCCATATGTGTTCCCACGAGTGGGGACGAAAGTCTGTCCAGCTCGGCAGTGCGCCCTTACCTCGCTAAGGCTTAATACAATGGGGTTCAGCCAGGTTCCCCAAGGGGATCGTTTACGATGCTCTAACCCTCGCACCTTCCATACCCTCAGCACGATGCCTTACACCTTAGTAGTAGGGATTGTTTATCGAAGTTTACTCCTCTAGGCTTTTTCTCACGGTTGCCTCCGGACGCAGTAGCTTCCACTGCCTACACTCCACCACGAACATAGCTGCTTACCCCTATGTTGTTGGTTTTTTATCGAGGTTTACTCCTCTATTCCCTTGATCCGCGGGCAATTCTTCAGGTTCCCATGCTGGATCCTTATCCATCACCTATCCCGAGAGTTGGTCGGTCATGAGACCCTGACAGTGCTCAAAAGCGCCGGGCCCTTACAACGTTGAGAAACGCACGGGACCCCAGCGCTGAAAAGCACGAGTCCCATAACTGACCACGCCCCCTGGAGACATCAGCCATCGGGACACGCTGTGTCGGGTGGGAAACCCCCTCCTCCGAAAGCTTGTATGAGAGATTAGGGGTGAATCACTTCCAGCCTCTCTCATCCAACCCCCCGGAGCACGTTCTTGAGCTGTTTTTTGGCTTCACTCCTCCCTTCCCGTCCAAACGGCGCGAGAGGGGAGGAAGTTACTGAGCCACTCCACCTACGACAAGGTCTTACAGCTCCTAGGAGTGGAACCTAACCTAACCTAACCCAACCCAACCCAACCTAACCTAACCTAACCTAACCTAACCTAACCTAACCTAACCTAACCTAACCTAACCTAACCTAACCTAACCTAACCTAACCTAACCTAACCTAACCTAACCTAACCTAACCTAACCTAACCTAACCTAACCTAACCTAACCTAACCTAACCTAACCTAACCTAACCTAACCTATCCTAACCTAACCTAACCTAACCTAACCTAACCTAACCTAACCTAACCTAACCTAACCTAACATAACCTAACCTAACCTAACCTAACCTAACCTAACCTAACCTAACCTAACCTAACCCAACCGAACCGAACCGAACCTAACCTAACCTAACCTAACCTAACCTAACCTAACCTAACCTAACCTAACCTGACCTAACCTAACCTAACCTAACCTAACCTAACCTAACCTAACCTAACCTAACCTAACCTAACCTAACCTAACCTAACCTAACCTAACCTAACCTAACCTAACCTAACCTAACCTAACCTAACCTAACCTAACCTAACCTAACCTAACCTAACCTAACCTAACCTAACCTAACCTAACCTAACCTAACCTAACCTAACCTAACCTAACCTAACCTAACCTAACCTAACCTAACCTAACCTAACCTAACCTAACCTAACCTAACCTAACCTAACCTAACCTAACCTAACCTAACCTAACCTAACCTAACCTAACCTAACCTAACCTAACCTAACCTAACCTAACCTAACCTAACCTAACCTAACCTAACCTAACCTAACCTAACCTAACCTAACCTAACCTAACCTAACCTAACCTAACCTAACCTAACCTAACCTAACCTAACCTAACCTAACCTAACCTAACCTAACCTAACCTAACCTAACCTAACCTAACCTAACCTAACCTAACCTAACCTAACCTAACCTAACCTAACCTAACCTAACCTAACCTAACCTAACCTAACCTAACCTAACCTAACCTAACCTAACCTAACCTAACCTAACCTAACCTAACCTAACCTAACCTAACCTAACCTAACCTAACCTAACCTAACCTAACCTAACCTAACCTAACCTAACCTAACCTAACCTAACCTAACCTAACCTAACCTAACCTAACCTAACCTAACCTAACCTAACCTAACCTAACCTAACCTAACCTAACCTAACCTAACCTAACCTAACCTAACCTAACCTAACCTAACCTAACCTAACCTAACCTAACCTAACCTAACCTAACCTAACCTAACCTAACCTAACCTAACCTAACCTAACCTAACCTAACCTAACCTAACCTAACCTAACCTAACCTAACCTAACCTAACCTAACCTAACCTAACCTAACCTAACCTAACCTAACCTAACCTAACCTAACCTAACCTAACCTAACCAAACCTAACCTAACCTAATCAAACCTAATCAAACCTAACCTAACCTACATAATTGAATAATGTATAAATTAAATTAATATATTATTCAATAAATTGCTATAAAACTGTATTAGACGCAGTTTCGGAAATAAAATTTAGTATCAACTACGATATCAGAATAAACATGACAACAATGCCCGCTTTTATTCAATTATCTACCAGTTTTAGACACAATATTAAATTTGTTGACGGGATGCAACTCAGCGGTGAGACGGATGCAACTCAGCGGTCAAAAGTTTGGCCTGCTCAAATGGGATGCAACTCACCGGTCCCGCAAATATCAAATAATTTGTATTTCACATGAAGTTTTGCGAAAAGTTTTTGTACCGAATTAGCATAATTAGGAATAACATATCTTTTACAAATAATAATCATAACAATAGTTTTCATAATCCAATTCATCATCGCTTCCCGACCAACTGACACCGATAAAAGTGTAACTATCTATAACAATATCAGAAAATAAGAAACAGAAAACAAATAAGAAAATAGTAAACAACAATAGAAATAACCTCAATAAATAATAGTAATGACAATCAATAGTTTCCATCATAATCCAACACATATCGCTTCCTGACCAACTGACACAGATCAAAGTGTAACTAGAACCAAAACCTAACCTAACTGACATAAACCAAATGAAACTCGATAATGTAATAAACTAGAGAGGTTAAGCTTCGAAGTATCATTTCATTTATTTTAAAGTAAGAAAAAAACGATGTGGTAGGTACAGCAGTAAGTTTGTTATAAACTCTTACATTTCGATGGTCTGTTTCCATATGTGGCTATCTACAAAATGTTAATTTTAAAGGAAACACAAAAGAAAGTTTGATACACTCTATCAAATCAAGGTCTACAAATTACCCTGTGAGGTATTACAGATATTTTAACTTATACAGTTCATAATTGTTTTTAATACTAATTTGGTGTTAAAAATCTAAGACAGTGACTAAGACAGTAAGGACAAAATTAAATAAAAAAACGCAGATAGCTACTTTTGGTATTAATATATTTTCTCAAAATGGTGGTAACATAAAAGGACATAATGGTGCTATCCTAAGAAAAAGGCCAAATCATTAGTTCATTAATCATTATTGTTAGAAAAGTCTTCTTCGTCAGGGTCATTAACGTCTGGCACCACAGTTTCATCTTCAATACTTTCGTCGCTCAGCAAATTCATGAAAAAGAGTCGACAGTCGTCTGGTACGATACCAGAATTGGAAATCTCTTTTAAATGTTTTAGCTTCAGTGCAGAAATTTTTTTCTTTTCTTTATGTAAAGGTTTGAGACATACCTCCATGGTACGAACTGTAACTTGCCGTCCTCTGCGTGGAAGAATCATAATACTACGAAAATCCTCATCAAAGTCGGTTTTGATTTTCATTACAAAGGGGGCTGCCTTCTCAAACCTTATCCACTTTATTTGGTGCCAATTAACTACATTGCCATCTTGATCTCTATTTCGATTCACCATAATTAGCTTTGCCAGGGATTTCCAGTTAAGAAAACCAATGTAATTTTTTTGGAAGACTTCGTATTTGGGTTGATTTTGTTTTGCCCTTTGAGCAATTGTCACCCATTTATGGGGTAAATATACTGGTACATTTTTGGCGGCTATTTCGATTCTGGCATGCATCGAGTCACATTCCATTTGACTCTGGCCCGATACTAGAAATTTTTGATCGATGACTTCTATAGGTAAAACTTGCACGGCATAATTGAACATGGCAGCCACAAATTGATTTTTGTTTTGTCCCCCACACGTGTCGCTAAAAAGCCGTACATTTTCAATAGTTGTAGGAAGGCTTTTTAGATGGTGAAATAAGCATTACGCTATTTCGCATGGGCCACGTGAGCCTTCTACTTCAGACCACATGTAACATTTCCCAGTATTATATCCACAACTTAAAATTGTGAAATTGTACGTAGCCAACTTTGTCTTGTAAAAAAGGATAGGGTTTGTAGGATCTGTTGGCACATACAATACCTGCTGCAAATCGAAATTGGCTGTATATATCTTCTCAAGATTTTCTTTGGATTCGGATTTGTCCAAGTTTTTTTCTTGTCTAGCCCTCTCCTTATTTTTTATGTGAACCTTATATTTTTCAAACATCTTTTCCTTTGTTTCCGAGTTGGCAGTTTGATACGATGTGCATAATGCACATTGATCCTTTCTTGGTTTATGGAATGATAAGTTGAAATGGGTCCTAAAAATATGACGGTAGTACGACTCTTTTAGGCATTCCTTGTTCTCTTTTGTGCATTCTTCTTTATACCTGTGCATCTGCTGTATATTTAATTTTGGGTCCATGTACATTTTTTTGGAATCTTTTTTGCAGTAATGGGAGGCAACTGTAGGAAATTTGTTAATATGGGTTTTTAAGAAATCTAGAGCTTCCTGTGATATTTTTGAGATCCCATAACCACCTCTTTTATCTTTTCCAGTAGTACTACAGTCAGAGACTCGTTTCTTTATTGCAATTTTAAGAAATCCTTTCTTAATGCCTAGGGTACTAAGCAGCATTGTTCTACATACATGAATCCTAGAGTCTTTAATAGTTAGGTAAAATTTCATGGATTTGGATCTCCTTAAATTATTTGGCATTCCAGTTGTTCTTCTTTTACAATCAGTAACCTCAACCAAATTATTAACGAAATCTCGCTGCCTGTCAACATTTGAAAGATTCCAGTACGATGTAAAAATATTAGTCCTTTTTTCCTGGCTAATTCGAGCACTGCACTTAATCCTTAAATTAGAATAAAAAATTAAGACAAAAATTTAAAAAATGATAATTCTATTCTTGAATTATTACAGTTTCCTGTAAAATTGTCGTATTTAGTAAAGCGGTTTACCAATAGATATCGAAGGATAAAAATATATTATTCCAACGCTTTGACAAAGTTTTGAAAAATAATTTTTCAAAAACAGTGACCGTTCAACGAAGAAGAAACAACTACTTCCCGGGCTACATGCCCCGACAGACATTGAATTACACTTCTAAGTCAAACGGGGTTGGTAAATCTACAAGATTTAAACCAACCATTCTGGTTTGCAACTAGAAGGGACAACATAACTTGTAGACCGGTTTCGGCGTATTGCGCCTCATCAGTATAAGGTATATGTTATCGTCCGAGAGTTAATCCCGGACTGAAATGCGACTAAAATCAGCAACTATACATCTCGTCCAGTTACGGAAATGTTTTAGTTGCGAAAATAGCGACATCTCACCTCTAAGTCACAAACCAAAATTCGAATGAGACAACAAGCCACGTGGGCTTAAAACAAAAATGAATTATTACAGTTTCCTGTAAAATTGTCGTATTTAGTAAAGCGTTTTACCAATAGATATCGAAGAATAAAAATATATTATTCCAACGCTTTGACCAGGTTTTGAAAAATAATTTTCCAAAAACAGTGACCGTTCAACGAACGAACCAACCCCGTTTGACTTAGAAGTGTAATTCAATGTCTGTCGGGGCATGTAGCCCGGGAAGTAGTTGTTTCTTCTTCGTTGAACGGTCACTGTTTAAAGGGTCACATTTTTGATTGATGCTTTGGCATTTGTTAAGATATTTTGTTAGCTCTTATACTCTAAAGCTCTTATATACATAAGAAATATATACCTTAAAATGTAATCCAAAATGCTGTGAAGCTAGCAAAAAATCTTTTAATTTGTTGCTGAACAGTAGGCAAACTGTAAAAAGTAACACCAAATACACACTAAATAAAATATGATAATAATATACAATTAAAACCAACCTACCTTCAATCTCCTGCGGATTATTATTTATGATTATTCTAGTTTCTAAGGGCGTTTGATTTGAGCAGCTAGGCACCATACTTAATATTTTTTTGCCCCTGGAGGTCATGTTGGAAAAAATCACTTTAATGTACTACTCTCACTTTTAAACAATAATGGCAAAACTGCTTTTCCAAAACAACCCAGCAAAAACTGACTTGAATCGACTTGTTTGTACAAGTAGCTATCTACAAAATGCGCGAAAATAACATGAAAAACTTTTAGTTCCACAACTGGCTAAGTGACCATGGACACATATAGAATTAACAAAATTATTTTTATTTAATTCCAAAACTAGCTATGTGATCGTGAACACATTTGGAACTAAAAAAAATATTTGTTATGCATATAGACACATAGCGAAAGATTAATTTTGGCGCCAGATTTTAAAATAGCGATATGGCTACTTTTGGAACTTATAAAAACCTTTATTCTTAGTTAGACTGCGTAGATAGCTTAAAAATGTAATTTTTGTAGTTAATCACATTTGGAACCAAACCGTCGAACATTATATTCTAAGGATGCTTAATATTTCAATTTTTATGATTATAAATGCAAATCATTTTATATTTTTATATATTCCTGTAATCTATTACAATGCAAAATTAATTCAACTAAAAGAAAATATACACCATTTGACAACTCCGCTTAGCTATCATCTGATCACACAACAATCATGATTTGTGATCGTGAGGTATCTTAGACATAAGATTTGAGTGTGTAGTTTTATAACCTATTAGTGTCGAGTGAAAATAATATACTTAAAAATATTTCTGAAAATTGGCAAAATTAAAGTATTTTCTTCCGTTTTTTTTTTGTGAAACAGACTTAGACTCTGTTTCACATAAGAAGAAGCCACTTGAAGTTCGCCTCCCCTGTTGCGCACGAATCAAAATCGGCCTTGAAACCTTGTAACGACCGTTTCATACCATTGGCGTTTCCAAAGATTTTCATGCCGACAGCCATTTTATTATTGACATTTGAGGTTGTGTTTGAAGCAATCATTTACTGTCGATTATTATTGATTTTTGAATATTTTAAGACGTTTAGATAGTTTATCTGTGAGTGTTGTGTGATTTATTTGATCTAAAATCATCCCTCCTAAAAAGTTGTTGGTGTTAAAGGAAAAATTATCCACAGTTATAGAGTCCGAAGCCGAACATGGAATTCAAATTCCTTTAAAAAATCATCGGTAAGTGAAATAAAAAAGTATAATGTTCTAATATATTACTCCTGGCATTCAGATTGTTATAAAATATATGGAAAATTATACATTACTTCAAAAATAAATGAGTTCTGCTAAGTAATTTATATGGGTCTGCTGCACTTAACAGTTCTAATACTAATGCCCATTAATAAATAATGATCTCATACACAGAAAAACAATATGTCTTCGTATATTTACAGCACGTTTTTATATAATACATTTCTTTGATTTGTAAAATATATATCTTGATCTGGATTTCATTTGTTGGAAAAGCCAAATCAATACATTTATTTTTACAGTGAAAACATGTATTGCTGATTTTTAATAATTATTATATTTTTAAATTGCGAATTTTGAAAGCTACTGGGGTAAGTAGAAGTACTTGAATCCTCAGCTATTGAAAGAGGAGCATCTACATCCCCTAGATCTCCTCAAAGAAATATACCTAGGAAAAAAAAGTACTGGAAGCACTAAATTTTGGAGAATTGCAAAGGATTCGGGATATCATTAATAATTTTCACATCCTGGAGAAAAGAGCTCCTACTTTAACATGTAAGTTTGAATAAAGTATGATAAAGATACTAAAATTGATTACAAGAAACTTTGTCAGTTTACTATTAGTATGAGTTTTCACGCTAGAATTACTTTTAATAGTTTAATAGATAAATAATTTTTTATTAAAATATATTTATTTTTTCTAGGCATTCTGTAGAAAGTTCACACTGTTTTACCCGAGTTCACTATAAGTAAAACTTTTTTGTGGCGGCTGTTAAAAAGTATGGGCTTTAGGTGAGTAGGTTTTATTAGTTATTGGAGTGTTAGAAGGGAAAATAATGTTGAGAATGAGGACAATTATTGTGAAATGGGTAGAACAAATTCAGAACAAAAATCAAAATAAAGCTACAATAAGCATTGTAAAATTGAAAATATTAAAAGGTAACATGCATAACTATTTATTTGAAAATATTGTCTCTGTTGTAGATGGCAGCGCACAAAAGATAACAGGAAGGTGATTATGGAATCACATGATATTCGCCATAAGAGAATTACTTTCTTAGAAAATATTATTACATATAGAACCTAAGGATGGAATATTGTGTATACTGATGAAACATACATTCACAGCTTCCAAAAGCCAATCTAAAAAGGGAGGAGACTTGTGGAGAAAAGGGATTTATTCCTAATGTCCTCTTAATTTTTTGTTCAGGTTTGTATTAAGGGGATTCTCGAATAATATCTGGAACTACTAAAACTTTCTGTACATTTTTTGGGCTTAATTTTCAACCGATTCCAAAAATTTAAAGACTTTTGAATTCACAGAAATAATACCTATGCCTTGATGGCGTTCGATTTTTAAAATTCGAATCAGTTGTAGTTAAAAACAAAAACTTAAGAAATGTGAATTTAAAAAAAAATTAAAATTAGAAAATTCAATCCCATCAAAGCATAGACATGATTTTTTGGAATTTAAAACTGTTTAAATTTTCAAAATCAGTCAAGTATTAAACTCAAAAAATTGACAATAAGTTTGATTGTTTTCTTCAAAAATTACGGAAACTTAAAAGTGAAACATGGTATGCTTGGACGTGTCTACTTCGTTATCGGCAGTCGACTACTGACGACAAGAAACTATTTTTACCAAATCAATATACATTCATTCATTTATGTTAGTTATATGGGTTGGAAACATCCAAAATATCAAGAAGTAAATACGAAATTCACATTTACTTAATTACAGTTACCTGTAAAAAATTATCATATTTTAGTAAAGCGTGATAAAAAAATAATAATTTAATACTATTATAACGATTTACAAAATTTGAAAAATAATCTTCAAAGAACTAAGAAGCAACAACTACTTCTTGGGCTATATGCCCCTACAGACATTGAATTACACTTCTAAAGAAAACGGGGTTGGTATATATGCAAGATAGAACCAACCATTCTGGTTTGTGATTAGAAGGAATAACATCACTTGTAGACCGGTTTCGGCGTATTTGCGCCTCATCAGTACAAGGTAGATCTATTCGTCCAGAAGCACTGAGAGCATAAACCTGGACTGGAGACTACGTTGATACCACACCAATACATTAACCTCAGTGAAGGAAATGATAAGAGTGCGATATCAGCGAAATTCATAGTTTAATATTGAGAAATGTAGGGATTTATTGATGGCTTGATGAGAGCGAACATTTTTAAAAGTAACATAAATACTGATTTTCAATGAAATTATGGGAATCGGTAAGGATGTTTTAGTATAGCTAGAGCTAAATGAATTTTTATCATTTATGATTTTAAAAGAATATTGAATGGGGCATCTATAATGAAATACAAAGTATCCAAATAAAAATACGAAAAGAAAAATTATTGAAAATAGTATACGTTCCCCTCCAAATTCTTTTGAATGAATGAGTGAACTTATTTTATTGTCATAATGAAAGCGCGGATTTATATTCAAGAAAAATTGAAAAAACATGCACATTTATATTCACTGCAAATGAAGAAAATATGCACAGTTTTGAATGAAATATGCAGTATTATATGCAAAAATATCTCAAAAAAGTGATGATTTAATAAATACAGGTATGAGAAAAAAATGAAATCACTAACAGATGGACTTTTGACTCACGATATAGAATGAAAATCTTGTGATATTTTTTTGAAACGGGTAGTAAATTGTTAACTAGGATATTATGTTATTTTTGGAACCATTCGAATAGCAGTGTATTATGAAAAATTATGCGTAGAAAGGCCGTATGGAAATCAGTTTCCTATTGGTAAAATTGAATGTACAGACCATTTGTTGCGGAACCACTGCACTCGGCTGAGGGAGGTTAGGTTAGGTTAGGTAAGGTAAGGTAAGGTTAGGTTAGGTTAGGTTAGGTTAGGTTAGGTTAGGTTAGGTTAGGTTAGGTTAGGTTAGGTTAGGTTAGGTTAGGTTAGGTTAGGTTAGGTTAGGTTAGGTTAGGTTAGGTTAGGTTAGGTTAGGCTAGGTTAGGTTAGGTTAGGTTAGGTTAGGTTAGGTTAGGTTAGGTTAGGTTAGGTTAGGTTAGGTTAGGTTAGGTTAGGTTAGGTTAGGTTAGGTTAGGTTAGGTTAGGTTAGGTTAGGTTAGGTTAGGTTAGGTTAGGTTAGGTAAGGTTAGGTTAGGTTAGGTTAGGTTAGGTTAGGTTAGGTTAGGTTAGGTTAGGTTAGGTTAGGTTAGGTTAGGTTAGGTTAGGTTAGGTTAGGTTAGGTTAGGTTAGGTTAGGTTAGGTTAGGTTAGGTTAGGTTAGGTTGGGTTGGGTTAGGTTAGGTTAGGTTAGGTTAGGTTAGGTTAGGTTAGGTTAGGTTAGGTTAGGTTAGGTTAGGTTAGGTTAGGTTAGGTTAGGTTAGGTTAGGTTAGGTTAGGTTAGGTTAGGTGAGGTTAGGTTAGGTTAGGTTAGGTTAGGTTCTATGTGAGTGGGGCCTTCTCACCACCTCCACTGCGACCCCCGTTGGGTCTATTGTGGCTCACCCCTAGGGATTATAATTCACCCCACAAGCCTGTACTTCTTGTATTTGGTGATACTTTTTTGAAGTCGCTCGGCTCTAAGGTACTAGAACCGAATATGTTATACGTTACCCTACCCAAAGCTGAGCATGAGCATAGTATGTGCTCAGCAGTTTCGTCTTCCAAATTACAGAACCGACAATCCGAGGTCTGAACCAAACTCATCGACTGAGGAAGGCTGCAAAAAAGAATAAGTTCCAAGAAATTGATAGTCGGCGTTCCATGCGAAGATGCCTAGAATCAAATATAATGAAACTGCGAGTTGGAATAAAAACCGCCGTAAACTGTCATCGAAAAGAAAACAAATCCATGGACGAGCAAAAGATGATATTTTGGTTTGTGGAAATCGGTTGCATCAGCATGTTCATAGTTTATTGTTGAATATGAATAATAATGCCGCAGAGTCATATAACTCCATAATAGCAAAATGTGTTGGGGGTAAGCGAATACATTTTTCAGTGGAAAATAGTTACGATACAAGGTGTATAGAAGCTGCTTTACACTATAATTCCAAAGAGGAGTTTTATAATTTGGTTCATGGGCAATTAACAGGACAGAGCACTGGAACACATACTAGGAAATTTGTTATAAACAAAACAAAAAAGACGTTGCGTAGCCTTAAGCGTAGACAGCTGTTCCCAAGAAAGACAATTAAACTTTCATCAGCACCCGCTGATACTGATTACGGTGTCCAGGAATTAGAGGTAGCGGATGAAGAAATTATGAAAAAACTAAAACAAGAATTTTCAACCCATATAACGAAAACTACGGAAGAAATTGTTAGAAATTAAAACAGGAGGGTAATCCACAAATCCAATTTGGAAAGAAGAAAGGGCATATCGATTAACAGCGTCTCGATTTGGCGTGTGCATACAACGAAAAACAACAAATCCAAAAAAATTGGCTACTAATATCTTAACTAGTCAGTTTAAAGGTAGCGCAGCAACAAAATGGGGAAATGACCACGAGGACATAGCTAAAAGACAATTTGAAAACGAATTTCAAGTAACTGTGAAT
This sequence comes from Lochmaea crataegi, assembly GCA_947563755.1. Classification (NCBI taxonomy): domain Eukaryota; kingdom Metazoa; phylum Arthropoda; class Insecta; order Coleoptera; family Chrysomelidae; genus Lochmaea; species Lochmaea crataegi. The sequence continues at coordinate 38,137,771 of OX387429.1, forward strand.
GAATGTGGTTTATTTATTTTGGAAGAATATCAATATTTAGCAGCTAGTCCCGATGGTATAACTGAACAAAGGGAAATAAAAGAAGTAAAGCGCCCGTGCACTGCATTTAAATATACCTACACCAAAAGAAGCAATATCAAATATTTTGAAATTGATGAAAACGACGAAATTCACTTGAACCTAAATAGTAATTATTACTATCACAAGGCCAGCTGCAATAACCAAAGCCAAATATTGTTATTTTAAAGTTTGGGCACCGCTGGGTATGTCTATCCAGAAAATAGGAAGGGATGAACAATGTTGGCATAACATGCTTTCTAAGCTGCATACATTTTATCAGGACAATATGCTTCCCGATATACTTGAAAAATAAAATAAATAATAAAACAACACCCTTTCATTGTGTATATTTTTATCTTGGCGTGTACTTAGCTGACTTTGTTATTTAACGTATAAATTTCGTTTCTATTGACTAGCTAATATTTTATGTTTTCAACAGATTGTGCTAACTACATTTTGAAAAAATGTTCTACCATTTGTTTGTGAAACCATGTGTACCTATGTAAATATCTCAATATATATACCAACAAAAGTTTGAAATATTTGAAAAAATTGTAATTTAACGGACTTGTGTGTCTTTAGATTATCCATATCACGTAGAAAATAATTTGGAATTAGCTTCCCGTGTTAATGTACAATTTCTTGTGTATTACTGAATTAAGGATTCGTAACTTCTAGTAGCCACCCTGCATAATTTTTGTATATTTTTCATAAAATAATGTTACTTTCTATAATTTTTATAAATATTCTGCGGAAAATTATACCTATATAAATAAGAATTTGTATCTTGTTGTATCACCTTATATTTTTTTGTATCATGCAGAAAGTAGTATGTAATTCAGAATTCGTAACTTCTGCATCACTATGTACAATTTTGAATTTGTAATTTTTTGTATCACCCTGTGTAATTCTTGTAGAGTAGTTTCAATCGGAAATCCTATCGTTCCAATAAAAGACCGAAGAAATATTTTGCCCCACTCTATCAAATATAATACCGTAGGCGATAAACACTGACCGTCTTAAAAATATCGAATCGCTCTCCATCTCTTTTGGTCTCACGAGGACACGGCCGGTATATGGAAGTAAGTACCTCCTTGTTTAACACCGAGATTGCAGTGTGTGTCCAATAAAATTCGAGATTCCCCTTAATTTTATACACTTATCGAAAAGTGATATTTTGTAAGTAACTGTTGTCTATACTAACTATATTTGTAAAGACTTCACTTATATCAGATATAACCTGTTTTAACTTAATTTAGAGAAATACAATTTTTAAAAGTGGTGATCTTAATTCTATAGAAGGAAATTTATACTATTGTCACTTACAAGTGTATCATTGGGTTTTAAAACAATATCTAACAAAAGATAATTCCAACAGTCAAATAAGAAAAACACAATAACAATTTCTTATAGGACATATTCTTAATGTGAGCCTCGATGAAATTTATTATTTATTAGGTTCTAAAAGTCGAGATTACCATGATGATATGAACCATTCAAACTTTATGAGGTGGGTTCAGGAACAACTATTACCCAATATGCATCAGAAATCAGTTCTGGTTGTGGATAATGCTTCTTACCATATTGTGAAAGCTGAAAAAAATATTACAACAGCATCTAGCAAAACAGAAATGTTAAAATGGCTTATGGTCCACAATGTTGTCCATGATGCCAGTAAAACAAAACCCGTTTTATATGAAGCAATGAAAACATTTCGCTAAGGTATTCTTGTTTCCTAAAAATTGGAATGTTTATTGGAGGAACATGGGCATAAAGTTTTACGGTTGCCACCTTATCATCCGGAATTCAATCCAATAGAAAAAATCTGGGCACTGGTTAAGAACTTGGTGGCAGTATATAATACCACATTCAAACTGGATGATGAGAAGAATTTAGCCAGGAAGAAATTTTCTGAGGTATCTGTTCAAGAATGGTGCTCTATTTGCGAACATGTGAAGAAATGCCAATCAGAATAGATTAAAAAAGAATACATTTTTGATGATGCTGTAGATTCTCTCAAGTTTAATGTGAATACAGGATCGATGAATGTACTTCAGAGGATGATTATAGCAGTAGCAGCAGTAGGAGTAGTGATTCTGAAAGCAATTAATAGCACAAGTCTTCTAGAAGAAATTACCTCAATTTTTATTCAGCACACCTAGATTCTAGGCAAACATATTTCAAATATTGTGAGATGGTTCAATTTGGTGATTTTAATATTGATATATCCTAAAGTCCATGCTGAAAAATCTTAAATTTCCACATGACATACTTTTTTATCAGTAATTATTAACTAATATTCAAAATCCCATCAATGTGCTTATCTACAAATTTAATTAAAATATATTTCTCATTCGGTTGACTATTTTATAGTACAGGTTTGGTTAAGTTTTTAGATGTGAAAGTTTTAAGGATTTTTATTTCATTACTCTGCTTTTGAAAAATTATAACAATACTATTTGTAGTTAAAACAAAAAACATTCTAAATGTTTGTTGCTAGTTAATAAAAGAATAACATGTGCACATTTCTAATTTGATGGTTCACTCTCTTTAGTGATATATCAATTCAAAAATCAGTCATTTGAGCCAAATCCCAACACGTGAAAGCTGTTTGCCCAAAAACTAGATGTAAAGGAACAAAAGTGGAGTACATTTTCTATTTATGGTGAAATAATGAACTGTCTTTATCAATTTAGAGACTAGTGTTTGTGCTGCCACTACCCAGCGGTTTCCTGTTAAAACCCTTTTATGAAAATATGCAAAATAAAGAACTGTCTGTATTAATTTAGAGACTACTCTTCTTGCTGCTATTTAATTCATGATTACTTGAGTGGATTAGGCCTCTTGGGGAAACCACTATGAAAAAAGCACGATGCTAACTCTATCTCTTGGGTGGTGTGGAAATGGGTGTATTTAAATTTACTAATATTTTTTTATTTAGATAGTGTAACATACCATGTACGACGGACCAGTAGTCACATAAAATCGTAGATTAAAAGAACTGTCACTTCACGAGTGTCAATGTTCGTTCGTGAATTATTATGTATGCACGTGGTCATGTCTTGATCGAATCTCAGTTTAGTTGTTATATTCTTTGTATAAAATATCAGTGAGTTTAGTTTTTTTTCCATAAATAAACTGCATTCAACTTGTCAACCGGTTATTTACATACCCCTCACCCCGCCAAGTAGGAAGGAACCTTACAATAGCATATTACTTCATATTTATTTAAATATAAGTATCTATTCGAGTTTCAGCACATCAATGATGTTTGTAACTGTACGAAGCAATGACATAGTATAATGCAGTATAGTTATTTGGGTCAACCATATATCCAAAATGTCACCACTATTTTTCATAAATAAAATTATTTCCTATTTTGTGTTTTTTTTACCTTTTTTAATAATATAAGAGCGTAATTGAGTCTTAATTTTTGGCCGATCCCATCCAACATCGCCAATCGTTAATTGAAAGTATAAATATTTCAATGGTAGCAAGTATTTTCATATACCAGTGTCTATTGTATGTGAAACTATCTCGAAAAGCTTCAAAGAATTCCCAAATACGTTTTATTTAAACTATACATAAATGATAATATGTATTTATGCAACAAGTGCATAAAGTGGTGCTTTTTTTCACGAATGGAAAAATTGACGCATGAGCCGCATACACTATTTTTTACAAGCAATCAAAAACCAAAAAATGTGTTATTCAGGTTGCTCTAAATGGACTGAAAATGGTGTCGATTTTAATGTTTATGTTTGCCACGATGACAAAACACTAAGTAAAATGTCACTTTGAGCACTAGTGCTAAAAGTATTTTACTTTTAACACCAGGATCATAAAATGGTATTTTAGACACTGACGGCATGCGTTAAAAATTATACTTTTACTGATGTTTGTAGAAAAATACATTTTTAATATTTCAATTTTGTGTTAACCTAAAAAATTTGAAAACGTTACGCTAATTACCGTACTGTATAAGTCGGAAGAGTTTTTAAAAAGAATTTTATTATTACAATGTTAAAAATGTGAACTTTACAATTGGTATGACAAAATAAGAATGACCTGACACACACACACGTGCGATATGAGCCCGTCCCTCCCAGGATGCACCCCTCAAAGAGCGATGCATCCCGGGGAGAACCTTCCATCCACCCCCCATCTCATCCGATGGGTCCTCATCGTCGTCGTTCGCGTTTTTCGCGTACAGCTCGTCCCTAGCCGAAATGGCTGTTGGCTGGGGTCGAGCTGTCTTCTTTTCGGCCGTGTAACCGCAGTGGTTTTATCGTCGGCGGTCTTCTCTTCTTTCGTTGTCTTCCGTTGTGTGTGCTTTTTCGCTGCCTCTATAAGGGGCGAATCCTTAGCCGACTTATTACGACTAAAGACAACCTTATAGAGTGGATCCTCTTGTTTTTGTTGACCTATTTGAAATCCCGACTCATCTTTCTATGGATGTGTCGGGCCTTCTCGTAGGCGGGTCTTCTAGAGATTCTCTATAGATGACTTTAGGCCATTAGCTGAGCTAATAGCCTTGTCACCTGGTCGAGAATCTCTTGTTTCTTCGGGGCTGTCGTTGTCGTCTTCTTGGCTGTCGCTTGGGCGTAGCTGACTCCTGGCTTCGTTTCCTTTATCGGTGGTTTTCTCGTCGTCCTGTTATTAGGGGCCTTTGGGCATCCCTTGTAATTCGCCGGGTGTTCTCCCTGGCAGTTTGCGCAGGTGGCTGGCTTGTCCCTCGGTCTGCTGCACTCGTTTGAGCGGTGTGGTCCTCCGCATTTCACGCACTTGGTGTTTACCCTGCATGTTGTCTGCCCGTGGTGGAATCCTTGGCAGTTGTAGCACTGCGTCGGTCCTTTTCCTCTCTTCTGCTCTTCCCATCTTATTCTCACTTGTTGGATGTGCTGGATTTTTCTTATTTTCTCCTTGTCTTCTACATCTACTTCCACCATGTAGATGGGTAGGGGTCTTCTTTCGCCAAATCTGGAGCAGATTTGGCTTACTTTGCCGATCCGGATTCCTTCCTTTTCTATTTCTTCTCTTAGTTCTTCGATGTCCTCGCTGTTCGTTAGTCCCTTGAGGACTATTCTCCCTTTTTGTTCTTCTCGTGGAGTGTAGGTGTACCACTCCACTTCCTTCCTCTCGTTGCTCAGGTACCTTGTCAGGTTCCTGTAGTCCTCAGGTCCTTCGCAGGGGATTTTCACTCCGAGTCTTTCTCGGATCGTGATAAATCTCGTCTTTATCCCAAGACGGTAGATGTCTTTTCTCACGGAGCCCCAATGGTGGGTGCTCCGTATGATGACTGGCGGTGGTCTTCGTATCTTCTTGTTTTCTTCTATGGCTTCGTCCATTATTTCGTCGTCCGTTCTCCTTTTTGCAGCTGCTTCTTTCCTCTGCTCCTGTTGGATTTTTTGGATGGACACCACTTCCGTGAAGTCCATCTCTTCATTCGCGTTTTTCTCGTTTCGTGGGGATTCGGTCCTCTGCGCCTTTCTCCTGACGCTTTCGGAGCGGCTTCGGCATCTTTTTTCTTCTTGCATTCTTTCCATAGCTTTTGCCATGTTTTCCATGGCGATCCTCAGTCCAGACATCTCTTCTTCCATTCTCTTGATGGTTCTTCTCAGCTCCTCTGCTTCCTTTTTTGCGTCTTTTACTTCGTCTTGCAATTTATATTTTTCTGTCATCAGTTGTGACGTCTGGAGATTTCCCTGCGCCAGTTGCATGGATAAATCTATTTCTTTGTCGCTCATGCGTTTGGTACCTTTGCTGGTTCTGTCTTCGTCTTCGCTGTCTGTCGTTGTGTACTCTCTCATTGGTGTTTTGCTGCTAGCTTGGCTGCTAGAGCGACTGTCGTTTTTCTTCTTTGGTGGCATCACTATAGTTCCTGTCCTCCACAGGTCCTAAAACATAAAAACATCTATTTGTCGCGAAAATTCGCAAAATTAACAATTCTGGAATATTCCAAATAGACAATAGTGTTAAAAAACACTATTTGCGTTTATAACGCTGTTTTCGTCTTCAAGTTAGCTTATTCGCCGGTTCGGCTGATAAAAATCAGCCTCCGTCCGATAGCTTTCTTAGAATCCGATTCGCTTGCTTCTGAGTATCTAAGACACGTCCTATCTACTCGGCTGCTCGCTGTCGACTGTTTATTCGACGACGAATGACCTGAATTACAATCTTCTCCAATTTATATGCTCGGTAATAATTGCTGACAGTGCACCGAGGCTGATGTAATACCACTCCCTTATGGTGTAATATAGGGTGGAGGTCCTACCATAACTCCTCCCTCATTAGAGAAAGACTTCGGGTTCCACAGGAGAAGGCTTTCCTTGGGGCTTAGGGTACTTCTTGAAGGTCTCCTTAAGTTTACAGGTCCACAGTAGGTATACTGCTGCAGTTGATATTTGAATAATTATAAAGGTCCATTGTATCCAATCAATTGATTTTACATTTTCAATATCTCCTATTGATAATGGATTGGTTGCTGCTAGATTGTTTTCAAGTGTGTGGATGTCTTCTAATGGGATATTTTCAATGGTCAAAGGTTTTTGTTCCAGGATTCTATTGGACTTGAAGTTGTCGATTTCAATGATTGGAAGGATTAATGGTTGGCCAAATCTTGTAGTTTCTTTGTTTCCAAATTTGTAGTTTTGGTACTCGATGCTACAATTCTTGGGAATCTGTATTAAGAGTTGTCACTAATGGTGAGGAAATTCTCGTCTGGACAGTTGGTTTTTATTTTTAATTTTTCACTTGTGATGACGATCAGATATTCATCATTGATTTTATTGAGTATCTGCGAAGGATGCTTAATAGGCACGTACACACATGTCGTTTTAATGTCTTGAATAAGTTCTTTAATACAGTCTTTAGTTTTCACGTTTAGTTGCACTTGAGGACAGATATAATTCTTTCCGAGTAGGGTACACGGGTCGTCCATATACTGGTGTATTTCTTCATTCAGAGCCAAAAAAGGTTTTTTGGGTATAATTATTGTGTCACTTTTGGTAGGGATAGGATAAAGGTGGTAGTATTTAAATACATTGGGAAGAATGAGGGGAAATTCTGTGGCAAATATTATATTATCATCAGTGAAATAGCAGGCTGCTTGAATTACTGAATACCATGAATTAATATCTAGATCTAATATTTCGGTGCTTCTGTAATAATCATTCAATTCCTTCAAAATCTCTTTTAAATTTTGATGTGTCAAAATATCTGGGTGTATTATATGTAACTTGGCAAACGTGATGGCGTTCTCAAGGTTTTCGATAAGTGTTTTAATAGTATTGGCATTTAGGAATATTTGGTCAAGTATACTAGAATACATGGAAAATTTGTAAAATTCATTTGTGAGATTATCTAAATAAGCCTTATAGTCTATGATTCGCTTAGTTATTATTTTTTGATTACTAACAATGGAATCTAAAGCTGTTGAATATTTGTTTGTTAATTTTTTGGATAATGAAATTTGTTCGTTTGCTTCCCGTACTATTTTTTGTTGATTATTTTTCAATAAATTTAAAGCAATTTCGATTCTTTCCCCATCTGATGCGTCTAGAGTTCCGAATAAAAATTTGATTATGCTACCGCCTGCATTGATTAGTCCACGTTTTTGTTTTGAAACGTTTAATGATCTAATATTATCAAATTTGTTCAGTAGTTCATCAATTATGTGCATTAAGTGATCGAGTTTTGGTTGTAAATTTAAATTATGCGAAAGTGTTTCCTGATTGATTGACATATTTATATTATGAGACAGTACAACTAATTTTCTAATCCCCTCCTCAAGAACTTTTAAGTCTATATTTTGTAAGAAAATATGTTTACTAGTAACTATGTTTGCAAGGCCAAGTTTAAAGGGAGAAAGACTTATGTCAACCACTTTGATTTCTTGGGCGCTAACTATCGTCAACATTGCTATTATCTTCCACATTGTTTTGAGTTTCAGCATTCTCTGGATTCTGAAAACAATGAGGTTTTCTTAATTCGTTAATATGTACTTCGGATTTTTTGTATTTTTTATTCACAATTTCAACCTTATTATTATTCAACAACTTAGTTATAGCTTAGGGTCCTATATAAATTTATTATTCTTTTTGATCCTATAATATGGATTTTTCTTATAAACTATTTGATTGATCTTAAATTCTAAGTTTTTATCGCCAGTTGTATTATGTTTTGTTACTACCTTTTGTTTGTCACTTTCTAAATGTTCATTGACATTTTTGTATACGTGTTTCAGTTTTTCTCTGTGATTTTCTACATAACTTGAGAATAGTTCTTTATTTTGAAATATTTCGTCAGTATTACGCGAATTAGTGTGTCCAAATACGAGTTCAAATGGTGTGAATCCAGTTGCACTATGTATTGAACTATTATGGGCAAGAACGGGGGAGTGGCAACGTTGCTTCATATGAAACTAGACGCTTTAAATAGCTCCTGAAATAAATTATATATTTTCTAAATTTGAAGTGAAATTTAAATAGCCAAAGTTAGTAGAGAGGCTTATAAGTGCATCGGCTTAGAGTGCAAAAAAAAAATCAACCTACAAGGTAAGCAGCAAATTAAATAAAACTCGATATAACCAAAAATAAACAATAATAAATATCTACAAGAACTGGTCAGTAGTGATAACGAAAGAATACCTTGTTATAAACAAAAGAGGCGTTGCCAAACTTTAAGAAATATACCTATTACTCACAAATTAAATTGTAAACAACAGTGGTGATAGAGAAAATGCCGTTTGAAGGAACAGATACCGATGAAGAATATAAAAGGAAAAGAGACGATGAATATGATGAAAGTCCAGACAAGGTATTCGGAAGAAGTAAGGTCACAAAAAGATCACCCGGAACTAAAAGAAACTCTGATGAGACTATGATTAATATGATGAAACAACTTATGAGTAAGAATGATGAAATAATGGAAGAACTAAGAGAACTACGAAAAGAACAGGCTAAGAATAATAAAGAACTGGTGGATATTAGGAAAGAAAATAATGAACTGAAAGCAAAAATTAAAACATTAGATGACAAAATAGAATATATTGAAAGAGAAAATAAGAAGAAAAATCTAATCATAACTGGATTGCAGATAGGTACAAAAAACGACCAAGAGATCAAAGAAAATATTGAGAATTTTATTGCAACTAATATGCAAATAACAACCAAACTTCGGAATGCAAGAAAGATTTCGGATAAAATTTGTTTAATCGAGACCGAAAGTTTGACTGAAAAGATTGATATTTTGAAGAACAAAGGCAAATTAAGTAATCTTACGAATAAAGTCTTTATAAACTCTGAATTAACGAAAAAGGAACAAGAATTTCAGAAAAAAATCAGGGATATCGCCAAGAATGAAAGGGAAAATGGAAAACAAACGAAAGTAGGGTACAAAAAAATCACCATAAACGGAAAACTATGGAAATGGGACGAAAATCAAGATCAGCTTTTAGAAGTGACTATAACGCAGCCCCCAAAAAACTAGATGACCCGGAAAACCAAGAAAACTCGCAAGATATCGTTAAAAATAAAGATAAAGATTCCATGGAGGCTCCGCTTCCCCTTCTTTTCTGGAACTGTCAAGGATTTAATACAATAATTAATTTTGATATGGAAGAAGTAAAGAATTTTTGTAAATTTTCAGTTATAGGAATCGTAGAAACATGGATAACTCTAGAAAATCCAAGTTTACCATATTTTTTTAAATAATTATAACACTTTCCATTCCGTCGCAATAAAAGATGAACAGAGAGGTAGAGGAAGCGGAGGTTTAATGATTCTTTTGTCGAAATCACTAAAACTAGAAAATAAGGCTGATATTGTTGAAAAATCAAATCACTGGTTATTCATTAAATTTGAAATTAATAACATTAAGTTTGTTTTAGGCATAGTTTACCTTAAACCAAAATTAGATGATAGGGTTTGCATGGATATGTTTGATGAGTGTGTAGGTGATATTAGTCGTAAATATTCAGAATATAAAGTAATTATTTATGGTGATTTTAACGCAAGAATTGGCGAACTTAACAGTTTTAATAATAATGATCTTTTTGAAAATAATTTTCCCCTAGGAACGAGAAACTCAATGGACTTAACGACTAATAAACGAGGGACCTTACTTAATGAGATATTTGAAGACGCAGGTTTCTTCACACTTAATGGGCGATATGACGATCATTTAGGACACTACACTTACTTAAGCGAACGAGGCAATAGTGTGGTGGACTTAACATGGTCTAATCTCGATACCATAAATAACATAAAAACCTTTTATATAAATAGTGATTTTATCTCAGACCATCAAAGCTGCACACTAGTTCTAGACCTAAAAAATTATAAATTAAACCAGTCACAAATTCAACAAAAAGAAACGTTTTACTTTAAGTGGAACCCACAAAAAACACAAAATTATAAAACTTTAATGTCCAATACCGCTATAAATCTAGAGTCATATAATATCGAAGAACTCGATAAAAATTTGATAAACTGCATTTATGATGCAGCTAAAACTTTAGATATGTGCAAATCACGCTCTTATAAAAATACATTAATACATAAATCGAAACCTTGGTTTGATAAGGAATGTGTTAAAGGAAAAAAATTGCTAAAATCTAAGAAAAATAACATAAAGAAACATAATTATAACTTAAATGCAATCGAAGAATATAAAAAAGAACAAAAACAATTTAAATCTCTAATAAAAAATAAACAAAATAAATATCATCAGGAAATGCAAGTAAAAACTCTGAATATTAAAAATCCATCCGAATTCTGGAAGTATATAAAATTACACCAAAAAAAGCCAGATAACGAACACTCTATAACCATTACGCAATGGGAAAACTTCTATAACCTATTTTATAACTCCGTAAATATTAATATAAATTTATCTATAACAGATGCCAGACATCCATATCTAGATGCACCCTTTACAACCCAAGAGATATATAAGGTATTAACATTATCAAAAAATAATAAGGCTACAGGCGAGGATAAAATACCGAATGAATTTTACAAAAATTTGCCTATTGACTGGATCATATACTTAAAAGATCTATTTAATAAAATATATATGGAAGAACACCTACCATGTAATTGGACAAATATTAATATGATTCACTTTCATAAAAAAGGTCCTGAAAATGATCCACTAAATTTTCGGGGCATTGCTTTACTCAATCATAAAACTAAACTATTCACACAGCTGATAAATCAAAGGTTACAAACATATATTGAATCCATTGATGTGCTACCAGAATGTCAAGCTGGCTTCCGCAAGCAAAGAAGCTCAGAGGATAATATATTTGTTTTGTACTCCGTAATAAGTAATCACCTGCGATTACCGGTGAGAAAAGTTTTTGCACTTTTTGTTGACTTCAAAAAAGCCTTTGATAATATTAATTTCGAGAAACTTTGGCAAAAACTCTACTCAAATGGTGTCAGCGGAAAGATGATTAGAATTATAAAAGAAATGTACTCCATGGCTACACTTACAATTGATCAAAAAGGCTGTATCTCAAGCAAAATCAAGATCACCAAAGGCATCCTTCAAGGCGACTCGCTAAGCCCACTATTATTTGCACTATATGTTTCAGACATAGACAGCTACTTCAAGCAACAAGGCGCTAGAGGTGTTTCTCTAGATCAAAGCACTGACATATATACTTTGGGATATGCTGATGACTTTGTTGTAGTGGCAGACTCAGAAATTCAGCTGAACAAATCTATGAAAATTCTAGCGGATTATAGCGATAGTAACAAACTGGTAGTTAATGTGAATAAAACAAAGGTAGTTATAGTAAAATTAATACCTATTTAGAGGTACCAGCCGTTTTAGTAACTTAACGTATGCGGCTTCTTGAACCATCTCACACTAACATGAAATCAAAATTTGACGTAACTTCAAAAACGTGACATCTAATAAATTAGTTACGACGTTCATTTTTGTTGGTAATTTTTTGTTTCAACCGATTTATTAATAATAAATAAGGATGGTCTTATTCTAAATGGGTATAAAATTTACTATATATTCAGAAAAAGTGCTAATATCGGACATAAACCTAAATTTTGGTACAAAAACACACTAATTGAACAAGTAAATAACTATAATTATTTAGGAGTGATATTCTCATTTAATGGTACATTTTCAGAAAATTTAAAATCGCGGATAAAGAAAGCTAAAATAACACAAAACGCAATTCAGAATGTAATTAAATCTTCACACATGACCGATATTAAAAGTGTTAAGGCCCTATACTACAGCATCGTAGTTCCAACCTACTCGTACGCCAGTGGAATATGGGGACTTCGGTATATAAATGAAGGAGAAATAATTCAAAATCACTTCTGGAAAAATTTTCTCTATTTACAGAAAACTACGCCCAGTTACATTTTTAGAGCTGAAATAAAATTGGTGAAAATTGGGTATTTTATTATAAAACAAGCTCTAGAATATTTATTAAAGATTAAAAAGTTACCTTTAAATAGATTTTCCAAGATAGCACTAAAGAGAATATGTCAACTAAACCAGCAGAATAAAATAGTATCAAAATATAATTGGATCAGCCAATTAAATGACATTCTACATAAAATCGGAACCTCGGAACTTAATATTGATACTTTTGACTCGGACACAATCAGCATTATTTTAGAAAGATTTAAGCAACATAATCATATAGAAGATTGGAACAAAATACTTTTAAGTACATACTGCCCGATGTATAAGCATATTCTACAAGGCAAACATCCTTTCCATTGTACAAATCACTTAGATCTCTCCATTCCTCTACATATTAAACGCTTAATTTCACAGATGCGCACTCACAATAGTAATATAATATACATGTATGTTAATAGCAATGCATACACAATAAAAACCAATGAAGTATGCACTATTTGTAACTGCCTTGCTTTAGAATCCCTACAACACTTATTTTTTGTTTGTCCAGTGTATGAAGTAATTAGACGTCCCTTTCTTGAAATATATCAATCCGTAACTGACATTGAATCAATAATAAATAATGAAGCTGAACCACAAATTCTCTATCAAATATATGACATAATAAAGAAAATATTAAAAATCAGGTCTTTCATTGTAAACGAATGATATCGCCTCACTCTTGTCGGGATATGTTATCCAAACCTAATTTGCTATAAAATTTATTATAAATGTTATAAATGAAACTAACTGTTTCTGATTAGTTCCACTATTTAATTGAAAGATTTGTGAAAATTATTAAAGGATATTGATAATTATTTCGATATTGACATATCATCGTCAGAATGACAGAAGTTACATTTTATGTGATACCTACTTGATGTTTAATATTTTGGCTAGACCAAATAGTAAGTGACCTATCTTGTGATTGACTTAATATATATGAATAGAAAAAAGAAGAAGATATGATTTTACAAATATTAAAGCTTAGGTATTATTAGCCCTATGGGGATATCCTGGATATCTTTTTCCCATTTAAGATCAGTATAACTGTGCAATATCCTTTAATAATTTTCATGGGTCTTTCAATTAAGTGGTGGAATTGATTGGAAACGGTTGGTTTCATTTATAACATTAATATGAGTAGATTCCACAAAGTAAGGGTCCAAACAGTAAATTAAATTTATTATAATTTATTATCAAAATATATGTTTTGTACTAGCCAATAATATTATAAATGTTGTCACCCTTGTTCATGTATACTCATACGAAAGAACAATAAAGATCTATCTATCTATCTATCTATCTATTATAGGCAAGAACGGCGTAATTAATTAAATCCCACGTTGGGCGCCATTTTGTTACCTTGATTAAAAGGTCCTGTTAATCTCAGGGTGGGATTCGAAATAAAAAACTGATACAGATGTAATGTTGGTTTAATATAAAATATTGTTGGTTGTTATGTGACTACTCAAAAAATCACAAGGCCTTGCCTAAAAAGTGGTAACGCTAAAAACTCCCTAAAGTAGTTCCGCTGTACCTCACGATTTATATGAAGTTGGCTTTCACAAATTATTTAGGTTAATATTAATAGCAGCATGGGAAGATTTATAAAAAAAGAAAAGTTTTACACTATCTTAGGGGTGGTTGGATACAGAATTATATTATGAACTACCTTGTATGCATACATTGGCTTACAAACTCTAGTGATTGTGCAATTGTTATTAACTAATATACAAGTTGTCCTCAACAGAGGGTAAAGACACCAGGAAACTAATTTCCTCAGTAGGTATGGCAAAATACTCTACTCACAATACTTTTTCATAAAGATAATTGTTATTTCAGCCCAATGTGTTTTCTACTCAAACCCGTGGATTCCTTGTTAAGAGTAAGGTATGAAGGTTACCTGTTTACAATCGGGTGCTGTGGTGTGTCCCTCCAAAAGAACTGATGGTGGCTTACTATATCTTGTAGGTAGAGGTGTATCCGATATGATGACTGGGTGTAGATGATGTACGATGTCGATGCAGGAATGAAATGAAGATATCGATGTATAAATTAAAACCAAAGGAAGAAGATAGATAGAAGAAAGAATAACGAAAGAAAGAAAGTGACCTAAAAAGGAGCTTGGGTAAGTATTTGGTAATAATAATTAAATGTTCTGAGGGTTGAGTATAGTAAACTGACAAATTAAACTCACCGTAGAAGTTGTGTGGCCTCAAAGTGGTTTCGCCTACGGATGTGGAGACAGGAATTTAAGCTGAGCCAAATTAATATCCACTTATACAAAATGGTAGAGCTCCAACAGGATCACTCTAATAAAATCTAAGCTCACTTAAATATATTTTCCAAAAATCAGCAAAATTGCTAAACCATGTGGTCTATCACGAACCTCACATGGAAGAAAAAAGAAAACCCATCTCCTATCTACGTATGGATGGTCTTAGAAAAAAAGGTATGTTCTTTTCATTTACTTCTTTATTACCAAAGTACCCAACACCAGAGTTAAGCTCTGATAACAGAAATTAAAAGAAGAAACTATTAATTGATAAGGAAGGTCAATGATGTTTAATCAGTAGATCTATGAATAGAAAAGTGACATTATGATGAAAGATTGGAATCACTTTGAGAAGATTTATTTCTAAGATTGACAGATATGACAAGATTGTCATCTACTTTGTACACCATGTAAACAAAATAACCTTTAAGCCTTTGATATTTTTAAATCGGCAACTTTTATGATCTGGTGATCATCCTATGTTCAAATAAGATATTCTGTAAATTTAGAATATAAATATTTGACCTATTATATCTCATACTGACGTGTGTGAACTTAGCGTCTCATATCTCAGCATCTCATAATTTAAAAAGAGTTCTTATAGCGTCCAACATAGTTCTAGAGTTCCTGATACTTTATATTAATAGTTCTGTTGAATTCAGTAGCGAAAACGGCTTTTGAAAAAATGAGACGCTGACGACCGGAAGTTAGCGTCCCAAAGTATAAAATCAAAAAAATCGAGCAGAAACGGTTATTCAAAGGATAGTTCTAGAGTTCTTGTTTATTTATATCGATAAATTCTTAGAATTCAAAATCGTACATCTGTGAAACGGTTTTTATAGATTAAAAATCATGCTAGTGAGAAGCTGTCGTACAAGAGCGAGTTCTAGCTTCTGTAAGGATTGAAAATGATCATTAATTGGGGGATTAAAAATGATAGTTAATGTCCCAATATACGATTCCCTAAAAAGTTCTAATCGTTAACGGTCTGCAGAATATTTTTAATTATTATTATTGATGAAAAACCATCTCAATAGTGGGACGCTGTCGTTCTAGACCGAGTTCTCGCTTTTGTATCGATTCAGAATGATACTGGCGTCCCAAAATACGATTCCCTAAAGAGTTCTGATCGTTAACGCCCTGCAAAATATTTTTAATTATTATTATTGATGGAAAACCATCACAATTGTGGGACGCTGTCGTTCTAGACCGAGTTCTCGCTTTTGTATCGATTCAGAATTATACTGGCGTCCCAAAATACGATTCCCTAAAGATTTCTGATCTTTAACGCCCTGCAAAATATTTTTAATTATTATTATTGATGGAAAACCATCACAATTGTGGGACGCTGTCGTTCTAGACCGAGTTCTCGCTTTTGTATCGATTCAGAATGATACTGGCGTCCCAAAATACGATACCCTAAAGAGTTCTGATCGTTAACGCCCTACAAAATATTTTTAATTATTATTATTGATGGAAAACCATCACAATTGTGGGACGCTGTCGTTCTAGACCGAGTTCTAGCTTGCGCAATGACTCAGAATGATGATTAGCGTCCCAATATACAAAATCCTGAAGAGTTCTAATCTTCAACGCCCTGCAGAATATTTTTAATTTTCATTATTGACGGAAAACCGTAACAATTGTGGGACGCTGTCGTTCTAGAGCGAGTTCTCGCTTTTGTATCGATTCAGAATGATACTGGCGTCCCAAAATACGATACCCTAAAGAGTTCTGATCGTTAACGCCCTGAAAAATATGTTTAATTATTATTATTGATTCAAAACCATCACAATTGTGGGACGCTGTCGTTCTAGACCGAGTTCTCGTTTGTGCAATGACTCAGAATAATTATTAGCGTCCCAATATATGATTCCCTAAAGAGTTCTAATCGTTAACGCCCTGCATAATATTTTTAATTATTATTATTGACGGAAAACCGTAACAATTGTGGGACGCTGTCGTTCTAGAGCGAGTTCTAGCTTCTTTCACCATTCAAAATGATAAGTATTGTCCCAATATACGAACTCCTGAAGAGTTCTAATCGTTAACGCCCTGCAAAATATTTTTAATTATTATTATTGATGAAAAACCGTAACAATTGTGGGACGCTGTCGTTCTAGAGCGAGTTCTAGCTTCTGTATCGATTCAGAATGATACTAGCGTCCCAAAATACGATTACCTAAAGAGTTCTAATCGATAACGCACTGCAATTAATTGAATATTATATTCTGCTTATACCATGACAGTATCTCGACCTCAATTTAGTACGACAGCTTCTCGCCATCATGGTGATTTGTCGTCCATAATAAATTGTTTTCAGGGTTTTGTACGAAGCGTCAAAGAAGAACTTTCAAGAGTTCGTACTTTGGGAACCATTACAAAACCTGGAACTCACTTTAGTATGATAGCATCCATCTATCGTGACAAATTTTTATTCATAATAATCTTTCGAAATTTTTTGCAGAGCATTGAAGATTAGAACTCTTCAGGAGTTCGTATATTGGGACACTACTTATCATTTTAAATCGTGAGAGAAGCGAGAACTCGCTCTAGAACGACAGCGTCCGACAATTGTTATGGTTTTCCGCCAATAATAATTATTAAAAATATTTTGCAGACCGTTGAAGATTAAAAGTCTTCAGGAGTTCGTATATTGGGAAGCTAATGATTATTCTGAGTCATTGCACAAGCTAGAACTCGCTCTAGAACGACAGCGTCCCACAATTGTGATGGTTTTCCATCAATAATAATAAATAAAAATATTTTGTAGAGCGTTAACGATTAGAACTCTTCAGGAGTTCGTATATTGGGATGATCGTCTCATTCTGAATCGATACCGAAACTAGAACTGGCTCTAGAAGGACAGCGTCCCATTATTATGATGGTTTTTCATCAATAATAATTATTTGAAATTTTTTGCAGAGCGTTAACGATTAGAACTCTTTAGGGAATCGTATTTTGGGACGCCAGTATCATTCTGAATCGATACAAAAGCGAGAACTCGGTCTAGAACGACAGCGTCCCACTATTGAGATGGTTTTTCATCAATAATAATTATTAAAAATATTCTGCAGAGCGTTAACGATTAGAACTCTTTAGGGAATCGTATATTGGGACATTAATGATCATTTTTAATCCTTACAGGAGCTTCTCACTAGCATGACTTTTTATCTATAAAAACTGTTTCACATATGTACGATTGTGAATTCTAAGAATTTATCGATATAAATAAACAAGAACTCTAGAACTATCCTTTGAATAACCGTTCCTGCTCGATTTTTTTGATTTTATACTTTGGGACGCTAACTTCCGGTCGTAAGCGTCTCATTTTTTCAAAAGCCGTTTTCGGTACTGAATTCAACAGAACCATTAATATAAAGTATCAGGAACTCTAGAACTATGTTGGACGCTATAAGAACTCTTTTTAAATTATGAGACGCTGAGATATGAGACGCTAAGTTCACACACGTCTCATACTGTTCTAACGAATAAGTGGTCAATACTTATTTATTATTTTTAGGTGCCCTTCATGGAGACGCTTGAGAAAATTGAAAGGATTCCTGAGACATTAATTGTATTAATCCTACTTAAAACAATCAGGATCTGTTCTTAATAAAATAGCAGTTGGTAGGTACAGAGTTTATTTTTGGATGTTTGAAAGAGAGGCACAAATAATTCTTTGTCCCGTAACACATTTGGATATACTTCTTTTAAAATACGTAAGTGCTCGATCAGTGTCGAATGAAATCTTTCTATTATACCGTTGGATTCATGATGCCCTGGTGTCGTGAAATGTACTTTAATTTTGTGTAAATTAAGAAGCTCGCGAACTGTATCGTTTTTAAATTCAGTACCACTGTCTAATATAATTTTTTGTGGGACTCCAAAACTGCAAAAGTATTTAGTTAACGCATCGCAAATATTTATGGCTGTTTTGCCAGTGATTGATATTGATTGTGCAAATTTTGAAAATGGGTCAACCACTGTTAAATAGAGATTTTTATTGTAGTGAAAAATATCGGCATGTAAAATCTCAAATGGTTTCTGTTAACTTTAGAGGGACATTCGGGGGTTTTCTAGAATATTTAGTTCGTTGGCAAATGTCACAAGCATTTATGTAAGTACTGATTGTTTTCTTCATATTTACCCAAAATAATGTTGTTTTAAATAATTTAGTGTTTCTTCGATGCCACGGTGATTGGTTTTCCCTTCATGTCTAAATTTCACCAACATTATTTGCTCGTCAGCGTCTTTTATCGTATTTATTAACCGAGTGCACATAATTAGTTTTAAATAATCTTTTCTAAAATTCTCTGAATAAATGTGTACAAATTGCGGAATAAATCTTCTATTTTCAAAATAGATGTGATAAGTAGAGTTGGGTTTTAGATAATTTTTTAAAAGATCTATAATTAAGTCTGAATTATTTCCTAGAGGTAAAGTAACTGTAATTATATTTTGTTTGAAGTACTTTTCTGATTTGAATGTTAGTTTTTGATTTTGACTAGAATTTGATTATTTTTTTTTTTTTTTTAATTTAAATTAACGTGTCTCGACTGCTGAGGCCATTGACACAGTTACAGTATTTCGTACATTTTAGGTAAAACAGTTATGATATTCGATACTTTTTAGGTAGAACATATTAGATATGATTTATTAAATTTATGTCTTTTAGGTAGGTTAGCACTGTATTCACTTCACTAAATTTCAAGATATCACTTAGTGGTTTTTTTATATTGTGTTTCTGCTGGTAGATTTGGTATCGGGGACATTCCACTAAGATGTGTTTAACAGTTAGATGAACAGAACATAACTGGCACAGGGGACGATCTTCTTTTGTCATCAAGTATCCATGAGTATAGCGTGTATGTCCAATGCGCAATCTTCTTATAATTACTTTTTCTTTTCTGGAGAGTGTGGAGTCTTGGTGATATTTTAGACTAGATTGTATTTCATGAAGGGTGGAGTGTATTGTGTCCCAGTATGATTGCCAGGAGTCTCTGAGATGTTTTTTAAACAGTGATTTTAGGTCGTCATGGATTTGTAAGCTTGTTTTTTGGGTTTTGGTTATAGCCAGCTTAGCGGCGTTGTCAGCTGTTTCATTTCCAGTGATTCCAATATGTGATGGGGTCCAAATTATCGTGACCGTTATGTTTTGAGAAAATAGTGTCTCGTATCTTTCGTGGATTTTTTGTGTTAGAGGGTTTTTGTGTTGGCTTTCCTAATTTCTTGGATTGAGGAGAGAGAGTCTGTACAGATAGCGACTTTTTTATTTCTTGCGTTTATTATTTTGAAGGCCAGGAGAATTGCAAAAATTTCTGCAGTAAATATACTACAAGTGTCTTCAAGAGCAGTTGTGTAAAGGGTTTCGTTTGATGAGGTGACCGCGCATCCTACTCCTTTGCTGTTTTTGGAAGCGTCTGTATATATGATTTGGTCGAACTTCTGTTGGTTGATTCGTTTGGTGAATGTTTTTCTTAAGATAATGCTTGGGGTTTCTTGATTTTTGAGTCCCAGTAGTGTTGTGTCGATCGTTGGTATAGGTTTTTTCCATGGAGGAGAGGAGGATATACTTAAAGGTAGTGTGAGGTTGAGGTCGATGTTGTGTAGGATAGGTTTTAGCGTGTCGATGATGGTGCGTGTTGATTTTGGGGGGTGATTTGATTCTTCGTTATATATGTTTGGGATTAATTTATAGACTGGGTTGTGGGGGTTGGCCGAAGTTGAACTGAAATATGCTTGTAAAAGATATTGTCGTCTCAGGTGAAGGGCAGGTTCGTTAGCTTCCACATATAAGCTGTCAATTGGGCTAGATTTAAAGGCGCCTAGGCATATGCGGAGGGCTGTGTTATGGATGGTGTTAAGCGTGTTTAGATGGGATTTTGAAGAGGAGCGATAAACTATGCTACCGTAATCTATTTTTGATCTGATAACAGCTCTGTACACTCTGAGAAGTACTGTTTCGTCACTTCCCCAATGGTGACGGGATAATGTTTTTAGTATGTTAAGTCTTTTGATGCAGTTTGCTTTCGTTTCTTGGATGTGTTGTTTGAAGTTGAGTTTGTTGTCAAACGTTAAGCCTAGAATTTTATGGTGAGTAACTACAGGTAGGGTGTTTCCGTTGAGTTTTAAAATAGGGTTTTGTGTATTATGTTTCCTACTAAACTTGATGATTTTGGATTTAGTGGCAGAAAAGGTTAGTCCGGTTTTAGAGGACCAGTTGCTGACGTGGTTTATTGCTGTTTGTAAGATTGCGCAGGTTGATTCTGTGTTTTTACCATGGCTATAGATGATTAGATCGTCAGCATACAATGCGTGTTTTACTGGTGATTGAAAGTTTCTAGAAATATCGTTGATAGCTAAGATGAATAAGGTGGTGCTGAGAATGGAGCCTTGAGGTACTCCGCTTTTTTGAGCAAAGGATTTGGAGGTGCATCCGTTTGTAAATATTTTAAAGGTTCGGGAAGAAAGAAAATTTTTTATAAAGGAGTAGATATTATTTAATAATCCATTTTCTTCAAGTTTTTGGAGAATGGAGGATTTTGTTATATGGTCGAATGCGCCTTCGATGTCGAAGAAGGCTGCTATTACTTCCTGTTTTCGGGATAGAGCATCAGCTATGTCAGTATGTAAGAGGACAAGGTTATCCATAGTAGAGCGGTTACTTATAAAACCTGATTGGGCTTCATTAATTATGCAATGTTTTTGGAGGTACCAGGTTAGTCGGTTATTGACTATTTTCTCCATTAGTTTACATAGGGTGCAGGTTAATGAGATTGGTCGGTAAGATTTTGCGTGATTGGAAGGTTGATCGGGTTTTTTGATAGGTATTATAAGTGACTGACGCCAAATGTTGGGAAATTGATTGGTTGACCATATTTTATTGAAGAGATCCAACAATTTTGTGATAGATAGGGGTGATAGGTTTTTTAGGAATATAAAGGGAATTTGATCAGGTCCTGCGGCAGAGTTTTTACAGGATTTGAGGGCATTTATGAGTTCATCTTTGGTAAGAGGTGAATTAATGGCAGAGATGTCTTCCTCATTTTTTGGTAGATAACGGAATGGACTGAATGTATCTGAGTGTTTTATGGTGGAGCTTGTGAATTTGTTTTCGAAATTTTTCCCAAGAAGTTCGGCAATTTTCCCATTATTGTTAATAATCTGTCCTTCGTGTAGTATGGCGGGTATTTTTTGGTGTGTTTTATGTCCTTGTATTTGGTTGATTTTTGACCATATTTGTGCCGTGGGGGTGTTTATTGTTAGTGATGATACATAGTTTTGCCAAGAGGCTTTTTTGCTATTTTTAATTATGAATTTAGCTCTGGCTTTAAGTTTTTTGAAGTTAATTAGGTTTTCGATATTCTTTGCTCGACGATATTTGTTTAGGGCTGATTTACTTTGATGGACTGCCGTTTCACATTCGCTATTCCACCAGGGAATTCTTTTATGATTTGAGGAAAGGTTTGTTTGTCCGATAGTTTCTTTTGCAGCTGTGATAATGCAGCTATTGAAGTTTGAAATGGTTTTATCTATATTGTTGGTTAGTTTGAAATTGGAAAGTATAGTTTCAGTACATTGGGTAAATTGGGGCCAATCTGCTTGAGATATTTTCCATTTTGTTAGATTGGGAGTTACATTTTCGACATTATTGGATATGAGTATAGGGAAATGGTTGCTGTCGTATAAGTCATCTAATGTTTGCCATGTTAGGGTTGGATAGGATTTTGAATCACAAAAGCTGAGATCAATTGAACTGAATGTACCCGAGGATATGTTAAAGTGTGTGTTAGAACCTGTATTTAGGATAGCTACATGGTTGTTTTTAAGGAAATTTTCTATAATTTTCCCTCGTCCGAATGTTTTGTTGGAACCCCAGATAGTGTTGTGTGCATTAAAATCGCCAGTTAAGATGAAGGGGTTGGGTAGCTGTCGTATTAAGTTATCTAGTTCTGTTTCAGTTAGATTGTGCTCGGGGGGAATATATACGCTACAGATTGTCATTTTATTGGGGCACCATACATTGACTGCTGTGGCTTCAAGATCTGTGTTCAGATGAAAATGTTCAGAGTATAATTGATTTGAGACGAAGATGGTAGAGCCTCCGCTGGCTCTGAGTGGGTCGAGTCTGAGAAAGTGATAGCCGAGAAAGTTTTTTAGTGCTTTTTTGTGTGAGTCGTTGAAGTTAGTCTCTTGGAGGCAGATTATATTAACTTTAGTGTTAGTGATTAGTTGTTGCAACCGTTCTAGGCGAGGATAAAATCCATCGCAATTCCACTGTAGTAAACAGAAAAGGAAGTATTTTTAAGGTAATGAGTTTTGGGAGCAATCTGATTGGTATTTATCTGACATATCTTCAATAGAGGATATTGAGGCTCCACTTTCTATGGTATCAAGTTCGATTTTCAGTGCTTTTTTTACTTTTCTGGTTAATCTGGTGAGTCTATTTTTCATAGATTTATCCTCCAGAGATTTGTGAACGAGTTGTATGTTGTCCAAAAGGCTTTTAATGTTTGGTGTGAATCGTTTTGCCTCAGCAAGAGGGTTGCTGTTTCCCAAAGCGTTTTCAAGAAATGCGAGGAAACTCTCAATGGGTAGAATGAATAGGCTTTCGTTTTGTATGTAACAGCTTTGAATTATGGTTTTTGAGTTCTCAGAGAGTACAGCTGTGTTGGTTTTTGGAGGATCTGTTTTTGATTTTTTTGTGATAGGTTTGATTTTTGGGGGTGGCATATCGTGTGGTTCGTTATCGGTTAGATTAGTAGATTGAAGGTCTGATGGTTTAGATTCGCTTGTTAGCGAGCGTGGTCTTTTTTGTCTTGTTGTTGCATTATCAGGGGCTAGGCTTGTTGAGGAGTGTTGTGAGGGTGGGTAACTGCTTTCTTGTGCGTGTTGGGATATGTAAGTAGGCTGAGTAGAGTGGGAAGTTGATTGTGTTGGTTCAGGTTGTTGATGGGGTGGAATTTGAGGTTCAGGAGGTAGTTGAGTTTGGTTGTTTTGGGTGTTGGGGCAATTTTGTGCTACATGACCGGTAAGTTTACAAAGGAAGCATTCCATTCTGTCTGTGGAGAGAAATATTCTGTATGAATTGCCGTCGAAGGGTATTAACATTGAGGTTTGAATTTCGAAGTTATCCGTAGG
Source organism: Lochmaea crataegi (assembly GCA_947563755.1). Taxonomy (NCBI): domain Eukaryota; kingdom Metazoa; phylum Arthropoda; class Insecta; order Coleoptera; family Chrysomelidae; genus Lochmaea; species Lochmaea crataegi. The sequence goes on from OX387429.1 coordinate 38,161,694, forward strand.
AGGTATAATGTAGGCTTGTCTTCTGAAGCTTAGTATGTGGGAGTATTCTTCTCCTGGGATGCCGGCTTTTAAATTAGATATAGGTGAAGCTAGTTGATATCCTGCATCCTGTATGAATTTTTCTATGATATCATGTGGTATGCATGGTGGAACATTGGATATTACTATTCGTTTTGCTGGTGTAACTAGTCTCCTTATTGAAAAGTTTGTGGAGTTGATTGATAAGACTGGGTGGTTTGAGATGATTTCATCTACGAGTTCAACTTTGTCTAGATATATGCAAATCCTGTTGTTGGAGATTCTCGAGGCGTAACAGATATTTTTGGGGTTTACTATGTCACCAATTGCTTTGACGTAGTCATGCAGAACGAAATTGGGTTCTGAGTGGATTATTATAGCTTGTTCTCTTTTAGGGAATATAGGTTGTGGTTTAGACTTGGCAGCGGCAACATAGGAAATATTACCACTTATTTGATTATTGCTATTTGAGATTGTATTATCAGATGTTCTTAAATCGTCGCTCATGTTGCCAAATGCGACGATTCGGTTTTGTTTATGATTTGTTCATTAAAGCACTATTAGTATAGGCAGCCCGATTTGTCGCATTGTTGTTGAACTGGTTGTCGATTTTATCGACCAGTATGTGTGATAGTCCCACCGTTTTTAGGTAGGTACAGACAAAAACGGTAAACGATAATTAGTAATTTCTTACGTGTTTTCTAATGTTTTTTCTACTGTTGTTTAATTAGCTGACTACACTAACGTTTTTGATGCACTTTAATTGTTTATATTGTCCGTGGAACACTATTAAAAGTAAATAATCTTTCACTAAGATAACAGAGCGTTTGTACTCGTTGACTACACACACTCGAGATTATTTTTATTATTGATTATTTCATCTAAAATTGGTATGCCTTCGTTTGCGATTTCTTTAGAAAGAGAACGGGGAGTTTCATCAGAATCTGATTGTTCACTACGATTGTGAATTGATTCTGTTTTGTTTGGGGGAACTATTTGAACGTCTGATAGGATATTAACTTTGGGGATATGATGAGGTGCATTGCTTGGACCGCTTTCTTCGAAATCTATATCAGAGATGTAATTTCGTGGATCGTCCACTATTTTTCGTTCTTTATTTTGGTCGCCTGGGTTATTTAATATAGATTGTGTTTCTAAAGTGTTTATTTGCACTCGACTTAAAGCGTCGGCGTTGCTATTCAAATTTCCCGGTACGCTATTTTATAATCGAATTCTTCTAATCTAAGGCGCCACCTTACTAATTTTGAGTTTGGCTCTTTTAAATTGAACAGCCAAGTTAAGGGTCGGTGATCCGTGACAATAGTGAACTGTCTACCGAAAAGATAAGGTCTAAAATACTTACAGGCCCATGTAATGGCAAGAAGCTCTTTCTCTATTGTACTGTAATTTTGTTCGGATTCATTAAGTGTTCGTGACGCATATGCCACAGGTTTATCCTGGCTAATAGTGCCTTGGGACAAGACAGCACCAAGAGCCACGTTCGATGCGTCTGTTGTCAGTATAAACGGCTTTTCAAAATCGGGGTATTGCAATACTGGATTATTACATAAAATTTTTTTACGAGTGTTGAAACTTTCAATGAAATTTTGACCATGAACGACTTTTGCATTCTTTTTAAGACAAAATGTCAATGGTTTTGTGATTTTCGCCAGATCTTTTATGAATCTGCGGTAGTAGCCAATTAAACCCAAGAAATATTTAATTTCTTTATGAGTTTTGGGAATGGGAAAGTTTTGTACAGCTGAGATATTATCTGGATTTGGTTTCACGCCCTCAGTTGATCAGACTTATCTAATTGTATCTCAAAATTTGCCTTACGTAGGCGATCAAAAACACCTCTCAACCTCGAAATGTGTTCTTGTAGGGATGTGCTAAAAATAAGTATATCATCCAGATATATAACACAAATATCATTATTCAACCCTCTCAGGACATTGTCCATGACCCTCTGAAAGGTAGCAGGTGCATTTTTAAGACCGAAACCCATACGGGTAAATTCGTATCTTCCATTTAGAGCTGTAAAGGCTGTTTTAGGTATGTCTTCTTCTTCAATCTGTATCTGGTGATAGCCGGATGCTAAATCTAGTGTTGTAAAATAGTTTGCCCTACCTAATTTATCTAATAAATCGACAATATTTGGGATTGGGTATTTATCATTAATTGTTTTCTCATTTAACTTTCTATAATCTATTACTAATCGATAATTTTGTTCTCCAGTTTTTGAATTAAATTTTTTTGGTACCACCCAAATATTAGAACTATAAGGACTAACCGAATGTCTAATTATACCTTGTTCTAACATTTTGTTTATTTGGTTACAAACTTCCTGTTTGTGTATTTCGGGAAAACGATATGATTTACTAAAAACTGGTTTTTCATCTGTTAATTTAATTGAGTGTTTAATTTCGTTTGAAAAACTTTATTAAAAATTTTATCTGAATAGAAGATATCTCTATATTCCAAACATAACTTAGATATGGCGTCTTTTTCTTCGGAATTACAGTGATTTAAATTTAGTTTACATAAATTTTCTTTTAGAATCTTATCAACATTTTGATTCACACTGTATTCTTTGTTATTCGGCATATAATTTAATTCGTTTACATTTAATATTTCTACATTAAAAGGTGTTGAAATAATAATCCTCTGTGGATTATCAGTATAATTTGATATTGTAGTTACCGCAAAAAAATTTTTTATGTTTACAATTCCCGTGTGAGTTACGAGATTCTCAGCGAACTTTATCTTTTCTAGTAATCCAAATCCATATTCCTGATTTACGGGAAGTCTGACGACTTGTTCTGTGTTTCCAGGAATTGTTATCATATAATTTTTTGATGATGTGTTATTTTTATTTTTATTAGAGCAATTGTTGAAAATTAAGGCTATTTCATTACGAGGTGTGATCAATAATTTCGAATCGATATTAATGATAGCTTGCACTTTTTTCAATAGGTCCATACCTATTAAACCTTGGTACAAGTAGAACCGCTGAAGCTTTTCCATCACGTGATCCAATCTACGATTTATGCAACAAATATTTTCTACATTCTATCTTCTTCTATCAATATAAATCAAACATAACAACGTTCGATCGATTGTCTTCTACACAAGACCAACTACAAGACATACGTAATAGTTTCTATAAATTTGCCGTAGTAATCGTAAAAAGAGACAACGATATAATTGACGTAACGTGAATAACTGATCGTACTAAAACTTAAATTTGACACTACCGCATTTGAGGTTAGTTTACTGACTTGTTTTCAGCGATTTTTTGGATTCAAAGTGTATCAATTGTTAAAATCAGTTCTTGTAAGAACTAATTTGACTTTTTATTCCATTTAACATTGGTAAGTACTAATTTATTACATTAACAACTTGTAAACTTTTGACATTTCATAACACCTAAAATGCCGTGAGACGGGAATATTACAATGCTTATTTTAATACTTATTGGTGGTAAATAGTATTTATGATTCTTTACAATTTGTAAATCTCTGCAGAATTTTCAAATTTGCATGAATCAAGTGTCTGATTGTACTTGTAACGGTAAATTAACCAACAGTTATTTTCAGAAAATGCATGGAAAGTGGCTTAATTCACGAGCACAGGAGTTTGTTATGATCTTGATTGAATATTTTGATATGGAAAAAAACAACGGCGGACCCTTTCAACCATTTCATCTGTTCAGGAGGTATTATACTAAAGTTAACATCTATTTAAGGACATTTCTATTTAATATTATATTTCAGAGAGTGGCAACTGCATTGAAAATATCTGTGAAAACGGTATGTTCCCTTAAAAAAAGTAAGGAAAATATTCCAACTTTCCCAACGTCACTCAGTCAAACACCTCGATTAAAACTAAAAACAGAGGATTTACCCGAGGGAACCAAAATGGCAGTACGGAATACCTTATATAATATGTATGAACAAAGTAAGTTAACAAACATGTGAAACAATAATACAAGAACATGGGAGTTCTTAAGCCTTACATTACAGTCAGCTTACACTTTAAATAAAAGAGAAGTGAAATCATAGTACCTTAATAATTAAGATTACACATCATAGTGCATGTAGTATAATCCATACAGTGAGATTTTTCACCAGCAGCTTATAGTGTGGTATATGAAAATCTTAGAAAACTAGTAGGTAATTTAACGTAAGTTCGATTATAGAAGTTATGAGTAATGAAAGCTTTAGAATACAGAAAGTTGTGCATATTTTTAATTTGAATGTGTTTCTACATGTGCTGATTTCTAAGTTGAGTACTGTCCATAAATGTTTACCAATTTGAATAGATTGTGTTTCACAATTTAGTTTTCTAATTTAAATTTTTTGATGTCACATACGGAGTTGTTCTATACATTATTTGGTACAAATAATAAAAAAATCTGAATATCAAAAATTTGTGTTCAAGTTTAGTATGAAGTAAATATAAAAAAATCTTTTTTTTGTTTGAGATAATGATAATTTAAATTTTCTTATTTTTTCAGGGAAACATGTTACTGTTAAAACCATAAATGATGAACTAAAAAATAAGGAAATTCTTTCTGTTGGAAATACCTCTTTATTGGTATTATTGAAACATTTGGGATTTAAATATAAAAAGGAAGATCACAGAAGAGCATTATTAGAACGAACAAATATTGCTAGCCAAAGAGCATGCTTCCTTCGAAAATATAGAGAAAATAGTGATAGTGTTTTTTCAAGACAAATTATATTTTTAGATGAAACATGGATATATGCAAAAGGAACTAAATTAAGTTCTTGGCAGGACAGTAATGTTAAAAGTGTACGTAAACCAGGAGGTTATGACGGTAAACGTTTTATTATTGTTCACGCTGGTTCATCCAAAGGATTTGTGGAAGATGCCAGCTTAGTGTTTTCCTCTAAATCATCGTCGTCAGATTACCACGGTGAAATGAACGGTGAAATATTTACAAAGTGGGTTACGACACAGTTAATTCCGAATTTAGAAGAACCGTCGTTAGTGGTAATGGACAATGCGCCTCATCATAGTATACTAGCAGAAAAGCAACCTTCCACTTCGTCAAAAAAAGATGAAATTATCACTTGGTTAAAAGCCAACAATATTGACTTTAATGAAAACCTCTCAAGACCTGAATTATTACAAATTGCTAAAATGAACCGGAAAGAAAATGTATATGTTGTTGATGAATTGTTCCGAAAACATGGTCATGAAGTCTTAAGGCGACCGCCCTACCATTGCGAATTTAATGCCATTGAGCTTATTTGGGCCCACTGCAAAACATATTATAATAAGTATATTGGCAGAGACGGATACGGCGATGAAAGGGTCCTGAGTATGTGGAAAGAAGCATTGGAAAATTGTAGTGCAAATGTTTGGGATAATTGTGTTAGGCATACCGAAAAAATAATCGAAGACTGGTTTACTCGAGAACGAAATTTGGTGAACATACATATTGAACCAGTGATAATAAATACTGGTGAAGACAGCTCAGATTCCGAAATGGATGAACTATGAAGCAAGATTTGTCATATTTGATGTGTTTTTTCGTTTCTAGTACCTATATGTGTTTACATTTTATTTTTGATGTCTTTTGCGGATATTTCTGTTTTTTACTTTTAATATGAGGGTTTTCATTTGATGTGTTGCCCTGATGATGGTAATATATTTATCGAAACGTCCACCTTCAAGCTGTGTGGGAATCTTATTCTATTTACAATCTACAGCCCATCCAAAAAAAATTGTTCTAATATAATCAGTTTAGAAAGTGTTATTTTAAAAGTTTTAGAGGACACCCTGTCAGTAGACTAAACATTACGTCAGTTTCATGAACTTCATAAATTGTATGTACTTATATAAAATACAAGATATCCTACAAAAAATCAGCTCTCCACTAATAAGCCAGCATGGTTAATATTAATTTTGGATTTTGTAACTTATTCGCCCAGTATATCGATAGTTTTAATAAATATGTCGATGTTAACCATATAAATAAAATAAATACAATTAAAAAAGTTAAATTTCTTGTTTAATTACCAATTCGTAAAACGACGACCTTTGGAATATTAGTCATAACGATTATTCCTATTGAGTTGACACAAGTTTTGATTTAATTCATATGAACAATATTGCTGACGTAACAGTCACGTGATGGAAAAGCTTCAGCGTTTCTACTGTAATTATTATTAAAATTGAATATATAAAATTTATGAGTACCACATACATTAAAGATTTCAAATATTGGTATTATTACTATTTCGTCATGAAACGTTATATCATGAGATGTTTGAATCTGGAAATGTTCACGTTTTCTTGAATTAGGGTAAAAACGTTGAGCAATTTCAGAATTAATTAGACTACGTGAACTACCTGTGTCTACTAAAAATTTTGCGTTTAATTGGGGTATATAAATAGATGGTAGTTCGGTTTCAAATAAATGATTGATTTTTATCACATTTGTTGGTTTGTTGGTGTCACGTTGTGAAAATTTATATCACCTGTGAACATATCGGACTGATATTCGTTGCAATCGGCTACTTCATTGGGAACCTGATAATGACAATATACATTTTCGGTTGTATTTCCGTTATCAACAGTATTATCGAATTGGTCTTTGAAATTAATGTTTCGGTTATCTTGAGCAGATTCTATGTTATAGTGAGTAAAATTTTTGGGACCAGTACTTTGAAATTGATTTCTATTGGAGATATATCTTTGAACAGAAGGATTTCTGGTAGAAATGGACATTGGTTCGGGGTTATTTCTGGGAGTTTGACCCGTAGGTTTGAATACATTGGTTCGGGGTCCAAAAACTTGACGATTAGTGAAATATTTGGGAGCAGGCATATTCTGTCTTGCCTGAATATTAATGGGTTGTGAGGGAAAAATGCTATTTTGATTATCTTGACTATGAGATTTAGTATGATTATAATTTTGGAAATTCTGATTTGGATATTGATTAGATTTCGGATATTGGTGGTTTTGATTATAGGACATATTTCTGATACTGTGATTTTGTCTGGAATTTGTATTTTGAATAAACCCATATTGTTTTTGACTTAATGTGAAATTTTCTTCTTCCACAACGTATGACATGGCTAACTCTAACGAGTCGGGATTTCTTAATCTAACCAATTCTTGTGTACGGCCTGTTAAACCGCGAATAAACGTTTTTAGTGATAATTCATCGTAATTTTTAATTCGGAATGTGCGTTCCTCTACACTCAAATTCATTGATAATAATTTTGATGCAATCGAACTTCTAGCTTTTTGAATTCCTTGCCCAAATGTGAAAAATGATTCATTTCTGAAAGGTGTCATAATAATTATATCTTGAACAAGACAATCTAGGTTACTTTGATTTCCAAAACTAAGCCTAAGTAAATTTTTTAGATCGTTCCAAGCCCTAATTTCTGGTCTAGAACCTACCAACATAAGAGCATTGCCAGATAGCTTACCTATCACGGCTCTTAAAAGAAAGCTGTTTATTGGATCATCAAGATTTTGTAAATTTTTGTATTGATTTATGAGACTATCACAATGTTCCAAAAATATTTCTAAAGTGCCACTATCACCATTAAAATAAGGTATTGTATCAATATATAATTTCATTAATTGATAATTTACAGGAGCACCGTTATTTGGCATTGTGTTATTTTGTAAGGATAGATTATTTATTATATTAATTAATTCCTCAATTTTCGTAAATTGTTAAAACTTCGATAAAATTTATGTTCTAGTTTCCTTAACACTAAGTTCAAAATATTATATCTACTAATATTTTGAAACCAAAAAAAAATAATAATGTGAATTTCTATATGGAATAGTTACTCACACCTGATTCAAAATTTTGCCACAAGAACAGTTGTAATAAATTAAAATAATAAAGGAAGGATAATAGGATGGCTCACCCAATTTCCAAGTCTTCTTTTATAGTGCTGGGACGTATTCTCCGTCTGGACACTCACAAGGAAGTCTTTAAGTCCTTTTTTTTTTGAAAAACTAAGTTCGTTTCACAAAGAATTGAAATTTACGACGGTTCACGTTATGCACACGAAAAACGCCTCGAAACTATCCTACTGACTGCGCCAATTACCGTACTGTATAAGTCGGAAGAGTTTTTAAAAAGAATTTTATTATTACAATGGTAAAAATGTGAACTTTACAATTGGTATGACAAAATAAGAATGACCTGAATTACAATGTTCTCCAATTTATATGCTCGGTAATAATTGCTGACAGTGCACCGAGGCTGATGTAATACCACTCCCTTATGGTGTAATATAGGGTGGAGGTCCTACCATAACTCGCTACTGTTTCACAATTTTACAATATGGCCTTGGTTTTGACAACAAGTTCGCGCAGACGACTGCAACTTCAAGTGGCTTCTTCTTATGTGAAACGGAGTCTACATTTAGTTAAAGATAATAACCTTTACAGTTTAAAGTGAAAATATTCATCGTAAATAGCATTAAATAGTGTTGAAAAAGTATCATTTTTTGAACCAAATTCGTGATTTTTAAAGTAATTTCTGAATGATCCGACGAAATTTTTGTTCTAATCTACTTTATTTGAAGGTAGCTATCAAACAAATTTAAAATTAACATAAAATTCCGAGGGTCGCGAAGTCTACCAGAACCTTAATAGCAATTGAAAATTTGGAAAATCAAGAAAATTATCAACGGCCTCGAGATAGAAGAGGAATATTCCAAGATGCTTTCAGATTATTATCCGACAAGAAAATCATAAAAACATTTAGGTTAAGTAAAGAATTAGTGCGTGAGTTAATTGTGCTTTTCGAACCATTTGTGGTATAGCAGGGACATCGCACTTCTGCACTATCACTTGAAGAAAAGGTAAGCATGATACTTTTCTAGTTCATTGATTGCTTATTGACTTCGTATAGATAGACTATAACTATGTAGGTATCTTATAACTATTTTCTGATAACTTTTTATTATGTTCTCTAGGCTCTTGTGGCACTGCATTTCTATGCAACAGGATCTTACTAGGGTAGTGTAGGAGATAATAAAAATTTTGCGTTGTCCCAGTTATCAGTTAAAACAAAAATAATACTTCAGGTACCTACATAAACTTAGGTCATTAAAAATTATTCCTTTGTAAAGAAGTCCACCAGATTTTCAACTGCAACAAGTGTATTTCAAGTAACTGGAGCTTTGTAGCATATTACTGTTTTTGCACATCTAGTGTACTCTGACTCAATTCAGCAAGAGTAGTTGCTGCAGTAGCACTAGTTTCCAGCCGCCGACTTGCTAAGGTTCTCTTTTTTGGATGCGAGGATGAGACAGGGACAATATTTTCTTTCGAATAAATATGATCTTTAGAATTCACAATCTCATTTGCTTGAACATCATATTCTTCACTTTTGTCGATCGCGGTCGGTTCATTTCTTTCATCATTGAATTCAAAATGAAAATCGATGGGTGTTTCAGTAATATTCACATCACCAGTAATTGCACTAGGTGCAATTGTACTCAATATGAGTTCCTTTGTTGTCTCATAGTTTGTGTCAAGTGGTGGCCCACCGCCAGAACCTCTGGCATGTCTAGCTTGTTCCGACTTCTTTTTTTTTGCCTTACACCTAAGATCTTGCCATGTCTGGAAATGAAAAATTAATATCTATCTGTATCTGTTAACATTTGAGTGGTTATTATTATTACCTTTTTCCATTGTTTCCAGTATTTGGAGGCACCTGGGGCTGAATTTAAAATTGAGGCAATACTTTGCCTCTTACTTCTTGCATCTTTAAACGAAAATGTTGAAGAGGATTTGACAGAGAAAAGCGGATAGTTTTCTTTTTCTTTCAATAAATTGATGAGAGTTTCTTTTTGCAATTGTGTGCAATAACTTTTTTTTCCTACACTGCCATAATTTAAAGTCTTCAACGTAACCTAACCAATATAACAAACAACAATGACAATACAACTGAACACAAGCGTCAAACAAATAACAATCCAATCTACCACGCAAATGCAAATATAACCTTCAAAAAACCAAAACCCACAACGCTGGACGCCCACAACACATGTCACATTGGCATAGAACATATTTGAGAATCGTTATATCGGTGTTGCCAGCTCATGCTATTCGACAAAATATGTCTCATGCGAGTTGGAAGACGAAACCAATTGATAATACCACAATTTCAAGTTGTGCGACAATTTTCATCGACAAATGTCGAATTCGACACATTTTGTTCGATATTCGAGAATAGACCCCCAGTACCGACAGTTATATCGGTTACAGTGCCGTTTAGACAGTACCTATGTATCTTTATCACTAAATACAAGAGAATCTAAGAAAATATGTTCATTGCCACATCTCTTTAGACCGTTTCACAACTATAATCTTTGATCAAAATCATCTTCAGTGAATTCTTGGTGGTTTTGGATTTTGCATGGATCAAACTTATTATTATGCAAAATTGGTTGTATCGTTATGATTTTGTTGCCAAATCATATGTTTGAGGATTTTGTTGAACATCTGAAGTCTTATCTAAGTGCATTATATTTCTGCACATGGAATGAAATATTTGTTATTGTTATTATAGGATTTGGTATAAAAAACAACAACTAAATATAAAGAAAACAATTTATTGATATAAGTACCCACTTCAGAATAAAATTTCAGAATAAAATTTACAATATGCAAGTGAATTTTAAAGTGTGTATTGATCTTTGGAATATTTGTGCGGTGAAATAACAATTGATTGTCATCTAACTGTTATCAAATACTAACAGGCTTTGCCACAGCTTTCCTTAACACTGTGTATAAAAATAGTTCGTGTGTTGCGTGATTATTTCGCCATGTAGCCGGAGGTTGTCATTTTTTTCCACGAATTCTGTTCACAACCTTTTATCCAAATTCATGCTATTATTGGCTTACTGTCGTTATTCAGCGGATACCAACACCACAGTTGCCGGCGTCTTTATTTTTATTTTTAAAACAACCGTAATTTCGGGAGTGATTTTCGTGATAGATTTTTAGTCTTCGGGCAAGCTATGCAGACATGTATATTAGTTGTTTTTTTATGATGTCTGTTTTCTAGCTTCCAAGTCTAAGGTATCAATATGTTGGCTTAGTAGAATTCTTGAAACATCTTGAAATATACCAGGCAATCAATAACCCTTTTTCCAGTACATATTTTAATTATTCAAATACGATATTTGTACTCAAGAATATTAACTGAATACAAAGGATTTGAAACTATGTCATGCTCAATTATGAGGAAAATTTAACAATGAAATAAAATAATAGGATGGCGGCTAACAATATAAAAAACCAAATTGAAAGAATTTGCAAATTATATGAATATACTACAAAAATAACTAAGGTATATATTTATTTTGAGTTTCCTATGAATTATCTCCAGACAGTTATTTACTTAATTACAGTTACCTGTAAATAATTGTCATATAAGTAAAGCGTGATCTATAGACGTCAAAAAATAATAGTTCAATACTATTAAACGCTTTACAAAATTAGAAAAATTGATTTCCAAAGAGCAGACCGTCCACTAAGAAGCAACAACTACTTCTCGGGCTATATGCCCCGACAGACATTGAATTACACTTCTAAAGTAAACGGGGTTGGTATATCTGTTAAGATAGAACCAACCATTCTGGTTTGCGATCAGAAGGAATAACATCACTTGTGGACCGGTTTCGGCGTTTTTGCGCCTCATCAGCACAAGGTAGATGCCACTCGTCCAAGAGCTCTGAGAGCATAATCCTGGACTAGAGACTACGTCGATACCACACCAACACATTAGCCTTAGTAAAGGAAATGCTAAGAGTGCGATATCGGCGACATCTCTACATCTAATCACAAACCAAAATTCTATATCGACAAAAAACCATCTCGGTTTTGTAGGTATTTACTTAATTACAGTTACCTGTAAATAATTGTCATATAAGTAAAGCGTGATCTATAGACGTCAAAAAATAATAGTTCAATACTATTAAACGCTTTACAAAATTAGAAAAATTGATTTCCAAAGAGCAGACCGTCCACTAAGAAGCAACAACTACTTCTCGGGCTATATGCCCCGACAGACATTGAATTACACTTCTAAAGTAAACGGGGTTGGTATATCTGTTAAGATAGAACCAACCATTCTGGTTTGCGATCAGAAGGAATAACATCACTTGTGGACCGGTTTCGGCGTTTTTGTTATTCCTTCTGATCGCAAACCAGAATGGTTGGTTCTATCTTAACAGATATACCAACCCCGTTTACTTTAGAAGTGTAATTCAATGTCTGTCGGGGCATATAGCCCGAGAAGTAGTTGTTGCTTCTTAGTGGACGGTCTGCTCTTTGGAAATCAATTTTTCTAATTTTGTAAAGCGTTTAATAGTATTGAACTATTATTTTTTGACGTCTATAGATCACGCTTTACTTATATGACAATTATTTACAGGTAACTGTAATTAAGTAAATACCTACAAAACCGAGATGGTTTTTTGTCGATATAGAATTTTGGTTTGTGATTAGATGTAGAGATGTCGCCGATATCGCACTCTTAGCATTTCCTTTACTAAGGCTAATGTGTTGGTGTGGTATCGACGTAGTCTCTAGTCCAGGATTATGCTCTCAGAGCTCTTGGACGAGTGGCATCTACCTTGTGCTGATGAGGCGCAAAAACGCCGAAACCGGTCCACAAGTGATGTTATTCCTTCTGATCGCAAACCAGAATGGTTGGTTCTATCTTAACAGATATACCAACCCCGTTTACTTTAGAAGTGTAATTCAATGTCTGTCGGGGCATATAGCCCGAGAAGTAGTTGTTGCTTCTTAGTGGACGGTCTGCTCTTTGGAAATCAATTTTTCTAATTTTGTAAAGCGTTTAATAGTATTGAACTATTATTTTTTGACGTCTATAGATCACGCTTTACTTATATGACAATTATTTACAGGTAACTGTAATTAAGTAAATACCTACAAAACCGAGATGGTTTTTTGTCGATATAGAATTTTGGTTTGTGATTAGATGTAGAGATGTCGCCGATATCGCACTCTTAGCATTTCCTTTACTAAGGCTAATGTGTTGGTGTGGTATCGACGTAGTCTCTAGTCCAGGATTATGCTCTCAGAGCTCTTGGACGAGTGGCATCTACCTTGTGCTGATGAGGCGCAAAAACGCCGAAACCGGTCCACAAGTGATGTTATTCCTTCTGATCGCAAACCAGAATGGTTGGTTCTATCTTAACAGATATACCAACCCCGTTTACTTTAGAAGTGTAATTCAATGTCTGTCGGGGCATATAGCCCGAGAAGTAGTTGTTGCTTCTTAGTGGACGGTCTGCTCTTTGGAAATCAATTTTTCTAATTTTGTAAAGCGTTTAATAGTATTGAACTATTATTTTTTGACGTCTATAGATCACGCTTTACTTATATGACAATTATTTACAGGTAACTGTAATTAAGTAAATACCTACAAAACCGAGATGGTTTTTTGTCGATATAGAATTTTGGTTTGTGATTAGATGTAGAGATGTCGCCGATATCGCACTCTTAGCATTTCCTTTACTAAGGCTAATGTGTTGGTGTGGTATCGACGTAGTCTCTAGTCCAGGATTATGCTCTCAGAGCTCTTGGACGAGTGGCATCTACCTTGTGCTGATGAGGCGCAAAAACGCCGAAACCGGTCCACAAGTGATGTTATTCCTTCTGATCGCAAACCAGAATGGTTGGTTCTATCTTAACAGATATACCAACCCCGTTTACTTTAGAAGTGTAATTCAATGTCTGTCGGGGCATATAGCCCGAGAAGTAGTTGTTGCTTCTTAGTGGACGGTCTGCTCTTTGGAAATCAATTTTTCTAATTTTGTAAAGCGTTTAATAGTATTGAACTATTATTTTTTGACGTCTATAGATCACGCTTTACTTATATGACAATTATTTACAGGTAACTGTAATTAAGTAAATACCTACAAAACCGAGATGGTTTTTTGTCGATATAGAATTTTGGTTTGTGATTAGATGTAGAGATGTCGCCGATATCGCACTCTTAGCATTTCCTTTACTAAGGCTAATGTGTTGGTGTGGTATCGACGTAGTCTCTAGTCCAGGATTATGCTCTCAGAGCTCTTGGACGAGTGGCATCTACCTTGTGCTGATGAGGCGCAAAAACGCCGAAACCGGTCCACAAGTGATGTTATTCCTTCTGATCGCAAACCAGAATGGTTGGTTCTATCTTAACAGATATACCAACCCCGTTTACTTTAGAAGTGTAATTCAATGTCTGTCGGGGCATATAGCCCGAGAAGTAGTTGTTGCTTCTTAGTGGACGGTCTGCTCTTTGGAAATCAATTTTTCTAATTTTGTAAAGCGTTTAATAGTATTGAACTATTATTTTTTGACATCTCCAGACAGATTGATTTATTATTTTAATTCTCTGTTTTTCCACGTTATAATTAACTATTGACCATTATATATAAATAATTTGATTGAAGGACGCTAGCGACTTTAATTTGGTTGATAAAAATTTCAATAAAGAAAAATTATACAAAATTCTTGAATTTTTCCGTTTTTCCAATTTTGCAGCGGATAGTATTCATGTTATTACCATCTTGGTTATAGTTTCTTCCGCTTTTTTTTCATAGGAACGATATGCATGTAAAATAATTTACATTTCGTTCTAATTTTTCATTGAGAAGTTTGACCTGTTGTTACTACCCGCTATTCCCCTTTATCCCCTAAGCGGGTTTAGAAGGTAGTAAAACGGAAAGAATGGTTAGTGTGGAGGTATTTTATCCACTTAACCAGCTTCGATGAAGTCTTTTCTTCCCGGACTTCTCGTTCGCGGAGAGTGGGTGGGTAAAACCTAAATGAGGGAAAGTTTAAGTGTTTCACCTCTAGTGATGGGATAGTCTGTGATCCCTAAGATTGAAGGGGTAAATGATCTACTCAGTAGGCGTGTTGGCTTAAGATCTATTTCTGTGAACCTACAGATTGACACAAGACATAATTGACATCGCTTGGCTTGCCTTATACCAAAAATAACATATAAATAATTATTCTGATGAAATATTTAACTTATTCTACGGAAAGATTCCACAGTAGTATACTTCTGAGATTACACTTGTTTCCTGGTAAGTATTATATTATAGCTAGCTTATGAATACTTTGTTAACATGATACTATTTACATTGAGTGATAAATCTTATATGGCTAAATTAAAAGGGGGAAATCTGTTTTAGATATTAAACTATCGCGGAGGTTAGCAAGTATAGGACGAACTATATCAGATATACTATTACTACCCCTGGATGCGCTTAACTCAGTTAATGGAAAATGGTCTAAAATAAAGTCTGAATGAACTCCAAATAAACTGTATAGGGTAAGGTACACTTCCAAATTGTTAATATGTACTATCGTCACTATCTAACTAGTAACCGAAAGAGATGAACTCTAGCCGAGAGGTATCACAAAATTTGTTAATCAGAAAGATCTTACTTGAACTGATCACGTCGGAGAATCCTGATGAGGTTACCTACAGGCGGTGTTCTGTTCTGCAGTTGTAGTTATCGATGTGTAGTAACTATACGCTTACTGTTGAAGACGTCGTCTTGAAGTAAAGGTACCAAAAGAAACTGAGGGAAACGATGCAGAAGATCCGAAAGAAAAATATTTAAAAAGAAGAAAAGAAGGAAGAAAGAAAGAAAGAAGATCTGAAAAGAAAATATAAATAAGAAACTGTGTTGGTGATTGAGTCCCAATATATATCGGGTAGATTACTTACCCTAGATGGTGGGTGACCTTTAAGTGTTTTGTATTTATAAAATCAGGAACTATATCCATGCATACGCATGCTCCTTAACATCCCTTTGTATTGGAGAATCCCTGATTGTTAATTTTCCTAAATCACAAATCCGTATTAAACGTAGGTTGAACAACCATGTAGACTTGGAAAAAAAGCGCAATACAAAATGGTGGTTACAAACCAGTCCTATGTCACTGGCCTTGAAAGGTCAAAAGAGGTCTTCTACCTTTTGAGTTGGGGTCAAGGTCAAATGGCTAACTGGATACACAAAGAATCAAGACACATTTGGAATGTGTAAAATACTCTCACCAAGGTTAACCTATGAACCAGTTACTAATGTCAACAAATAACAATGATTTGTTTCTTCCACTTGAATAAAAATATTTACAATGTACAGATTCATGACTTTAAAATAAATATATACATTTTGGAGGTAACAAATAAATCTTTTATGCATCACCCTATTTATTAATAAATTTTATTGTTATTGCAGGGTGAACCGTAACAACCCCCCCCTTTCCAGGAAAAGGTTTTTTTCTTCCATAAAAACCGTAACGAAGCATTACTTACTACCGCTCACCTAGACCGATAAAAAAATGAGGCTACCTTAACATGGTTAACGAACAAAACAATTGACACAAAACTAATCATTGACTCGACTGCTGGCATGGCAGACAAACAGCATACTCCTCGAGGACTAAGGTACTAGTACTTATTCGGCCTCGCTATCCGATCCGTCTATATCTGGGGGATGACTTTTCAAGTCTTTGGCATGCCATACTCCCTTATTACGACCATTTGTGTCGTCTGTTAATTCATACGACCATGCAGAGAGGATCTTCGTTATCCTGTACGGTCCTTCAAATTTATTCGCAAATTTTGCTGTAACTCCCTTGGCTTTGTCGGAAACCGCATATACCTTTTTCCATACTTGTTGGCCCAACTCGAATCTTTCACTTCTTCGACGGAGATTGTAGCGATCACGACTGGTCATAAAGGACTTATTTATCCTACTAGCAACGTCTTTAAAAACTTCTTGGACGGCGTTTGCTCGGGCCACAGGGTCATAGTTTTCGTCGAAGTCAGATATTGGAATCAAGGCGCGTCCGCGGAGGTCAATCTCCCGGGAAAACAGACGAAGTTAGGAGATAGCTTTGTAACTTCATGTCGACTTGATCGCATCGCACAAGCAACCTTCTGAAGATATTTGTCCCAATCACGATGGTTATCGGAAACATACGAACTTAAAATGGTTTTCATAACCCGATGATATCTTTCCACGGCGTTACCCTGGGAAGAAAAATTTGCTAAGTATCGCTTTTCGACATCATACTTGTCCAAGATGGAAGTAACTTGATGACTACGAAATTGCTTACCATTATCCATAATGATCTTTTCCGGAACTCCAAACATTAGGAATATATGGTCCTCTATAATTTCAGCGATTTTTGGAGCTGTCGCATTTCGCAACGGGAAAAACAACACATATTTACTGAATATTTCATTAGCGGTTAGAATGAAGGAATAACCGGCGGAAGAACGTGGTAAGGGTCCAACTAAATCTATACTTAGAATCTGCCATGGACGAGTGGTGGTTGGAGCACAACTTAACATCAAGCCTCTAGGTGCTTTTTGTTCTGGCTTCGTTCTTAAACAACTTACACAGCGCCTAACGTAATGGGCTACATCGGCCTTCATCTTGGGCCAGTAATACTTGAGAGTTAATCTATTTAAGGTCTTGTATACTCCCAAGTGTCCACACGTCGGAGGATCATGATGGTCTTTGATCATTGCCGAACGATATTCTTTAGGAAGTACTATCAGCCATTCCTTATTGGACTGGGTAAGATCGGGATAAGTTAGTTTCGCTAGTTTGTATATTCGGTTGTCTACTATCCTCCAATCGGGATATTTGTTAGGGTCTTTGAGGGTCTTCTGGTACAGTTGCTTATACCACTTATCTTTGACTTCTTTAATAGGTGGAAGTATCTCAACTACGTCAATACGAGGTACTGATCTTGATAACGTATCCGGTACGACATGATCCGCTCCTTTTCGATGCACAATCTCAAAGTCATATTGCTGTATTCGAAGTGCCCATCTGGCAACACGTCCAGCTTGATCTTTGAAATCGAACAACCACTTGAGGCTATAATGGTCAGTGATTACGGTGAAGCGTGTTCCCTCTATGTAAGGTCGAAACTTTTCTATCGCATGGAGTACTGCCAAACATTCTTTCTCTGTCGTGCTAAATTTTCTTTCGGTCCTGGTTAAGGATCTACTGAGGTAGGCCACTACTTTTTCCCCTTCTGGGTGAATTTGAGACAACGCCGCTCCAATTCCAAAATCACTCGCATCAGCATGAATACGAAAGGGTAAGTCAAAATTAGGACATGTCAAAATGGGTGCGGTGATGAGGTGTTCCTTAATTTTCGCGAATGCCATTTTACACGCATCGTCCCAGATAAAGTTGGTATTTTTCTTCAGTAATGCAGTGAGTGGAGCAATTAAAGTCGAGAGGTTTGGTACAAACCTTCGGTACCACGAGATCATACCTATTACCCTGCGAACATCTGAAACTGTTCTTGGCTCTGGTATCTTAACAATAGCTTCCACCTTCTCAGGATGAACCATCAATCCTGAGGAATTTACGATATACCCCAGATAGGTCAATTCCGGTTTACAAAAGTGGCATTTTTCTCGGTTCAGAGTTAAACCTGCGTTAGTTATTTTATCCACGACAGTCCGTAAAATATTAAGATGGCCTTCAAACGTTGGAGTACAAATGATTATGTCATCTAAGTAAACAAATACGAATTGTTCCAATTCCACCCCTATCACCCGATCAATGAATCGTTGCCAGGTAGCTGGTGCGTTGTGTAATCCAAACGGCATCCGTTTGAACTGATAGAGTCCCCTTGTGGGTACACTAAAGGCCGTTAGGGGTCGTGACGCTTCAGCGACTGGGATATGCCAATATGCGGACTTTATATCCAAGGTTGTGAGATACCTAGCGTCTCTCAACTTATCTAAGGTAGCATTGACAAAAGGAAGGGGATATGCATCCTTTTCGCTCACCTCATTCAATTTTTTATAATTCACGCAGAACCTGTAAGAATTATCGGGTTTCTTAACTAAAACTATCGGCGATGCCCACGGTGACGTAGAAGGTTCAACAATATCATTTGCCAACATTTGATCAAGTTCGATATTAACCTGGCGTTGTAGGGTAGGAGATATAGGATAGTGCCTCTGTTTTATCGGGGTTGCTTTTGTCTTTATCGTGTGCTCCACGAGATGAGTACAGCCTAACTGATTTCCCATGACGCTGAAGATTGACTCCACCAAGCTATCCAGCTGTGCCTTTTTAGCCAGCGTTAGGTGCTCCAAGGACTGAATAGCTGAATATTGGGAAAATGGAAGGTCACTCTCCTTCCTAAATGACCATTTTCCCGAGTTTAAATCTGGGACAATTTCCATGGAAGACCAAAAATCAACGCCGAGTATTATGCTATGCGGTAAAGTGGGCACTACTATAATTTCTAGAATTCTCACTCGGTCCTGTAGCTGCACCGGTACGGTAATTGATCCTAAAACATCTCATCGTCCACCATTTGCAACTACGCAGTCTTTTACCGTTGACTTATTCAACTGACAACCACCCTTTAACTGATTCCACCCTAACTCCCCAATAACTGTTTTTGAACAACCGCTGTCTAACAGGGCTAAAAAGGTTTTCCCAAAAATATTTACCTCTAGGTAGGGACGGGCGTCTTCCTTGGCGTGTGCTAAAACAAAATCTAACAAGACGAACATTGAACTTAACGAAACCTTGGCCGGATTTTCAATTAGTGGTTCCGACCGGCCTGTCGTGAACCTGCACTCCGGTTTTTTGGACAAGAAGGGCAATCTGGAGCCATCACTCCCTCGCGACCACATCTGAAACAAAATTTCTTTCTCTGATCCTGACAAGCTCGAAACTTATGGTCCTCTTTACCGCAATTCCAACACCTGGGTCGAGGCGATGCTGAGCTCATGGTATGTATTACAGCATTCACGTCCGACGTGCTATGATCGGGTTGGTCGGAAGTAACATCAAAACTGTTCTGAGGGTTAACCGGGGTACGAACAGAAGATAAGGTCTGCTGACTTTGAGGGGGTCTTCGATATGCAAGTCCTGGTTCTAGCAATGTCCTGTGCGACGTAGGAGGTGGAGCAAATCTCTTTACTCTGTCCTCCGTTTCTTCTATGGTTCGACATAATCTCAACAGATTTTGAACTGAAGTCGACTGGTGAAGTGAAAGTTGAGTTTGAATGTACGGAAGAAGGTTTCTTCGTATTAGATTGACTCTATGTTCCTCGGATGGTGGCTGTTCCAAACGCCTGAATAATGTTTCCATCGCCGTTATAAACGTTAGAACTTTTTCGTGTGCCCCTTGTGTTCTCTGTCGTATTTCGTCCCACAGATTATATTCATAATCGTATGGTCTATAA
The DNA here is from genome assembly GCA_947563755.1 of Lochmaea crataegi. Taxonomy (NCBI): domain Eukaryota; kingdom Metazoa; phylum Arthropoda; class Insecta; order Coleoptera; family Chrysomelidae; genus Lochmaea; species Lochmaea crataegi. Next base: position 38,182,005 of record OX387429.1, read on the forward strand.
GCTTCCCTTAGCTGACTAACTAGATCATCCCAGGAGTGAAATGTCCCGGTTCTATACCAATTCAAGGCCTGACCAGTAAATAACTCTGGAGCCGATCGAAGTAATTGGTCTTTGCTAACCCCCCGTGAAACCCGTAGTTCTTCTACCCTAAGCAAAAATTCATTTACGCTAGTATGTCCATTGTATTTCACATTCCATCGGTGAATATCTGGGTAAACTGGAGGTCAATAAGAAGGGTACCAATGATTTGACCTTTCTGGATGTATAGGAGAAATATGAAGGCGATCCATACCATACCTGGTATCTCCTAACTCCTCTCGCATCGTCGAATCATTATATGTGCCTAGTTGAGAGTTCTGTGGGGGAACCCAAACTCTGGAAGTTTCCTGCGGATAATCCTTTTCGTCTCTCCATGTTACTTCCATACTTTGCCGATTACTACGAGTGCTTGTGGTTATTCATACAAGTTGTCCATACAAGTTTTGACAAGATAGCACCAGTTTTTCGAGCTCTGATTCTTCCCATGTCGTAGATCCTTTGATCCTATCCAATCGTCCTGCCAGGTGCTCTAATCTAGAAACTATTCTTCTATAATCGTTTTCGCTATTTTCAGGGTCAAAAAATTCTATTTCTTGAGCTAACTCATTCACCTTTCGGTTACAGATGCTCAACTCTTCTTCGAAGATTAGGGTAGCCTCTAAATTAGGTGTAATTCCCTTATCTTTCTCTGCTCTTAATGCCTGTCGTAGCACAGCACGCTTTTCATCCACTGTTCCTGACATTGGTAGACCCCGAATTTTCAATTCGTAGCTTAACTCATCACTCCCAAGACGATTTACTTCCATGGTCAGTAGAAAAATAAAATAAAAACTAATCTAAAATATTTTACACGAGATCTTAACTAGGTCCTCAAATATCGAAGATCAACCTCACCCTTTCCCCAAAAAAAAAAGAAAAAAAATCTAGCGAAAATGTAAAAAAAAATTATTCTGCTTTTTTTTCCTTAGGCTAGTTGTAGATTAAGTTGTAGGTTAAGTTGTACATATGTTAAGTAGATATAAGTATTGTATATTACCCAGAATTTGTTTTTAATTTTATTTCCAGAATTTATTTTACTTTTATATTTTTAGAATTTCCCTTTTTACTTTCCTATTTCCGAATTAGTTTGATTTAACAACCTATATGTTTCTGTATCATGTACTTATGAAAAATGAAAAATGTAAAAACCAAAAAAAAATTTCCCCAATAAAATCATGTGCCTAACCACTTGCATAAATTTCCCTAAATAACTAGCTTAATAATAACCTTTTGTTATTTTATAACATAACAAAATTATTTTGCTGTGAGCTAATTTTGCTCCAAACCAACTCTTTAACACCAATTATATTCTATTTCTCTGAGATTTAAGGTTCAGCGAATCTGTATCAACTGTATCAACTCGTTCTTCGAACTCGTGGAATTATTAACAACAAGCTTTCATGGAAATTATGGAAATTTTTGAGAACTCGTGGTATTACCCCCGATAAACCGCTAACTACATACACTAACCTCACAACGTAAACCATATAATTGTTAAAATTATTATTATTACGTACCAATAATAACTATCAAATTAACAAAGACAATTATTAGTTATGAATTGAATATACTAATTAGCGACACAACAGTGAAGCAGCTGACTGTATCTTTCTCACTCGGCGGTCCTGAGTTCACCCGATCGAGCCTTTCACCTCAGAGCGTGACGGATCAGTCTACCTTACTACCTCCGGAAAAATCTGTGAGCGGTGCACCAAAAGAAGTTTTCACTTCAAAAACAATATAACTTATCAAATTAAAATTAGAAATTGATCAGAGAGATAGAACGGACCAAATTAAGTGAACAACATAATAGGACTATTAAAATTATGTATAACGAAAACATATTTTCAATTCAATAACGATTTTTATGAACAGAAAGTTGGACTTGCCATGTGCTCTTGCCTGCGAAATAATCGGAAGCGAATATTTCGTTTTGGTCTGGGGGATTACTACAGGCCGATCTTATAATAGTATTTACATTGTTGTCAGATCTCCTGTTCTTCTGGAAATATAATGAATTGAATAGATGAGGCTTTTACTTGATGAAGATCCATACTACTGATGAAATAAAACAAATTAATTTGTTTAAATCTTCATTATTTATTTTGAACTGACGTTCAAATTAAAATTAGTGACGCGTTTGAAAAAGCTACTGTGTAGCGAAACGCGTCACTAATTTTAATTTGAACGTCAGTTCAAAATAAATAATGAAGATTTAAACAAATTAATTTGTTTTATTTCATCAGAAATATAATGAACTTTGTTATCTTAAATGGTTCACCCTATAAGTTTTTCGATTGAAGTCCTCAAGAAATACTGAATATTTTTATGTTAAATGCCACAATTTCAGAGTGCGACAAATTAATCTTGCTCCCAAAATTGTCGATAAATTAAAATCGAAGAATGGGAGAATATGCCCAAAGAAATGATAAACAATCTCATCCAAAGCATGGAAATACACTTGTTATTAATTTATTGTTATTTTTGTATATTTCATGAGATTTTGTTTGAGTTAATATAAAATTCTAATAATTTGATAATTTTCAGTTTTTTACATTTTTATGGTAATTTGCGGTACTTTTATAATTTCTCATACAGGGTATCCAGAAGCTCTCCTACCAAACGCAAATTACAGATACTAGATGTGATTTATGTCCATCCAACCTATTTTGCCTTTATCCAAAAGATCCTTCCAAAGGAGCTAGCGCAAAGCAAAGCATATCTCAGAAAAAACCGCTACATACAAATTTAAAACTTAGTACATTGTGTGAGCCCGCAGTTCCCTACAAACTCGCATTTATTGCCATCACCAGCGCTCAGCGTGGGAGGAGGGCATCTAAAAATATTCACCAGCGTGTTATGAATAGGCTACAAATTTTGGTTACACATTGTACAGGGTGGCCCATCTAGTGAGGTAACCAGATGTATCTGGAAAGTATTTGTCCTAGGTTGTGGGGAAAAATATTGGTAGTGAAAATGGCCAAGAGACATTGCAGGAAATATTTTCAATATCAAAATTTCTCCCCTAGGGAGCGTTACTGCATTGTTCAAATCTATAAATTATTAATATCTCAGAAAATCGCAGAATGAGCTGTAACTTTGATATCATCTTTTGAAAGCCCGTTTAATACTAGATAATTTTCTAAAGTGACATTTCTTTGTATTTGTCATAATAAGTGAGAAGGAAGACCATCCATTTTTCAGTGCTTAAATTTTATTATTTCATTAACTATTCAACCTATCCGACTGTTTCTGGATTCATATGAAAGAGAGTTGTGTGGATTTTGAAGACCGTTCATATACCTCATCGATTACTTTGAAACAGATAAATTAGAGGTCGCTTTATGCAGCGATTACCCATTTTTACGATTTTATTAAAAATATTTGATGAAACGTTACTATATTAGTAACATATCCTGGAGCAGCTTTATATTTCTTCTATTTTAGTGAGAACCGCATCTTGATATCTCCATTCGTTTTTGACTTATCGTAAAAAATGTGGAAAATTACGATAAAATACGATGATCAAAAATATAGGTAACATATGTCAGCTGCAAAAAAAATCTATTTTCACTCATTTTATTGCCTTGGCAAATGTTGAAACTGCCTGCCATTATTGTTGACACATCGCTCTAGACGTTCTCGAGTAGAAAAAATGGCCGCTTCTATTTCCGCTGGTGTTAGGCTGCGAATGACATTTCTAATTATTTCTTCAATATCTGCTCTTGTCGTAGGACTCGTTTGGAAGACAAGATCTTTTACTCGGCCTCACAGATAAAAGTCTAGGAAAATCTTGTTAGGTGACCCTGCTGGCCAGGGAAAGAGGCTTCCTCTTCCTATCCATCTGTCTGGATATGTTTCATTCAAGTGTTGCCTGACAATAACTGAAAAATGTGCTGGAAAGCCGTCAAGCTGAACAAACATATTTCCCCTGGTTTGAAGGGGCACATCTTCAAACAAAACTGGTAACGCACTACGAAGTAACTCCAAAAATGTATTTCCATTTAGTGATTGGTGGAAAAAATAGGACCCAATAATTGTATGTCCTAGTATACCGCACCAAACATTAACACTCCAGCGTCCCTGATGTTCCACTTCCTGCATCCAGTGAGGATTTCCGGCACTCCAGTAATGCATATTATGCAAATTGACTCTACCGTCACTGTGAAAAGTTGCCTCGTCTGTCCAAAGAATTTGCGACAAAAATTGAGGGTTTTCGTTGATTCGTTGATCATCTCCAATAGCCAGTAACAATGATCCAGCCTTCGATCAAAATCCACTCCAATTGAGGTTTTAAGGCTTAGTGCAAAACTACATGGTAAGGATGTAACCTAAAAACAATTGGTTCATTCATAATGCTAGAGTTAGTCTTACAAATTTTGAATTGTTTATGTTAAGTAGACTAGTTCATTAACAGTGGTAAATAGCTTTCTTGTAATTGAAAGTTCAAAAATTGCGGTTTTAAATTGCTTATAACTTCTAAACTTATCATTTTAAGAACGAAATGTGCTAGGTGGATAAAATCTGGTTTTCAAGAGTAATTTGTACATCAATCAAAAAATATATAGACTGAAATAATAATTTACTCTTGGACAAATATAATATTTTTGACACACCTCGTATATGATAATTTTTGGGAATGTATTGTTTTATTTTAGGTATGAAACCATGCAAAGCTTTTTATGAGGAATAACTTTGTTTTATAAAACTAATAATTAAAAAGTTTTTCATATTACTGTTGGTAGCAAATACCAATTTGCCCATTTGTGTTTTGTCTGGTTTCAGCATTCCCCAAAAAATGTAAGTAATTGTATTTCAAATATATTATTATTTACCTGTAATCTACTAAAATTCTTTGGACGGTAGTCCATGGTATTCCAAGCTCTAACGATAAGGTTCTCGTACTAAGGTGTGGATTGAACTCTATATAAGATAAGACGTTGATAATATTTTCTTCGGTTCTGACGTTACGCCGCTTTAGAAACACAGGTCGGCGGAAAGTTTCCGTTGTACGTAATCGTTAAACCAGGCGTGGAAAGAATCTGCCCCTGAAATGAGGTTAAGTGGATACCTCATCGCGTACTTTCTTGCAGTTATTGTGGCATTCTGAAAGCACTCCAAGTAAACTTGAATCATATCGACGACCTCATCATTTGTAAAAGGAAAAGGCATTTTGAATGCTTAACCGAAGACAAAATAAATAAGTTGACGCTTCTTCGTTGTACTGTCATTAAAAACATACGATATGTTCCAAAGTCTACTTATGGTTAGCTAATTTTCTAATTTTGATCTTTCACATGTTAGTTTTTCACATTTTTTCGATAAGTCAAAAAGGAATAGAGATATCAAGATGCGGCTTTCACTAAAATATAATAAACTAAGCTTTTTCAGAATATGTTGCTGAAACAGTAACGTTTCATTCAATCTTTAAAAAAAATCGTAAAAATGAGTACAGTCAATCCCCCTTACTTGGAACAGTTTTAGAATTTATCAGAATAAATATTTTTAGTAAAGTCCACTAACTCTGTAATATTTATGTCAAAAGTTGAGTAAAGGGTTGAAGTTTTCTTGCATTAAATATTTTTGCAAATTGGACAATACTAGCTATTTATTTTAATTTTTTTTATTTTTTGTCCCAAGTTAGGAAACCATCTCCTAGCTTGGGACACTGTGTTAAAATTCGTTTGAACGGCACACAAATCGGTTTAGCGTCCCAATTTTGAAGCCAATGGTTGAACTTGGGACAATTGTTTTCGTTTTAAAAAAAAATTAGGTTCATTATGGGCATTTTACATATCTTTTGGATGAAGGAAAGACTAATACAAAAATAAACCTTTTATTCACTGCAACAAAACAATATTTTTCACAAAAACAAAAAATATCCTTTTAAAAAAAGTAATAGGCAAAGTTTTTACGTTGTAATAACATCATTAAAAATATATATATTTCTGTTCTCACTTATAGGTTTTATTTTCTCAAGAATTTGAGTTTGATTAACAAATAATATATCTTTGATGTCTGGGATCACAAAGACATTTTTTGAACCTCTATAATTTCTTAAGAAATCCAGCTGAATATTTTGCTCACGTTCAGCACTATCTGTTATTTTGATAACTTTGGCAATACATTTTTTGGCTACTTCTTTTTTGGTTCCTTCATTATACTTCAGGTGTACAGTAACAAAATCTCCTACTTCTAATGCACTTTCAGTCTTTTCTTTTTGTGGCGGTATGTTTTCTTCAGTCTCATTTTTATCAGTTTGGTCTTCATCAGGGTTTACGTCATCTCTGGCATATTCAGCGTCAGCACGGGCTTCCAACAGGTCAATAAAATCTTCAGCATCCATGTCTGAGTCGGTGTCGTAAAGTGATACTTGGTCAAATTCATCTTCTCATGAATCTGAAAGGTTATAGATTGTCTTGACTTTAGGCCGGCGACGAATTTTTGTTTTAGAGGTCTCAACATTCTGCAATCCTGATGTTCCGGGCGTATCTTTGTTCTTTTTCTTAGCTTGTTCTTCTTTCTTGTTTTTTATATCCTCCAATACTTCTGGAGTAGACAAGCTTTTTCCTGGTACGGTGGTAACTTTTCTGCGTCTCCTTATGCCCTGAGTTTCTGTTTGACGTTTAGATTTCAAAAATTCTTCAAAATTTTGGGCCCAAAGTTCAGCATTTGCATTATCTTTCTGTGGCAAACGATTCAAAACCCGCTGAGGATCTAGGGGATAGATGCAACTGGCTGCAAAACCAGCCTTTAAATTTGCTTCTGAATTTTTCTCTATTTTGGCCAAAACTTCTTTAAATTTTGTTGGAAATACATCTTTTGTGATTGCTCCTCGACATTTGCTTTTATAATCTTGCAATAATTTCCTCCAGGCTTGTTTCAATGGACTAAAATATGCCAAATCGGGCGGCTGGCATAAATGGGTACTATTTGGTGGCAGGAGCAAAAACTTTATATTATGTTTTATGCAGAGCTCCAGTACTTGAACCGACATGTGACTTGTCAGGTTATGCCAATGATAGCTTTGGGGCCTTCGCCAAGTTTCTTTAGGTAGGGGAGCGCTACCGAAATAAACAAGTCTTCAAAGAGGGGTCCCTCAAACCATCCAGACTTTGATCGGTTATATCTGGCGTCTTTGGGACCTCCCTCCATCCAGGTATGATACAAATTTGTGGAATATTTGTATACAACATATACAGGGAGTGTTTTCCCACAAGTAGTTCCCGCGAACATTACAGAAAAACCTGTTTTCGATGAATCCTTTATTATTTCTGCCCGTTTACACGTGCGATGGTCGATAACTTTAGTTTTGCCCGGATCATCCTGCATATTAGTTTCGTCGTAATTGATTATTGCTTCTTTAAGGGATTCAGCTAATTCTTTAAAATATTCTTCGATAATCTCTGGGGTTACACCAGCTCTGGCACGTTTAATATTATGACTTGGTCGAGTTTTTAAAGTATCCTCTTGGCGTTTCAAGAAAGTAGTCAGCCATTTCTTGCCAGGTCTGTTGTCGATAAAACGCTTTTCCACAATTCCTGTAGAGTCTAAGGCTTTCTTCACAATTTCCTCCAGATCCAACTTCGTAAGAGGAAAACCCCATTTCGCTGCCAGAGGTAAACATTCAGCTATGCGTGCTTCCTCCTTAGGATGTATTACAGGTGGTCGGCCATACCTTTGAGTGTGCTTCAAGTTTAATCTTCGGTTAAGGGTACTCTTTGGGATACCATATTTTTCTTGTGCTTTTCTTAGCGATAGTTTATTTTTTTTAATGTCTTCTAGAACTGTAATAACAAGCTCTTCAGAAAAATCATGGTACGTTCGCTTTTTATGATATCTTAACGCCATATTGTTTCTTTGTCTGGGAAAAAAAACAAAAAAAATTGCTTACTCCCAAAAATATCCTAACCTGGGACACGGTTCCAAACTTGGGACGAGCGTCGCAAGTTTGGAAGCTATGTTGATTTTTCCTTTACAAATCCGTTTACAAAATCTGCTTTGCAAGCATATGAACTAGTGACTGTTAAAAAAGTAAATCAGGATCTGTACTCTGAGAGAATTGACAGACCACATTATATGCACAAATTTTTAACAGAATTTAGGGCGATGTTTTTGACATCGATAGTACTAACCACAGTTAGTCGGCCCACATGCACGCACCCCGGTAGTTGTAGTGAGACTGGCTGAACGTTTTTCAGCGGTTTCCGCGCGTATTGATTGCAACGTTGCCATTTTGCGAGGGGATAAAAATTCAGTAAATTTGTCCCAAATAAGGCTTTCGTCCCAAGTATGGGGGATTCACTGTAATCGCTGCATAAAGCGGCATCTAGTTTAACTATTCTAAAGTAATCAATAAGGTTTATGAACGGTCTCCAAAATCTACAAAACTCTCTTTGATATGAATCCAGAAACCGTCGGATAGGTTGAATAACAAAATAATAAAATTTAAGCACTGAAAAATAGATGGTCTTTCTTCTCGCTTATTATGACGGAAACAAAGAAATGTCGCTATGGAAAATTATCTGGTGTATTAAACGGACTTTCAAATGATGATATCAAGGTCTTAGCTCATTCTGCGATGAAAATAGCAGTAACGTCCCCTGGGGATGAAATTTTGAGGTTGAAGTTAATTTCCAGTGATTTCGTTTGGCTACTTTTACTATCAATATTTTTCCACTACAACCTGGGACAAATAATTCCCGAGATACAACCGGTTACCTCGCTTAATGGGCCACCCTGTACAAAAATAATCATAAAATGGCATGCTACTGTGGCAACACTGGAAGGATATTGTAGCAGCATCGACAATCAATAATGTTAAGCAAGCTACTAGATCAATTCATCAAACAGTTGAACTATCTCGAATAAGACATAAAAACAGTACGCATAATGAAACACGGAGCGGGGCTCTGGTTTATTTCTAAATGTCACTACATAGCTATTTTATGACACTGTCGGACTCATAATCTCCACTTCAGTTCTCAGGAGCTGTCCGTTCACAGCCGCCTGCCATGAATATGCTATGGAAATACAGAAAATATAGATGGATATTTAATATTCAGACGGCTTTATGTTGAGATCGAACATTGAAATTCAGAACTAAAACTATTTTATCCGAACTTTGCGTAATAGAACTGATAGTCACTGTAATTGTAGTAACAGAATTACAAAGTACAGGCAAGACAATTGACTTTAGCGGAAGAGACGTACAGATATAGGTTCCGGCAGTAATATGGTCATAAAGGGTAAGCCATCAAACAGTTTGATTTAAGAGTAATTAATATTAAATATTTAATTAGTAAGCACCATTTGCATACTTTTAACTCAGTAAACAAAAACTATGAAATTTGGAATCACGTTTAGGATACATTAGTGAACATTGATCCATATTATTCAAGATTTTACTTCCGTAGATCATATTACCCGTACTGATAAGCATATTATGTAACAAATAAGTGCGGTTGCCCTCAAAAAATTTTTTTATTGGAATCGCTGTTTATTATGCACAATATTTTCTCCATCAACAATTAATGATAAATATGTTACTATTTTAAATGAAACTAACTGTTTCTAATTAATTCCACTATTTATTGAAAAAGTTCCTGAAAATTCTTAAAATTTATTAATAATTATTTGTATATTTGCATATCATCGTCAGAATGACAGAAGTTACATTTTATGTGATGCCTACTTGATGTTTAATATTTTAGCTAGACCAAATAGTGACTGACCTATCTTGTGATTGACTTAATATATATGAATAGAAAAAAGAAGAAGATATGATATTACAAACATTGAAGCTTAGTTAAATAGTAGAAATCATTAGAAACAGTTAGTTTCATTTAAAATAGTGATATGAGTATATTCCACAAAGTAAGGGTCCAAACATTAAATTCGATGAATATGTATTTCATTTCATATCATGTATTTCATATATATTTCATATGTGAAAATGAGCTGGAAAGCAAGCATGATTTAATTTGAGCCCAGAAGTGGTACTAGGGTATAATATAATAATAAAACTGTTTAGTGAAAGTAGAGTTACTAAGCTTACTAGAGTAATGGTACTCAACCTATCAGCAATGTTCTCATTAGCATTGCCTTTAGGAAGCTATCCTAACTATATATTATTTCTATATACTATTTCTCTCAGATTCATTTCTCACCATTGTTCTAGAACAAAAAAAAACTTCATTTATGCTCAGGACATGTTAAAAAATTTAAAAAGGGAAAAATATTAGATTACAGATATTTATGAACGAGTTCATTATTTTTTCGGAGCTGAAAATTGTATGGAACAAAATGTTGGGTCTATATTACTTAAAATGCTCCAGTCACTACACATGAATTGTAGAAAAAGATGCAGTAGATTATTGTAATATTCAGAGTTTCCATAATTGGATCGGCACAATAGATGGCAGAATTGTTGGTAAAACATTCAGAACTCGAGTTTTATTTTGGTTTTTGACAAATTAATGACTGAATTGATTATCTCTACTTGTAGTAGTCTGAGTACAATATTTTATTTCTAATTGGAATAAAAACTCTATGTCTTCACTCAAGTTTGATATATAAGTTGAAGTTAATTGAAAATTGAATCGTAGGCTCCGCTTGGACGATAACAAGTCGACTTATCTTAGGATGTGTTTATGTTGGTGCTTCGATGAACAATAAAAGCAGCGACATTAGCTCAGCTTTTATCTTTGCTCCATTGCTAAACGTGTCTCAACTCGTCGCTCTAACATAGACCCTTGCATATAAATCAATGATATAATTTTCTTCGCTTTGCTAGTATCACTGCTCTTATTGTTTATCAAAGCTCAGATAAACTCACCCTAAGTCAGCAAATAACTCCGACAATGGTTTATTAGAAAATGTACAATGATTCCATTCCATATAATATCATTAGATTTGTTAAAAAATATAAATTAAACTTCTGTGACGTGATCTTGTCAAGTATGTATATAGGAAGGCCGAAACATTTTCACGACAATTACTGAAACTTTTTTAGTTTACAATAAACAAGGAAGTTCAAGAACATTTTGTTGATTAAAAATTGCCTAACCTATTGAAAAATTAACTTCAAGAATTTTTTCCAACGGCAATGAGCTCTTTGAAGTGTTCAGAAAACAGCACAATTTTTTCAAATTTTTGAATTAACAATTAATACCTTAAAAAAATTATTTAATGTTACCTGTTTGCTTTTGACGAGCACTGCGACTTACTTTTAGAGTCTAATGTTGCTACAAAGTATGAGTTTTCTCTGTGAGGTGAGAAAAGAAAGTGAGTACTTTTCATAGAAGTAGGAAGAAAAATATTTTACTCCACTGGAAACACTATTTCTCCCTGGCTAATCAGCACACTGGAAATGGGCTTTTCCCGTGCTCTAAGTCACGTCATCATATATTTTACCTGGCAACACTGAATAATGTCTTCATTATGTCATATACGCTTATATTTATTTTCCTTAACAACAAAGTACGATGATTTTATGGAAGTTTTCAGCTTTTGGAGTTCTTGAAGAGGTATAATGAATGGTATCGTTCATCACTCGTCCAAAATTACTTTTTCGGAGCTTGAAGCTCGCACCAGAAAATCGTATTTCGTAGATCGGTAATTGAATATAATATTCCTACCTGCTAAGTAAATAGTTATTTGTTTAACTAGACAGAGAAGTAACAGATTGTAACGAGTTATTTTTTTTGCAAGTTCGATTTTTATTTTTTCCCGTAATATATTTTATTTTACCACTAGGTTGTATATAACTCGTTACTTTACAACCCTTTCTACTACCGCATTGATTTTTTTTTCGTTACTACCGTTATATATTTTAGTATAAGTCCGAGTTACGCAAATCCAAATTCTACCATACACAATTTATTCATTTCCGATATTTAAATTTTTCAACTGAAGGGACGCCCGGTATATACACCATTTTAATTAAAACCGAAGCCGTTCAGTATAGGTACAACTTTTTGTTGTAAGTAGATAAATTTCACGTTTAATTCCCTCACCACGACTACGGCCGAAAAATGTAGCTAGGAGTTTGGATTAAAATTAGCGAACAATTGATAGAAGCTCGCTGATTCATTCCGGCTCTCAATTATTCAGAGAAATTATTCTTTCGTGACTCTTCTCTCAACTTTCTTCCGATAACCGATGAACCGAAAAGTATTGTGAAAATTTAGTGCATTACGATTGTGTGTGGAAGCTGTATTCTATAAGGTAAATCATTTTTACAAATAAACTGTGTATGCGAAACTTTCCGTACCGCTCTTAATATGAAATTGTTAAATGTATGGTTTTGAAAATTTTCCGTCCGGCTATTTTTTTCTTTTGTTGTTGAATTGAAATTGGTTTTTTTTATTTGTTTCTTTTATATGGAAATAAAGATTTGTGAACTGTAATTTGATTTCGAAGTTTATTTACAGCGTTTATTATATATTAGTTAACTGATATGAATTATTAGTGGATTCTCGAATTATTTTATGCTTTTGGTTCTCAGTAGTTTTATATTAAATTGATATCCAAGTGGATTATAATATTTTAATTTTATGCTAGTACTAATATTTTTACTCTGTGTGTCGATAGCTGGGTACCGTTTAACTCGTGGGAAAAATTTGTTTTGGAATAATAGTTACCGGCTTTATTTAGATTCAAGGGTTAATCAGACCTGGAAGAGGCTTAGCCACAATTTGTTTGATTGCCCGTCAGATCTAATTCGTTCTTAAATCTTATTTTTTTCGGAATAATAGTTACCGGCTTTATTTAGATTCAAGGGTTAATCAGACTTGGAAGAGGCTTAGCCACAATTTGTTTGATTTCCCGGCAGATCTAATTCGTTCTTTAATTTTTTTTTTTCGGAATAATAGTTACCGGTTTCATTTGGATTCAAGGGATAATCAGACTTGGAAGAGGCTTAGCCACAATTTGTCTGATTACCCGGCAGATCTAAATCGTGCATTGGGGACCCCGTTAAACCCGGTAGATTTGAACCGTATTTGATAACCTGACCGTTATGTCCGTCAAAGTACCAAGTATATGGTAAAGATAGCTTATTTTATTTTCCCTGTTATTTTGATTGTCACTATAGAATTATCCATAAAATAGACCACAGAGTATTAATAGACTAAAGTTTCCTTTTGATTATTTTGTTATATACCGACCTATTGTGTGATCATAGGTATACACTAAACCGTAGGTAGTATACAACTCTGCTGAACCCCCCTGTTTCCTTCATTTACCCCGTAATTTATAAATTGGAGGATCCATATTTGATTGTAATTGGGTAAATAAAGTTAGTTCAACAAGACCCCTGGAATTTTCCGTAACCTCCATCTGAGGCTATCTGGAACTCTTGACGCTAAGGGTCAAGGGGCCGTGGAGCAAACCACGTTAATAATCTGGCACCCGAGATTTAAAACCGAATTTTGCATCAAGGGTGTCCATAGTGACGTGTTCTTGTGGCAGGAGCCACGTGTAAGAAGGTACGCACGATACAAGATTTACTGCCGAGGCAATGAAACTAACGAAGGCAGTAAATCTGATTTTCTTCCGTGTAAAACATATAATTTTTCCTCCGATTGTTTGTATAGTGTGTTTAGAAAAATCAAATTAAAATGAAAACTTTTTTATGACGGATATAACTCACAATTTTCAATTTTTTTTTCTAATCGTATGTTATAGGTAATAATTAAATCGTATTTTTCAATTATTATTGTCGATTAGACCTTAAATTGTATACATAATAATATCTACCGAAAGATAATAATAAATATAATGTTAAATATCGACAAGTATAGTGGGCACACTGAAGTTGGCCTATGTATGTGTGACGTGGAAGTGATTGTTTGATTCCATGGGTCTGCTCAAATCACATTATTATTGCCGTTGCTGAGTAAAGTCTGGGAGATTCCAAAAAAAAGAAGCAAAAATGATTTTTTTATTGCCTTGGCAGTAAAAGTGTTACATCTATGATCGATAAATGTCAGTAAAACTGATGTTTAATGTCAATCGGAGAAAAACTTAATTTTCTCAATAATTACCCATTGTAACCGCATTTCGTTTATTGAATACTTTATCCCACAGTATATCGAGAATGAACCTCTTGTGGTGATTTCGTCTTTCTGAGTATAACAAGGATTTCAAAAATTATACTCGATAGAAGCAGAAAAATTAATTCCCGTATCATAACAACAAATTATAGAGCGTCTTCATTTAATGCTCTCGTATAAATGTTGTCATATCAAAACATGATTTACTTTTCTTCGCTTCACCACTATCGCCGCTCTTAAGTTTGTCATAGTTTCAAGATGATCGCACCTTTAGTTCACCTCGTCCTCACACACCATGGTTCACTCTCTCCACCTAACGCAGAACTATGTCATATACGATAACAGAATATACATTATCTTTATAATATCTAGCAATCCACTCAAACTATGATTCGAAGCATGGTTTCAAAATTAAAATTTAAGAATTAGATTTTTATGGGAGCTGCTAAAGCCACAATGACTACAAAGTAATAGCAGTGCAAAATGGTGATTTCAATAATTTAATTTCATAGAAGCCAATACTAGGTTACATAATTATTTAAAATTACTTGAGAAATGTCTCGTCGTACTAAGAGCGTTCCTATTTGGTTAGGTTAGGTTTTTCGCACGAGAAATGATAATTTTCAATTGACAATTTAATTCATGTATAAAAAATCCCATAAGCCGCGTGATTTTGTCATTATGACAGCGAAAAAAGTTTGCCCTTACATTTCCAGCGACAATAACGGAACCTAACTTTTGAAAGCATGACAACCAGCATTGTAAACAAATTTTTGATGACGTTATGTCAACTTTTCTCAAACTGTGAATTCAACTACATCACTTTGGCGACAATTTGCGATGTTTTGTTTGAAAAAAATAAGAACTCATTGCAGAAACTTCCACTGAAGAGTTAGGTTCTATTTTATCTGACTGGGCATTCAACATGAAGAAGAACAATGGAGAAGATTATACAGAGAGTGCAGTCAAGACGATTTGGAACACTTCAGCAAAAATGTTACAAGAGAAGTACTTTAATGATTATAAAAGAATTTTTAATCCGTTCACGGACATACAGCTCAAGAAATTTACATCTCATTTTTTAATTTAATGATTTACATATTCATTAAATTGTCTTACCGAATTACACTCTAGCTTTTTTTGAATCGACGTAAACTTGACATTTATAATTCGAATTTTGTTGCCATTAGGTAAATCAACTCAAAAAACTGCCAGAAAAAATTACTCGTCCTACGGACGGACTTTTTCAGAGGCAGTTTTTTTCGTTAAATTGCCAGGCAACAAAATTCTTATTGATACATGTCAAGTTTACTTCGACAAAAAAAGCTCTCGTGTAATTATAAGTGATAATAAAATAACTTTTCGCGGTTTTGTTAGAAAAACTATTATAGAGTGATCCATAAAATCGATTTTCCTCTCAACACCAACTTATATTTGCGCGAGCTTAACTCCACGTAGTACGTATGTATGGGAGAATAGGAATGAATAAATTGGGAAGTTATTGTAACCTGAAAGGAGTAGAAAATAAAATTCCAAGAATATTTGCATACAGTGGCTCTCAATATCTCAATAGTTATAAAACTCGAAATAAAATGTAGCATCATCATATATGAACAAAACCAGCCTACTTCTCTGCCTGTGCTTAGTCTGTGCCACGCATCTTAGAATATTCGTTAAAATGTCTTATACAAGTATGAAAAACAAACAAAAAAACTAAAATGAATTCGTTTGTGACTAGCTATTTGAATGCAGTGTACATTATATTCAAATGCTGGACCACCATCTCGCTGACGTCACATATCTATCAAAGTAGACAGTGCGCGAAATCGAGTAAAAAGTGAGGCGATTATTCCGATTGAAGAGAAATGAATGAAAATCTAATTAGATGCATATCGACCTGCATCTAGGCTGAGAGATAAATACACAGGTAAGAAGTACGGTGAACCGATGGGAAAAAAAGGGATTGCGATATATAGTAGTAGTCTAGATACTATTGAGCCAAGGTAATTCTACATTAATTTGTCCGAATAACGGTTAATTGTATTTATTTTATGGTCAATATACAGGGTTTGGTAGATAAAGGCAATATTTGAGATTTGAATAGTCCAGGCGATCTAACTTTTTTGAGAAAAAAAATTGTTATCTAAAATTTGGTAGGTGGAAGTTGTAGAGGGAATTTTAACAAACAAGGGAAAAATAAATGCAATAGCTGAAAAGTGGGAGGGATGATTTGGGGAGTGGAAAAGGGGAGGAAAAAGACATTATTGCGATATCCGGCCAAGGTTCAGGTCCTAGAAAAAAGAATTAAATGTGAAAGTGGTGGATCTCAAAAAGATTTACAACTTTTCTTCTCTTTCTTTTTTCACCTAACCTCAAAATTGGCTCGAAAAACGCAAAAAACTGCATTTTCCGATTTTTATTTTTAGTTTCGCAAAAATTACTTGATTTTGATGAAAATTTGGTAGAAGGTACCTTTTATAGTCACAAACTATGAAAAAAGATTTCAAATTGAAAATTTTTCGAGTTTTTTCGGTTTTAAACGAAAATTCTCCTTTGGAAAATTCTCGCAATAAGTTTCGCGGGTTCTCATTTTTTTCGTTTTTACATCTAATTTCAATTGAAATTAAAAAAATAGTAGTCACGTGCTCAAAAATGCCAAAAAAAGGAAAAAGTACGTTTTTCAAGTGCCCATTTTTGCTTAATTGTTATTAATTTGCTTGAATTTTTTAAAACATCAAAAACCAAATTCTACCATTGAATTCTACGAGAAAAAATACGAAAGAAACTGTGTATAACTTATTTCAATAAAAGTTTTATTATGTTACAGGGCTTCAGGTAAAATAAGAAAAAAAACCATTCTTTTGTTAAAAAAAAATGTATATTTGTAAGAGTTGTACCAAATTGTAATCATATATGACAAACTATATTAAAAATTATATGTGAAATTACATATACATTAATCTCCGTCTTTTTCACACAGTTGCAGCACATTCATCGTTTGATGTATTATCATCAGTTTTCCCCTGATCTTCTTGAAACGATTCTTCACAAAAACTTTCTTCCGCTCATTCTCTTTCTGAATCAATGCGAGAAGCCTGATCATTTTCAGTTACATCTTCTACATAATCACTTATGTCTTGCAAAATAATATCGATGTTTGCACATAAATCGTGGCAATTAATACATAAATGTGTGCATCGCAGGATATGCTTGCGACACCTACACCTATAGCTTTCGCAACTAGTTTTGAACCTGCAAGAAATAATTTTTAGAAATTTTTCGGGAATAACGGGAGCTTCCTTCGTACAAGCCATGAGAATTGTGATATTATTACCGGTAACTTGTTTCCAACCCCATTCGGTTGCATTTTTCTTATTACCAAGCCAGGTCTGTAATTGGAAATACGCTCTGTAAGAGTCATTTCCTGGTCTTTGCACTTATACATGTCTTTAATAAATTTGCAGGCGATTTCAGCAATAACTTCACGGTCAGTACTATCAATAGAAAAAGGCTGAACCAAATCGATGAACTCTGGAAAACTAATTAACGAAGAAACTAATGATAGTTTTCCTTTCCCAGCAAAACCAGAGTTGGTGTCACAGCCTGTAAAGCAGTGCAGAAAAGCTACAATAGAGCGACAATGCTCATGTTTGAAACTATGTGCATTATAAAGTAAATCGTTTCCCGTGCCTGGTTTAAATATATATATATTAGAATTTATAGCACTCAATTGGTTTAATAGCACCAAAAGGTCAGTATCCTGTCCCACAACAATAACTGTTTCAGTTAATTGTATCCTGTTGTTGAGTTAACAGATTTGTTATAAGCCATTTGTATTGAGGTATTATTAAAGTATCTGCATCTTCTTCTGCTTGTTTTACTATAAACCCTCTTGAAGTAACAATTCCCTCATTAAACTGTTCGTAACGCCAATAACTTCATGTCGTCTTTACAACCAATGTTAAGGCTTATTCGTTGAAATAAAAGCAGGGGGTTGATAGGAATTATCTGGTCGTTTATTTTGATCGATGATGTAACACTTTTCAACGATAAAACTTTATTATTTCGAGAAAATGAAGCACTTTCGAAGTATTGTCCTATTAATGTCTTAACAGCTTTCATGCCAACCTCGAATGATTGGTGGCAATTAACAGAGTTCAAAAATTTAAACAAATTAATAAAAATTTGTGTTAATTTTTTTGGGCACCGATTAGAGGTTTATTTTCCTATTTTTTTCTTTTTCGTAACGTATTCAATTTTTCCACATGGTTTTATTTAACTCGTTACTTACTTTCCGACCCTTTCTATTACCGCATTGATTTTTCCCGTTATTACCGTTATAATGTATTCTAGTATAAATCCGAGGTACGCAAATTCGAATTCTACCATATACACGATTTATTCATTTCCGATATTTAAATTTTCCAACTGAAAGGACGTCCGGTATATACACTATTTTAATTAAAACCGAAAGCCGTCCGGTATTTGTAAAATTTTTTGTTGTAAGTAAATAAATTTTGCATATAATTCCCTTACCACGACTAAGGTCGAAAAGTGTAAGTAGGAATTTGGATATAAATTGGTGAACAATTGATAGGACAGAGGTTAGTCAATCTGCTTTCGACTGTCTGCCATTAGAAACCCGCAATTGTGAAAAAAAAGTTAGTGAGTTAAGAATTCCGGTGTCGAAGCTTTATTTAAAGAGGTAAATTATTTTCTAATAAACTGTATATTCAAAACTTCCCGTACCGCCGCCTAATACTAAACTGTTCGATGTATTCCTTTGAAAATTTCACACCTGTTATTTTTAACCAATCAAAACGTGTTTTTTTGACAGATCACAATGGCAACGGATGAATTTTAGTGGAAATTTTTTCCTCGTGGGTACCCAACAGCGAATTATACTGGAAATTTTTTTGACGTATAATGTTAGAATATTTTTTTGACAGTCTGGTTTTTATTTGTAAAAAAGCAATTTTCTATCACTTGTAGTTACTCAAAACTTAAGTTATACTGTGTTGTGTCTTGACAAGGTATTTTCGTGCAACTACAACGAGTAGAAATCAACAGTTTGAAGGTCTGAATTGCTACCAAAACATTTTTTACGTCGTGCCGCTTGACAGCTTCAAAACTGAAAAAAATTTAGGTTAGGGTTTCTTTTAGTTGCCATGGTAACTAAATAGGCAAGTCGACCAAACCTCAATAATTGACGTTGTTGGAAATCGGAAAATAAATTTTAATTATTTGATTTTCAAACACAATTTGGTGTGGAATTTTCTTATCGAATACCACATAGCTCTAAATTCAGAATCTTTCACAGTTGAAGAATGTATTCAGGTAGACCTTCAGGAAGGCCAAGAAAATCTATTTTTGCTTTTGAATTTTTTTATATTTTTTTAACTGTTTTTATTGCCCTTGCATGAGCACTCACAGTGATGAGGCGATTCTTTTCAATTATAATAATTGATATATTGATTTTATTAATCCTGCTAATAAAACTCTTTCTATTTATAATTTTTATATGTACCATTACTCATACATTTATTTTACAGAACATACATTTTTAATGATGATATATAGCAAAACAGTACTTATATGAGAGTACCACACATTCTGCAAATTATTTTGGTCCTTTTCTGCATTCCACTTATATCACAACGAGCACATCTTCTTTGAGTTTGAAATAGCCCTCTTCATAATTTGTTTCATAAGTGATGATAGCCAGTTATAGGACATTATGGAAACTAAGCTAATCACAATTTGTAAATCATAAAACCATGACAAGCATAAGAAATGTACCCTGGTAATTGGTCTGCAGTGAAAAATGGTTATGAACTGTGAAGTTTTCCCAATTCTAGTTCTTAGAATCTAGGAGCTCTTCCATTTCTCAAATTTGGTTAAAAGCCAATAAAGTTTTTCAAAGAAGAACAAAATCAAATCACTGCGTATAATGAACTTTAATCAGATGGTTAGCAACTAGTTTCGGTTATTACTACAATCGGGATATAAAGAAACAAGATGGATGTTTCAACAATTTCTTGATCAGAAGATCCTACAATGGGGTTGAAAACACATTAAGTATATTTTTTAAGTCCAAAGCCTTCAACAAAATGAAAGAATTGTGATTTTTGAAGAAATTTAATGAAAATGATAACATAATATTTGCAAAAATAATAATAATGTAGTTACTTAAAATCATGAAAACATTCCATCAAGAAAGAGGCGTTATGGAATGATATTCTATGTTAAAGATCTTACCTCACATGAAGTGCTCACAACTGGAAGTATTGTATGAATACATTAAATGTAGTGATTTGAAAAAAGTTATACTACTGGTAGAGTCATAGAATTAAATTGAAATTAAATAAATTGTGAAGGGTAAGTAATTTATGCCAAAATAATTTGAATCAACATAATATTATGATGTGGTTCCCAATAAAGGGAGGACAAATTTTATTCTATTATCAATAATTGAATAATCCTGCGTGGAGTCTGTAACTTCACACCAGTACCAAGTGATGGAAACACATATTAGTAATAATAATAAGCAGAAAAATGTTATTATAGCCGACACGACTGTAAATGTCCATTTACACAAAACTTCAACAACATTTTAATGAATTATCTTTCACCACTTGATAGAACAATTGTGACTACTGGAAATCGAATGTTAAGGGAGAATACTGACATGTAACAAGACAAGTGTAGTTTTTTGGGTGTATTGGAATGAAATACAATTATGTATGATATAAGCCTTCGAGGATTTCCAAGTTTCGTGATAGGTCTATTTTAGTTTTTGTATTATCAAATCTGCTCAGAGAAACATGTTCATGTTTTCATTGTCGTCGAGAACTACACCTTTTGTACCTTGTTCCTTGGAAAAAAATATAATAAGATTTAAAAAATCCTATAGTATAAATAATCATTCCCATCATGAGGTACGACAATGTGGTAGGAATAAATTGAAGATTTCTGATGGTTTATGCTTGCTACAAAAACTAGGTATACGGGTGTCCAACGACGTTTTGACAAATTCTCGAAAACTGTTTATATGACATGTATGAAATTTGGCAGATATAAGCAGTCGAAACTGATCCTTATATTTATTATGAAATGACTTCCGTTTTGCCTGTCACGTGACCCCAACATAATTTTCAATGGGACAACCGGTATATTATCACAATTTTGGGGACCAATCAACATACCGTTAAATAAACAACGCCAAACATTGATTCCCCATATTGTTTGAAAATCTGTTTCGCGCATCCACTTTGGATTCTCCTGTGACCAATAATGACAATTATGTCGATTAACAATACCATGGTTATTAAATCTACTTTTATCACTCCATAATATTTTTTCTAAAAAAAGAAGGTAACATTTCAACAATAAAATCTATTCTTCTTTCTGGATCTGCAGGAACTACACCTTGTGCTAAATGTATTTTATAAGGATGGTATTTGTGATTCTTTAATACTCTTTGTATTGAACTTCTTATTTGTAATTCTTGTTCAAGAAATCGTATTGAGGTGTGTGGATTTACCCGAAGATAAGCCAAAATATTTATCACATTGTCAACTGTCTGAGCGGTCTTTTGGCGAGGAACTTGACTTTTGCCGCTTGGAAAAGAACCAGTTCTTAGCTTTAGTTCGATATACACAAAAGTATTTTTGCTTGGAGTTATTCTATGAGGAAAACGATTTCTGTACATACCTTGAGCATGAGTTTTGTTTTTTATACATTCTCCATAGATAAGTAGCATGTCAACCTGTTCATCGTAAGTGAAAATTGGAGGCATTATTTACTTATTATTACAGTGTCTTCACAAGATTATGACTAATAATTAATGACTGTTCTTGAATAAACTTCACCTAACAATAATGAATGACAACCTATGTTGTTGCTACTTAGTTATTTGTTTCATAGCCACCTTTTTTCTTTTTTTTTTTTTCATAGCCACATTTTTGAGTGCAAAATATTGCTTTAATAAATTTAGTAAAAATAAATAGCCCCTCATTATGATTACTGCACAATACAATTATGACAAGTGTGGTATCATTGGATTTGTTTTTGAATGATATATCCAAAATTTTAATCTGATAGTTGTCCCATTCAAAAAAATTATGGTGGGGTCACATGACCCGAAATGACAGGAAATATGCCAGTCATTTTATAATAGATATAAGTAAGCGTAAGTTTTCGAGAATTCGGACTGTCAAAACGTCGTGGCATACCCTGTATAATTATTAATTAAGTATGTAATATCTTAAACAGACTATTATTGTGTTATCATTATTACCTTGATTAAAATACAATACATTTTTCAAATAAACGTGAAACTCATGAGACCTTTAGTGAGGTCTGAAGAATTTTAGTATTGGTTTCTGTGAATTCATCTGCCAGTATAATTTTAAATAAAAGGTCATCCGTACTTAAAATCACGACATCATACAGAATAACAGTTACATATCTTAAGGCACTACTTGTTTTTAATGACATAAAAAGCCATCGATGAACTATAAATTTCGGTCAATAAATAATTATTTATCAATCATCAAAAAATGTAGTTATGGACACAACTCATTACTTATCCGAAATAATTAATAGAATGCTTTGACGGAGTGGTCAGAAACGAGATAAGCATACCTAGGAACAATCTACTCATGTGTATGCAATTCAAGTCGAAGATAGTATAAAAAAACAAAACATACAAACTAGTTCGATACCGGTAGCGGCCTGATTTTTTCTAGAAATCATTAGTACGGAGGCTAGATGTACCTGGAAATGAGACATTAAAAATACGTTATACAACATTATACAGAGTAGGCCACAGAAAACAGTCCAGGCATCTGTCATTTGTCAACCTCCTCCCTTCTACTTCACCAACTCCTTATTCTTAAATATAAATAATAATGATCGTCCACGATTTTTTTCGATATTTACACCATCTTTGTAAAAAAGTCTTAATTAATTTAAAGTACAACAGCTCTTAAAAATGAAACACAAAGCCTATGGTTTGCTAATGTGTCATTTTTCTGTCACATCAAATGTGAATTAAAACAAATATTGCGAAAACTATATGATAATTAATTGTAAAACTATAACGAAAATTAACTAAATTAGAAGTTATGATATAATCATATTGAATCAATGAATTAGATGTTGAAATGTAATGAAAATGACACATTAACAAACCATAGGCGTTGCGTTTCATCTTTAAGCGGTGTTGCACTTTAATCAATTAAGACTTTTTTTGCAAAGATGGTGTAAATATCGAAAAAAATCGTGGGCGATCATTATGTCTGAATACTCCATCTAAATGCCTTTCTAATGATGTGCCGCACATGGTATATTCCCTATTTAAAAATAAGGGGATGGTGAAGTGGAAGGGTGGGGGTTGACAAATGACAGATGCCTGTATCGTAGAAATGTGTCCCCCTTAGAACAAAAATCGACGTGTTTCCTAATTTCCTCAAAATCTAAGGAATACTGCCAAATATCGGGGTGGACTGTTTTCTGTGGCTCACGCTGTATAATAATTTACTAAGCTACAAATCCATGCAAGATTTGTAAATAAAACAAGTGGAAAGAAAATGATATTCCGATAATAAAACCATAATAGTCTTGAATGAACTCTGAAGGAATTCAATATTTCAACTTTAATTCAATAATTGAAACCCACTACCTCGTCTGGATAAAAATGGAGGAGAAAAAAGAATCGTGTAAAGAATCGTTCTAGCTCTTCTCTTGACACAGGTGCTCACTGGACATGGGTCGAGAGTAGGGTACCTCCACAAGATTTGGAAAAGAGATTCTGGTGTGTGCGAGAGGTGTAAAGTGGAGGATGATGTGGGGCATGTGTTTAGATGCTGGAGGAACGAGGAAGTGCTGAAGAAGTTGGAGTGGAAAATAGGGGAGGCGGTGTACCGGGAAAACATGGTGGAGATAATGTTGAGGGGGGAAGAGGAATGGATGGAGGTGAGTGTAGTAGTAGAGAGCATGGTTAGGGGGAGAGAAGGACTCGATGTGGCATGAGAGGCAGGAGTGATAGGAGGGAGAAGATGACGGTGTGAGCAGAGAGTGTGCGAGGGACCGCCGCCCGTCGCCCGCAAGGGGTAGTGATTCCGAGGCGGGGGTAACGGCGAGTTTGAGGTGGGTTTGGTTGGTAGGCATCTCCTTGGGGATGAGTCCAACACTGTTTGGGTCCTGGACCCATTCGAACATGAGTTACCCATCTCGGACCGAAAAAAAAGCTCTTCGAATGAGTGAATATTCACCTATTTCATTGAAAAAAAAGTGTTTATGATGCTGAAATGTTTTCAATAATTATCTCTGTGTCACCAACAAAATATAGATACAATCTTGATCACTGACACTAACAGTAACACCAATCCAAATTCACAGATCTGGTAATGAAGGGAAAAGTTGGTAGACGATTAGAGTAACATGTAAGTAAAGGTTCTCCTGGGCCCGTATTCTCGAATCTTGATCAGTGAATGTCGCACGAAACATAAAAATGCAATTCTTGAATGTCGAAATCGACAATTTTCATGTGACAAAATCTCACTAGGGTTTGAGCAAGTGAAAAATTATCATAAATACGAGATTTTAATTTGTTGTGGTTAGGTTACGTGTAGAAAAGGTGATTATTTTAAAATTAAATATGGAGAACTATATGGAAGAGCTTATTGCTTTTCAACAAAATGAAGGGTTTGGAGTGTTTGGACGTGAGAAGATGTGTACAAGACATTTTCGCTTTACGAAAGATATTACTACAAATTTGGTAAATTGAGTAAGACCATTGGATGTACGTACTAGGACATGAGCGCTTCGTGTAGAATCAAGGAATGTTAAGTTAACTTCAGTAAATAGAATGAAGCTTAAATTTACTCTGTATTTCAGGTATTTGTGGCCCTAAATTTCTTCACAACAGGGAGTGATTAGTAGAGAGGAATGCTGCAGTGTCTACTAGTCAATCTCCCGTTCGTAGGAGCATTGGTGGAATAGTATGGACACTTTAAATAGACCTGAAATATTCAATCAGGCGTGGTTGGTTTTTAACGGGTTCTATTAACAACTCTTTTTGAGATTCACTGCAATACTGACTTTTTTTACACTCGGTATCCATGTTTAAAACTGAATAAGTAAATAGTAACAGAAGTAACGACAAACACATAAAAAAGCTTGAAACCGTTATTTCTCTTTCTTTCTTCTTTTTAATTTTTGTTTCACTCATTTTGGAATAGCAGCTACACGCTACACTTTTATAAATTTATAGCATTGCCACATGTACGTGTGCGACAAAATGTCTAACGATGATATTAAGTAGAAGATGGCTAGAGAATACGACCTCAAATTTTCGTGCGACATTTTTGATCGATATTCGAGAATAAGGGACCTGTAGGTAATAGTTTGCCGGCTCTCATCAGTTTTGATACTAAATGGGCACTCTTTTGTTTTTGTAGCTTATCTGATTATACCAAACTTGAAAGTTCGGATGGGGACTATAGTTCTTGTTTTTAGAAAATTGATATATTAACCTGTTTGAATTTTGTGTAGGGCTAATGCTCCGTTGAAATCCAAAATTTCAACGGAAATGTCTGGAAACTCGGTTTTGTACGAAGGAGTTAGTTCAACTCACATAAGTTTGGTGGCAGACACTGCAAGGAATCTCATATATACCGTCATTTTTGATGGGAAGTTTATCTTCCACTGATCTGACTGAATTTTGTGTTGGTGGTGAGATGGTTGTTATACCTGCGGACTTGAGTTGAAAGAGATAGTGATGTGAATTGGAGCTAGGATAATACATTGTTGTGTTTTGGTTTTCCATATAAAGAGTGGAAGAAACCACCTTCACCTTATTTTTGTATATTGTAGTGACATTCACTGATACCTAGAAGATCTATTGCGCACCCTTACTTCTTCTCAGCTTCTGGGGAAAGTCTCAGAGACTAGTAGCTTCTTTAGACCTATTTCCGGAGGAATTTAAGCACCTTCAACTTAATTGTGAACTGTATACAAGGATGTATATCGTTCAAATAGATTGGGAAGAAAGTGAATGATTTTCGTCCATTGAAGGCCACCTCATTGTAGAATTATTATTATATTGCACCCTGTATATATATTTTTTAAATGCAATAAGTGATTTTCAAACTACATAAATAGCCAAAGGAAAATACATATGCGACAATGTTGTCGCACTTTTATTCAATTTTTAGCGAACGATCAAATCAAACCAAAAATAGAACAACCATAATGACGTATCATATAATAGGGTATTAATTTGAACAAATGTTATGGAACTTATGCATTTCAAGTATTTCAACTAAAATGAGTACTTACAACATAATCTAATATGTATAAATTTAACTACATCTTAACTGTCACTCTGTATTATCTCTAAGGGCAGAATCAATTGTTTTTCAATTTTGAATTTTTAGACAAAAATCGCATTGAGGCATTATTTTCAATAAATAATAAATTAAATTGATCAAAAAGTCAAACCTCATTTATGTGTTAATGTGTGTTGATTGTGAATGATTGAAATTTTATGTCAGATGATAATACATTGTATCAACTGTATCTACCAAATAAAAATTATTATTTTAAATAAAATGATAAACTGTATCGAATAACAATAACGACAAACAACAAAAAACAGTAACTAATAATAATAACGAACAACAATTTCAAAATAATAACTAAAATTATGTAGTTAAGATAAACGCATAGGTAAATAAGAAATGAAAAAAATACAACAATGGTAACAAAATGAAAATAATTTAAAGTAGATTCTCGAAATGGAACCCTGCAGCCTCTACACATTTTTGTTGCCGAATTGTTAATTGCCGTATTGAATTACGGATTCCCTGGGAATCGCTTCTAATAGTATTACAAAAAAGTATAATTCTATCAATTAATTGTTCTCGGTTAATAATATTCTCTGTGTAAACTAGTTGCTTTAATCGTCCCCAAAGATGGTAGTCAACGGGATCTTGAAGGCCATGAAATAGGACCTGCTCGTCCTATCCACCTGTTGCCATAAACATTATTTAGATGTTGTCTCACTGCCAGTAAAAAATGGGGGGATGCCCCATCATGCTGAAAATACATCCCTCGGATATCAACGTTCGCGTTGGCAAGCAAATTCAGCAAAATATTTTGTAGAAAGACCAAATAGACCTGTCCTCTTGAAGGACCATCAAAAAAGTGAGGACCTACTAATTAGTCATTTATGACACCAATCCGCACCTTAACCGAAAACCTTAACTGGGAACGACATTCTCGAATAGTATGGGGATTTTCTCCTGCCCACACATGTGAATTACGGGAATTAGTTATCCCGTCTCTTGTAAATTGGGCTTCATCTGTAAATAGTGTCAGCTTTAGTCGATGATTGTTAATCCATATGCAGAATTCCAACCTATAGATTTCATCTCCAGGATGTTGTCGCTGAACCATTTGAATATGATATGGGTATACATTATTTTCTTTAAGACTCTACTTACTTTTGATTGAGTAGCATTGAGTTATTGTAGGTTTCATAGTAACAGCGTCAATAATGTCATCTTTCTGCGCTTTATCTACATGTCGTTCTGTTCTTCCACTAAGAAAAGTGCCATTTTCCCGCAAATAATTAAAAACTGACCCAAATGTTGGATGACTGGGAGTTCGACGATCAGGAAATTTCCTGTGATATTCTCTAGCAGCAGCTCTACCATTCCCATTACAGAACCCATAAACAAAAATTATGTCGGCATATTCTGTGGTCGAAAACTAATGTGGCATTTCGATCGAAAATAATAAAAGCTCTGCCAAAGCTAACATAATTATAACAGAAGAAATATGTATAGTTTGGCAAATATAACTGAAGGAAAGCTAAAGTGCTAAGTATGTAGTGATAATAATTAGGAAATGGACTTTCTATTATTAACAATATATCAATAATGATTAAACGTTAGTTCTTTAATGTGCTTGTTTCATTGGATTTTGTCTATTAAAATTATTTTTTCAATTTCTGAATATTAAAACATGAACACTTTTCCAAATATGTTATGGGTTTCCTTCAAGCCGGCAACGTCGTGCGAAAATCATAACTTCCTATTGGCAAGCGCGTGCGTATGTTCTTCCCTCTCACTTCGACAATTGACTGATATTTATTAACCAGTGGTGTTGTCAGTGTCAGTTCCTCATGACACCCTGTATCATATTTGAATTGTTAATATCAATTTAATTGAGTATTATCAACTAGTTTGCGTGTTTTTATATGTTTGCTGAGTAGGTATTTTCATACAGTTTTCGTTAATGTGTTAGCAACAAAAATTTAACACGCTGCTTATATCTTTGATATTGATATTTTTTTAGTGAGAAACATGTCCGATGATACCACACTATATTAAGTAGGTATTCATCTACTTGCTTGTCTGGAAGGTAATTATCTTGCGTATCGGTAAGCTATATTTTACATCTCTTATCTATTTATTGCACCGAGTGTGGACCATATGAACAATCGATTGCTCTGGCATATATTTAATATAACCGAGTGGTTTCAACAACTGCACTCTTATTATATAGAACTAATAAAGCCAATGGATTGGATCTGCAGCAATTATTAAGTTTATTACATGAAATTATCATATACTCGAATCTCAAGTAATTTTGTTGTTAATTGATTTCATGTAAATTATTTTGGTTTCCTTTGCCTTTTCATGAGAACTGGCGCTGTGTTCATGTGCTTTGATTGGGGAAATTTACAGAACTGAGAAAAAAATTAGTGAATACTTATGTCAACCAGACAAATCCTCGATGCTTCCGTTAACGTTGCCTAACCTACGTGTATGTTAATCAGTTCAGCATTCACATACTTGCAACCACCTTCTAGACATCCCAATTGGCATAATGTCTACTTGTGTACTTTGCTATGCTACTGCAGTATTGTTTCTTTAAAAACAGAACTTTTCTTACCAATCAACGTGAAAGTGTTTACTCCAACAGGTGAAGGCAATTGTATCAAGTTTCAGATCTTTTTCATGAAATGTATACTTCATTCAATTTTTGTGAATGATCGATACATGTAGGGTTTCCATTTAGTCCTAGTCCCTTGTTTCCTCATGAGTTTATTTCCAATTGAACATTGGAAAAACTCGGAAAATGACTTCAAATAAGTTTTAATCTGAAATTATTTTAACATGTCTCCTCATTCAAAATGTGTCTTTTTCTTCACATAAGACGATATTTGAGGAGCATGCGTTCAAAAGCGGCTATATCCCTTTTTTTGCCGATATGCTTTTTTTGCAATTTTCGGCTAAGTTTCACAAGATCTATCAACTGGTACGATCATTTGCGTTAAAAACAGGCTATTTGTATTTTAAAATCGCATATAAAGTCGGCCTTTTGCATCAAAACTGGCTATATTCTCTTTTTGCGATCAAAGGTGGTTATATCCAATAATTCGTTATATTCAGAAATACGGCAACATAGTGGTGCATCTGGCAAGATTGTAAGATCTGTATTGGCGATCCCGCGTTGACTACCAGTTATCATCTAAATGCTGTGGAGAGTCGTGCTTGTTTGATCTCGGAATTGATGACGATCCACGTGCAATATGGA
This sequence comes from Lochmaea crataegi, assembly GCA_947563755.1. Classification (NCBI taxonomy): domain Eukaryota; kingdom Metazoa; phylum Arthropoda; class Insecta; order Coleoptera; family Chrysomelidae; genus Lochmaea; species Lochmaea crataegi. The sequence goes on from OX387429.1 coordinate 38,211,752, forward strand.
TGAAGAACTTATTACCGTGGAGCAAGGAAATGAAGGTTCTAGATGCCGTATGAAAAATGTGACAAAACGCCAGACTAAACAGTTATCAAGGTACGAAATAATTTAAATATATTCTACGATTTACTAGTTACATAGCTTTTATGTACAGTTGTATTCATAAAAAAATATACATGCATACAATGGGTTAGACTCATTAACAGTTTTTAATGTAATTCTTACGAGTCAGTGACATTTTCTTGTCATGTTGTACGCTTTTTTTATGAATACAGCCGTAACTTATTTGTAAACATACGTTCGTATGTTTTGAGTTGAGTCTCATCTGAGATAAATATGGCCTTTTTTAGCGGTAGTGCAAGAAGTTATTTTTGCATTTTACAGATATGGTGACCCCGACCCAGCACTGATTCGATTCGGACGGCCTTGTCAACATAATGGCAAATCAATTCAGTGTGCTACAGTTGAAAAACAGCACATTTAGACTTTAAGGCAAAACTTTTATGCAGATTCGATCAAAACTAACCAAGACATTAGACTGTGCCATATGTTATCCGTCGCTTCTATTGCTTGTCGAAGATCGGGTGGTGTTAATGTGGTTCCCTTGAAGAATCTCAGTGTCTCGTATTTTATTAAGTGTGACAATAAAGCAACGCGGGTGTGTCAAAAGTTTTTTGTTGCTGCACTGATTATCTCCAAACAAAGAGTTAATACTGTTGCAAAAGTCCTCTTTGCAGGTGGAGTCCCGAAGGAAAATAGGGGCGGTGATCGTAAATCTCAAAAAAGTGAAGAAAAAAAAGAATGTGTTCGCCATTTTCTCAAGAGACAAAGGACGCGAAAGCCATTATAACAGGAAAAAGTCTAAAAGAATATACTTGTCCGCAAGTCTGTCAGTCGCCAAGTTATGGAGACTGTTTAATAAGGAATACCCACAAAATCGGGTATCATATTTTATGTTCCGGAAAATTTTTATACACGATTTTAACATCGGGTTTTCATCGCCCGCCTCGGATGTTTGTAGTAAATGTACGCGACTGAAACAACAGTACAAATTTGAGACAAAAGATGAAATTAGAAATCAGCTGCTAGTGGAATAATGCGTACATAGAAAACGTGCTGCTGCCTTTTATGAGTTAGCCAAAGAAGCCCCAGAAAATAGTTTAAGTTACTGCTTTGACCTTCAGCAGGTACAGCCCCTACCTCGGACGGCGATGCCTTTTACTCACATCAGATAAGTTTATACGCATTTTGCTGTGTCGAGCTGTCTTCGCGTAATCCAACTTTCTATGTGTGGACTGAAGATTATGCTGGGCGTGGCTCAACAGAAATTGCCTCAGCACTTCTTCACCATCTAGATTCTCTTGACTACGATAGAATTGAGAAAATAAGACTTTTCTGTGATGGCTGTACAGGCCAAAACAAAAATTCCTACATAGTTCACGCACTTATGTTTTGGCTTAAAAATAAGTCTCCAGAAGGTCTGTCCGAAATCTCAATCACTTTTCCAGTCCGCGGACATAGCTTCAAGGCTGCTGATCGTTGTTTTGGGAGAGTGGAGAGGTTGCTTAGGAAAAATACTGATATATTTTCTAAAGAGGAATACATTAAATATTATTCAGAAGTCGGACAAGTGGAAATTTTAGGAAACGACTGGAAAATTTATAATGTAAAAGAACTAGAGAAAGTGTACAATAAGGTTAAGGGCATTGCTGAAACAAAAAGAATTTTTATCGCAAAAAGTAACAAAAATCAACGAAATCCTAAGATTGAAGTGAATACACATCTGTATTATCGGTTTGCACTTGAAAATAAATCGCGTCAGATAATGCTAAAGAAAAGAAAAGACGATGACAACCTGGTTCTTAACATAGTAGAGCCCGGATAAGAAGAAACATAGTCTTAGAAAGCTTTTGACAGAGCTGTTCGGTGAAAATTGGATGTCGCGAGCAGATCTAAAATGGTATAAAGATTTACTTATTTCTGGTAATGCAGATACAGAAACTAGCGACAAGGAAGAATATGAGGGCGAACAGGATGTGCCATGTGACTGTTTAGATGAAGAAGCTGCTTTTCATATATAAATATTTTATGTTTCTCTTGTTTCTTTTTTTTGTTTTCCATATCTGTGTTTTGTGTTGTAGTTTTATAATAAAAATATGTTTTCTAAGCATTTTATTTTTTTTGTTGAGAATTTTTAAGGCTATCAAAACCTTCTATATCCAGATTAATTTTCAATTTTTTTCAAAACCTATTGACATTCGAGAAAAAATTTCAAATTGCATCAAACTACTTTCCTAAAACACTAAAAATAAACATTTTTTGCTATCCCTATGTATTAAAGCGAACCGATGAGAAGTTCTCTTCGATTCCTGAACATTTTTTCCAAATGGATATAGCCGCTTTTGAACGCAAGCCAAATTTTGGCTGATTATGTCACAGGGCTGATTCGTTTATGATTTGACAATGAATGAAAACACACTTCTTTTTCACTAACCTCTGAAAACATAACATTCGATGAGAGAAAATGAGCACAAACCTCAATATTTTTCGACTTAAACTTAATTTTCACTTGACATTCCTATTTTATTTTTTGACTTCTCCTTGAAGCACATCGTTGCTGAGATACAACATAAAAAATTGTTGGTTCTCATTGTTAGCATTTTAACATACTCTCCCCCACCAAAATGAAAACAATGATGAAAAATATGAACTTCTGTTTTAATTCAATAAAATATACTTCTCTTGTTTGCACTTAACAACGCGGACCATGCCATCCGCTGCCGGGAATAACTGTATAATTCGACCTCTTCGCCAGTTGAGAGGGGGCAAATTGTCTTCTTTTAATAATCATTTAGAATGGTATTTGAGTATGGCTGGAACCACTTGGACCCACTGGTTTGCAACCTACTTAAATGATCTACTGATCATTTTTTCCATAAAACCTGTTGCTGCCAACTAGGCAATCCGGGGATACATCACAGATATTGTGTTCTGGAAAAGGCATTTTTTATGGCCAACTAAAAAGTGACCGGGAATCAAAGCAATGGCCTTGAATTAAGTATGGCCTCTATTCGCGCCAGGACCGTACTTAATTATTCAAACAACAAATTTGGTTTCTCCATTATTCGGTGGATATGGGGCTTAGCAATTTTCATAGCTGGCTCCCACAAACTACCTAAGTGTGGACTTCTAGGTGGTATTAATTTTCGTTGGATTGACAAAAGTGTTTCTATTTCGGTTACATGTTTTTTTTATTCCTAATTAAGGTATACTGTTCCACTGATTCGGCCCTTCACCAAGTGGTTGGCAGAATCGAAAGATCATTGGACAATAAAGAATCTACCCTGGGTATACTAATAGATATTGGGGGAGCGTTTGATGGAACAACCTTCCCAACAATTACCCAGCAACTTAACTCCAGAAATTTTCCCTTGTAGTGGGAGAATGGATACTCAAAATGCTCTCTAGTAGAGCAATAAATATCAATGTAGAAGACATCATAGTGAGAAGACTGGTCATGAGAGGATGTCCGCAGGGAGGGGTCTTATTACCCCTTCTTTGGAACATAGTTCCGGATATCCTGATTAATCACCTCAACAATAATGGATTCTACAAAATCGCATACGCAGATGAAATAGTTATCTTGCAGACCGGAAAATTTGTGAACACACAGTGCGATAGAGCGCAGAATGGGCTCGAAATAATAGAAACGTGGTGTAAGGAACACTCACTGTCAATCAATCCCAAGAAGACTGAGATGTTCCTTTTCACCAGGAAAAGAAGTTTATCGGGCTTAAAACACCCAAAAATCTTCAATAGGAAATTAATCTTCTCCGAAGAGGTGAAATACCTTGGTATTACCCTCGACAGGAAGCTAACATGGAACTCTCACCTACAGAGCAGAGCAAAAAGAGCATATGTGGCTTATGTGCAATGTCGGAGGACAGTGGGACGCACATGGGGTCTTTCACCCCGAGTGGTCACCTGGATCTACACTGCAATCATAGTACCTATGATAACGTACGGAGCCATTTCATGGGGACCGAAGGTTCTACAAGCAACGGCTATCCAAAAATTATATCAAATACAGCAAATGGCTTGTATAAACATCACAGGAGCCATGAGAGCAACACCAACCGCGGCAATGGAATTAATTACTGGTCTGACCCCTCTGGACTTGTATGTCAAAGAGGTTACGTTAATGGCCATGTTACGATTGCATACGGCTGGTGTAAACCCCGAAGTAGGAGTGGGTCAATTGAGGCTAAGCCTATGGCGAGAAGCGCTTACTGCGCTACCTCTGCTGCAGGCGGCCAATGATGCAATTGAGGATTGCGCATTGAGCATTGAGTTTGTTTTTAATAAACCCTACAAAATACAAATAAAACATAACACAGAGTCAGATGCTGCAAATGCAATACGCATATACACAAAATGGGACAGATTAGAAAGAAATGCCGAAACACGTCAATTTTTAACTTGAGGGGGACACTTTTTGGCGCTAATGTCAGATTCACCCCCTCCCTACTGGAGACACCCCTTACATTTTTTCAAATGGCATTAGGTATCAAGTCACACCTCATTTTAAAGGTCTGGTAAATCTCTATTCAATAATTTTGTTTTGCCTTTGATACTAGCCTTCCATTGTTATTTAATCGTTGTTTAAAATTGGCTCTTTTTCAAGTTTTCGTATGCTTCCATATTGTGTTATGATAGAAAGACTCTTTAAAGAATAAAAAATTTACAAATAGTAAAAAGACAACTGTTAACAAGGAAAAACTGCTATTTAATCATGCGTCAAAGTGACCACATTCAGGCAATAAAAGTTGAAAAAGAGCCAATTTTAAACAACGATTAAATAACAATGGAAGGCTCGTATCAAAGGCAAAACAAAATGATTGAATAGAGATTTACCAGAACTTTTAAATGAGGTGTGTCTTGATACCTAATGCCATTTAAAAAATGTAAGGGGTGTCTCTAGTAGGGAGGGGGTGAATCTGACGTTTATGACATTAGCGTCAAAAAGTGTCCCCCTCTAGTTAAAAGTTGACGTGTTTCGGCATTTCCTTCTAATATGTCCCATTTTTGAAATATTAAGGGTGGGTCCTTTTCAAATGAACACTGTGTATACAGACGGCTGAAAAACCAAAGAAGGCTCAGGATGTGGAGTTTATTCCAGATCACTTAGCCTGAGAATTAAGTGGGAAATGGGAAAAAATACCAGCGTGGTTCAAACAGAATTGGCTGGTATCTCAATTGCCACAAAAGAACTAACCAGAAAAGGAATTTCTGGCAAAAACATAACAATCTGCACTGACAGCAGACAAGCCCTATTAGCCTTGAACAGACAACGTGTTACATCAGGACTGGTATTAGAGTGCCACCAAGATTTAGCTAACGCCTTCGTAGATAACAATATTATCCTGAGTTGGGTTAAAGGGCACGACAGGAGTAAAAGTAATCGCATTGCCGATTCTTCAGCCAGGGAAGCGGCTGAACTCAAAATGTTAGGACCCAGTGACACCTACGGCCTGGCGACTTCGACAATTGCGGAACTAGCCAAGCGTTACACCCATGCTCAATCCCTGAAGAGATGGGATGGAATCAAAGGATGTAGTCTTGCCAGGATCACCTTAGGCGACCCTGGGAAGCTGGCGCCGAAGAAATGTTTGGCGATGACCAGGAAAAACCTACGCTTAACAGTAAGATTTCTGACTGGCCACTGTAAACTAAGGAAACACCTCCATACTATGGGGCTAGTGGACACACCTCTATACAGAATGTGTGAACAAGAAGATGAAACTGTCAGGCATGTCTTATGTGAGTGCCCGGAGTTATCGTCAATAAGAGAGTGTGTGTTCGGTGAGTCTTGGCCTATACCTGCTGGTATAAAGGAGAGTGACCTGTCCACCTTCCTGAAAAGGACAGGATGGCCGATGACCTAGGAAGACAACTCCTCGGGAGGTGCTGTGGGCTTAAACTCACTCTCCCCACTCTACAGATACAGAGAAGGTATAAAGTTCACGTGAATTGTTATGTGCACCGATAAAATTGATGGCATTATCACTAAAAATTACGTCTAGACAATCCCGACAAGCTACAAATATCTATAAGGTTGAAATGAACGCTTCTGTTGAGAGATCGCTAACCAGTTTGATGTGCACCACTTTGGTCACCATGCAAACAAAAACAGCCATATACTTTTTCTGCTTGGGACCTCTCCTAAGCCGAGAGGCTCGAATTAGCAGTGATCCTCCAAAATCTACTCCTACTTCAGCGAAAACTCTGGTTTGTACGACTCTGTGTCTTGGAAGATCAGCTATAATTTGTTAATCTGATTCGGCGTTAAGTTAAAAACATACAATTTATATTTTTTTATCGTGCGAAGGCCTCACAATAGCCAAAACTTCGTCCGAAAATTTGTATGAGTAAATGAAGAAAATGATCCTTTGATGGAAGAACAAAAGGGTCGTAGCTGAAACTGGCGTTGGATGGTCGTCCACCGTCTTTAATTAGTCCCACCTCATCTATGAAAGGCGATAAACATGAAATGTTTTTATCTCGTATGGACTTACCTGATTTTAAGTTCGGAAATCATGCCCTACCCTTTACTAATGTTGAAATAATTAAGTGTTATTATGTTTTAACTAAGATAACGGAATATCTCAAAAGTGGTTGAATTTAGGTATAGGGAATACCGATACCAAACGAATTGGCTTAAAAAATACAGCGGAAAATGTAATAAAATACAGGATATGGATATGGAGTTAACAAGCAAGCGCTTGTTGTTTATTGGTTACAATTTCACGTAACTAGCTTTGATGTTAATGGATATATCTTTATCCAATGTGGAGTAGGATTATTTCAAAATTTTAAGAAAAAATCGAAATATCTTGAAGATACTTCATTTTTGGTATATGTGCACAAATTTTATCCAAAATTTCATGTAGAATTCGAAAATAAAATAAAAAATATTAGGTTCTATTTAAAATAACAAAGTTGACGTCTATTTTCGGTAAAACCGGATGTGCCACATTCAGGACAACATCATATTTGAACTCAGTGTCATCCAAAACCTACAGCTTCGTAGTTTCAGATTTTTAACATAACTGTATCTACCATTATTTTCAATCAAAACTTTTCGCGCCACTCCCTTTATTGTTTAATTTGTACACATACACCCTTGCTGTAAACTTATGTTTCTGAAGCAATAAATTATAATTATTATTATTATTACCCAAACCAACTGAAGACTTGTTCCAATTCTGGAATTATAAAAAAAATTGTAAGTTATAATATAACATAAAAAAAATTCTCGGAGGTATACGACCGACTTCTAGTTTAACTAAATATTGTGTGGAAATTGAAAATTTTTGTGAAACACTCTGTATATTTGGATTCTCCGGCGTCAACTACAAACAATTTACCCATTAAATGTCGAAAAAGACAACATTTTATTTCGATTTTCTCTAATCTACCAATCTTAGATCAGACGTCTTCTAAAGTTCACTCCTAAAATATTATTTCTTCAAATTATTGATTTTCTTAAAGTTGATGAATATATAGAACACCGTTCTTCAATTGAAACTCATTTTTGCTTCTATGACATTTGATGGGTAAATTGTATGTAGCTGAAGCAAAAAAACCAAATTTGTAGAAATATACAGGGTGTTCCATTCGCATTTTTAGTTTCTGAGCAATTTCCGGTTGAACCGGAAATCGGCCATATTGACTGCATATCTCAAATAATTCCAAAGTGTCCCCAATATAACCCACCAGAATTTGAACTAAATCTATCAACCCATTTGGAAGTTACAGTTACACCCGGTACCTATACCTAGTTATAGGTACTTATTCCATAATACATCAAAGTATATTATTATTATTCATTTCAACAAATTTCGCGTGATAAACACGTGGTTACTAAAATTTTCAAAAGCATGGATTCATTGCCGACAGGTTATGAATATTATAAAACTGATAGTACTACGATTAGGACAATGTTGGAAGACAAAGGGGCAGTAGAGGTAAGCGAAATATTAGTTTACAACCAAGCATATTTTTTTCCCGCGAGAAAACATGGTGTGCATAATATAACGTATATAAATAATTATGTATCTATAATCGTATAGGTTTAGTAGTTGTGATGGTGTTACTGGTAGTTACCATCGGGTGTAGATAAGTATCTCCATGAATTTGCGCCTATTTTGGATAATCCCTAAACTATACACAAACAGTGTTTAACTGAACAATTCATTTAAGAAGAAAGTAATTTGCTCTAGTATTTGCAGTGACAAAATGTAAAACATTTTAATTCTTTCAAAGTGACTTCTTGTATTCGTATCTATTCAAAAATTAATAGTAATCATGAGTGATAAAAAGGAGCTCCAGTGCCGAGGTGCATATTGAATTTTATTTGAAATCGAAAATATGTGAAAATGAAAGGAATACTTAATTTTGTATACCTACCTGTCTGTCTTGTCAGACAATGAATTTATTATTAAGAACACGCAACTGAATTTTATTTAAAACGAAGAAATTGATTAAAAATGCAAAGTTATAACTTTGAAACAATTTATTCGAATATTTATATTTATTGAAATATAAAAACTCTGTCAGTAATAGTTTATGACAAAGATTGTCACATTACTTTTTTTGATTTTGACATAATTTATGTAAGGAAAAAAAATGAAAACAAACTCTAAAGCGCCGACTTTGGGACACTTTGTACGTACATTCTTACCATACCTTATAATTTCAGGCTTGGATTTCGGGATTGGAATCAAAATCGAAAATAACGTGGCGAATAACGAAAAAATTCAATAATAAATGCATAGGGAGGAAAAACATTTTCAAGCGTATTTACCATTGCCACTTTAGTACGAGATCATCAACAAAAAAATAAAACCTCTAAAACTCGAAAAAGCAGAAACACAAATTGTTCAGCTACGCTTACAGTGATTATAAAGAGATTTATAAAAAATAGTAAATCTAAATGTAAGGATGATCTTATTACTTTTAGAAATGATCATAATCACACTGTTCTCAGCGCTGTAGCCCTAAAAAAAAGACCCATCGAACATGGGACTAAAACTGCAATATTAGAATTATTTAAAAAAGCTCATAGTGTTGCCTCATCATATCACACATTCTATTTATCAAAAATGGGAAAATTGGGTGATAATTATGAAGATTTTCTTTTGGAAAGGCATTACTTCCCTATAAAAAATGATTTTTCCACTATATGGAAAGCCAATTTTAAAAAATCGTTTGGTGAACGTTCTGGAAAGAAAATGATTGAGCACTTAGAACAGAATTTACAAAATTCTTTTAAAATGCAAAATGTGAACCATAAAATCAGTAGAGTTGGAGACCATTATTCGGTGTCAATTTGTACCCCTATTATGCAACGCGTAGCTCGTTGTTTGTTGCAGGCTTCTGAAGTTTTATTTGTGGATGTGACCAGTAATTGTGATGTCCAGAACCATAAGGTTTACTTTTTTGCGACTAATTCTCCTGCTAGTGGAGTTCCCGTGGGATGTGTTATAAGTAGTTCTCAAAAAATAGATGTTCTCATGCGGGTGTAGAAGGGCTAATCGAAATTATGCCTATAAAAATCTCTCCTGCCCTAATTATAACAGATGATGATCTGGGTGAAAGAAATGTTCTCAAGAAACATTGGGCACAATCAACTCTATTAAAGAATTATTACAGTTTCCTGTAAAATTGTCATTAGTAAAGCGCATTACCAACAGATATCGAAGAATAAATATATATATTATTCAATGCTTTACAACTTGTATCTTCGAGATCTGTCAACTCTATTACTCTGTACTTTCCATGTGTTGAAAGTATGCTGGAAATGGTTAAAATGCGCAAAAAATAAAATAAAACAAGGAAATGTTCAGGACCTTTACAAACTTTTTAGAAATATATTAATGTCTACAACTGAAGAAGACTTAGAAATATATTTTTGGATTCATGTAATGAACCCAAGTTAAAAGAATATATGGAAAAGATGATAAATAGAATAGAGACGTGGTGTCTGTTTTACAGGCGGCAATACAAGTTTCGTGGAACCGATACGAATAATTATGTAGAGGTAATGTTTAGGTTATTCAAAGACCATACTTTAGAGAGGACAAAATCATTTAATTTATGTCAACTAACACATTTTGTAACTACTACAGCTTCGCTTCGGCCGACAATTACATGTGATCTGAGACATTTCTTACTTTAGTGGCCTAGGTACGTAATATACTAAATTAATGTCGCAATAATTGCTAACTTTATCAAATGACTAACACAACTTTCACGACGAGCTTACACTATCTATATATTGTAGACAACTAACATGATTTCTATAAAAATTAGCATAGATAGAGAACAAGTTATGGAGAATTTATGTAAAATATTTTGACATACATGTCACTTCTGATTATACCGAAAGTGAACGACAACTTTATTATTTTAAATATAACACCCTGTATATTATTAACTTCTCGGATTCTACATTAAATTCTAATGTCACTTTGTGTAGTATTCCCTATATCTAATTTATACTTATAGAGATATTGATTTTTTTGATAAAAAATTGACAGGTGCAGACCTTCATATTGAAGATTCTGTGTGAACATCCCCAATACCAAATGAAAAACATCTTGTCGGGTAATTAGTAGGACGATTAAGGTAATTGGTGACACCTCGAAATAATTTTTATATACAGGGTTCGTAAAAAAATCATGAAAAGTTCAAGTTTAAAAATGTTAAATATCTTCATTTTTCTTATGAAACAACAATATTTTTATTATTTTACCTAATTCTAATTTCTAATTTTAAATAAATTTGCTGTATTCATTATTATAAAGGCAATTTCGATTTTTTTGAACATCTTACGGTATTTATTCTTATGTTGTATATCATTTATAATTAAAATTGAAAACCAAAAATGAAGGATATGATAGAGACCAATCATTAATAGTATATCATGTTACTATTACATTCTTCCGAATGGTAATTGTTCAATGAAAACTAGTTAAAATATAATCGGCAATAAAACAAAAATATTTTATTTGTAGTACATGTTTTTTCTCTTCCTTATTGTCTTTTTTCATCTACTAAAATTTTATAAATAGGTATTGTAAGGTATGCGCCATACAATTTTTATTATTTAAAATTACATCCGAGTCTCATTCTTAACTGAGTGGCAAATTACAGTCCCGATAAAACAGACATACTTTATATGGTATCTCAGTGTCTTTCGTTGGTTTTTACCAACTGAAGTTGCCAGTGCAAAAGAGTAAAACAAAAGAACAACGCATGTTAGTTGCAATTAATGCTAAATAAAAACAAAGGAAAGCTCACAGAATAGAGGATTTTTGCCGACTACAGAGGCCGACAAAAACAATGAGAAATAAATACGTCTAAAATATCTAAGAAGCCAGTAGCAGCAGCTCTCGATTTAAATATTGTAAATACATCAGTGTCGTCTGAATTCCCAAATACACTGGAAAAAACTGTTCATTATGTATAAGTAAACAATATTTCAAAATATGCATGTTCATTGATGAATGCAATAGTAAATCTATTTGCATACATGATTTATTAAAGAAGAGGAAAATAACACTGAATTATCGTAACAGAGATATTAGTGAAGCACGTTAATAATACTCAAGTTATTGACAAACGTCATAATAATTGCTTGGTTCTCCACACAATCCTGATAAATTCCTGTTTCATGATGAAGTACCACATCCATGATAAATCTCATTTTCTCATCAGTTTATAATCTATCAGCTACTACCAACGTCGTAGAAACCCTTACTTACCTGCCAACTAATCACCCAACAACCGTTTACCGCTAATTAAATTGCCGCTATCGATGCCACCCCTACCGTTTTTCTCCAACATCTCCTCCCTCCCCCCACTATTGGACCTTTTAATACACGAACCCATTCTGACAAGGTTGAAATCTCAGAGAAAACTACCGAGTACATTACGACTAGTCTGAGAGAAAAAGAAAGGGAGAGAAAATATGCTTTTTTGCCATGGAAAATTTACAAAGATCCTATAAACACAGCGGTACAACTTGAAAGGTGGGAAAATTAAGTTGAGAAGGGTTGAGACTATGAAATCGTACTGAACAATATTCTTCCTAACCCACCTTTCCTAGTTCTTGATTATAACTCTTAGTGAAACATCGAGAGAATAATTCAACTGGAGTTGAGTTTATCCAGAAAAACTTCCATGTCGTTCTTAATTTTTTTGTGCCAAAATTAAATTAAATTTTCTACCTCAGCTCGTGTTATACTTTTAGAAATTTAACCAGCTTAATGATTATCTGAACCGGCTTTTAAAAGGTACAATCTGTTTCAAGTAATACTTAATATAATGCCAATCCATTTTCCAGTTCTTCATCGGTATTGTTAATTTATCGAATCCTCCAAATATCATAAAATAACTAAAAGCATGAAAAACCAAAACGACATAAAGAACACTGAAGGAAATATTGTTGGGTATTATTAAATTCACCTGCTTTTATACAACTTCCTTGTCGGTTTAGGAATGCGACTGGTCCTCACAAAGCATACTAGCGCAAAAATTAAAAATATTTGTTAATTTATGAGTGTACATAAATTGAAAGGATTGGAGAAGTTGGTGGAAGTAAGAGGGTCGTAAGAATTTGTTTTTTTCTACCAGTCGATCTTCACATGCAATAAATGTGGTTAAGGTCTGCAATTGATATCTTATCACAAGTACAAAAAGGAGTGTCGTAATAGTTATTTTCCTAACAAATGCGAACGATGCGGAGCTAAAAAGACACTTTACGCATTTGTTAGGAACAACATTTTTCCTACGAGCGGTGGAAAATAAGAAAAATATCATTTTCAACAGACATAGAATAACTAGATATAAGATATTAGTTACTTTCTGTAATCATTAATAGATATTAACGCAGTATTAAACAAGATTTCTATAAAATTATATAAAATGTTAATACCTTGCGTGCGAAAAAGTAGAACTTTCTGAAAGAAAATGCGTGCGGACAAGCACTATTTTGTAAAGGTTAGCCCGAAAACGTGTCACAATTGCCTGATGTCTCTAACTATAATCCATATTTAAGAGGGTACTTTTACTGGGTAGTTGAGGATATAAATGAATATATTGATTTACATTCGTTTCCGCGATAATATGATAGTACTTTTTCTAACGCGTGCGGGCAAATTCTTTTCGGATATTAACTGCAGTTTGACAAACCTATCTGAAGCTACGCGGCATCGGTGGAAACATGGCCGATATCTGTCATAAACGTACCAGTTGTTTACTACTTACTTAGTATATTGATTCATTTTTGAAAAACATTACACTATTCAAAATCACAAAAAAGTTTATTAATACTAAGCACAAAATACAAAAGTTTAAGATGACAAATAATACTCAAAATATAATGATAAATACTGATAATACCAACGACACTGGATAATCAATATCAGTCAATAGTCGAAGTGAGAGGGAAAAACACACGCACGCGCCTGACAATAGCAAGTCAGGTTGTTGCATAGCAATGGGCTGTTCGGTAAATCTTCACCAATTTAGTTCTTTCAGAGTACGCGGTAATATGATTTTTGCACGACGTTGCCGGGTTGAACGAAACCCATAAAATATTTGGAAAAGTGTTTACCTTTTAATATTCAAAAATTGGAATAATAATGTTAATAGACAAAATCCAATGAAACAAGCACATCAAAGAACTAACGTTTAATCATTATTGATGTATTGTTGATAATCAAAAGTCCATTTTCTGATTATCATCACTACATAGTTAGCTTTTTCATAGCGCTCGCACGGGAAAAGGTCATTTTCGGTACTCTTAATAGGCCTGTTGAGATAGGGTTTTCAGTAAGGTGTAATGGAAAAGGTATTACTATCGTAGATATCAAGGTTTTTATCCCTCTTCCTCTCGTAAAATTACATATTATTTATTTCTGTTGCAGGCATTGATGAAACGAAAACTCTTTATGGCAGTTTTAAGTTATGTATCATGTTATTCAGTCACTTCAATCTTTGGTAATGAAAAAAGACAATTTGAAAAGGAATGGACATATTATGCCTTCCATATGATATGTACTGGTTTTAATAATAAAAAATAAAACATAAATTCCAAACAGTGAAGTAATTTTTGTTTAAAATTTATTTTATATCTCTAGTTAATATGGATTTGTCCTGCAAAACTGTTTTTCTACCCGATTTTCATACACCTCCTCCATGTTTTCTAATTGTCTAAATGGGATTTGGCTGGTAACATATTAACTGCTACTTTGTACCACTTTGCAAAAAATAGGCAACTGTACGAACGCACTTTTCTAATACAAGCTAATACTAGCTAATACAAGAAAGGGTTTTTTTCTTTCGTCATTTCTTCTTTTCTTCTACTTAATTTTTGTCATCTCTTCAAAGAGTCTCTGTTTTTAGAATGTAAAATCCAAATATCTCTATCTAATGAAGCGAGGATTGCCGAACCATTTTCGTCAAAGAAGAGATGTAACTATACAGGGTGATCCATTTTTGCGATAAAGTCCAATATCTGGTAAATCTTCAAATATGTTTGAATAATATTTTGACCAATTGGTGCCAGCTTAAAGGTTCGTATTTTGAAATTAATCACAATTGTACTGCGTGTTTCAAAAGGCCGTACTAGATCGAAGGTACATTCCCTGTATTTTACTTCGAATTAGAATTCTGCTTGACTTCGCTATTTTGCCTTCTCTACTTCACATTTCTTGCACCAATGTTCTACGTCCCGTCGACAGTTGACCCAATATTATCTTTCCCGAGCCTGTGCCACTGTTCATTTAGTACCAAAATGTCCTCCTGAGTGGCTACTATGAAGTTCTTCTAACACACTTCTGATGTGTGATCTTGGCAGTACCATTTGGTGAACTATACGTACTCTAACGCTTTCCCATCTACGGTGCAATAGGCCATCATGAAGATACAGTGAATACGACTGAGCCCAGTACTCTTTTAAGCTTCCACTATATCTGGCTACCTCTTTCCAAGTAGGCCTGACTCCATTTTTAAGTCATTCCCTTATAACATTCAAGTCATTGTCTTTCTTTTGACTTTTTCTATGGATTTCAAGGGAATTCTTATTATCATCACTTTCTGGCTTGATTGTGGTTATTTGTAGACTAACTTCTTCCACTGGGTTCTCCTTTTATTCAAGCATTTCACAGTACCGGCATTGTTGTTCTGAACAGGGCCACCTGAAAAGTACATCGTCATTGCTATGGAGACGTCCTTTTCGGTGTACTATTACAAAATTATATTGCTGTAGTCTTTCTATCCATCTAGCAACTTGTCCTTCGGGCTTCTCAAAATTCAATTACCACTGCAAAGCGCTATGGTAACTTCTTATAAAAAAACTTCTACTATGAAGAAAAGTATGGAAGTGTTCAAGGGCTCTGATAATAGCTAAAGGTTATTTTCTGGTGACGTGATCATTTTTCTCAGCCTTTCCCATGGTTTTACTAGAGTATGCAATCACTTTTCCTTCGCCTTCTTGTTCCTATGAGAGCAAGTGCCTATGCCGTGCTGGGATGCATCACAATCCAAAATAAATGTTCCTTACCACTGCAAAGCGCTATGGTAACTTCTTATAAAAAAACTTCTACTATGAAGAAAAGTATGGAAGTGTTCAAGGGCTCTGATAATAGCCGAAGGTTATTTTCTGGTGACGTGATCATTTTTCTCAGCCTTTCCCATGGTTTTACTAGAGTATGCAATCACTTTTCCTTCGCCTTCTTGTTCCTATGAGAGCAAGTGCCTATGCCGTGCTGGGATGCATCACAATCCAAAATAAATGTTCCTTTCTTCCGTGGGTAGATAAAATCGGTGCTGTGGTTACTTGTTTTTTCAACTCTTCGAATAAATTTGACACTCCGCCGTTCAGTCAAATTCAATGTTGTCGATGAAGATGAAGTCGATGAAGAGGTTTAGCAATTCGACCAAAGTCCTTGAAAAATTTCTGGCAATATGAACAAAGTCCGAAAACTCCTTATTTCCTTTTTTTCCCTTGGTTTAGGCCACTCTTTAATAACTACAACTTTCTCCGGATCAGTTTTAATCCCTTCTGGGAAAATGATATGTCCTAGATAATATGCCTCCGTTTGGAAACAGAAACAGTTCTTGGGAATAAATTTCAAAATAGTATTCCTCAACCTGTCAAATACTTCTTTAACATTTTCCAAATGCTCATCATACGTTTTCGACATGATTATTATATCATTAAGATATACTTGACAGGTTTTCCACGTTAACCCTCTCAAAACCATCTCCATCAGTCGTTCAAATTGTAACGGTAAATGACTGTAACCTCACAGGGCACCAGCTCGAAGGGCTCCGGCTAGAGACTCCTCTCAAGGGTGATTCGACCCCAAGTTTATGCTGCACAAGTGTTACAGGAAGGTTGTAAAAGTTGAGGGCGCCACTACCTTTTTGACGATAAAAATACTAATGAAAAAACTAAGGCGGAAAAGGTAGAAACGCCTTGTAAAATTTGAATAAAAGTAACTTTCTCCGTAGACGGTCGATAACGGCAAGGGGTGTTTCACGTGGCGTTGGGAAAAATGGAAACGTCCGTTGGCAGACGTCAATTGTCTTACGGTCAGGGTTGAAGAGATCACAGAACTATAATTGGAAGTGGCTAGTGACGACGAGCGCTAATTAAAAGGATTTATTCTGTAAAATCGAAACAGGTCGATAGACATGTTACAAAATGTAGCCGGATCATTACAGAGTCGGAATGGGAGGACCTGGAACTGGTAGAGACCGCTGCCAGTGGAAAAAGCTGTTTTGTCTTGATAATCAGGGTGAACTTCTACTTGCCAGTATACACTCATTAAGTCTAGGGTGGAGAACTACTTCGCACCAGATAGAGTATCTAGTGTATCGTCTATTTTTGGCAGATGATAGCTATCTTTTTGTGTAACCTGATTAAGTCTTAGATAGGCTACACAAAATCGAGTGGATCCATCTTTCTTAGTTACCAGGTCCACGGGTGAACACCAGGGACCAAAAGCTTCTTCAATAATATTTGCATCCATCATGTCTTCTATCACGCAAAGCTAATGGGGTTGACAGATGAAGCTATGTGCAGATTCTGTCACCTAGAGGATAAAACTGCAGAGCACATCCTATGCCAGTGCGACTGCCTGGCGAATGTGCGGTTTCTTGTACTAGGCGATGAGACGCCACCGGCAGGAAACTACGTGAAAGATTCAGTCTCGAGGCTGATTGGCTACTTAAAAAGAGTCGGGCTGGAGAATGTAATCTAGATTCAGAGGAACACAATAGATCTGAAAAGGTCGCAGTGGAATAGGCCGTTTAGCCACCTCATCAAATCTAATCTAATCTGTCTTCTATCATATTTTCTACTTCTTTCCGTTTAGCAAATGTTAATCTCCTTGGCAAATTGACGAATTGGTGTGGCATCTCCTATATAAATTCTATGTTGTACTAGACTGGTACGCCCTGTAGATTTTCCCGTCTCAAAAATGTCGCAGTTGTCATTGATAAAGTTGTTAATTTTTCCTAATTCTTCAGTTGTTAGGTGGTAATAATTTTTTTCTACACCCACATGTATATTATCCATTTTCTGCACAACGTTGGGAATTTTTTTTTTAATTTAAATTTTATTTCTAAATAATAATAAAATAATAATAATAGTGAAATTATTAAAAAATTTTAATTTGAAGTTATATTATAGTTTAATAAAATGTTTATTTTCTAGATTTTTTCTTAAGTGGGTCGTAGAAAAAATATACTGTTCGACTCGTGTGGATTGTCCATATCGCTCTCGGACGATTGAGCACTCCGCCTACGGCGTCGTGTTCAAACTTCGTCCTCGTGCGATATGGCCATCATATCCACACTAGTTGCACAAACTACTATTAACTAGTTGTTTTATGTGGCTGGCGTTAACTGAGTTACCTGAGGTGGTCTGCTCTTTGGAACTGTTTTCGCACCTGATTATGCTTTTCACCGATGTGCAAAGTCCTATCTTTTGTTCTCTTTTCAATTTGAAAGGTTTCTTTGATGAATTAGCAGCTCCAGGGGGAATTGGTTGATCTACATTGACGAGACATCGAGCTACCAGAATTCCTTAATCCACGAGTTCCTCACTTCTCACAATTCCTAAATGTATATCTTTTGGTTTTTGGCTAAGTCTCGCGAAGACGATTTCTTCAGAATTCCCGGGAACTTCTGTATATTTGTCCACTACAACCTTTATCTAAGAGGTCTCTTCTTTCGAATTTGGGATTATCTCTTCATTTCCAATTACTAAAATTTTATTTTGAAAGTCTAATTTCATTTTGCATGATGTTCATACCTAGGATGCATTGATCTTTAATATCTGCTACCAGAAATGAATGTTTTATCTGCGTATTACCAATCTGTATAGTTGCTGTTATTTTTCGTCGAACAGGATCAGTGTGTCCTGTGGTTGTTTCAAGAAGTAGGCTTCTCCCATTAGGTTGTGGTTTCTGACACAGAATTCCTGTTCGTATGAGTGACTTGGTGGCACTGGTATTAATAACGAAAGTGCATTTTTGGTGGTCAACGTGCCCACTGGTAGGACGGTAGAGTGGAAGAGTAGGATAATTGGTAGGACGGTAAAGCAGAGTATGCTGTACGGTGCGGAGGTGTGAGGTGAAAGAGCGGGAGAGAATGCGAGGGTTATGCCATTTCTGCGGGTGCAGAGAGGGATATTGCTGAGGGTGGTGCAGGGGTACAGGACAGTGGGTGGACTGGCAGCAGCAATGCTGGCAAGGACCTACCCATTGGACGTGATGGGTAGAGCCAGAAATAAACGCTGGAGGGGTGGGACCAGAGTGGAAGTACAGGATGGGAGGAAATGGAGAGAAGGTGGGAGGAGTATAAGGGCGCGCTAAAAGGAGCGATTGGGAATGGGTGGGATTGGATGGACCGGAAATTCGGGAGGGTGAACTACTTCTAGACACAGGTGTTCACTGGACATGGGTCGAGAGTAGGGTGCCTACACAAGATTGGAAAAAGAGAGACTGGAGTGTGCGAGAGGTGAAGTGGAGGATGATGTGGGGTATGTGTTCAGATGCTGGAGGAACGAGGAAGTGCTGAAGAAGTTGGAGAGGAAACTAGGGGGGGCGGTGTATTGGGGGAACATTGTGGAGATAATGTTGAGGGGGGAGGAGGAATGGATGGAGGTAAGTGGCGTAGTAGAGAGCATGGTTAGGGGGTGAGAGGGATGGAAGGAAGGAGTGAAAATTAGGGAGAAGACGACGGTGTGATCGGAGAGTGTGCGAGGGACCGCCGCCCGTCTCGAAGTATGCAAGGGTAGTGATTCCGAGGCGGGGTAACGGCGAGTTTGAGGTGGGTTTGGTTGGTAGGCATCCCCTTGGGGATGAGTCCAACACTGTTTGGGTCCTGGACCCATTCGAACATGAGTTTCCCATCTCGCCCCCCCCCCCCCCAAAAAAAAAACGTGCCCACTGACTAATAAGGTTTGTTTATTTTTATTTAAGTGTAGATTTTGGGGCTCTCCCAGTAGACGCCTGCTCCGTAGTGACAGCTTGTATTCGTTTCCTTTATGAAAACTGGCTAGGTGTGGGAGATAGTGATAGTGATACATATCTTCTGTGGTTATTTCTTGTTTGACTCTGTGAGGGGATCCGGAATTACGATGTGGGCGACGTTCTGACTTCATTTCTTGACTCCCTATACGTTAAACGGGCTCTAGCTTCGCAAGTTCTCTGAATATGTCCGATTTTTCCACAGTTGGAGCATCTCCTGCTTTCATTTTGGGCGTTTCGTCACGTAGCTTGGAGTATATCCAAGATTTGTAAGATAATTGTGGAAGTTGTCTCTTCGTACTCTTGAAATCTCATTTCTCCCATTTTAGGACGGAAAAATTTTGATATGCTTTTTGCTGTCTCATATTCCTGAGCTGCAATCAGAGTTTGTGATGTTGTAGCCGGAGAGCTTGTTGCATTTCCACATCTTGTAATCCATCAACGAATGCCTGTGTGCCAATTTGCTCTAGGAAATCTTCAGGTGCTTGAAGATAGGCAAGATGCAACAATATTTGTATATCGGCCTCAAATTCCTGTAGGCTTCCACTTAATTTTTGATTACGGACTTTTAGCTGACTCTGGAATACTTCAAGTGTTGTTGGCCATACCTTGTCTCTAATGCCTGTATGAGGGACGCATAATTGGGCGTGTCTTGTGGAAGAAACTGCAAAACGGTTGCTGCCTGCCCACGAAGATACACTATTAATGAAGCCGCCATCTGTGTCTCAGTCCAACCATTGGCTCTGGTAGCAGCTTCAAATTGGAGTCGACATGTTTTTCATGCCGTTTGGCCATTAAACGTTGGTGCTCTTGCTAGAGAGGCTTTGAGAAACTATTCTTTGAATGTGGCCAAGTTCAATTATAGAAGAGGACGAGGCCGTGCCTCCAATTTCAATATTAGTTACAGAAGCTTGGGTACGAATTCTTCTTTTTAATAATTTAACTATTTCATTTCTAATTTGATTTTCTAAACTAGATTTTAAATTTTCTTATTGTTTTTCCAATTGGTCTACTCCATTATAAA
The DNA here is from genome assembly GCA_947563755.1 of Lochmaea crataegi. NCBI lineage: Eukaryota > Metazoa > Arthropoda > Insecta > Coleoptera > Chrysomelidae > Lochmaea > Lochmaea crataegi. The sequence continues at coordinate 38,232,380 of OX387429.1, forward strand.
GCTGTCTTAGCTGTGTTAGGCCATTCATAATTTCTACATCTGCCTCTCCTCCTTCTGTCTTTCCTTCTCTTCTTCTTCCTCCTTACTGCGTCTTTCCTTCTCCTCTTCACGTCTTTCCATCTCTTCTTCCATCATTAGAAACTATGCTGGGGGTACGAAGGTATCCGTATACGGTGGTTTTAGTATTCACCATAAGTAGTTACTAATATTTCTTATATCTCACCGCTGTCATTGATGTTACTCCTTTTACTTTCTCAAACTTTCTTTATTTCTACAATTTTAACTTTCACAATTCAATACAAATACTGTCTCAGTCTCACTATCAGAATACATAACAAATTTCTTATACTTCAAAACTAACTCACTAGTGTAAATTGTCCCGCTTTTCATACTTTTCACCTGTTCCAGACAGTTCTCGACTTTTCGATGACATTACTGGACTTTTCGATGAAAGTTCTAGATGATTGTATGATGTATGTCTTCTTCTTTTTCTTTATGGATCTCTACATATTCTCAGTACAGGTACGACGCAACAATATGTTATTTCGTTTCCAGTGCCAAAAAGGTCATTGGTAGTTTGATTTCCGGCGTTGCAGCGCAACATCACAAGATCCTCATTTCCAACAGGATAAAATAAATGATTAGGACGACAGTGGTCTGTCAATGGGTCTGTGAGGCAACGTGGATCAATCCTGTTATATTAAAACATTTGCTTGTGAAATCTTAATGAGATGCCAGTGACAGGTTCTGGTCGGACAAAATCACCTGCGTCACCTTCTCATTGCCATTCATAACAGAATAGCCAAGGATCCAGGCCAGAGAAAATTTGTTGAGACTTGCAAATGAGAAGAGTCTTTAACAGACGTTTAATACCAATTTCGACGTAACATGGTAAGATCTAAGTGCTTTTCAAGCCACTCCTCTGATTTCATGATTTTATGAGTGATGTTGATTTCGTCCAGTCTCTTCACAGATGAATGAATGGCGCAAATTTCCGCCGAAAATACAGTTGTGGGGGATGCTCGGCAGATATTTCTGTCATGCGACTCTGACCGTATACACCTGCATCAGAGCATGAGGGTGTTTTTGAGCCATCTGTATACCAACTGCTTTCTGTTCTCAGAAGTTTTTTCTTTTGAAGGACCCAGAAATCTCTATTTGGAATCAGGACGGCATAATGCAGAACGTAGTTTGCTGTTGGGGGCATTGTGTCAGAGGTCATTCTCAAAATACTGTGACTTTCAGTCTCCACCAACTGTCTACTCCGTTCGTTCCGTATGAGCCTGTTTTGGACATTTGCAAATATGTGCAATTTCAATATTGTAATAGATAATTTGTTAATTTGTATAAAGGTAGTGATAATAATGTAAGGTGTATTTTACTGTGTATGATATTGCTATTGTTACTCCTTTTACTTTCTCAACTTTCTTTCTTCCTTGAATTTCAACTGTCACAAAACAATTTCACTCTCACAACACAGGACTCAAATCTCGAATACTTCCAAAAACTAAACTAACTAACTAACGTCAAATTTTCCGCTTTTTATACTTTCCACATGTTCCAGACAGTTCTCGATTTTTTTATTACACTTCTAGACTTTGCAATGACAGTTCTAGATGATTCCAGATGTTTCTCTTCTCCTTTTTTTATGGACCTCCACAAATCGCAGTTCACATCTCACTGAAGTATCTCGTTCGTTCTCGATTTCAAGGGGATAGAGTCTTTGAATGGGTCTCTTCACCGAACTTTCACCAAACGAATTTTCCCAAATCTTCTACTATACCGATTATTTTGACATCTTGAAAAAACATAGACGGGGTCAGAACAACTAATTTATTTTTTGTGTCTGTAATATATTTATTACAGATTCACATTCGCATATTACTGAAAAAAGCTCTTCATAGGTCAGACAAGCTTTTCCAAGCTGTTTTTAAACAGCTGTTTCAATATGCCTATTAGACGCTCCCCCCATCCGCCCCACCAAGGAGATCCAGGAAGGTTAAATTTCCATTCACGTGAAGTTTCATCATATGTATCATAAACCTACTCCATATCTTCCTCCACTATTGATACGAATCGACTCTAGGAAATTTTTCATTGTATCTACTTTTATCTTTTTTCGTTGATTTTGTTTCTCGGGATTCGAAATAGCCAACGCTTCCAAGTCCCACAAATGTGAGATATCATCATTGCAGAAAAAAAAAGAAACCAATATTGAAGAAGCATATGAATTTCTAGAATGGTCTCTGGTTATTTTTCCCATTACAACCCAACCCAAAAAATTTCCATTGCTACCAATCCACATTGCAAAGAATATCGTTTTCCGGTAGAATGTTTTTCTGCAATATCAGTCCAATATCAGACCGTCGTTCGTATCTGAGATCGAAACACGTAATTGATTAAATTCGTTCATCCGCGGACCTACTGATATAGAGCGACGTGACTACAAATCAATGGTTGATATACTTTTCGTTCAAATTTTTCAGAGTAATTCGATATCGATTATGATGGCTAGTTTCCGAATTTGTTCCTCCAAATAGAGCATGAATTAATTGTTCCGAACCCAAAGCTTCGTATCTTCACAATATATGATCGTGTGAATTACTGCTTAGCTGCACAACGAGTGTTTGAAAGATAATTTCATTGTGATTCGTGGTGTTTGATAAATTATCAACAATCGCAGAAGCATCAGTTGTTAAAATATTTGATTCTAAAAAAGCTTTTTTCTTATAGCACATGAGAGTAGCATGTTTCTCGTTACATTCAGAACACCTGATATATACTTTGCATTTTCTAGCTAGGTGTCCAGATCTCATGCATAAATAATATCTATCGAGTCCAATGAATACCTTCCTTTTCTCATAAAATGATAGCTTTTTCATCTCATCATCGTTACAATCTGAAGAAAGATGGAATTTCTTGCAAACAATACATTTGGGAAACATCGAATTATACTTCTAAATTAAGCGGGGTTGGTAAATACGCTAATACCAAAAGCTTTAGACAGAGATTTTCCACATTTTGACGGCAACCCCCAAGATTGGCATTTGTTTCACAAATCTTTCAAAAACCTTTGTACCATGTGCGAGTATAGCAATGTAGAGATCATGTCTAAGCTACAGAGGTACCTCAAAGGAGATGCTAAATCGACTGTTGCTGAAATGTTGTTGATCGCAGATAATGTAGATCTAGTGATTCATACCCTCGAGAACCGATTTGGAAGGCCCGAACACATCATAGATACCATGATTGATCGAATACGTAATATTCCGTCTATTAGGGATAGTAATTTGTAGAAACTCATCTACTATTATACTGGGGTAAACAATATGGTTTATATTATGAAGAGTTCGGGGAGTGAACGCCACCTTGACAATCCCCAACTGCTGAGAGAACTTTTAGGAAAGATTCCTGATATGATGAAACTTTCCTGGGGAAAAAAGGTGAAGGTGCGTAGGGGTGATGTCAATTTGGAAGATTTTTTCTTGTGGTTAGAAGAAATAGCCAGCTCGGCGTGTTCCATCAGTACCCCTCGTAACTTATACAAAACAAACCAGCCAAAGTTCACCAGACATATCCATCCAAAGAAGAATGAGAGAGTATGCAACACCATAGAGATAAGAAACAAATTGTGCCATTACTGCGAAAAAGATCATCACGGAAATGTGTGTCCTCAAATGGAATCGGATGACTTAGATAAGAGATGTGAAACTGAAACAGAGAAAAAATTGTGTTTTTCTTGTCTCCATGAAAACCATCAAACCTCAAAAAAAAGGTTTGAGGTACAAGTTATACCATTACTCCATGCTACACAAACAACTCGAATCTAGCGATGAAACAATTATTAGAAATGGAGATAATTGTGATATGGTATAACAATCCTACCACTAAGTGTTTATTACGAGTTATCCGAATCCGACTGTATGGACCAAATGGTGAAGTACCAGATCTTGCTTTATGTGACGAAGCTTCGACAGTGAACTTGCTAGATGCAGAAGTCGCTGGTAAGGTAGGCGTGTATGGTGTCAAGGAATCTCTTTGTCTGCAATGGACCAGCGAAAATATAAGACTCCATGTGGCTAGATGTAAGCATTTCGAAAGCAGACGACAATAACATTTTCACTTTGAAAGGAATCCGTACTGTCACAAATATGTCACTTCCATATAAAAATGTCTCGATGGCAGATTGGAAAAAATACTCACATCTGAAGGGTGTAACGATAGAAGATATAATTCATTGAGACTAGATAAGGAGATCGAACTCGTACGGGAGAATTGACAAAATCTGTCCTCAAAATCGTAGATTTCTAAGCAGTTTGTTTTTTCGGCGGCGTCGCGCATTGTAACTCCTGGAACATTTTAAAACTCTAACGACAATAACCTTACTTTTCATTTTTGACAGTAGGCAAATAGTAAACATTACTTATTACAAAAACTCAAAGTAAGAACTAGAAATATTAAAATTGTTAAAAATTAAAAATGGGCCAGGTGTACGTTGTTGAAAATTATTGCAAGAGTGGTTGGTAGTGCAGATTATTTAAAACGAAGACGTGAATTGGATTTGACGTGAGAAAACCAGAGTTTTTTCAGTTACCAAATATAATCAGAAATATTCAAAGATTCAAAGATAAATAAAGTTGGAAATAATATTTTTTATTATGATAGACTAAAATTATATACCTTACTTGTCAGTCGTCTAGAAAAAGCACAATAATTGCAGAAAAAAATTTTTACTCATGCTGATGACATTATTCTGTTCTATACAAGTTCAATTTAACAGAACTGGAAGAAAAAAGGTGAACAATGATTTGAAGAAAAACCAGAGATGGTTGATAAGGAATAAGCTCTAAAACTACAGTTAACAGAACCAAACAAGAGCCCTGGGTGGGCGTGTCCATGTCGCTGTAGTTGTATTCTTGTAATAACAATCGATATTTTGTATCGATGACCAAATATCGATACTATAAGTGTCAACAGTCAAAAGATATGTAAACAAAGTCAAACTTGCCAAAAAGTTAACCCTAATTATTAATAAAAAAATATGTATTGGACCAAAATTAAAACTACCATCTTTTCTAAATGTCTATATTTTCAAATTTCATGACTGTAGTAATGTCGTAAAAAAGGGTCAAGTTTGTTTTGGAAGTAACAAAATATGAACTGGTTATGTAGCTTATTCCTACATCTATATGCTTACACATCAGGATCTTTTGGAGTAGAACCGTCGAATCCAGCCATTTGTTAACTTTGTGTTTAATTCAAATTAATAGAGTGACCAATTTCGTATATTTAGATTTGTCATTTTTTCCAGTGTTCTCTTAACAACTGCCGAAAGTTAAAGTGCATAACAGTGTTAATATTGGAATATACACCTCACCACAACCAAATAACTAAGTCTTATATATTTGGTTGTTGTTATAAACAAGAATGTATGGCAATAATTTTATGTGATTTTGTCAAATATATAAATATATTAAATGCTGTTCTACTTCAACTTTAATTTATTTGCTTTATTCAAACACAACAGTTCGATATAAGAAACTATTATTTAATCAACAACATTGTTGAGTTTTACATTACAAAAAAACCGATTACTAAAATAAATAGGTAGATATTTCATTAGCATATGTAACAAATTACATTCCAAGTTAAGTCCAAAAAAATGAAATTAATCACAAAATTGATGTGTAAAACATAGTTATAATTTTTGTAAATGATATTATTTATTCAGTTGGGTTCACAAATAAAACAATTTTTCATTTTTTAAATTTAATACAAACTTATAATCAAATATTAATACAAGGGTTCCAATTGAAAAAAAATGTAGATGACTTCATTAATTGAAAGTATTATACATTATATGTGAAAAGACATTAGATTCTAAGCAAAATTCAACATGTATTGCATTAAAATTGTTTATTTAGCTAATAATGAACCATATGTATGTCTTATATGTTCATGTAATGAATTTATGTGTTACTTTATAGCACAAGATATTAAAGATGAACAAAATAAAACACTGTAATTTACAAAAATGTTATTCAGTTTATAATTCATCACTCTCACTTTCATATTCATCACTCTCACTTTCATATTCATCACTCCCACTTTCATCTGATGAACTAGTGTTGACAGTGAAACACATATTTTCCACCACAACATCTAATAGTCCATCATTCCTCCACATTTCCTCAGCTATATGGTACACATGGTCTCAGTGTTTGTTCCATTCCGAAGAACCAACTTCATCAAAGGCTGCTCGAACTAATTGTTTTATGTGAATTTGAGCAGCACTTTGAGAAACATTTTTTATTGCCACTTTATGTTTAACGCTACTCCATATTAGCTCAATCGGATTGAGGTCACAATGATATGGTCGTATCACAGTATGTCCATGTTTTTTCAACAACTCATCCACATAGTATGTTTTAGAACGGTTTAAACGTTTGATGAGATCTAGAAGTTCTGCTTTAATCATATCATTTGTTGTTGAGATGCCATTTGCTTCAAGCCATTCTCTAATAATATGCTTCAGAGTTGATTGGGTTGGTAGCTTATTTATTTGAACACTGTGGTAAGGGGCATTGTCCATAATCACAATAGCATTAGGAGGTAAGTTTGGTATTAGTTGTGTTTCTAACTAGTTCATAAAATTTGTAAGGTTCATGTCATCGTGATAATCGCCTGATTTGCTTTTTGACTTGAAAATTAGTAGTCCATTCTTCACAAACCCATAACGTCCACCAGCGTGTACTATTATGTACTGTTAACAAGCTTTGTTGAATGTATACACTCCAGGTTCATCTTCCGATTGCTAGCATTGCTGCATCTACTAACGCCATATGATGGATGGATATAAGTTTCATCCAAATAAGTTATTGGCTTCTTGTTGTGACCCAGAGCATCATTATCCCTCAACCTTCTCAAATAACGAGCCCGCCAAGCTACAGTATCATTACGTTCCATCAAAGTTTTTCTTTTATTGTGGCATTTTTTACACTGAAATCCAATATTTTTTAAGTGCTTTCTTAAGGTGACTGGACCACCAGATCAATCTACTTTATTTTTCATTTTATTTACCAGAATATTTATTGTTGGAACTTGTTTATCATCCGCCTAGCATTCATGTACGGTTCTTTTCAAAATACCAAAGTCACAATCATCCAATTCTATTTTGTTGGTACCACCACTTTTTTGTTTTTTTTAGGGAGACCCCAGTAAAACACCTTCTTGCAACAGTGATTTCTCCTTTCTGATACGATTTATGGAAGTAACTGATTTTCCTGCTGCTGCTGGAGCTAATTCTGTGGCTTTGTCCAAAGGGAATGACCACACACCAGCAGCTTTCTGTCTATCAAAAAATTCCACAACGTTTTTAATAATATTGCGAGCTTCACTGTGGACTGTTTTCCTTGATTTTGTGTACATTTTGTTGAGGAAAATTGAACTGAAAGAAAAACAAACATTATTAGGCCTGATGAATATTAAATGACTGGCTATTGTGTGTTGTTCTAGGTTATGTTTATTAATTATAATTTTAGTACATACCTTACTATGTTAATTATCAAATTAGTCTTAATAAAGACTGATTGTCCTGTGATTTATGAAGCAAATAGTAACGTATGAAAATATAGAAGCAGATTATAAAATAACAGCTGACATCAAATAGAATGCAGTCCAGTGTTGCCGATGTAAAAATAAATATTATCCGAACTTACAATTCAAATTATCAGAATTTGTCAAAATTACCAAAAGGACACAGTGTTGTCTAAATAAAAGTCTGCGACCCTAGTCAATATTGAAAATCCCCAAAAACAATAGCTGTTTTATATATTATCATTTCTGCAAAACACTGGAAAAACTATTCGGTTAGCGAAATTGTCTAAAAATCGGATAATTATTCTCACATTGACAACACTGATACAGACACTAAAATTGATGTATATTGATGAAATCACTCGGTCATATTAATTCGATTATGTTAACAATCACTAATGTACAATCCTTAACATTGGCTCCTGATTGGCAAGTTGCGATGACCTTTGTTTTAGTTCGCATATTTTCCGGACTCTTGTTTGCTTCTGAGGACTGTAATTTGAAGAAATTACTGGTATGCTCTTTATACAAAAAAAATAAAAAATCAGTTGATATTCGATAAAAATAGGAAATGAAAATATAAATAAGGTGAGAACATAAATTGAAGCAAAATATACAATAAATAGGAAAAAATTATGTTTGCCACTTATTGCTGCACTTTACCAATGTAGGGATTACTAAAACCATAAGACATTGAAACTAATCGGTGACACTTATTCTTTACTAGTCTTCAGCTACCTAATTCCTGTGTGGGGCACTTGTGGGATAACATTAATAGATAAAACACAGAGGATTCAAAATACTGTAGGGAATGTTTTGTGCAAGTTCAGTTACAGAACGTCAACAGATATATATTTTTTTCTATAACTGCTATGAAAAGTGATGTATTTCTCATACCTTTCTTTGTTTTCAAAACCAAATATTGCTCATACTGTGAGAAATATTATTTGTGCCCACGCCACATATGGAGAATCAAATAAAATCGACAAAAACTTAGTAGGCTACTGTCATCTTTGAGTACCTACTTAGTTGTCACAAAACTATCAGATTAATCAATATAACGGAGAATTTAGTGAAAAGAAATGACGTTCCGGGTTTGGCCATACAATATTGTACAAATTTCACCATCAATTATAATTTTAAATAAAATTATTTAACAGTTTAGAGATAGGATACTTTAGTCTTATTTTTGTTTTACTAACCATAAAAATAAATATTAAGTTACTTTACTTGCATTCTTTAAATTTGTGCAGTTGTAGAAGAAGTATAGTGTGCAACATGTGGAGAAAGTACTTTTCTCACTCGGGTGTTTCTGGCACGAGCCCTAAGGGCGAGTGTCGGCTTCCACACTCGTGAGAAAAGTTGAACTTTCCCTGCTTGTTGCACAATATACTATTGTGAACTTATGTTTTTTACTATTTGTGACTTTCCACTGTGTTTGCTTTGTTAGGAAATAAACTTTGGTAAATTGAAATTATTGTTGTATAGTTGAAATGAAGTACTTAAAAAAAACTGATTCTCTTGTAAGATAGGAACTATTTGAATAAATTTAATATTGAAAACCTGTGCATGAACTAATGTCATTAGTAAGTTGTGACTATTGATTGAAAATATATTGTATTCTTTATTGTTATTGTACAGATTGAGGATTATGCATAAAGTTTGAAGGCTTTGGGCTTCATCCTACACATGTTAAACCATTTCACTATTGTGTTATAATTTTTGGTAGCTCATTCACTGTTATTTTGATATTATTATTACTGATCAAAGCGATGTCATCTTCATTTTGTAATATGTATGTTTGCAAATTTGATTGTTCCGTTGCTTAACCCGGCCCTGTCACTAAACTAAATTTTGGCGAAAGAGCCTTCCAGAACATTCTAGGGCGATCGTTTTGTTTACGCATATGTCGAGCGTGGAAAATTAATGAATTTTCGAGAATTGATAAAGACTATATATACGCGAGTTTTTGAGTGAGTTGACAGTTAGTGAAAAGTTAGTTAACAGTTATCAAAGACAGTTTACAGAAGTGATCAGACAGTGAATGAAAGAGTGAATCATTTAAGATAAATAGTGTAATATTCAAGTGGTAAAAATGAATTAGAACTATTATACCGAGTGTAAATAAATTAGTAGACATTAGGTAAAGTATGTATATAAATTAGGTTTATTACAGTGTGTGTTTCCATAAATAAATCAATAGTAATTAGCCATGGTAGTGTGTATAATTTTATCCCACGCGTAAAAACTATTTGAATAAATAGGAAAAACATTACATTGGTATCAGAACTGGGGTAATATGAATAAATAATTACGTAAAAATGGCTAAGAGACTGAGTGAGCTGAAAGTGATGGAATTAAAAGCAGAATTGGAAAATCGCAAGTTGAAAACGTCCGGAAAGAAGAGTGAATTAGTTGAAAGATTGAAAATAGCACTGGAAGTCCAATTAGACCCCTAAAAGAACGAAATTATTTCATAATTATCGTATAGCGCCGCTTGAAACAATAAAATTATTTTTTAATGCGTCTCAATACGACAATTTTATCATAAAGTAGAGGGATTTTTATAATTCTGTTGTATAGACGTTCTTACAACTCATATCTTACGAAAAAGAAATAGTGTACGTATACAAATTTCATAACTATAAAAGTCCTATAAAATAATTTTAAAACAGTGTTATACAGATTATTATACGGTTGCATAGCTATTGTATTACTCATAATAGCGACGTTGAAAGTTAATTGTAAAGGAAGCTGTATAAATAGTTGCATTAGAGTTCCTTAAGAAAAGTAATAAGATTGTTGCTTTACGCAGAAGTAAAACATTACACAATAAATATAAAAGTATTTTATATCATCTTATAACTACAACAGTATTCTCTTTTATGAAGAGCTTATAGAATAAAAATGTAGTTCCCAGGAATAAATTTATCTCAAGTTTTGCGTTATAAAATCTATTTATTTCTACATATACCTACGAACATAAACATAACCCAATAATAATGTTTCCTAACAGGTTTCGTTTACAAAAATAAATTCGGCAATATCTGAATTGAAACAAATAAAAAAGAGTGGTTATTTTAAAAGATCAGTTAAAAAGAAATACTTCAGACTTGCAGTTCGAGTGATCAACCTCTAGTTGAAGTGGCATGTAACGAAGAGGCTAATCTAAAAGAAACAACAATTTTAACTTCAGTCAGCAGTGATAATACTGAAGAAGAATCCAAAGGAAATGAAGACCAGCATGATATGTCAAAAGAAAGCGTCGACATTAATAGTGCTGGTGAAGAAAACACCGATACCGACGACGAAAATTTGATGCATTCTCTATTTGAAATTGAAAAGAAGATTAAAATAAAAGAACAACTTAAGATGTTGGCAACGTCCTTTAACATCGATCATTCTGCATTAAGAGAGCTTTTCGTTATATGGAACCTGGCTATTCCTAATCTTCTTCCTACAGATCCAAGGACATTCCTAAATACTCCCCTTTACTTTACTGTCTTACCGCACGCATGTTAAGCGATACTTCTGTTCTATTAGGTATATAGTTTGCCAACGCGCTATAGGATTACACGGAAATCTAACGTACAGTGTTGCTAGCTTGGGCAGTTAGTAGCTATACCAACATACACAAAATTAGTAGCAATAAATAGGTAGACTATTTATTTTATTATGATACATCTTGTTTTTCAAGATGTTCTAAATGCACCTACAATGTATGTTTTGCAATTCAATTATAAAAAGTCATATATTTGACGCCAATTGTCATAAGTGGTTCATTGTAACTTTTAACAGTAAACTTGTGCTGAAGGGAGTTTCGTCATATGAACAAACACAATATTGCGACAGATCCCTTTATTTTTACTAAGAAAATAACTTTTTTCAAATAGTAACTGAATAATTATTGCAAAAAATCTTGTGTAGCTACACTTTATGCAAAACAGCGTCGTGAATTTTTTGAACTCCGCATCCTTTATACAGGGTGATTCATTACTAATTGGAAATAATTTAACAGTAGAATTCTGACTTCAAATTATGAAGATTTAACCCAAAACACCTAAATAAAATGTAGCTGCTTACTTAGTTACAGGGTGTTTTGTTTAAAAATTTAAAAACTATTTGTGCTCAGTACTTAACAGTTTTACTTATTCATTTCATATTTGGCAGAAAGTGTAGGCACTGTACACCCTACTAAATTATGTTAAACAAACGTTTCTGGCTACTACCAGAGGCGAACGACAGGGGCAAGTGGAAGGTTAATCGTTCCCAAATTCTACGCCACTGGCGGAATAGAAATTATAGCACAATTCTTCGATTCTCCAATACTCTTTACGTAAATAAAGTACTTTTTTCTCATAACGATAAAGTCAATATTTCTCGAGATATTTTAAGTTAAACATGAATCTGCACAATTTTGATGTGTACCTAATAACTATGTCGATGTTTTGGACCAGTGAATTGCATTTAATACGCAATTGAAACTTTAATCCGTGTCAACAATAAAGAACACAACTATTAAATGAACGGATGAATTGTAAACAAATTGTGTTTCTGAAAATGTAATCTAAATAAAAGTACCTACAATTTTAATAACATACCGGAAATATCAGAAACGAACAGTGCCTAAAAACCTTTTATAACAAATGTACTATGTGACCCCCGTTTACTTCAATAAGCTTATTCATTCTCTGGCTAAATGATCTTCTTACCTTGAAAAATATGTTGGGTTGATTGGCAATATAATTAGCCAAATTTACAATTTTCTGCCATAGTTCCTGACGAGTGAATATACTAATGATTTCATATGGGCCCAAAAATAAAATCTAGGGGGTTACCTTCGGGAGTTCTAGGCGGCCACGGAAATTCACTACCTCTGCCAATCCAACGATGAGGAAATTGATTATCGAGATAATTCCTCACTATTATCTGATAATGAGGTGGTGCTCCATCCTGCATGAACCACATGTATCTTCTTCGATTAAGTAGCAATTCTTCGAGATGATCGAAAAGAGTTTGTAAAAATTGAAAATATGAGTTACCATTCAAATTTGCTGGTAATTCATATGGACACAACAAACTATCTCCAAAGATACCGCACCATACATTTATCTTAAATTCGTGCTGAAAATGTGATTCTCGGAATATATGGGGATTTGCAATATCCCAATTGTGACTGTTTCTCCAGTTGAAAACTCCTTTACGAGTGAATGTGGCCTCGTCAGTAAATAGAATTTTGTCAACAAAATTTCGATCTACATTTTTTTTATTTATCAACCACTGAACAAAGTTCATTCTTAAAGAATAATCTCTAGACAATACATTGTACCGGTGTAAAATGGTGGGGTCGTAAATTTTCCTATTTTAAAATTCGCAAAACTGAAGATTGACTTACTCCAGTCATTGCTGCTAAACGCCGAGTACTTATTTCCGGATTATTAGCAACTCGCACTAAAATATCATCCTCCCGATCCCCAGTTACTATTTTCGGTCGTCCCATCCCACTATTACGCCTAAATTATCTAGTTTCTCCTAATCGACGAAAAATCGTTCTGTAAGTTTGCCGATTGGGTTGAACTCTGTTTGGATACATTTGTTGATATCTGCGAGCAGCAGCAACACAGGAATAATTTTCTTGTACATAAACATAAAGCATGTCTTGCATTCCAAGATTAGTAAAATTGTTGTGTCGAGGCATTTTCACTTAACCGACTTTAAATTTTACAACAATCACAAATTCAAGTGACATTAGCAACAACTAATAGCTATGACAGCAATGACAGCACCCCACTAGATCGAAACAATTAATTTAGACCAGAGCCAACGGATGTTGAAAAATTATTCATCAAGTGCAACTTATCTGATTATAATTAAAAATAGAGATCAGTTTATTTGTTTGAAAATATTTTTAAATCATTTTAATAATATTTTATTAGTTTTTTGTCAATAAATTTCAATATCTTTATCTACGGATTAAGGTTTCATTTGCGTATTAAATGCAATTCACTGGTCCAAAACATCTACATAGTTATTACACATCAAAGTTGTGCAGCTTCATGTTTAACTTAAAAAATTTCGAGAAATATTGACTTTATCGTTATGAGAAAAGAGTACTTTATTTACGAGAAAAGTATTGGAGAATCGAAAAATTGTGCTAAAATCTCTATTCCGCCAGTGGCGTACAATTTGGGAACGATTAACCTGTCACTTGCCCCGGTCGTACGCCTCTGGTAGTAGCCAGAAACGTTTGTTTAACATAATTTCGTAGGTAGGGTGTACAGTGCCTACACTTTGTTTCAAATATGAAATGAATACGTAAACAATTTTAAAGTACTGAGCACAAATAGTTTTTAAATTTTTAAACAAAACACCCTGTAACTAAGTTAGCAGCTACATTTTATTTAGGTGTTTTGGGTTAAATCTTCATAATTTGAAGTCAGGATTCTACTGTTGAATTATTTCCAATTAGTAATGAATCACCCTGTATAAATATCCACCTATTTTTTCTGTAAAAAACAAAATGCTGTGTGAAAATATTTTATATGTATTATTAAATCTGGCAACATTCAAAAGTGGTCAAGAATCAAACTGCACCTGACTCCTGAGACTGTCAAAAACAATTTTATGGCGCTGCATTAACAACATAATAAAACTTTAATATCGTATACAGCTCAGAAGAAAACGCAATCATTGTATAAGGTTTCTAATTAGTATTACCTATATACGCCATATTTATTTGTTCAGAAACCGACGCCATTGTGAAAAAATCATATAGAAACGTAAAAAGGTGAAATAAAAATAGATTTTTTTAAGAAATATAGAGATTTTTTTCCGCTTTTGCAATGGCCACAATACATGTTTTGTTTTAAGTTGAAAATTCAACAAATAAAACATTATTTTTTAATAATACCAATAAAATGTATGCTAAGCTGGGGCGCTTTAATTTTTTATCAAAAAAAATATATATATATTGTCAGAAACGTTAGCTGCGCAAATAAATGTGGCCCCTGGAGTAGCGATATAGAGGTCTTTAATATTTTCATTATGATTAACAACAGATACAATAACTCTATCACCCACTGCCATAATAATGCCTGATATCAATCAATCTTAGTATCATGACACAACGCAAACGTTTACACATACCTGATAAAATATTCTTGTGACAATTCTATTCCGAATTTTAACAGTAGAAAACAAAATTATTGTATTAGCGATTCTGTTTGCATTATAAAATACTCTTAAACCGCAGAATAAGAGTACTGCTATACAATAGTTTTATAGCAGTTCCCAAATAATTTTGTCAATGCATTGTATAAGTAATCATGAAGACATACTCATAGGACAGTTATATAATCATCATATTGATTATCCTATAACAGTTGTGTAGTTTACTAAAGGATGTCCTAAAAGAACTGAACTGTTGTATAAACTGGGGCCCTTTTTGGTTGTAAAGCCATTGTATAGTGGTTCATAGCCACATTATAAGATTTCCTCGTTTCTATAAGATATGCTGTATAGTAGTTCTTACAGCCTTTATAAAATTAGTTTTGTTAGTTGGGAGGTGACGGCTTGGATCGGGAAACATTTTTATTCGACGATGGGGCTTCCACTTTAATTTCCGCTATGGACGAGCAGATTTTTACTATGAAGAACGATGTTTCTGCTAATATGGACGAGAAGATTTCCCCTCTTCTCAGACGGACACTTCATTCTTCACACTGATGCAAGCAACGTAGGAATTGGATGAGTACTCTCACAGATCCAAGGAGGGTAGAAAAAAATGATGGAATATTTCAGTAAAGTCCTCTCCAACACCAGAACGAAACTAATGCGTCACAAGAAGAGAACTTTTGGCGGTAGTGAGGTCTGTGGAACACTTTTACCAGAATCTATATGGAAGGTATTTATTAATACGGACTGATCATGCAGCACTCAAGTGGATCATGCAGTTCAAGAATCCTGAGGGCCAGATCGCTAGATGGATTGAACGACCTCAAGAGTACGATTTCAATAACGAAAATGGTGGTAAATATATCCTGGTTGTGATGGATTATTTCACAAAGTGGTAAGAAGTTCACGCGATCCCGAATCAAGAGGCCACAACTGTCGCGGATTTATTGGTGAAGGAATTCATCTGCCGATATGGAGTGCCCTTGGAAGTTCACAGCGATCAGGGAAGGAATTTCGAAAGCCATGTATTCCAGGAAATTTGTGACAAGCTGGGAATGAAGAAGACCAGGACAACGGCGTTGCATCCACAGTCAGATGGAATGGTAGAGAGAATGAACAGGACCATTGGAAAATACCTGCCAAAGTAGTTTCCAGCCATCTAGAGGGAAAGATTACGTGATCCAGCTGAGAAAAATGATGGACGACTTGCACGAATTAGTTCGAACGAATCTTCAAGTTGCCAGCGACAGAGTGAAAATGAGGTACGACACGCAGGCCACAGGAGGCAGCTTCAAAGAAGGGGACAAAGTATAGATACACAACCTGAATAGGAGAAAAAGCTTTTCTTCAAAATTACAAAAATCTTGGGAGGGTCCGTACTTAATCAAGAATACGATCAATGACGTCATCTATCGCATAAGCAAGATCCCCGATGGAAAACCGGAAGTGGTCCACCAAAACCGACTAGTGCCATTCGAAGGAGACCATGACAAGGAGGAAGGAGTGAACCATATCTGGGAAGATTCTGACCACGCCTTCGAAGAATTTATGGGCGCATATGGAGGTAACGGTAAAGATAGATTTGGAGTCACTTCAGAGCAGAGACAAGATTTCTTCACGCTTTCATAAGATTATTCACTGGCACATCCCAGCCAGTATCAAAAACGCACGAGGTTTGGCAACCGTCTTTCGAAAGAAATTTGGGCATTTAGAAAAACTTGCAGAACAGATTCTAACCACTGGTAAGACACCCTATTCACGGTACGTCTTCTACCTGGTAACAAAGAACGAATCTCAGGATCGATCCACCTACCGGAAGGTGTGGGAAACGCTACGAAGCCTTCGAGACCATGTGATGAAGTCCAACGTGAAGAAACTAGCTATGCCTAGGATATAGAGCAACCAGTTGGATTTGCGAGTCATCAGGAATATGGTAGAAGTGATGTTCGAAGATACCGGTGTCCACATTTAATCTGCAGCTATACCACCCGTTATCAGTATCCGATGAAGACAGAGTCCATATGACCGGAAAGTGTAGAAATGGGTCCAGTTGCCGATTTAAACCTCTAGACCCGGCTACACAGGAGTTACAGGAGGAACTTCCTATTAAGGAGGGAGCAATGTTACGAAGTCACCAACTCAAAGCTGGCCCTGTCACTGAACTATTAATTTTGGCGAAGGCGCTTTTCAGAACATTCTAGGACGATCATTTTGATAACGCATTTGACGAGCGTATAAAATTCAAGAACTTTGGAAAATTGATAAAGACTACAGCGTGGGCCACAGAAAACAGTCCACCCCGATATTTGGCAGTATTCCTTAGATTTTAAGGAAATGAGGAATCACGTCGATTTTTACGATACAGGCATCTGTCATTTGTCAACCCCCTCCCTTCCACTTCACCAACCCCTTATTTTGAAATAGGGAATATACCATGTGCGGCACATCATTTGAAAGGCATTTAGATGGAGTATTCTGACATAATGATAGTCCACAATTTTTTTCGATATTAACACCATCTTATCAAAAAAAGTCTTAATTAATTTAAAGTACAACACCTCTTGAAAATGAAACAAAATGTCTTAGTATCAAATTACTAATTTTTTGCAATAACTGTTTTAATTTACTTTTGATGTGACAGGGAAAATGGCATTTTAGCAAACCATAGGCGTTGCGTTTCATTTTTAAGAGGTGTTGTACTTTAAATTAATTAAGACTTTTCTTGCAAAGATGGTGTAAATATCGAAAAAAATCGTGGACGATCATTATGTCTGAATAATACATCTAAATGCCTCTCTGATGATGTGCCGCACATTATATATTCCCTATGTAAAAATAAGGGGCTGGTGAAGTGGAAGGGAGGGGGTTGACAAGTGACAGATTACTGTATCGTAAAAATAAATACATTCGGATAATTATTTTACCTCAAAACGATCACAATTTTCGATGTTTTCGAAAACGAGGACAAAAAACGGATTTCTTATTCACGATATTTTCCATTTCTCTGACGTAACCTCACTTACTTCACACACGAACCGCGAACTGTCAAAGAAGCTAGCAGCCAATAAAACATCATGACCTTGAGTTTTATGATCGGCTGTTATTGTTCTGCCGTCAGTACGGAGATTTAACTGGCGCCCTTTGTCATGACCAGAAATTGGAATGCATTGATTTCAACCTCCTTATATAGTCTCCATGATATAGTTGATGAAAAACCAATCATTCTCATTGGCCAGGATAATATCCATCTGATAGTTGCAAGACAGATACGTATTGGACCCGAGCATCTTCCGGTCGCGAGTACAAATTGGGTTGGGCTTTACATGGTCCACGTTCTACTGGCCACAATAAATCTTTTGAAGCTCATACTCTACACATATATGTGAACGACAAGCATCTGAAATAGAACTGCAAATATTGATCGTTCTCTACAGAAACAGTTGGTATTCTTATAATACCCGACCAGCTATCCCATGAGAGTTCAGGAGAAAATTATGAAATCGGTCTGTTATGGAGCAGCACTGATATACGTTTACCAGAAAGTAAACATCAAGCATTTCAAAGACTAAAATATGTAGAAAGAAAATGCCGTTCCTCACTTTGCGGTGGAAAATCCAGATAAGACTGGTTTTCGATGCAGTCACATGACGTGAGCCTGGATTATGTCCTATACTATCCGGCCCTGATTTGCTACAATCCTTGGTAGCTATTTTGTGGAGATTTTGTCAGAGATGCTTTGGATTCTGCGGAGATATCAGAGAGATGTTTCATCAATTTGGAATACGTGGAGAAAACTGATGTGCTCAGAAGTCTATTGTACTTCCCTAAGATTCCATCCGCTCCAGAAGTTTCAGCATCAATGTTCTCGGCCTGCGTTTGATCTTCTAACATCAAATTCAACATTTGCCTATTCAGTTACATTATGGTTACTACCTTCCCCTCCAAAACTTCAAGATTTCCATGTAAATCATCAATCTTATGATTCGGGTCCAGCAGTAGCTTCATCGACTCTTTACATAATTGTTCGAAAGAAGTTCGGTATGTGGGGACAGCTCTTAAAACCTTCACGTCACCAAAATATGTGGCGTCCAAATCACCGAACAGGTGATTCAATACGCCTCAAGGTTCGGAGTTGGTATCAAAGTTGATATATACAAAAAGTGGATGATATCTTTGAAAAAGCTTATATTGAAAAATCTACTTTGACAAATCTGTCTCAAAATAAAAAAAATAAAAAATATTGACAACTACTTTTAAATAATATACAAAGTGGCAAAAACATATTTAAACATTATTATTTTCCCTCAGTTGTATTGCTGTCTCTCTATCCACCTAGCAACTTGTCCTTCAAGCTTAAGTGCTTTAATGATAACCAAAAGTTATTTTCTAGTGATTGAATAGTTTTACTAAGCCTGTCCCATGGTTTTACTAAAGTATGCAATCAGTTTTTCTTCGCTTTCTTGTTTTTGTGATGGCACGGCGCCTATGTCGTTTTGGGATGCATCCCAATCCAAAATAAATGTTCGTTTCTTCCGTGGGTAGGCCAAAATAGGTGCTGTGGTTGGTCGTTTCTTCAACTCTACGAATGCATTTTGACAATCGGGCGTCAAGTGAAATTCAATTTTGTTTTCAGTTAGTCGATGGACAGGCTTAGCAATTCGACAAATTTGCAGTAATATGAACGAAGTTCATGGAAACTTTTAATTTCCCTTTTGTCCCTTGGCTGAAGCCAGTCTTTTATAGCTACAATTTTCTCCGTGTCGGTTTTAATTCCTTCTGCGGAAATGATATGTCTCAAATAGTACGCCTACTCTTGAAACAGTGAACATTTCTTGTGATTCCTTCGAGTCAATTCTCATTGCATCCCAGCCTGTATGCAGCCATCCTCGCTTCCGCCTCAACTTGCAGAGAAAGAGGCGGCATATTGAGAATGGCTTCCATTTCCGCAGTTGGGCTGCTTCTCATTGCACCCGTTATGCGCAGACAGGCAAGCCTCTGAAGTTTTGATAACTCCAGTTCGAATTTCCTTTGATCTGTTTTTATGCAACCAAACTAAGGCTCCATAGGTGACCAAGGGCATCACCACAGTCATGTACGATCCGTGGATTAAGTCCCCACGTGTTTCCCATAGGGGCCATTTTCCCTCTATTGGTTTTGTCATGTAGGTGTGAATTCCAGGTTAGTTTTGCATCCAGAATTATACCCAGATATTTGACCTCCTAGATTAGACAAGCTGCACGTTGAAAAAGCTTAGCAGTTACAGTCTCTCAGGCTTCCTTTTTCTTCTGAAGGGAATGAGCGCCAGTTTTTGCAGGATTCACCCTAAGGTCCAGAGCCTGTTGCATCACCTCCGATATAACGTCAGGGTGTTTCCACAGTACAAGTATTGTCAGATTATCTGCATACCCCTGGGTGTATAGTCCCTTTCTGTTCAGTTTCCCCAGGAGTTCGTCCATGACGAGGTCCCACAGCATAGGTGATAAAATCCTCCCTGTGGTCATCACGACGAGATATGCTGACAGATTAGCCCCGCCTTATAATCCCACGAAGGCTCAAAAGATCACATGGTGCCTGCAGGCTATTTCCTAAGGCATCCCAGAAATCTCAACTGAAGAGTTCATGACTGCACTAGGCGGGATAAAAACAGGAAGAGCCCATGGCAACGACTTCATACCCCTGAAGCTGTAAAAATCTTATCCATAAAGAGACCAGCAGTCGTGATAAATGTTTTCAGCGCACAACTGCGGAAGCAAGAATTCCCACAGGTTTGGAAAGGTGCAAATGTGGTTTTAGCGTGGAAAGGAAAACCAGAAACAGTGGTGAAGTCATATAGACCCATATGCTTAATTAGTTTTTTCGGGAATCTGTTTGAAGCAATAGTCGAAACAGACTCCACAGGGAAATAGAAAAGGGAGGTGACTTATCAAGCTGAAACCTTGGCGACCATCTCCTTCTGGAGAATAGCCCCAAAAAAAACGGAAGCCGTAGTTTTGAAAGGACCAAGAATTGAACAAGGGGTTTACCCTTACATACAGTTTATTTATACACATATAGCCAGGAAACGGCAGTTTAAGTACTTAGGGGGAGTAATCGACGACAGACCAACCTTTGAACCTCACATAGTACTTTCCACCGAACGTGCGAAAAATATATTAACCATAATACGAAGACTACTACCAAATGTAAGAGGGCCCAGCAGTAGGAAGAGGCAATGTCTGAATGGGATGATCCAGTCGATTCGCTGCACCAGTATGCGAAAGGGAGATGACGACCAGTAAATACAGTCAGATGATGTTGAGGACGCAGAGGACCTCGTTACTGTGAGTCGGTAGCGCTTACCTGTGAAAATACAGACCTAACCTAACCTAACCGTTTGACCTCATGGTTGGAGAAAGATGTAGGCTCCACAAGAGAGCCAACTCAAACACAGAAGCGGTAAAAGCATGGAGACTAGACAAGGAGATCAAACCCATACGGGAAAATGGACAAAATCTGTACTCAAAGCAGTTTGTATTTTTACCGCGGCTTCGCGCATTGTAGATCTTGCACCATATTAAAACTATAACGACAATAAACTCACTTTTTATATTTGACCAATTTGACAGTAGTCAAATAGTAAACATTACTTGTGTATAATAAAAACTAGAATATTGAAATTGTTAAAAATTTATAATGGGTGTAGGTTGTTTAAATTCATTGCAATAATGGTTGGTACTGCAAATTATTTAAAGTAAGACGTGAATTGAATTTAATTTAAGAAAACCAGAGTTTTTTCAGTTACCAAAAGTAATCAGATATATTCAGAGATAAATAAAGTAGGAAAGAATATTTATTATGATAGACTTAAATTATATACCTTTCTTGTGAGAAGTCTAGAAAAAGTACAATCGCAGACAAAATACTTTACTTTTGCTGATGACATTATTATGTACTATATAAGTACTATTCACGAGAACTGGAAGAAAAAAGGTGAACAATGATTTGAAGAAAAACCAGAGATGGTTGATAAGGAATGAGCTGTAATACTAATTTGAAGAAATAACTGGTATGCTCTTTATACAAAAAAATAAAAATTCAGTTGATATTCGATAAAAATAGGAAATGAAACTATAAATAAGGTGAGAACATAAATTGAAGCAAATATATGCAACAAATAGAAAAAATTTATGTTTGCCAATTATTGGTGCACTTTACCAATGTAAGGGTTACTAAAACCATAAGACATTGAAACTAATCGATGACACTTATTCCCTTTACCATTCTTCAGTTACCCAATTCCAGTGTGGGCACTAACATTAGTAGATAAAACACAGAGGATTCAAAATAGTGTAGGGAATGATTAGTGCAAGTTCAGTTACAGAACGTCAACAGATATATATTTTGTGTACCTATGCATTTTACTCTTTGTGACTTTCCACTGTGTTTGCTATATTAGGAAATACATTTTTGTAAATTGCAATTTTTGTATTGTTAAAATGAAGTACTTAAAAAATGATTTTCTTGTATGATAGGGAATTATTTAAATATATTTTATATTGAAAACCTGTGCATGAACTAATGTCATTAGTAACTTGTGCCCACTGATTGAAAATATATTGTATTATTTATTGTTATTGTACAGATTGAGGATTATGCATTGGGTTTTGAGGCTTTGGGCTTAATCCTACACATGTTAAACCATTTCACTATTCTGTTATGAGTTTTTGTAGCTCGTTCACTGTTAATTTGAGATTATTATCAAAGCGATGTCATATACATACTGCAATATGAATATTTACAAATAATTTAAATGTTCTGTTCTTAACTCATAGTTGTAACAGCACAGATAGATTGTAGAGCAAATAGGACAGGGAGGAGCCATGGAGGAGGAGTCCTTAAATGTTTGGCATAAAACAGTTATTCACTTTTACTTGTGGTGTTCTATCACTAAGGTAGTTTTAAATATTAATTGCAATTATTTAGGACACATCATTTCATATAGTTTGTTGAACATACCATGGTTCTAAACACTATCAAAGGCCTCAGATAAATAGCAACACTATGATTTCTTCATAGTCTAGAGGTTTGTATATTTAATATCAGGTTCGATAGTGAATGTATAGATGAGTTTTTTCTCTAAAACCAATCTGGTATCAAGATATATATGAATTTTCTGATATCCTTCAGTTCAAATTTTTTTGTTTTCAAAATTTTTTGCCAGAAAAGACAAAATTTACTCGTAATTCTACAAAGGTAAATCGAGCAGTAAATATTAAGTATCCTAATTACCTTATTTTAACAATAACAGTAAACTTATTAATCGTGGTACCTAAGCTAGATAAGCATAACAGTCCATAGGATAGGTAGGTATCAAGTTAGAGACAAAATACTGATTGTACCTCCGAATAATATTTAATGATCGAAGGATTGTACACTTTATATTTAGGTGAAATAATTTACATAGTGTGTAGTGAATTACTTCTCGTACAACTCTGTGTATATTTAACATTTCCATAATATCTTCTTGTAAAGGCTTGACCAGTTCGGAAGTAATCATGTTTTCGTTCATTTCATGGAAAATAACCTAAAATATTAGATATTATTAATTCTGTAATTGTTTTACTACTTCTTATTAATAGGACCAAGTTTGTGTGTTATTAGTGCATATGACTACTGGCAAAATATGATGCTCCAATTTTCAATTATTCGAAGGCCATTTAATTCAGCACATTTGAAGTGACACATTTCCTCCAAGCATTTCTTTTCTTCGTTTTCTCATACTTTTGTGTAGCTAATATTTTACTATGTAGGAAGCCATATTCTGTAAAACTTTATACATAATGTGAACATAATACCTGTTTATTCATCTTCAATTTATTTTTTATAATTGGGCAATCCAAATTGTAAACTTGTTTCTAGAATATACTTACTTGCACGTAGGGTGTACTTTATTCTTCAAATTTATTTATTAAAGACTTACACTCATTCTAACTGTGCTGGACCTTCAAATGTTTTCTAAAATTCCATACAGGAGGGAAGACATGATAGTAGATGTTCGTATTTTTTATCACGTAAAAACATTAATACATTTAGCTAATTATTTTACCACAAAACGATTACAATTTTCGATAGTTTGGAAAACGAGGACAAAAAACGGATTTCCTATTCACAATATTTTTTATTTCTATGGCCTAACCTCACTTACCTTACACGCGAACTGTCAAAGAAGCTAGCAGCCAATAAAACATCATGAACTCGAGTTTTATGATTGGTTGTTATTGTTCTGCCGTCAGATGTTTTGGTGGTGCAAGGTGTTAAGTGGCGCCCTCTGATACGACCAGAAATTGGAATACATGGAATTCAATCTCCTGGTATAATCTCCATGGGTAAAAGCTCAGGAAAGGGAGAGGACACTGGAGCAATGTCAAGCAAAGTGGCAAACAGCAGAGGTGGCTGGATAAAGATATCGATCAATTGTTCAATGATGTCACAATATTGTCAAAATGCAAGTTTAGAAATGCGGATTATTTCCTCATCCAGTTCCTCTCAGGTCATGGGACTTTTGGAACATTTACAAAGACGATCCAAAATACCCGGACGCACGAATGTATATATTGCCCGGAAATAGACTCACCTGACCATACATTGTAACATATGGCACACAGAAAGGGAAGATCTTATAAGAGAAATCGAAGGAAAATGATAAAAAACGAGAGAAGCTGGGAAGCAATAAAGAGATACACTAAAAAAATAATTATTCTAAGGGAGGCGAAAGATCGAATCATTAGACCTAGATAAAGTAGGATAAATCATCGGAGCTACTGATGATAAGTCAAAATCGTAACAGTGCCGGTAGTTCTGAGGAGGAACGGGATGGATTCCAGCTGGTAGGTGATCGGTAGGTGGCGCTACAAGCGCGAATGGCCCTTGGCTCTGTCACGGGTTCCGAATACACAGGTTGAATCCGCACTCCGGGTCAACTTCTCAGGTGTTTTTTGATGATTTCCTATCCATAGAAATGAGTTTTAGTCTCTCGGGCTGGTGTAGGCTGCTTCACAGGATTTCCCCGATTGATAGGCATGTTGGTTATAATGTAGTGGCCTTTCAATGAGAAAGTTTTCACTAACATGCCTATAAAGAAGTTTCTCCATTATCTTCAACATGAAACAAGAGTTATTCGCCTGGATGACTTTGCCTGGGAATAATCCTCACCTGGTTTGGGAATAAAGACGATTCGGACACTTTTTCAAGCAGTTGGGCTGTATCCAGTTGCCAGTGATGCTCTGAAGAGTTCACCATATACTGGAGATATATTTGCCCCTGCTGCAGATGCGCTGGGATTATACCATCTGTTCCAGGATCTTTGTAATGCTCAACCGAGCTAACAGCCCAGTTCAATTTACTCTGGGTTATTACTTTATTAGCAGCACTCCAATCATCTTTCCTCGCACGAGCTAGGCGAGTTGGAGGTCTAACAGATAGCTCCGTTCCTGTCTCTATGGAGTTCGGTAGATATGTCTGCAGTAGAATCTACAGGGTTTCATTGTCAGTTTCCGTCCATGACCTATTGGGTTTCAAAATATTGTATATAGGAGTGATAGGATCTTTTGGCAAGGATCTTCTGGTACTGAGCCGTTTTTGGGGTAGTTTCTACCTCTCCATAGAATTTCCCCCAGGAATATCTTCTTACCTTCCTGATCTGTTTATTGTATGCAATCAGAGTGGAGTAATATTCTTCCCACTCTTTTGCCCTTTTTGCACTGTTTGCAAGTTCCTCATTTTAGTTGGGTAAGCTCCTTGCTGCACCAGGTTAAGTGTAATGCTACCAGACAGTATAAGGGGTGGAATGCAAAACGAAGACTTGATCTCGAGATAGAACTGGAAAAGAGAGCAATTTTGTTGGAATGGCAGTTGCGTAAGGTTCACTGTTTGAAGTAGTAATCGGTGTATTCATGTTCATTTGTTTTTCTGAAAAAGTGTTTGGCACATAAATGTGAATCTGGATACCAAAATGACAAACAGTTACCTACTTTGAAAAAAAAGTTGAATAAAAGTAAATATAAACTCAGATGTTAGTCTTAAACTCGATGACTGGCCTATTTAATAAAATATATTCATATTCACCAGATTGGGAGAAACTAGCTGGAACTACTCTTATTACAGTTTGAGGATGAGAAAAAACAGACTAATAGAACTGCAAAGTTGATTGTGTCTGCGAAGGTAATCAATGTTAGCTATGGCTGAACATCCCAACGAAATGTGTTGTATCGTCTCTGTTGTTTGTTGACATCTTATTCACTTGTCCGACACGATATGTGGATCTCTTATAACAAATTTCTTGTAATTGTTGGTATTAATTACTTGGTCTTAGATCGCCATCATAAATCCTTCTGTTTCTGGAAACAATGTTCCATCAGAGAGCCACTTATTTGATGCTTCCTTGTCGATATATGGTTGATTGAGGTCGTGATGATGTCGACCATGAAGTGCCCTCTGGGCCCACTTCGCCAGAGTCTGTAACGATTCCAAGTTTCTTATCAGGGTTTACAAGATCTAAGGTGGAATAGTTTTTATCTGCTTTCGCGACCAGCTCATGCAAATTAGATGTTAGAGCCTTGCCAATGAAGAACTTTTGGAGTTCAGATATTTGTTTTTCTTTTCTTGGTAGTGTGGTCCTTATAACTGATGATGTCGGGTGGTGAAATTTGTGTTTGGTCATCATGGTTCGCATTGTTCTTCGAATATCTTCCAGTTCTGTTTTTGTCCACTTAAGAATTACAAATGAGTATGTTAGAACGTAGGTGTTAATTGCTTTGGCAAGATTTCCTGCGTTCAACTGGGATTTCCATAAAGAAGTTACCCTTTGAGTGAACTGGTATCTTATTTTGGTTTTTGCTTGCTTTTGGTATAGTAGCTTAGCTTGCTGAAATCCTAGATATTTGTAAGTTTCAAAAAAGTTGGAAAATTGCGATTTTAGGCTGCTCATGTATTTCCTTACTTTTTCGTAGAATGGGGATAGTATCTACCTGTTCTGTAACTTTCGGAGTATCTATCAGCGAAAGTGTTATTCCAATCATCAGGTATAATTACGAAATTATAAGTGTAAAAAAGTGATCAGCACCTTTTTCGACTCATTGAAGTGCTGAAGATTTTTTACGTTAAGCTTGGCCTATAACAATAAAAGTATTTGCTACTATACATTGAATAATAGTGATTTCACAACACATAATTTGGATATTTGGATTTGAATATTATGCTCAGGTAAAATTACACAATCCTAGTTACTGAATGGTCCGTCCTCACTTAGTAACATGTTAGGAAAACTTGTTGCTAAGTTTTAGGACGTCCTCATTTAAAAAGTCAGGATTGCAGGCAACAAGTAACATTTTTGATTATTAGTCCGGTCCAACATGTCTGACGGCTGCAGCTTGCGTAATTTTAGCACACACCGGGAAAAATAATAGGCAAAAAAAAGATTTTGGATACGTCCTACCCTGCGTTTGCAGAAAAATTATAGTGGTAGTAATTTATTAAATGACTTGAAAGGTAATGACGTTATTCCGTCGCTAAGTGGAGAAATTCGATGTGGCGAGAGTTTTAAAAAATTTTGCGCGATTGTCAAGTGTGGGTTTTGAATTTATAATTAACAAAGTAGGTCATAGAATATCTAAAAAGCATGTTCAAAGTCTCCAAACACATTATTTCCAAAATAGTTCCGGAGGTCTGTGATGCATTAATTGATGCTTTAAAGGAAAATGTAATGATAAGAACATTTTAATTTATATTTGCTTTATTTTAAATATTTGTTATAATTACTGAGAATTATTATCTAGATCGTACAACAGTCTGTCAATGTCATCTTGATCATCATAGGAAGCGCTTGAAATGGGTCTTTCATGTTCAGGCTCCTTAAAACTGTCACAAATTATTCTTGAACTGCAGCTAGATCTTTGTTCACTATAAACAGGAGAACCAAGGGGAGTAGTAGGCACAATATTTACCGGCCGCGTCGCTAAATTTGCTGTTGTTGTGGCATTTGTGGAGGTGGATATTTGTAGCTTCCCAATTCTGTGAAATTTAAAATTTTATTT
Source organism: Lochmaea crataegi (assembly GCA_947563755.1). NCBI lineage: Eukaryota > Metazoa > Arthropoda > Insecta > Coleoptera > Chrysomelidae > Lochmaea > Lochmaea crataegi. The sequence goes on from OX387429.1 coordinate 38,260,219, forward strand.
ATGTGGTATTGGGTCATGATTTGGGCATGCGAAGTAGCCAGCTTCCCCAATTTCAATTTTGAATCGTGGCCTCTTTGCTCCACTCCATTTTTCAAAAAATATGAAAAGATGTCTTGATGTACACCGATCACTGGTCTAGACAAAACTGTCCTACAAAAAGCCAATGTGGACGCAGTGGCAGCTTGTTCCCAACACAATGTTGTCAACATTCTTTGATCTTTACCGCTCTCTGACCGGTAACAAATAACTTGTTGAAGAAACAACTAATTTTTCGCTTTTTGACGAAACTTCGGTAACATGTTGAATAACATTGTTGATAACAAGTGTGGACGGGCCTTAAGTTTTGATTCATATTATTTCATGATATTGGTTTTGTTTAGAAAACATGCAATTTATTCTTGTTCGTTAGACAGTTGAGACAAAATAAAATTGCCTTAATGTATTAGAACGGTCCTGTTAATCTTTTATCATATAGTTCTCAATCAATAATGCATGACGTGATTAATTATTTATGATCGATGGTTCATTATCTCGCTCATTTTATTATGTTGAATAAAAATAACAACCAAGAGTCAAGCATATGAATTACTTTGATAAATCAGGTGCAGGTTTTATGTTAAATTGATTTCAATTAACATTATTTTCTAGAAAATTCATTTAAAATTGATGACTACGGCTTACACTGTCCTCAAGTTAAGGATATTTGTATTGATTGTTTTTTTTTTCTATTTAAGACTACAACATTCCTTTTTGTGAATAATATTCAAAATTGTTTCATGAAATGGTATAATTTTCTTCTTCTTTAGAAAAAGTTGACTTTAACACAAATAGCATTTCATTTTTTTGAGCACTATGATCTATACGTTTTGTTTCTTTCTTTAACGAATTATTTTCTTCCTAAAAATCTCCTTCCTAATATTTGTTTCAGTAGAGTAAACTTTTGACCTAAGGTAATTTCAGATAATGATAATACACTTGACTAAAATCGGGGAGTTTTTAATTATCAGTAAGTTATGGTAGCTCCCTGTTAGTATACTAATACCAGCCAAATTTACATTTGCATCATCCAATGGAACTGGCAATATATTTTGTGAGCGTTTTTGAGATATTTACTTGTATTTAAAAATATTTATTATTTCTGCCTTATCATTGCGTAGACGTAGGCCATGTTATTTATTCTTTCATTTTAGCAGGCTGTGTATTTACCTGTCAAAATTAAATAGTAACAATTGTCATGATTTGAAATCAATAGTGATAGAAATGGCTCGTTTTGAATAAAACAATGAAGATTATCTAAATTTATTTTTAATACGTGGTGAATGTGACTGAGTTGTTACTAGAACATGTGTTTCATTTGCTACAAGATAACCATATCGACTCTAGCCGTCACACAGTGAAAATAATATTAAACAGTTTAACACAATTTGGTTGGTTTCAAGGTTTTGTGTACAAACCAGAAATTACAAGTTTTTTACTAAGAAAATGAGTGACATTTAAGTGAATTTAAATAGGTAATGTCGAATAAAGGATTTAAATACTATAGGTACAACCCATCTTCCGTTACTTTTTTAAGCTACCATTAAGCAAATTACTTTTAATTTAACGTTTAAATACATTCAAGGTGAGTACTTTTAAATAATCCCAGTTCCAAATCCTAACTACATTAAATGGAAAGCAGCCCTCAAATAAGGCGGTTGAATGTTTAGGCATCGTTGAGCGACCACTTGTCTCAGGTTTAAATTGTGTACGTCGGTTCTAAATCTAAGTTTATTGTGTAAGTACGGAGGTTTTTGTGTATGTAAAATTTTTTAATATAATACACCTTCATATACCTTTACGTTCTTCCAAAGCAAGCCTCTGCAAATCATTATAATAGAATGGAGTGGGTGCTCTTCTTCTTAATCCACATCTGAATCTGATGCAACAGTTTTGAATGCGCTGTAATCTTAGTACGTCTCTTTTTAATAAACTAGTCCCAAAAACTGCATCGCCTTAATTTAACTGAGATAATACAAGTAATTCACATAATAACATTTTTTTTAAGCCTTGTCCGGCTGCTGTATATTAATTTGAGATTAGCAAAGGCGCGACGAACGATTAAAGTTACATGGGACGAATAGCGTAAACAATCCTAAATTTCTTGCACTATCGTTTATATTAATAATATTATCATCAATTTTCAAGTTCATTAAGTTTAAGCACCTCTTCCTGGCCATTGGCTTTCCAAATAAAAGTGCAACTGACTTAGCACTATTCAGGAATAGAAAAAATTGATTGGATATAGATATTAGTGACTTTAAATCATCATTTACATGCTGACACGATACAACCGCATCTTCTTCATTATAAGAATAATACAACTGCGCAGCATCCGCATAAAAATGAGACGAATAGTGCTGTAGTTTCTTATAAAATAAATGTGTATAAATTATAAAGAGAACTGGCCCAAGTATAGACCCTTGAGGCACTCCATAATTAATTTTTAAAAATGCAGATTACTTATTGCAGTGTATAACTGCTTGCTGTCGATTACTGAGGTAGCTACGAAACAAATTTATAGCACTTATATCCAAACCAATAAAATTTAACACGAAAAACAGCAACTCATGATTTATACGATCAAAGGCTTTGGAATAATCTAGCAAAACCCAAGCTACTGATTTATTAGCGTCCAAAGATGCACGGATATCATCGGTTACTTTCAAGAGAGCTGTTGTGCAACTATGTAATTGTCTGAACCCGGACTGATGAATTGGTAAAATATTATTATCATCTAGGAATTCGATAAGTTGTTTATTTATAATTTTCTCAATCACTTTTGATACACAACATAAAATACTTATAGGGCGCAAATCTCTGAGACTTGCTGGATTATTATTTTTGGTCAAAAGTAAAACGTGCAGACGTTTCCAGATAGCAGGATACACACCTATTTTTATATAAAAATTGTATATGTGTGTTAAAAACGGCAACGGTAACTGGACAGCAATGTAGTAACATATCGATGCTAAGTTAATCGACACCTGTGGCTTCAGATTTGTTTGACAGTAACATCTTGTATACTTCGGAGTCGCAAAGTTAAATTCACTTATAGAAGAATCAACGAAAAATTCAATAATACTATTTAAATTCTGCAAATGATCTTGTATTAGGGTATTAATATTTTTACTGTAAATATTCAATTCTTTCGAGACCTTCCATAGTTTTCTACTTTCCCCGTAACGTACACATGATTCCAAGTAGGCTTTTTTCCCTCTGGCTATTGCTCCATTCGTATAATGTCTTAGCTCTTTGTAATAATTCCAATGGCTTAACAATGTTGTTATATTTATTTAAAGCTTTATCTCTTATAGAAATCATTATTCGGATATTATCCGTTAGCCAAGGAGCTTTCTTCTTTTTTATTTAAAATGTTTTGATAGGGGCAAGTTTGTCAAAAAAATTTCTTTACTCATTATTAAATATTGATACTTTATCGCCTATAATCTGAGCAGAATATAGTTGATTTAAATTGCTACTAATTATTTCATGTCTCAATTCATCGTTACTAAGAGAACGAAATTCTCTATACCTATAGATGAAAGATAGAATCTTTGATTTTTCTGAATGAAGAGAACAAGGAACCAAACAGTGATCAGAAAAAAGTAAATGCACTGAAGGTTGTCTATTATCTGAATGATAGGAGCATATTATTGACTCAAGTAGCAACATACCAGTTGCAATGCATCTAGTTGGTTCGCTAATTATTTGTTTCAGATCAAAAAAATCTAAGAATTTTTGTAGCTCCTTACATTCTATACTTTCTCGATCTAGATTGTCTATATTAAAATCGCCTGAACACATTAAATATTCGTTGCAACGTTAAACGCCCCTGGCTAGAGCACTCTCCTCAGGGAGTGGAATTCGGCACCAATTAAATTATTTTATCGGCTATCACTGGGATGGGGTGTACAATTAATATTAAATTGGACGCCACCAGCTTTTTATCGAAACAAAAACAAAGAAAAACGAAAGCAAAAGGTGGAAAGCTGGAAACACCTTGTAAAATTTAACGTTAACTTAAATAAAAAAATCAAATCAAATTATTTATTCCTGAACCCGATTATCCAATTTAATAATTATTGAATAATCAATACAAAGAATGAAAACAATAATTATTTATTGAAATTTAAAAATTCAACATAAATTGGATATTAAAAAAACCAAACGAGGAGAACAACAAGTTATAATAACACGCCAAATTCAAATCTTGTAAACGCTAAAGATAAGGCGAAGGAACTTATCTTAAAGGGCTGGGATGTTTGCAGCTCTTAGCGTCGGCGATGATGACTCCAGATGAAACAGGAACAGGAACGAAAACTTGACGGTACTTGACGGTACTTGCCGGAAACTTGAGTGCCGAACTTGAGGTGGTAAACTGAAGTGCCGAACTTGAGGGGAATCTTGAGGGCTTCAGAGCTGCGGAAAAAAGAAAAACAGGGATAAGGAACTAGAAAAAACATTAGGGAAGGAACGAATAGATAGAACAGATCAGGTAAAAAGGAGCTTATGCTATAGCGCATACAAAACCCGAACTCCACGTGTTAAAATACAACTTAACAGTGATCTGTTTTATTCTATTCGTTTTGTTCCTTAAATATACAAAAAATGCAAATTAGCAAATAAGCAATAAACATAAATAAGCTGTAAGCACTAAACAAGAAAATAACCGGAGGGAAAATACAAGAATTAACTTACCAACCAGACGATATAAATTGTTCACCAACAAATTAAAATTAAAATATTTTGTATTGAACTGTTGCCTTTAAGGTGGCAGTTAGAGGAAAAGAAAGAGTTCCAATCGACAATTTAAAATTTCGAATATCGAAAGACAAAAATGGAAGGGGAATTTGATAAAAATGAATGTTTTATTTTGGAGTGGCTAATGCGACAAGGAAACGGCATGTTTAGAAATGTATTAGAAATTTAGGAGGAAGTGACTAATGAGCCACAAAAATTAACTAAATAAAATAGTTTAAAAACAAAAAAGGTAACAAGCTGAACAGCATGTTACATCCCCTCTCCTCGGAAGAAAAAAAGGAATTCAAAGAATTACTTTTTTTTGTAAACATAACAGTCTACGAAGAATGGAAGCAAAAACAAAAAAATTGTGGTGAACATCAAAACAAAAAGTAGTGCTTACATATGACTCAACAGAATTAATGAACGGAAGAAAAAAACATTAATATTGAATAAAAAGAGAAGAGAAGTGGCGAAATTTGGTAGAGGTGAATGTCCAAAATTTTTACCGGAAAGTGAAATGATATTTCTAAGTTCATACCAGGGATGTTGCCAGTTAGTATCCACGGTAACCATTGGTCATCGCGCAAGTAGAACATTTGAAATAATCATCAAACAAACACAGCAAGAATTGTGACGATGTATGAATATATTTATTACCTCACTGCAGAGAAATTATACTAATTTACTGACTTACTCTCTTTTTAATTCAAAAGCTTGAACAAAAGTAAAGGAAATTCAAATATATTGAATAACAAAAGTGAATATATTGAATCAAAAAAATTAATAGGGAAATACTCCTATTAACGTCAGACAAAATTATAATCAAATAAATGGTTCAAAAAAAATTGTACAGAGATCACAAAATTTTACTGTACTATTAAACGGTATTTAGAGGGTTAGCCTCTATTATAACATGAAATGTCAAACATCTCAATACAAAAATCAATATGAGTACAGAAAAAAATTCAAGATGCTAAACATCTTAACGATAAATCGAGAAATCCTAATTTCTCAACGAAAAACAAAATCACCTATTGTGATAAGGGTAAGGATGATCTCTAGTACCTTAACTCAAAAAACTATAATAAAATAAACCAGTATTAAACGAAAAACGGGAATGAGAGAAGAGAAAAATATAAGTGAAGTGTCGTTCCGGAGTTATGAATTGACGGGGCTATCAATTGCGTTGGAAAAGCCTCGCAGATGATGTTAAACGCGTCGTGGTTATCTTTTCCCACAATCAATTTCCACATCAATTAGCAACTACCGAAGTGCAGGCATGGGTCTTATGACAACCAAGTCCTTGCTGAGGGAGAAACGAAAAGGTTTAAAAAAGAATAAACATACCTAATAAATTTTTGAGCAAGCTCGGGTTATTAACGAACCCAGCGTTATTTAGAAACGCCACAACTGAAATGGAAAAAATCCAAGAGATAGAAATAATTACTGGATCTCTAAATCTATGATACCGTGTTGCAGTGTCCATGCGACACATCCCTCCAGTGCGATGACATGACAAGTCATAAATCCATCCTTTCGGACGACGGCGTCCCGTACTTAACATTCGTCTATGAGATCATGACCCACCATGACACACCTTTGAAAGTTTGTCTTCCACTTAAGGTTGTCACAAGACTAGTAACACGCCCATCAAAGATCTAGGCCTTAACAAAAAAACAAAAACGATTCACGGTAAGCATTTTTTTAACAGGAAAGCGAAAACCTCCAAAAATTCCGTCATAGGAATACTATTGCGAGATATTATATGAAAGTAAACACGGTAAAACTAGAATAAGATAATTATTTAACGTAACCAAAAAATAGATATGTGTGCAGGTAGAATACGATAGGGAACATAATAATGAAGATAAAACTAAACAAGGCATGGCCTTTCCCCCCCTTTCCTCCAATCGGAAAGTTTGGAAGGAAGAAACCCACCAAGACGGAACCAAATGCTAACAATGTAGCGATAGCACACACAACAGCAAAAACTAGAATAAATTATTCAATTATATATTATTAATCAATCAGAATCTAAACGTGTTGCGATATGCAACTAAATTAATTGAAAAATGTGGAGTTTTAAACCACAGATAGATAGGTGTCTCGAAAAAATATAGTTCTGTCATCAATTAACGTAAACAAATATGCCAGAATAAAATACTATAGTATGTATCAGTCAGTACACAGATAACTAAATAATCCGTAAATTGTCGTGAAAAAGACAATGTGTTGTTTGTGCTCGTATCAAAATATAAGGGGACCAAAATAAAGCGTATATTGAGAACAAAAATGCTACCAAGCAAAAAAATAATTTCTCAATATAAGTACACACGATAAGGGACTGCTACAAAATAAACTGAATCCTAAATTTGCACAAAGCAAGAATTTCAGAAAATGTTTGAGCGTAATGGTTTTTCCAAAATATGCTGGATTGTAAAGGTGCATGAAGCATGAAAATCCTAGAAAATTTGAAACATTCACGGAAGATTGTTCTCTGAAGAACAAGGTTTTTTGGCATTTCAAAAACCAAAAAAACAAAAAGATACGATAAAACACAAACATAATACACCAACTGTATTATGGACAACGTCAAAAAGATACTAATAAATATGTACTTATGATACAAAATCAAGAGATAACAAAAGGGCACATAGAAGGTAACGGTAAATAGTAAACCACAAAAATATCGTATAGAGGTATTATGACATATACGAGGACAGAACGATAAGTTCCAGAAAAATAAATAGATACAAAATGTATCTGTAATCAAAGATCATTGTTGACAACTAAACAATATCTACAGATATTCCACTGTATACTCAAGATCTTTTTATCTTGAAAAAAATGAAGATAGTCACGTTAATGAAATTACTTAATTAGTTATATATATAAAAATACTAAATTAATCAGAATCACTATTAGATCTGACTCTCAAATTATAACCACTATTAGACAAATCTAAATTATCAGAAAGTTGAGCAGATGGCTCATCATCAGGAAGATTTTCATCTACATCAATAAATTGGTTCTTTAAATCTGTAACATGCCAGTTACCTAAATCATTACGAGATAGATCTTTTAAATTGTAAACTAATTTAGAAATAACTCTGTTGACAACACATGGTATATATTTAGGAGCAAATTTAGCTGCAAAATTATTAGACTTGGACGAAAGAACATAATTCTTTTTCCATAACCTGTCACCAACATGAAATTGCAAATCTCTCTTTCTCAAATTGTAATGTTTTGCATTTCTTTCGTATGCGTTTTTTAACTTTTTCCGAATATCTACAAAAAGTTTAGGAAGAGTTTGAACATCGTTAATCAATTGCAATTTATCTCCAGTGTTAATTATGTTATTCGCGTTTTCAGAAATTGCACCATAAAAATCACCACTTAACGGAACGTTTCGAGCAAAATTTAGAAAAGCTGGGGAGTAACCCGTAACTTCATGTTTCGCGGTTCTGATTGCTTGTGCAACTCTATGTAGTGAATTATCCCAGTTATTATGAGACGAGTTTTCATGAATATAACACCTCAAAGCTGTAACAATTGTTTTGTTAGTTCGTTCTGTGTGATTCACTTGGGGATGATAACGAGCGTTATAGAATATTTTTTGCACCTTATATTGCGACATTAAATTCTTAAAAAGAAAGGACGTAAAAACAGTACCATTGTCAACAGAAAAAATTTGTGGAACATCAAAAACAAGAAAAACTTGGTTTTCTATGAATTTCACAATGCCCTTAGCAGTTGCGTGCTGCATTGGATGAACAAGACAAAATTTGGTGAACCAATCGGTAATTACTAAGACAAATCTGTTACCAGATTTTGATTTGGGATAAGGACCTATCAAATCAGCAGAAATCCATTGCCATGGAAAATTTATATCTTTATACTGGCCCATAACACCAGCTTTAGGAAGGTTTTGGGTTTTACAAGAACCACAAACTGAACATTTATTAACGTAGCGAGAAACAGAACTTCTAAGTTTTGGCCAATAGTAAATTTCAGAAATACGAGAAATAGTTTTAGATATGCCTAAATGGGCACTTAAATCATTATCATGAAATAATTTCAATACGTCAATTCTATTAGGGGTAGGAACAACAATTTTCCAATTAGATAAATTACTAGAAATTGGATTTGACGAGAAAACATGTTTGTACAAAACATTATTGTCAACCTTAAATGTGGGATATAAATCAGGATTATTGGTGACCTTCTGAATCATAGAAGTATACCAAGCATCTGGCTTGAAAGTATTCACATCAATAATAGAGATTTCTGAGAAAGAACGCGATAAAGCATCACTGACCACCATAGTGACTCCTTTTCTGTGCTTAATTTCAAAATCAAACTGAGAAAGCCTAAGAGAAAGACGAGCTAAGCGACCTGAGGGATTCGAAAGTTTCGATAGATATTGCAACGATGAGTGATCTGTCTCAAGAGTAAAATGGGTACCTTCAACATAACCTCGGAACTTTTCAACACCAAAAATAACTCCTAAAAGTTCTTTTTCTGTTGTGCTATATTTTCTTTCAGTTTTATTTAAAGTACGACTTGCATAAGCAATTGGATGATCGAAACCATCACAATCTTGATAAAGGATTGCTCCAAGACCAGTTTCACTAGCATCAGTCTGTATAATAAAAGGTTTAGAAAAATCAGGGCTTGCAAGAATAGGACTAGAAGTAAGACGTTTCTTAACTTCAATAAAGGCATTTTCGGCTTCGGTAGTCCAAGAAATGGATTGACCTTTTTTTCTGCCATGAAGAAGATCAGTGATTGGGGAACAAACAGTAGAAAAATCTCTAATAAAACGACGATACCAACCAATAAGACCTATGAGACGTTTTATCTCTGTAGTATTTTTTGGGGCAGAATAATTCAAAATAGCAGAGACTTTCTCATCATCTGTACGTAACCCATTTTTATCAACAACAAAACCTAAAAATTTAAAGGAATCACGACAAAATTCACATTTTTTAAGATTGACAGTAAGATTGGCTGTTTTTAGCCTGAGATACAATTTGTTGAGAGTTTCCATATGTAACTCAAAAGTAGGGGTAGCAATGATAATGTCATCTAAATAACAAAAACAATACGGTCGAAGAGAAGGATCTATAACCATGTCCATTAGACGAGCCATAGTTTTGGGAGCGTTAACTAAACCATAAGGAGTAGTAACGAATTCAAAAAGTCCTACACCGTATACAGCGAAAGCTGTTTTCGGGCGAGAAGATTCAGACAGAGGTATTTGTAGAAAAGCCTTTTTTAAATCGATAGACGTCAGAAATTTTGCGTCTCGGAGTTTACTAAGAATAATATCGACTTGCGCCATAGGATATGAATCTGAAACAGTAACCTTATTCAATTTCCGACCATCAAAATATACACGACATTCTCCGGACTTCTTAGGGACAATCCAGAGAGGTGAACACCAAGGGGAGTTCGAAGGTTGAATGACTTTGAGATCTAGCATCTCTTCCACTTCTTTTACAAGAAGTTTTTGCATAGCCGGAGACAAGGGATATTGACGCTGCACAATTGGTTTTGCATTACCAGTATCGATATTGTGCTCTATGAAATTAGTTCGACCAATTCGGTCAGAAGGAGCAAGTGTAGCAAACAAATTGATGACCCTGTCTAGTTCATCTTTTTCAAAAGAGGTGAGACTAGAAACGGAATGAATTGTGTTGATGACACAAGTAGAAGATAAAAGAGAATACGACAAATTATGACAATTAATGTCTATCTTATATAGACTCAAAAAATCCATACCTAAAATAAGAGAATGATTAATAGAAGGTATAATTAAAATTTTAATTGTTTTAGTGACATTGTTCACGGTAACGGGAACAGTAATAAAACCCATAAATTGCTGCGGAACACCATCAGCAGTAGTGATACTTATTGAAGCATCATATTCGATAGGTACATGAAGAGAATTAATAAGTGAAAACCCTTGGTTTCCAATAACACTAGAATTGCTTCCAGTATCAACCATAGCTACCACATCAGTATCTAAAATTTTTACAATCATATAAGGACGATTATCATTTGGTTTCTTAACAAACAAAGAACAAACATCGGTAGAAATAGAATTGACATTATTTTCACATAAAACTACATTTACCGTAGGCGTCGGTAAAGTATGTAAGACAGATAAAACAGGTACATTCAAATTAGAAATATTTTGTGTTTCCTTAGATATTTCAACATCCTGTACAGAATTGACAAGTGAAACGGTACGAGAACATAATTGTTTGTCAAGATTTTCAGAACGATAAGAAGTAACGGGAGATAAAAAATCCTTGACAAAACTAAGATAAGCTTGCCATTCGGTAGCAGAAGGTGAAAAACATGAAATTAGTTTCGGCTTGTTGATGGTTTGTGATTTGGATTTTCTGACTTTATTTCTGAAGTAATTTGCACATGACTGGAATCTGTTGTCAGATTTACAGGACCAGTCCGAACCTCGTTTTTTGGATTACAAGAACGACATTTGGGCTTTGTAGTGTTTTTAGCACCACAACCATAACAAAAGATTAACTTAGGAGAACGACACTTTGTAAAACTATGACCAGATCTGCCACAATTCCAACACACGGAAGAAGTTAAAACAGAAACGTTATCAGAAGATTTTCTCTTTGACGAAGATGTATGTGAAACATAAAGACAAGCGAGATCAGGTTCGAGTAAACGAGAATTATTTGAAGATGGTGGTCGATACCGATCAGACCAAACTCTAGATTCTTCAATTCTTTTACAAAGCTCAGTTAATTCATCAACAGTATTGGGGGTATGCAATGCTAATGCAGAAACAAAAAAAGGTAAAAGATTCCTACGAATCTTTGCAACACGGGACTGCTCATCCACAACATTCGTTAAACGGTTAAAAAGACCTACCATAGAAGAAATATAAACAGTAACGGGCTCATTTGCACCCATAGTTCGATTTAAAATCTCCAACTCTAAATCTGTTTCATAGCTGTACGGAAGGAAATCTGCTTTCAGTTTTGCAACAATATCTGACCAAGAACTAAATTTGCCACGATTATTGAGATACCAAGTAAAAGCGCTGCCTCGGAATAACTCACAAGACTGTAGAAATAACTCACTATCAGAAATACCTCGTGATACTCTAAGTAATTCGACTTTTTCTAAAAAAAGATGGAGCGATTCATTCTTTCCAGAAAAAGAAACATTCCATTTATACACTGGATCGTGTCGAGAATGCGGTAATGTGGGAGAAGATAAAGATGAAGAAGATGCAAGAGGTACATGGTTACCGTTTGACTCTATACTATCTACAGAAATAACTGGAGTTGTCTTTGTATCTAAATCAGATTCAAGTATAATTACTTCTCTATCTAAAGAAATTTTTATTTGTTCCTCATCATCGGAATCAACATTCATTCTATTTATCCTATTGGTCAAATGAATTAATCGTGAATTTATTCTTTGAAACACGGGTTCGCGTTTATTACCACTAAAGTTGTTAATGACATCAGTCAAATCCTCAATAGTACTACGAATTTCAAAATGATCCTCCTGAAATGTATAATTATTTACCGGTAATGAAAAACTACGGTTTGCTTTCTCACGAGCTAATAAACCAGTAAGAACTTTGCGTTTTTCGTCAACTGTATCGGGTACAGTAACAGATCTAATTTTAATTTCATATGAAAGTTCATGTACTTTTGAATGATTTGCCTGCATCTTGAATTTATTTTGAAAATGAATTAAAATGAAAAACCCGATAGATACTAGCAACAAATATATCCAAATATAAATTTACCAAAGTTAAATTTAAGAGAATCAAAAATTATTAAGAAAAAACGTTAAGAAACGGCAGATTTGCAACTATTTGTATAAATTTACGTGATATAGAAAAATTAAATTATTAAATTTGCTTCTATAAAATTTCAAAAAAACTTTATCAAGTCAGAAAATATCCAAACTTTTAAAAAACTGAAAAAAAAATAAAAACCAAACAACCAATTACCTAAATCGATCTTCACAAAATAATAATATGCACAAAATGTGAAGATTATTAATGAAATAAGCAATACCATGTATTAAAAATCATGGACCAAATAACTTTTAATGTACCTGTAAAAATTTCCTCTACTGAAATAATTAAAGTGATGGTAAAAAATAACAATCAATATTTCAACAGTTGTAAATAAATTAGCTTCAACCAAGCTAAAAAGACACTTAATAAAAAAGGTGAACCCAAAAAAATTGAACTATAAATAGCAAGTGGCAAAAGTACCTAAAAATGCGGAATACTGAAAATCAAAACTTACGGGGAGTAATCAAAAATAGTAACTTGAAAAACCTTACTAGAAAAAATCAACAAATCTTAATATTGATTAAACACACCAACTCAGCAATTAGCTAAAAACCATTTAATTGGGCGCCAATTTGCAACGTTAAACGCCCCTGGCTAGAGCACTCTCCTCAGGGAGTGGAATTCGGCACCAAATTAATTATTTTATCGGCTATCACTGGGATGGGGTGTACAATTAATATTAAATTGGACGCCACCAGCTTTTTATCGAAACAAAAACAAAGAAAAACGAAAGCAAAAGGTGGAAAGCTGGAAACACCTTGTAAAATTTAACGTTAACTTAAATAAAAAAATCAAATCAAATTATTTATTCCTGAACCCGATTATCCAATTTAATAATTATTGAATAATCAATACAAAGAATGAAAACAATAATTATTTATTGAAATTTAAAAATTCAACATAAATTGGATATTAAAAAAACCAAACGAGGAGAACAACAAGTTATAATAACACGCCAAATTCAAATCTTGTAAACGCTAAAGATAAGGCGAAGGAACTTATCTTAAAGGGCTGGGATGTTTGCAGCTCTTAGCGTCGGCGATGATGACTCCAGATGAAACAGGAACAGGAACGAAAACTTGACGGTACTTGACGGTACTTGCCGGAAACTTGAGTGCCGAACTTGAGGTGGTAAACTGAAGTGCCGAACTTGAGGGGAATCTTGAGGGCTTCAGAGCTGCGGAAAAAAGAAAAACAGGGATAAGGAACTAGAAAAAACATTAGGGAAGGAACGAATAGATAGAACAGTTCAGGTAAAAAGGAGCTTATGCTATAGCGCATACAAAACCCGAACTCCACGTGTTAAAATACAACTTAACAGTGATCTGTTTTATTCTATTCGTTTTGTTCCTTAAATATACAAAAAATGCAAATTAGCAAATAAGCAATAAACATAAATAAGCTGTAAGCACTAAACAAGAAAATAACCTGAGGGAAAATACAAGAATTAACTTACCAACCAGACGATATAAATTGTTCACCAACAAATTAAAATTAAAATATTTTGTATTGAACTGTTGCCTTTAAGGTGGCAGTTAGAGGAAAAGAAAGAGTTCCAATCGACAATTTAAAATTTCGAATATCGAAAGACAAAAATGGAAGGGGAATTTGATAAAAATGAATGTTTTATTTTGGAGTGGCTAATGCGACAAGGAAACGGCATGTTTAGAAATGTATTAGAAATTTAGGAGGAAGTGACTAATGAGCCACAAAAATTAACTAAATAAAATAGTTTAAAAACAAAAAAGGTAACAAGCTGAACAGCATGTTACATCGTATTTGTGGATAATCTCACTTACTACACTTTCTAGTTCATCTATAAACAATTGAGATTCACGAACATGAGGTGAATAAAGCAAACTAATGGCTATCTTTTTATAAATAAACTTGATTTCAATCTATATTTGTACAGTGGAGACACGTATATTATGAATTAGTTTACATTTAATATTATTTCTCAAGTAAATTACCACGCCTCCTCCTCTACCCTCGTTTCTATAAAGTTTGTAACCTGGCAAAGATATAATTTGATCTGCGATTTCTGGTTTCAACCAAGTTTTCGAAACAGTAATGATGTCAAATTTGCTTGAAATAGTATCTTGAAATTTCTGAAATTTACTAATTATCGAACGTGTCTCACATGACATATTTATATATATTTGGATGTTTTTTACAAATGATATTAAGAATTCACAAATCTAATTCTTCCTTAAGATAAAAAACAGTTTATATTTAATACTCGATTTACAAAATTTATTTGAAAAATATTAACCAAATTAATTAATAAGAAAAAAAATTGCAACAATGCTTGGGAAAAAACAAAAATACAATATCTAGATACTAAATACTAATACACATTTTTCACTTCTCAAATTGCGCTCGAATTGTGGACTATAATTAATTTTACACCTTTTGCGTTTTTGGTTTTCAATATTTTCTTCCGATTTCTGTATATTTGTTTCCGTTGCTTCTGATTGTTTTGTGTCTTCCTCCAAATCGTAAATTCCTTCTTCAGATTCCTCTTTCAATATTCTTAATTCTTGGAGCGAAGTACTTTTCCATCAATGACCAATTTATTCCCTTTAATCTTTGCTTGTAAGTTTTGTTTTTTGGCATTTTTAAGATGATCTCTCAACACTTTTTGTGTTTGTCTATCTTCATAGCACATATCATTGGTGACAACTACACCAGTAGGGCGTCGGTCCAGCTTTGTAGTGGAACGCTTCTGATGCGATAATGACAACCAAGCAAGGTCGAGCGAGGTTAGTACTTGGATGGGTGACCACTGGGGAAACACCGTCGTAGAGCCCGAAGAAGAGCAGCGAATCACTTTAGATTACTAGGGTCAGTAGCATATCACAGCTCGCAGGCATTATACCAATGAGCACGAGGTATAATGGAGATATGCCGTCTTTCGGATGCGACGTATAACCGAGGTCCCGAGTCCATGGATGTTGGGCTCGATAAAGATCCCTACCACTGGTTGGAACACTAGTGGATTCGGCAAAATTTCCGGTTAGGGGTAGTGTGCTCCCGGCGTCGGTGTTTAGCCTAAGTTGCGCAGAAATAGACCGACGTTAAATAACCGAATAAAAAAAAACGACACCAGTATTTTTTAACTTATTTATATTTTTGAAGATGTTTTGTTTTTCTATATACGGAATAAACTTAAGGACAATATAGGACTTCCCATTATTTTGCTTTCAACAACGTAAATATTATTATACTATTATTTAGTATAGTCGTGTTACAAGTAGTATTATGTATAAATGTATAAAGTTTTATTCAGGAGATCATTTTTGTTTACTTTTAGACCGAAAATTATTACATTATTGCGTATATATCTGCTATTATTTATTTCAGACTTCCGTTGTTTGGTCCTTAATAGATTTTAGTAGCGTACTATAGAGTTCAGTGTTTGTTATATCTACTGAGATCTTGTCATTCATTTTATTTCGACTTTACTTGTGGTGGAATGAACATTTAGAAAACGAATTCGTTGTTTTTGATCAATAATAAAAACTGGACTCTAAACTGACGGTTTTTACACTTATGAAATGAATTAGGTATCTTCATATTAGATTATCAACAAAATCTTAATAATTTACACACAGTTTTTTTACCAGATTGTTAACGAGAATTTTAGAATTTTCTACATAAATCGTGTGAGTAGTCTCCAATATATAGATAGTGTAATCTCGTCGTGAAACAGCCTGTATAGTATATTAAATTGTTATGTTATAAAAATAATTGAATTGATTGAATTTATAAATTATTGTATAAAGTCGAATAAAAAAAATATTTTTCCACATTTTTCTAGGTGAACTTCATCAAATTCGCATAGGTTATGGGCCCAGATTCCCATTCAAAATATTTAAAAAAAATATATCCTAATGCCAAACAAAGTACCTCAAGGAAATTCGTCAAATTATCTAAGTACCCTATTCCGAGAAGTTACGAAGAGAAAATTATTCGGACTGGTCTTTTGCAATGTCAATAATTTTGAAACATAAAGATCTTCGGTTCAGTGTGATAGAATATCCAGAAAGTAATATACTTTGATCTTTATGATCAATAAAATTAAAAAAAGGAAGATTACCTATGTTAACGAATTTACGGAACCGTGGATGGAAGATGGAAAGGTGAGGGAGAAAATAGAGAATTTGATTGGGAAAGCGACAATGGTGATTAAAGTGGTAAGGGAGAGGAACGGGATGAAAATGGCGGTGGTGAGGGCGGAATGGGAAAAAGGGGTAGCCTTATTGAAAAAAAAAAGGAGATTAGATTGGGGTGGAACAGGGTAAATATTACAGAGGGTAGAGAGGATGACAGATGCTTTGGATGTGGGATAAAGGGTCATAAAGTAGCAGGGTGTAAGGTGAAGCTCAAGGAGAGGAATAAGTGCTGGCTTTGTAAGAGCGTCTGCTATTCCTCTAAAGGAATCCTCAGTGGTGATCAAAACCCTGGCTTTCCCAGTCAGTCTTGTTTTTACAAACAACACAGCATTTCTCTCATGCTCTGCTGCGTAAACTTGCAACAAGCTAACTGCATCTAAGAAAGATTGCAGTTTGCTCGTATCACCATTGAACTCATTTGGCAATATCTTACCAGCTAAATTAAAAAAATCACCCATACTTAATGCCATTTTCTCGCTTTCACTCTTGCTAATTAAAATTAAAATTAAAATTAAAATTAAAATTAAAATTAAAATTAAAATTAAAATTAAAATTAAAATTAAAATTAAAATTAAAATTAAAATTAAAATTAAAATTAAAATTAAAATTAAAATTAAAATTAAAATTAAAATTAAAATTAAAATTAAAATTAAAATTAAAATTAAAATTAAAATTAAAATTAAAATTAAAATTAAAATTAAAATTAAAATTAAAATTAAAATTAAAATTAAAATTAAAATTAAAATTAAAATTAAAATTAAAATTAAAATTAAAATTAAAATTAAAATTAAAATTAAAATTAAAATTAAAATTAAAATTAAAATTAAAATTAAAATTAAAATTAAAATTAAAATTAAAATTAAAATTAAAATTAAAATTAAAATTAAAATTAAAATTAAAATTAAAATTAAAATTAAAATTAAAATTAAAATTAAAATTAAAATTAAAATTAAAATTAAAATTAAAATTAAAATTAAAATTAAAATTAAAATTAAAATTAAAATTAAAATTAAAATTAAAATTAAAATTAAAATTAAAATTAAAATTAAAATTAAAATTAAAATTAAAATTAAAATTAAAATTAAAATTAAAATTAAAATTAAAATTAAAATTAAAATTAGAATTAGAATTAGAATTAAAATTAAAATTAAAATTAAAATTAAAATTAAAATTAAAATTAAAATTAAAATTAAAATTAAAATTAAAATTAAAATTAAAATTAAAATTAAAATTAAAATTAAAATTAAAATTAAAATTAAAATTAAAATTAAAATTAAAATTAAAATTAAAATTAAAATTAAAATTAAAATTAAAATTAAAATTAAAATTAAAATTAAAATTAAAATTAAAATTAAAATTAAAATTAAAATTAAAATTAAAATTAAAATTAAAATTAAAATTAAAATTAAAATTAAAATTAAAATTAAAATTAAAATTAAAATTAAAATTAAAATTAAAATTAAAATTAAAATTAAAATTAAAATTAGAATTAGAATTAAAATTAAAATTAAAATTAAAATTAAAATTAAAATTAAAATTAAAATTAAAATTAAAATTAAAATTAAAATTAAAATTAAAATTAAAATTAAAATTAAAATTAAAATTAAAATTAAAATTAAAATTAAAATTAAAATTAAAATTAAAATTAAAATTAAAATTAAAATTAAAATTAAAATTAGAATTAAAATACCAAATATAGCCACAAAACAGAATATACCTTTAAAGTTTACAAAAACAGTTCTTACCATCTTAAATATTCAGTGTGCTTTGCTGTAGATTTATTCTTATTTCCTTCTTCATTTGTCTTCTATAGTTCTTGGATGGTCCACCACAATGATATAAATAAGGGTCTTTACCTCCAGATCTGCTTTGATCTCATCCCCTTGGACTATAAAATTGCTGTTGACCACTCCATTCTCCTGGACCGCTTGCTTCGTCGATTTACCACCCATTGTCACAGAATTCCAATTGTTTGCAGGATCGCCATGTAATATATGTGTCGTCGATGGATACTTGGTTAGATTATAGGTGTGGAAGGGCCTCTGAATAGGTGGTGTTGCAGGTCATATGGAGGATCATTTCAAGAGGATGAAACAACTACTTCTGGCACTGGGATATGTTTGTTTATTTACTAAATACATTAAACTACTTACTAAACTAATTCTATGCATAAGTACCTAGCCGTAGAGCATACTTATGCGTAATGGTTACTGATTACTACTAGCTGACTATTCACCTATATGTCTTTTTTCCAGTATTCTACATCGACTTCTCCTATGATGAATACTAAATGTATATTTATATAACCCAGTCGAGTTCGAGTAAACCAAATAAACATATAATTGTTTAGTGTTGCTTCACGCTTGAACTTGACAATAACCTTCTTAATTTATATTTATATGATAATGAAATGTTCGAACGTTTTGTTGAAATAAGATCAAGGGAATTTAATTCTTATTTTAAATATTTATCATTATATTGGGCCAAAAGGCATCATAAAGTTGCGTAGTAGAGAGCATGGTCAGAGGGAGAGAACGACTCGATATGGCATGAGAGGTGGGAGTGGAAGTTAGGGAGAAGACGACGATGTGAGCGGAGATTGTGCGAGGGACCGCCGCCTCGGCCGTAACGGCGAGTTTAAGGTGGGTTTGGTTGGTAGGCATCTCCTTGGGGATGAGTCCAACACTGTCCAACATGAGTTTCCCATCTCGGCCCGAAAAAAAAGGCGCTATAATGCTACAAGACTTACCAGAAAGCTATGAACCTATGGTAATGGCAATTGAGCATTTCGTTGTAGTTATTACTAGCGATTTTATTTAGTTTAAACTGTTACGAAAAACCAAATGGAGTAATTATAATCGTGATTCAAATAAAACATCGTGATCTAAGAAAAATTTCTCAAATTGGCACAAATAAGAAATCTTGGTGCTGGCACTGCCTTTCTTTAAGCTATTTTGAACAAAATATATCTGCAACAGAGAAGTCTCCGTCGACTTCAAGTAAATAATAAATTGGGCAGGAAGCGAAAGCGTTGCTCATAGCTTTATGATGCCAGACGAATCCTAAAAAATGGTACATTGATTCTGGAGCAAGAATCTATAAGGGTTATAGCCTCTTGCACGCTAACATTCCAATAGAATTTCCGCCTGACTGAATTCATATACATAACGCAAACCTACACGAGATAACCTAATATAATATAGAACCATAATATTAATTGAGGAATGAATGCGGAAGAATGGAAGATAACACACGGATTTAATTTAATGTAGAATAGTTTAAGCCTTTGATATTTAACTCTGTTTTTCAGTAGCTTTCCAGAGATATTTCCAATCATAATCTCTGTGGGAATGTAAACGGTATCGTTGCGGACGGATCGATTGTAGGTCATAAATATGGAGCGTAGAAGGAGCACCATCTGAATGTATTAAAAAGTGTCCATCAAAAGGAAGAAAATTAAGGTGGCGCCATAGTAGCAAGTGGAAAGATTTTAAAAAGAGCGCCATGAATTATTAGAGTAAGATACAGAATTAAAAAAGGAAGTACTACGTAAATGATTGAGATTTTAAATACTGCATATTTCTCAACTACCCAAGTCACGGAAAATACTAAATTTTTCAACCCAGCACACTTCACTCGGTTTATAACCCTTCACCATACCTACTTTACTCCGCAACAAAATGATGTAGTTTAAAGAGTGATTCGAACCAAAATGGAGAAATCAATAATGAACGACTCATCGTTTTTGGGCAGAGGCAGTGAATACTTTTATTTATCAAATAAATAGATCTCTTACCATATCCACTCCTGAAGAAAAATAAGTGGTTATAAAATAGATTGTAAGATTAAAAAAGGATAATGATACAACTATCTGAAATTACTCTTTTCAAAACCACAGTAATGTATATACTAAGCATTCCAAAATAATCCCTTTCTTTAAACAACCCACTCCACTTTTCAGAACCCTTAACTTGTCCTGTCTGCATTTCAACATTGTCCATATGCCATGTTACGAGAGATGAGATAAAAAAAAAGTCGGTAGTGTCATCTTTGTTAATGGGTCTGGTCTAATACATACAATACGCTAGAAATATGAAATATAGCACTCGGCCATCCCGGAATCTGTATGTTTGTCTGTCCTCAGACCATTCCATACACCCTTCACCTTCACCATAATCAAGGGGAAGGGTGAATGGAATCGATATTTTTCTTTCCCCTTCTTGAAAAAGTAAGAGCCGCGAGTTGAGTAGTATTATAATACGCCTAGTCGTATTGAAAAAGCCTAGGCGTATTATGATAACACTGATTTTACCATAGGCCTGCGACATATATAAAATATAACATATCTCATCGTAGAATGCTAAATATATCATCGCAGAATACAAAACATATCAACGCAGAATACAAAATATATGATCGCAGAACACGAAACATATAATCACAAAATTCAAAATATTTCATATCGGAACACAAAATATATCATCTCAGAACACAAAATACATCATCGTAGAATACAACATAGATCATAGCAGCAAACAAAATATATCATCGCAAAACCAAAAATACGGTATCCGCCAAAATAAACAGTACCGAAACAGAGAGTGCTGTGGAGTTGTTTATGTAATATGGATTTGTCATATTTGACTTAATTGTCATTAGTTGATATATTAATAGTACGCTGCAGTTAAATTTGATTTAAAAATGGTTCTAACAACGGAAGAAAAAGTGTTTTTGGTAGAGCATTATTTTCGTTCTTACGGAAAATAGAATAATTTCTCGGGGAACAGACTTCGAATATCCTTCTCATTCACCTGATCTGACGCCACCTGACGCATACATTTGGGGCATAATGAAGGACAAAATATTTCACTCGGAAAATCCGCCGGCGAATATTGCCGAACTACGGGAAAGAATACAAAATATTTTTCGGCAGTTACATCAACCACTTTTTATAAATATGTTTATTGACTTACAAAATCGATATGAAGCTTGTTTGCGTCGAAATGGTGAACATTTTGAACACTTACATTACAGAAATTAAAAATTAATTTTTATTTTCGGTACTGTTTATTTTGGCGGATACTGTATATAATCATAAAATTCAGAACATAGGTATCATTGTAGAATACAAACTAGTTTTAATCTTTAGAACAGTATAAAATAACTGAAGTGTCTTTTTGCTTATTCACAGGCAACATGTTTTGCTGAATAAAAATATAAAGGCAACATGTTCGCCAAAAACAACAAGCGACTTTCACTTATAGGCACGTGTTGCCAAAAAAAATAGCGACGTTCGCTAATGGGCACGTAATGCAAAAAAAACTCTAGTGACGTTCGCTTATAGACACGTTTTGCCACTAATCGTCTTCGTTTTGTAGGCTTATCCATTTTTTTTGGTGTCTCATAATCTGATCTGAAATCTCTTAATTCGTACTGATGAAAGTATACTTTGTTATCAATTATCACTATTCTTCATTTTACTGGCAAGATTATTTGGAACTTCAACTTCTAGATCAGTGCCGGCTTTGGGGTTTCTGCTAAAATCTTCAACACGTGTCATCTTATTATCGATTCTATTGTCAATTTCAAAAGTGTAATCCTAAATAAACTGAAACTATAGGAGTTTTTGCTTTCAACTAAGCGACTTTCGCTTGAAATTTCAAAATTATAACTATTGCTTTCAACTTACTCACCTTCGTTAGAAACTTACAAATTACAACAACTTTTGCTTCCGTAATAGAGTGAAACATTTTTCTTTATCGCCTTTGTGTCGAATTTATATTATGTTGCTGTCGTGGACCTTTTTCGCATTTACTTCATGTTTGTTATTAGAAGGTTTACCACAAAAATATATATTATTATACACTTTTAAATCATTCAACATTTTGTAATCCTTATTGAAAAAAAAATCTCTCCCCATGAATAAATAATGTTTTAAATTATGATCAGAATAGCATGTCATTTTGTTAACACTTCTTGCTCGATAATTCATATCTGATTTGAGCTAAGGCTTAAATTTAAAACTGGATACTTTATTCCTAGGCATTCTTCCCACGGTAATTAGATACCCTTTCAAAACATTAACGTCTGTGTGCTATTCTGATTTAACCGTGCTTGGCATTTTTCATCTAATATTCTACCAATATCTGCATTCATCAAACAACCATCTGAAATGTTTAAATTTATATCTCTTACCTTAATCATTTTTGAAAACAGTAAACCCTAATTATTTCCCAGTTTA
Organism: Lochmaea crataegi; assembly: GCA_947563755.1. NCBI lineage: Eukaryota > Metazoa > Arthropoda > Insecta > Coleoptera > Chrysomelidae > Lochmaea > Lochmaea crataegi. Next base: position 38,283,281 of record OX387429.1, read on the forward strand.
TTTTCGTAATTAGTAGCATTGTAATGTTCTCATTGCTACATCTATGTAAGTTAATGAGATCTTGGAATAATTTCAACTATCTTAATCAAACTTCAATAGAAATTACTAAATAAATTATACTAATAATATTTAAAATCAGTTCTTAGTAAATAAATACTCAATTTATTCTTTGTTACAGTATCAAAATCTCATTAACAACAACAAATGTTTGTATTTGTACAAGAAGACGCTGTTTACAAAAAATCAATGTTTCTCATTTATTTTATTCATATTTAAATTAATTTTAAGTACGGCCATGTTTTGGGAAATGGTTCAAATACCATTCCAATTCATTCAACAAGTTAGTTAAAACTCAGTTCTAGTTCTATTCACATTATTTTTTTTACACAAGTGTAGAGTTTGGTGTTGTGAAACCTTTATGATTTTAAGTTAATAAATAGTATAAACAAATCAAGGGCTCTCTTTCCTCCCGGCACACTACAAAATTGGTGTCAGAAGTGGGATAGGAATAGTTTCGGAAAGGAATGATAATCAGTCTGAAACGGGAAAGTACCTTAGGGAAGCCATTCAACTATCAACCCAGTGCACCGGAGGATTCGACTCTGATTTGTCGCCGATATCCATCACTCTACTCTATCCGCTGATTCTACTACACTTACTGATTCTACTACATTCGCTGATTCTACTACATCCACTGATTCTACTACATCCACTGACTCTACTATATCCGCTGTTCTATAATTTCCACATCTCTACTAGAATATACTAAGACCAAACATCCTACCAGTTCCGCTGTCTCCAAGACATCAACACCAGAATGATTAGTATTTTCATGTAAGTTATTGGTTTTTTCATCTATATCAATTGTCTCGCATTCTAAACCTCAATACTATTTCAAAATCTAAATACATTTTCTCATACTTTCACATAATATATAAACAATGACTACCTCAAGTTCTACAACCACTTACATTTCATTAGAAATGGCCGAAAGAATGTTAATCAAATACGACGGTGATAAAAGTAAATTGCACGAATTCATTGACAACTGCTCCATGGCTATGTCTCTTTCCAAACCCGAAAATAAACCAATACTTTTTAAAATAATTCTATTAAAAAATCACTGATCGCGCCAGAATTTCAATAAAAAATAGGAATTTTGAAAATTGGAATACTCTTAAAAGTTGCCTTCTTAAGGGATATTCAGATAAAAGGACTCAGGGTCAATGGCAATTAGAATTACATTCTTGTAAACAAAATCCGAACGAAGACGTTATGTCTTTCGCCAATAAAGTTGAAAATTGTTACGCCAAACTCTTAGGGACGTTAGATGATTCTATTAGAGGAGAACGTCGCGAGGGGTATGCAGAATTACTGCTAGAACAAGCACTCAATGTATTCTTGATGGGACTAGCCAGAGAACTCGCTGTAATCGTTGAAGCTAGAAATCCTTCAACTTTAGAAGAAGCTGTTCGATTCGCTTTGAATGAAGAACACGAAGTAAAGTCTCTACGTCAAATTTCTAAATACCAAAATATAAATTCTAACTATACACATCACTGTACCTTTTGCAATAAAATTGGGCACATTGTATTCAACTGTCGAAATAGAACTCACAATGAATATACAAACAACCCAAATCATCCTAACAATTTCACACAACAAAATAATAATTATAATCCTAACTCTCAACATAACATTAGACATGTAGATACACACATAACCCAAACTAACATTAAAATCTGCAATTATTGTAAAAACACGGGACACTTTATTTATGAATGTAGAAAAAGACAATACAATAACAATCTTAGACTAACTCAACCACCAGGTAATGCGAATTCCTTTCCTAATCGAAATTTAAATAAAAATTCCAACAATTTTAATCGAAGAAATAACTCACAACCAGGAGCTAGTAATTCGTTAAACTCCCGAGTTCCTTGTCCGGAATGGGCCACCTCGAGGAACGCAATCCTCATCAAGGCCAAATCTCTTTAATAATTTTTCGAAGCTTAACCTCCTATATTTTCATAGACTCACCTATCTAGAAAACCTTGCCTTAACCACATCTTCAATTCCGTGCCAACAGATAGCCCTAATTATATACCTCTCGATTCCCAAATTCACCTTACTATTCCAGGTGTGAAAATCTAGTTAAGGTGAACATTTCAAATATCCCTTCTAATAAACATGGTACGATTCAAAAAAGGGAAATATCTGAAAGAGTCTTAATTGCGAAAGTTTGGTTTCTATAAATTCTAATAACGAAGCTATCACATCCATATAAATACCACTGAGAGAATCGTAAAAATCCCTTAACCTTCCGTAATTCTCGAAGAAATCGATGATTTACAGAAAACACTAAATACAAATTCCAATAATTATTGCATCACTACTCCTAGTTCAAATTATGATTCTAGTCGTCTGGACAAAATAGTTCACTGCTCACGTGTTGGTCATTTAAATGAAGAAGAAAAACAATCTCTTATCAAAATATGTCACAAATATAACCATATATTTCATTTAGAAGGTGATTTACTTACCTCCACCAATAATATAATGCATCGCATTCCTACCACTTCTAGTACTCCAATAAATGTCAAATCATATGGGTATCCAGGTCCATAAGGCCGAAGTTGATAAACAAATAAAGCACTTGTTAGAAAGCGAAATAATTGAGAGTTCTACTTTCCCATGGAATTCTCCTGTTTGGATTGTTCCAAATAAATCTACCAGCGAAAAAAAATGGCGTATGGTAATCGATTATAGGGAGTTAAACGATATCAGCATCGTAGACTCTTACCCAATATTACCTAAATTTTGGATCAGCTAGGACATTCTAAATATTTCACAACTCTTGATCTTCCCTAAGGATTCCACCTTATTAAAATTGATCTTAGGGACGCGGAGAAAACTGGATTTTCCGTTCTCTCAGGGCACTATCACTTTAAAAAAATTCCATTCGGACTACGGAACGCTCCTCCCACTTTTCAGAGGCTAATGAACCCAGTTCTTGTAGGTATTCAAAACTTCAGATGTTTTGTCTACTTGGATGACATTGCTATTCATGATGCTGATCTCGAAACACATAATAAACGGTTAAGAGAAGTTTTTGACAGATTATCTTATTCCAAATTAAAAATACAACCAGAAAAATGTGAATTTCTGAGAAAGGAAGTAATGTACTTAGTTAATTACAGTTACCTGTAAATAATTGTCATATAAGTAAAGCGTGATCTATAGACGTCAAAAAATAATAGTTCAGTACTATTAAACGCTTTACAAAATTAGAAAAATGAATTTCCAAAGAGCAGGCCGTCCACTAAGAAGCAACAACTACTTCTCGGGCTATATGCCCCGACAGACATTGAATTATACTTCTAAAGTAAACGGGGTTGGTATATCTGTTAAGATAGAACCAACCATTCTGGTTTGCGATTAGAAGGAATAACATCACTTGTGGTTGGTTCTATCTTAACAGATATACCAACCCCGTTTACTTCAGAAGTGTAATTCAATATCATTGGAAAAAAGTAGAATACGATATAATGTTTAGGCTACTTCTAAATTTTAAAACGCTTCTGATCGAAAATGAAATAAATGTTATCAATCTACCAAGATTGGGCATTAGTTATGATCAACTTGAATTCGAGAAATTACGGGCAATGATAAGATTTATTTTTAGAGGATCAAGTATTAAAATAAATATATTTCACGACGTACTAATTAATCCCAATTTAAATTTAATTTTCCAAATTCTAGAAGAAAACCGTACGGGTATACCGTACGGTTTAGGGTGTGATCGATAGGTTTGAAATTTTTAAAAATTGAATAGATGAGGCTTTTACTTGATGAAGATCCATACTACTGATGAAATAAAACAAATTAATTTGTTTAAATCTTCATTATTTATTTTGAACTGACGTTCAAATTGAAATTAGTGACTAGTTTGAAAAAGCTACTGTGTAGCGAAACGCGTCACTAATTTTAATTTGAACGTCAGTTCAAAATAAATAATGAAGATTTAAACAAATTAATTTGTTTTATTTCATCAGTTGAAATTTTTACATCTTTGAGTTGCAGTAGTATTTTTTGCTAGGGCAAAAACCCATGAATTTGATTTGGCTAAAGGTTGTCAAGTTTCCGTAATCGTCGGAATGATTCGAATTACACAATTTTTCGGTAAAAACTTGGGGTTAAAGCGTAGTTCCGTTTAGCATAAATTGAATAAATTGGGGAATCGCTAATGCATATTATCTGATTTGTGCTTATTTTTTTGCAATTGCTTAAGTCTTTTAGTATGCTGTACGAATTTTTAGATAAAACTAAAAAGTCGAAAGCCGGGAGAATGAAAATATGTTGAATTACATTGTTCAAGGTAGGTAAAAGTATCAATTTAAACAGATCTAAATTATTTTGGTTAATTAAGGGAACTTTAAGGACAAAAATCATGGTATTTCCAGAAAGGTAATAAGTTTAAGATATTAATTCTTGGATATTGTGATTCTCCAAAGGTAAAGCATATGAAACTGCGAGTGGCAATTGTAAAAGGCTCTTGGTTAATTCTAGAAGCAATTGTTCGGGAATTATGATCATAGAATGGATTTGATTTGATTTACATAACAATATCGCATTTATTATATTAGAATATTGTTTCTCCACGATCATCACAGAATTTGCTAATTCTGAAATCAAATTTGATTACAGAATGCTGGAATTCTCTCTCTTGAGATTGAAGAAATATTCTGCAACACCTCTGCCCCTATGCAATTTAAATGTATTTACATTCTCTCTCTAGTGATAGAATAATATTCTCACACTGGTTAGTAATAATATCATTAGCCTTGACGCAGTTGATTGTCATCGTAGTGTCAAAACTTAAGTAAGTGTCAAAATTTTTGCTGTCACATTGAGTGTTTACCTAATATAATTGTGTTGAGTTCTGTAATATAAATTATCTTTTGTTCATTTCGATTGAAAATCTTTGATCGTGGAAAAAGTATGGTCTGCTACTCGGTTAGAATGAAAATTCGTAATGCTCGTGGTTCCTCACGCTCGCCTTCGGCTCGCGCTCGGAAATTTCCACTCGCATCGATTTTTCATTCTAACCTTGTTACAGAATATACTGACAATTGTTCATCAATTATTTGCTTAAGGTTTAAGCTCAAAAGATTTTTTGTGTTATCATTGGTTATATCTTATCTGATTGAAGTTGGTTTCAGAAATCTGGTTATTAAGTTCATTGTATGCAATTGAGGAATTGAAATTTTTAATTGTACTATGAACAATCTGAATTTGATTTTTCAGTAGTTCAACTACATGTTTATCGACAGATTGAATATGGTTTAAGACCTTTGTATAATAATCTGCATCATTTTGATCCATGCTCCCAAAAAGAGTTTTGAATACTGATCCTATCCCATTTATCAATCCTCGTTTGACTCTGGGTTTATTGGCCAAGTTTCTTAAGGTTAAATCCTTTTCTTTAAGAAAAGGAATTAGTTTTTTGATTATTTCCAAAGAAGTATCGCATAGGTACAAATCGTGAATTTGAGGGGAATTACAAAGTTCTTGGGTTTTAATTAGAGTTTTTTCTATGAATTTTAATTTTTCTTCGAAAAAGTCTAGACTGAGGTGACTTACGAGTGTCCGAGAAGAATCATAGAATTTAAGAGGTTCTAGATGATCATAGTATATACCAGGTGAGTGTTCGAAAAGGTTTATTTCTATAGGTGACTCGCTGGTGAAACCTTTAACCAACAGGATTAGTCTGAAACAAAGGCTAACCACAAACAATCGCTATGTACTGTGACATGCTTATTATTTTTTTGTATTGTTGAATTTACTGGTGAATTAATTTTGATAATTTTATAGGGGCCAGTATAATTTTGTGAAAGTTTTCTCGATTTATGAAGTTGGGTGACATTATTTCCTATGTGAACGAGATCTCCTACGGAAAATTTAATTGGTCGGCATTTATTGTCATAGTTTGATTTATTAGTTTCCTTTGATGTTATCAAATTTTCTCGTGCAAGTTGGTGGCTTTTTTGTAGTTTTAGCGTCAAGTCGTCAAGGTAGTTATCGTAAATATACTTTAATTCTGCGTTCTTTGATAATTGAGAAGGTATTGAAGATTTTGTTCCGAATACTAATTCGTGTGGAGAAAATTTTGTGGAAGTATGGGTACTAATATTATATGAGAAGGTTGAAAAATCTAACCAATCGTCCCAATCTGATTGGTTCTTTTTAACATATTGCTTTAAATAATAATCAGCTAAAGTGGTGTGTGACCTTTCTAAAGCACCATTTAATTGGGGATGACAGACTGTTGAGGTTAATTGTTGATTTTGAAGAGTTTGGAAACTTACTTGAAAGTGTTTGACATGGAGTCACGCCCTTGGTCAGTTAAGAGAGATGCAGGTATGCCGTTATTACATACGAAACGATGAACAAATACATAGGCAATAGTGACGGCTTCGTGATTATTACATGGATAAGCTTGAGAGAATTTTGTAAGGTCGTCCTGCGACGTGAGGATATATTTGTTGCCAGAAAGAGTTAGCGGAAGGGGACTATCGATATACAGTGTGGAAACCACTTATGGAATAAAATTCCTTATGTCATTATTTTAGAAAATTATAAAAAATGCCGAGACACGTCAACTTTTGAATTGAGGGGGACACTTTTTGGCGCTAATGTCATAAACGTCAGATTCACCCCCTTCCTACTGGAGACACCCCTTACATTTTTTCAAATGGCATTAGGTATCAAGTCATACCTCATTTAAAAGGTCTGGTAAATCTCTATTCAATCATTTTGTTTTGTCTTTGATACGAGCCTTCCATTGTTATTTAATCGTTGTTTAAAATTGGCTCTTTTTCAACTTTTATTGCCTGAATGTCAACGGTGGTCACTTTGACGGCATGATTAAATAGCAGTTTTTCCTTGTTAACAGTTGTCTTTTTACTATTTATAAATTTTTCATTCTTTAAAGAGTCTTTCTATCATAACAAAATATGGGAGCATACGAAAAGTTGAAAAAGGGCCAATTTTAAACAACGATTAAATAACAATGAAAGGCTCGTATCAAAGGCAAAACAAAATGATTGAATAGAGATTTACCAGACCTTTAAAATCAGGTGTGACTTGATACCTAATGCCATTTGAAAAAATGTAAGGGGTGTCTCCAGTAGGGAGGGGGTGAATCTGACGTTTATGACATTAGCGCCAAAACGTGTCCCCCTCAATTCAAAAGTTGTCGTGTCTCGGCATTTTTTATAATTTTCTAAAATAATGACAAAGAATTTTATTCCATAAGTGGTTTCCACACTGTATAAAGCTATGCGGTCGAAAGGTTTTTGTGACGTAGTGGTTATTTCCATTGGTTCTCGGTTATTTTTCCTGACTAATTTATTCTTTTGACATGGTTCGCAATACTTAATGAAGTTTTTTATATCTAATTCCATATTTGGCCATTTATTAGTTTGTTTAATTCACTTATATGTTTTATGGAAACCCGAATGACCTGAGGAAGGGTATGAGTGATTTTCTTCTAGAATTTGGAGAATTAAATTTGAATTTGGATTAATTAGTACGTCGTGAAATATATTTATTTTAATACTTGATCCTCCAAAAATAAATCTTATGATTGCCCGTAATTTTTCGAAATTAAGTTGATCATAACTTATGCCCAATCTTGGTAGATTGATAACATTTATTTTATTTTCCATCAAAAGCGTCTTAAGATTTAGAAGTAGCCTAAACATTATATCGTATTCTACTTTTTTCCAATGATATTGTTTCACTATTGGATAAAAAATGAAATTATTTCCTTCTTCAATCATTTTAATTTCACCTTGCTAAACAGGAGTGTTAGAGGAACTTTTCATGTGATCATATTTTTCGTTTAATAATGATAAGGAATTTTCAGTTACTCTAAATCTTCACAAAGATAAACAGCACAATTGCTACCTACACTAGAAATTCGTACAGCATACTAAAAGACTTTAACAATTGAAAAAAAATTAGCACAAATCAGATAATATGCATAAGCGATTCCCCAATTCATTCAATTTATGCTAAACGGAACTACTTTTTAACCCCCATTCTAATATAATAAATAAATGCGATATTGTTATGTAAATCAAATCAAATCCATCCTATGATCATAATTCCCGAACAATTGCTTCTAGAATTAACCAAGAGCCTTTTACAATTGCCACTCGCAGTTTCATATGCTTTACCTTTGGAGAATCACAATATCCAAGAATTAATATCTTAAACTTATTACCTTTCTGGAAATACCATGATTTTTGTCCTTAAAGTTCCCTTAATTAACCAAAATAATTTAGATCTGTTTAAATTGATACTTTTACCTACCTTGAACAATGTAACTCAACATATTTTCATTCTCCCGGCTTTCGACTTTTTAGTTTTATCTAAAAATTCGTACAGCATACTAAAAGACTTAAACAATTGCAAAAAAAATAAGCACAAATCAGATAATATGCATTAGTGATTCCCCAATTTATTCAATTTATGCTAAACGGAACTACGCTTTAACCCCAAGTTTTTACCGAAAAATTGTGTCATTCAAATCATCCCGACGATTACGGAAACTTGACAACCTTTAGCCAAATCAAATTCATGGGTTTTTGACCTAGCAAAAAATACTACTGCAACTCTAAGTTGTAAAAATTCCAAACCTATCGATCACACAGGGTGTGATCAGGGTATAAAGTATAAATCCTGATTGCAAACTCTTCACCACAACTACTGTTTTAAAGGCTTTAACTACTCAAAGAAATTAACAAAGTGATTACAAATCAATTTTACAGAATTGTACACGATTGCTGCAGTAATATTTAAAATAATACTAACTCCACACAACTACACATATGACCTTCTCATTAATTTACCCTAAATCGATAAAACCTCAATATTGCTAGTCATAAATTATCTCAACTTGAAGAGACTATATCGAAAGTTGAAGAAGAAGTTAACATCCCTTTACAAATATTCCAAAATTCATACTTTTCATATATATTCTTAAGCTTGGGTTTATTCTTAATTTATAAAATAATTGAACGTTGTAAGAGAAAATATGATATAGATCACAGACATGAAAACAGTTGTATCACAAACTGCATAACATTCAAACTTCTTCAATAAACCAAGCAGTAATTAAATTGTACCCATTCCTGTGTGATGGACCTCAGGAAGACTTGATACATAAGGATAGTAATAGTTGAGACACCACTTTACTTTCACTTATTTAATTTTACTTATATTAAAGTTACACTATACTAAATAGAAATATCTGAGAATCAAATATACAATAGAATTAGTTGCGATAATTAATTATAGTAACTTATTTGACTTATTTGAACTAGAAGGATGAGTTGAGAAAACAGAGAATTAGTAAGACCTTTCTAGTTTTATTCTGAAGAAGTGAGTCGTTCCTTTTTTGAATACAGATACATATATAAATATGATACCCGTATCGTTATTAAAATTATGATAATTGTTCGAAGAAATTTGGAGTTTGCTTTAGTTTCATTAAGGAAATATTTGTGTTGACCATTGAATGATTATTCATCAATTAATTTGAAATTAGGAAATAAATATTTTTACAGACTTCGGTCTCCAGATTCCTTTGTTACACTAGTTAATTTATTATACAGGGAGTATAGGCACACTACACCTTCCCCCTTAAGAAAGAAGATAAAATTACGAAATGAGTAAAATTTGATCTTCGTTCTATGTAAAAATATCATCAAAATACATGATAGTAATAATAAAAAATATACAATAATTAGCCTAATTATAAGCGTAGTTCTAATTGTCCTTCAATTGTGTGATTCTTGAACTTCGCCTTACAGGTATGTTTTCGCACACTATACCTTCGCTAATGTCACTGTCAGCTTGATGAGTTCTTACCTCAGGTGCGTTTTTAAAATTGAAGGTAAGACAATTTGTTATACCCTGATAACAATTTTTCCGATTATGCTCATGCTCTATACTTAATCTATTTCTTGATTTACAGTTGGTTCGTACATATTTATAAAATCTATAGCCTAAATACACTAAGAATATCAATGTTATAAATGAAACTAACTGTTTCTAATTAATTGCACTATTTAATAGAAAAATTATGAAAATTATTAAAGGATATTGATAATTATTATATATATACAGTGTGGAAACCACTTATGGAATAAAATTCTTTATGTCATTATTTTAGAAAATGATAAAAAATGCCGAGACACGTCAACTTTTGAATTGAGTTGTGCGTTATGTAAACATAAATTTAAATGTACAGGGTGATTCACGCAAGTATGCCATAGTCGGTGTTTTTTTTAATGAAACACCCTGTATATTTGCATATTTTTGAAATCCCCATAATGAACCGATTCCAACAAACTGAATAATGTATTGTCAATTATGAATTATACAGGGTGAAATTTTAAAATTAATAATTTATTACACTTGAAATATTGGTACTTTTTTAAATTAGCTTAATATGGATTTATCAAAAATCTAAACTAACTAATTATTAGACGTATTTGTATATTAAACAAAACCTGCTACGCCCATGAATTTCATCATAAATACCTAAAAATTGCCTAAAAACGCCAATAATTAGACAAAATCGGTAAATAATGTGGATTGTTTTTTATTCTGTCAGTTGTTGATGTGTCGACAGTTTATACTGAAAAAGTAAAATCTTTGTCAAACACTCTTTCCTTGTCGACATAACAATGAAATATTCAAGTGAAACTCACCGAATTGAGATTTTTATGATGATCGGGTACGGGGATAACTGCAGAAGTTAAGTTGGAGTGGCAAACTTATTTAATCACAGGTATCCCGAATTGCCTAATATTTCACAAAGTACTGTGTCTAAAATTCATGCACAATTCAGAGAACTTGGACATGTCAAACCATTGAAAAGAAAACCACACTTCGTTGAAGATGATGTGAAAGTGGATATTTTGTTAAGTGTCGAAGAGAATCCAACTTCAAGTACACGTCAAATTGCCCGTGAAAATAATGTTAGTCATACAACTGTGCTAAGATGTCTTCATAAAGAAAAACTTCATCCCTACAAATTAACTTTTGTGCAGGAGTTAACAGAAGACGATCCAGATCCTAGAATGGATTTCTGCGAAAGACTGATGAATAAGCTGAACAGAAATGAGATAGCTCTTGGTACCATTCTTTTTTCTGACGAATCAACATTCACATTCATAGGCGACCATATTATAGGTCCTATATTTATAGATGGAAATTTGACAACTGAAAAATATTTAAATATGCTTAGAAATGAAGTTATTTCTGCGTTGGCAAACTTATATCCCAACGCAATAGATCCTAGCTTACCGAATGAAAATGTTTGGTTCCAGCAAGACGGGGCAACACCCCATTATGCTTTAATGGTAAGAACTTATTTAGATGAAATCTTCCCCAATAAATGGATTGGACGAAGAGGTACTATTGAGTGGCCAGGTAGATCGCCAGACCTTACGCCGTTAGGTTTTTTTATGTGGGGTTATCTCAAGAACAAAGTATATGCAACACAACCAACTAGCATTGTAGACCTCAAAGGCAGGATAACTACAGAAATACGGAATATTTCACCTCAAACTTTAAACAAAGTTAAGGAGGAGTTCTATAGGAGACTGTGCTATTGCCAACAACTAGGTGGAGAACATTTTGAGTCATTTGAATCAAATACATCAGGTATTTTATGTATGTGTTTAATAACTGTAAAAGTAAAAATTTCACCCTGTATAATTCATAATTGACCATACATTATTTAGTTTGTTGAAATCGGTTCATTAAGAGGATTTCAAAAATATGCAAACATACAGGGTGTTTCATTAAAAAAAAACAACACCGACTATGGCATACTTGCGTGAATCACCCTGTACATTTAAATTTATGTTTACATAACGCACAACTCAATTCAAAAGTTGATGTGTCTCGGCATTTTTTATAATTTTCTAAAATAATGACATAAAGAATTTTATTCCATAAGTGGTTTCCTCACTGTATATTATATAATTATTTTATTATTATATGGAACTGTTAAATTACATAAAGTATCGAAACCAATAAGACCTGTAGTTTCTTACGTGAATACTCCTAATGATAAGTTAGCTAAGAAACTAAACAATATACTTAATAGCTATGGAGGTATATCTAAATACTCAATTGAAAATTCAATCGAGCTAATCAAAAAATTAAAAACATACAAATTACAAGATAACTCTAAACTTATTTCATTTGATGTTAACAACATGTTCTCTAAAATTCCTCCAAAAGAGTGTATAACACTGGTTAAAAAATTACTAGAGGATATAAATATTAATCCAGGAATAATATCAGATATACTTAATTTGTTTGATGTATGTATTAATCAGAATTATTTTACTTTTGATAATAAGGTATATATTCAAAATGGAGGTTTACCAATGGGAAGCCCTATATCACCAATTTTAGCAAACATTTTTATGGACAGTTTAGAAAGAAAAATATTTGAATGTATCATTTCAAAAAATATATTATTTTGGTATAGGTATGTAGATGACATATTAGCTTGTTTTGTAGGTAGTGAACGACAATTAGATATATTGTTCAATCATATTAATAATTTACATCTAAAAATTTAATTTACATTAGAAGTTGAAGAAAATAACTCAATCAATTTTCTTGATATCAAAATTCAAAGAGTCAATAATATACTTGATTTTTCAATTTACAGAAAACCAACACATACTGATGTGACTATACCATATAGTTCAAATCATCCCATGTCACATAAATTAGCAGCATATAATTCAATGATACATAGAGCATTTTCAGTTCCTATGAACAAATATAATTTTGATAGAAAAATTAATATAATTAAACAAATAGCCACATCCAACGGTTATCCATTACATATAATAAATTAATTATTTAATAAAAAAGAGGAAAAAGTGGCATTACAATTAATATTTCCTGAAAAAAACTAGGGAAATACAAAATTACAAAACCATCACATATGCTGGTAATATTTCTAATAATATTTCAAAGATAATATCTTGTTCAACAAATACAGCAATTTCTTTTAAAACAGAAAACAATGTGAGTAAAAAATTGTTAAATGTAAAAACAAAAATACCCCCATTAAAAAAGTCTAGAATATATAAACTCAAATGTCCAGAATGTAATGCTGTCTATATTGGTCAAACATTTCGAAATTTTGAAATTAGATATAATGAACACTCACGAGCATACAGATTAAAACAGCCAGATAAATCACATTACGCAAAACACCTTCTTGACACAAAACATTCATTAACACCTAACACAGAACTAGAAGTACTGCATATTTGTGATAAGAAACAAGAACTAGATTTCCTTGAAGGACTAGAAATAAGAAGACACTTAAGAGACCCACAATATGAAGTTGTCAATAAACAGATAAATCTAGGGAGCTCTCCACTAATAAATTGTCTTCTTAAGTAACTATTGTAAAGATCAGCAGATATAGTTTTCCTTGGTATTTGTAAAATCATATCTTCTTCTTTTTTCTATTCATATATATTAAGTCAATCACAAGATAGGTCACTTACTATTTGGTCTAGCCAAAATATTAAACATCAAGTAGGTATCACATAAAATGTAACTTCTGTCATTCTGACGATGATATGTCAATATCGAAATAATTATCAATAATTTTTAATAATTTTCATAATTTTTTAATTAAATAGTTTCATTTATAACATAATATGAGTAGATTCCACAAAGTAAGGGTCCAAACAGTAAATTCAATACTAAGAATAATTTCAGAATTGTGAGCAGGAAATAAACATGAATGTTTGTAAACAATGATTCCGTCTGAGGTCTTCTGCAGTTTTTTCTATTGACTTAAGTTTATTACTAATGAGATTTAAACTGGCTCTGGACGCAAATGGTTTAAATAAATAGTGTTGTTGAAATCATTGGTTTTATCATTTTCTTTACAATAATCAATCAAAATATCAAAATCTGGTATGAAAGATTGAAAGGTACTTTCTTGAATTTACTGTTGGCTATTTAAAGTCGTTGAACTAGTATAGAGTCAGTATTATTCAAGTTAAAATTTATTGGATTAGTTGACAAACAGTTTAAGGCAATATCGATTAATTTTGGTAAAATATATATCCATGTATTGGCTTTACTTAATTTATGCAATATTTCATATTTAGCTGGCATAAAGCGAGTGTCACAAGACTTGGGAACTGAAGATATTGGTGATAAAAGTTCCACTTCACAAATGGGTCTTGTGGTTGTTGATATAAAGGTTATTTAACAATGCAAATAATTCAGGTTATAGTTAATGGTTTGAAAATACTCAGATCTTTGATTTCCGTGTACAAATTTCTATTCTCGGATAAAAGCAAATATCTTATTGACGGTAAAATAAATATTATATTATTTGAATGTGGATCAGAAATAGGTATGGGTATTAAATCATAGAGGTAATATTGCATGGAATTCACAAGAGCCACGCTAATTACATAAATAATCCTTTCAGAAGAGAAATGATAATGAATTGAGCTTATTTTATGAAAATGTATTACCATTTTTAAGTTCTAACGATGCTGGGTATGAGTTATAGTTTCTTGAGTAACTTATGGTTTCTGTTAATTCTTCCATCAATTGATTCGGATATATAACAAAAGGATGTACAATATTGGATCGTGCAAAAAGGATAGTATTAATTAAGATAGAATATTCGTTCTGAAGTTCAGTCGAAAGTAAAATTTTTACAACCTGTACCTGTTGTTCTAACAAATCTAAATAGTGTTTTTCATTTGCATCTATTTTATTGATTGCATCGTTATAATATGTAGCATCATTTTGGTCTAGAGTTCCAAAAGCAGTTTTTAGAGCTGAACCAATCAGGTTGAACTAGGCTCTTGAAGTTTTCAGAGTTTGTTCTCTTTGAAAGAGTTTAGGGATAGTTTTTTCTAGTATAACCAAAAATGTCTTACATATATTCGTATAGTTTCAATTATTATTATTAGAGCATATCATTTTAGTTTGTTCGTATGTTCTTTGTATTAAATCTAATTTTTTGTCAAAAGTATGAATGTCAATATGTGTTACTAGATTCCACTCGCGTTCTTGTAGCTTTACATTTTTTATTTGTTCATAGTAGAGTCCAGAAGATTTCGAAATAGGTTGGTTGACGTAGTGACCAGACCATGCTATAGGGCGAACCAAATCACTAGGCACCTGAAACGAAAGCGAGTTTTAGTCTGTTTGTGTGTACTTTTACACGTTTTTTATTGAGCAATATAGTGACATTAACTGGTGAATTTACTTCCATTATCTCAAATGGTCCTGTATAATTTTGAGTAAGCTTCCTAGATTTTCCTTTCTTAGTATGTTCGTTGAGCATATAGACCTTTTGACCTATTTTATAATCGAGATTATCATTTACTTTTCGGTCGTAATATATACGTATATTTAAATTCTGAAGGGATGAAGGTAAGATTGGCTTGACACCAAATAAAAGTTCATGAGCAGAGAATTTGATTGAAGAGTGAATTGTCGTATTGTAAGAAAGCATCGCGAAATCTAACCATTCATCCCAGTCGGTTTGTTCAGGATTGATGAAATGTTTTAGATAATCTGCAAGAGTTGCATGAGATCTTTCCAATGCTCCATTACTTTCGGGATGATAAGCAGTACAATTGATCTTTTTAATTTTAAATACTTTTGATACATTGTTTAAGAGGTTAGAAGTGAAATCCTTTCCTTTATCGGTTAATATGTAATTGGGAATTCCAAATTTGCATGTAAAATTTTCTACGAACATACGGCATATGTTTGTGAATATTTGGTCAGGTCGTCCTGCAAAGTAAAATTATATTTGTTGCCGGATTCCGTGAGTGTTAAAGGTCCAACAATTTCAAGAAATACTTTTTCTATAGGGTGTGTACTGGTGGTTGTGATTTCCATAGGTTTAATATTTCGTTTTCTAACTAATTTATTTCTCTGGCATTATTCGCAGTGTTTGATGAAATTTTTTATATCAGTCTTCATTTTGTGCCAACGAGATTTATTTTTTATTCTATTATATGTACGGTGAAAACCCGAATGTTCGCTAGAGGGCTAGAGAGTGGTTTTCTGTTAATATTTTAACAATATCTTCTGTGTTAGGGGTAACAAGAATGACGTGAAAAATGTTAACCTGTATGTCAGTATTATGTAATATAAACCTTATCATTTACCTTAGTTTTTCCCAACTTAATCTATCTGTAGAAAACTGAATTTTTGGCATATTAATGATTTTGCATTTATCTTTAAGTAGTCTATTCTTTAGTGTGAGTAAATTAGAAAAGATGTCTCCATAAGAAAGTGAATCAACATGATTATTGTTTATAAATAAGTAATATATAGTCTTATTTTCTTGCTTTACATGGTAGATGTCTGATAATTTAAAGTTGGATATGGAAACAGTTAAATCTTTCGGTTTTAAGATAAACTTTTTCTGATAGTTTTCGTTGAATTCCAAATCTAAAGAACAAGGAATACAAATGTCGTTTTTACATGTTGATATAGGTACATTCATTAAATTCTTCGATTTTGCTGTTTAAAATTACAGAACTGTGAAGCTTATTTAAAAAATCTGCATATGTTATAGATAGTTAATCCTGTGACTTACTCAATTGAATTGAACAAGTAGGACTCTGGATTTGAGTTTTGTCGGAGCTAAAAATAGGATTTTTAGTTTGTTCTTCAAATTGAGGTGTATCAGTATTAGATTCTGGGAGTATTCTGCTTAAACAGTCAGCGTTTGTGTTGAGTTTACCAGGTTTACATACGATTTCGTATTCCTGTAATTCAAGACGTCATCGAATTAGTCTAGATACGGGATCTTTTACATTGAAAAGTAGTCTATGATCCGTTAGTACTAGAAATCGTTTTCCATATAGATAGGGACGGAAGAGTTTCACACTCCACACTATTGCTAGGACTTCCTTTTCCGTAGTACTATAATTACTTTCTGCTCGATTTAGAGTTCTACTTGCATAACCAATGGGTAGATCTTCAGGAATTTGACCTTGACTTAAAACGGAACCAATCGCATAATTACTTGTATCTGTGGTTAGGATGGAATCTTTGGAGAAATCGGGATATTGTCATAGAGGAGTAGAGCACAGAATATTTTTTAACTTTTCAAAAGAGTTTTGTTGGAGACTTGTCCAGACAAAGGGTTCATCTTTTCTTAAAAGTTTGGTAAGAGGTTGTGTCGAAGAGCTAAAGTTTGGTATGAAGCGTCGGTAATAGCCAGCGAGCCCTAAAAAGCTTTTAATATCCTTTATATTTTTTGGAACTGGAAAGGTTGAAACGGCTTTGGTTTTTGTTTTATCTGGTCGGACCCCTTCTTCGCCGATAACATCCTAGATATACTACTTCTTTCCTTGAAAATTCACATTTATCTGGTTGAATCTTGAGGTTAAACTTCTGTAACCTTTGGGAGACTTCCTTTTGTTGTGATCCAATTTTTTGAAGACGACCAGAGGGGTGCATTCCAAGGAGACATTGAAGGTTCTATCACATTCTGCTCTAACATTTTAGTGATTTGTTTGGCTACTTCCGTTTTGTGAATTTCTGGGTAGCGATATGTCTTACTACTAATTGGAGTAATTGAATTTGTTTCAACTTCGTGCATAACGGCATTAGTACTAGATAGATTATCTCCTTCTAAATGGAATATTTGATTGAAGTTGTGGCAAAGGTTAATAATAGAATTGCGCTCTTCCTCATTAAGATGTTCTAATCTTAATAATTTTGAGATTTGATCTAGTCTATTTGAGTTGGAGTTTTGAATTGACTCAGATTTGGAAACGTGAAGAATATTTTTGGGATCAGGATTTGAATTTCCGATAGTATCTATGTTAATATGTATTTTGTTAATTTTGACAGACTTTTCTGAAGTGTTTAGGATGCTTGTGATTGCATAATTTTTGTCTATAACTTTAACAAAACTAGGGCATAAATATACACCTTCTAAAATAGGAGTGAATTGTACAATGCCTTCTGATAACTTGGTTTGATTATTCATCTCAATTTTAACTATAGTTTCCGCCATGGGCCTTAAAATATAAATGTTTGAGCTAGAAGTACTTTGAGGATGATCAAAGTTCTGAGTAGTTTGTGAATATTGAGTTTGATAGCTATTTTCCACGTTATATATAGGAATTTGAATCTGTTGAACATCTAAAAGATTATTTTCATAATTTATTCGACATTGGAATCGTTTAAAAAAATCATTGCCCAATATTCCATCATAGTTAATAGGGAACGAATCGGGAACAACATGAAATATATGAGAAAACTTTTTATCGTTAATAATTATATCGAAATTTGAATAGCATATAGTTTTCTGAGGTGAGTTAGTATAATCGATTCCTCTTAAGGCCGCTGCACAATTACCCGGGAACGGAAACGTGAACTGGAACGAGAACGGAAAAAAAGTTAAGATACACATATTTTATTGAACCCATGCACAACCAATTTCCGGTAACGAGAACGAGAAGATGCCCGGGAACGAGAACTGCAAAGTTGGCCAAGTTTTAACATTCCCGTTACCAATGCATTCCCGGAGCCAATCACAGCACATGATATATGATGCTAATAGTTGAGCCAATAGGAAAGCACCAACCTATTTGATGCAAACATAACCAAAGATAACTTCGTTGCATGATAATCTCTCAGACTAATGTAAAAGTGGCCCCAAAAAGAAACAATTAATGTTCTGGCCAATTTTATATTAAGAGGAAGAGGCCAATAATAACATCCATTATATAAAAAATAATTGATATGATACGCGGAAGCTTGTTATCGAGTCACAAGTTGAAAGTGTTTTAGAAAATAAATATCTCCAGAAAATGTCAAACATCCCTACTATTTCCGTTCTCGCTCTGGTTGTTGTGCATCTAAATATAATATTTCGTTATCGTATTTGGTTCTCGTTCACGTTCTCGTTCCCGGGCAATTGTGCAGCAGCCTTAAGAGTTATGGGATTATCTTCATGAATTAGGGCATCGCCTTTGAGTTTTGAAAGAATTATTTGTTAAAGAGTAAATATGGTAACTGCAAAATTTATATTTAAAATTCGGCCTGTAAAAATTGTGCGTTTCTCGTTTCGGCCTGATGACGAGGAGCTAATGAGTTTAAATTTGTTCCAGTTTCGTTGCTATTGAACTGTGTGTTATTACGTTTATTATTATTATACTGTCTCCTCCTGCATTCATTAATCATATGTCCTTTATTTTTACAATAAGTACAAAACTTATTGTATTGGAACTGTTTTTAAAAAAAATTGTGTAACTGTTTGGATTTGTTCTTTGAGAACTAGAAGGTTGAGAAAATCTATGGTTTTCGGGATTAGTGTCTGATTTGCTTGAGGAGTTTTGATGTTGATTTTGTGAATATTTTTGTAGATGTCTAACTTGATTGGATTTATTATATCTGCAATTAAACGAGGTGTGTCCAGGTTTATTGCAATAATTACAATGCCTGACGTTAGAATTATGAACATTTTGATATTTATACATTTCGGCTTTTGATTTTATTTCCTGTTCCTCTTGAAGTGCCGTAGCTATAGCTTTTTCTAGTAAAGAGGGCCTTTGAGCTTTAGTTAAGAGACTAGTGTCCGGTCTTAATCCGGCAATAAACACACTTATTGTCTGTTCTTTTAATAAAGCTATACAGGCCTCCCTTGATTCACGAGATAAGCTATTGTCTGAGGAATTTATTAATTTAATGTAACAATTTTCAATTTTTGTGGAATAAGCCATAACTGTTTCGTTAGAATTTTGTTCACAAGAATTTAATTCGAGTTGCCATTGTCCCATACTACGTTTTTCCGAGTAGGCATCTAGTAAATAATTTTTTAAACTTCCCCAATCCGGAAAATTTCTATTCCGCGTAATTGCTCGTGCATAATCAGTTAGTTTTGTTTCAATAATAATTGACAGTAAAATTGGCTTTTGTTCCGGTTTTACGAGAGAATAAGCTTTGTCACAATTATCTAGGAATTCGTACAATTCTGACTTATTTCCATCGAATTTTATTAATAGAGAACTGGCTAATTCTAAACTTAGCATAACTGAATTTAAATTAAGTATTTCTTTTGAGTCTTTTACATTTTCTTTTGAATCACTTAGGTTTGGGTATAGAGACACTATTACGATAACTGCTCCAAGTCCCATTTCTTCTGACGGTCTTCTTATAATGAGGAAAGCTTCAATGGTTGAACAATCCCACTTCTGACACCAATTATTTTGTAATGGACCTCAGAAAAATTGGATACAGCAGGATAGTAATAGTTGAGACACCACTTTACTTTCACTTATTTAATTTTACTTATATTAAAGTTACATTATACTAAATAGAAATATCTGAGAATCGAATAAACTTTAGAATTAGTTGCAATAGTTATAGTAACCTACTTGATTTATTTGAACTAGAAGGATGAGTTGAGAAAACAGAGAAATAGTAAGACCTTTCTAGTTTTATTCTGAAGAAGTGATTCATTCAGTTTTTGAATACAGATACGTATATATATTATAACCCTCATTGTTATTGAAATCATGATAATTGTTCGAAGAAATTTGGAGATTTTGCATTAGTTACATTGAGGAAATATTTGTGTTGACCATTGAATGTTTATTCGTCAATTAACTTGAAATTAGGAAATAAATATTTATACAGACTTCGATCTCCAGATTTCTTTGTTACACTAGTTAATGTATTATACAGGGAGTATAGGTACATTACAGTCAGTATAAATCCTGATTGCAAACTCTTCACAACAACTACTGTTCTAAAGGCTTTAACTACTCTAAGAAATTTACAAAGTGATTACAAATCAATTTTACCTTCCTCCAGCATTGTAGACGATTGCTGCAGTAATATTAAAAATAATGCTGACTCCACACAACTACACATATTATCTTCTCATTCATTTACCCTAGATCGAGAAAATCTCAATATTGCTAGTCATAAATTATCTCAACTGAAGAGACTATATCGAAAGTTGAAGAAGAAGTTAACATCCCTTTACAAATATTCCAAAATTCATACTTTTCATATAATATTCTTAGGCTTAATAAAAATATTGGGTTTATTCTTAATGAATGAACTAATTATACGTTGTAAGAGAAAATATGATATAGATCACAGACATGAAAACAGTTGTATCACAAACTGCATAACATTCAAACTTTGTTGAAATAAACAAAGCAGTAATTAAATTGTACACATTCCTGTAACATATGAGACAATAGATATCGATAATACAAGAGCCAATGAAGCCTCATGTAGTTCCTAATAAAAGTGTTAGAAGTACACGCATTGAAAATTTGAAAACCAATTTAGAATAATTATGATTATTATATTTTATTAATTAAGCTAAGTTAATTTTAATCGATGTCGAAGATAATAGTGTAATAGTTTAATAAAAGAAACTGTAATTCAGTAGATTAATTTTAATCATCTGTTATTTACACTTACTTTTCATATATCTGTACCTCAGTGAAGAATTTTTTTTCAGAAAAAAAATTCTCTATTTAGGGGGGAGACGTAATGTTCCCATTGCTTCGTCTATGCAAGTTAATGAGATCTTGGAATTATTTCGATTATCTTGATCAAACTCCAATAGAAAGTAGTAGATCAAAAATAAACTAATATTATTTAAATTCAATACTTAGTAAATAAATACTCAATTTATTCTTCGTTACAGTATCAAAATCTCATTAACAACAACAAATGTTTGTATTTGTACAAGAAGACGCTGTTTACAAAAAATCAATGTTTCTTATAGATTTTATTCATATTTAAATTACTTTTAAGTACGACCATGTATTGGGAAATGGTTTAAATACCATTCCAATTCATTCAACAAGTTAGTTAAAACTCAGTTCTAGTTTTATTCAAATTATTTTCCTTTATACAAGTGTAGAGTTTAGTGTTGTGAAACCTTTATAATTTCAAGTTAATAAATAGTATAAACAAATCAAGGGCTCTCTTTCCTCCCGGCACACTACAGCATCTTTTACTAGCTTAGAAAATGGAACAGACTTACAGGTTGATTTATGTTTTGATGTCAGTCATACTTCACGTTTTCGTCTCAGCATTGACGAGCGTTGTCTCGTAATCGTCCAGAAATTAGCCGAAGAATACTACCTATCGTTATCCCACTGATAGCGCTCTACTTCTACTTCACTCAACCATTTATCCATAATCACATAATCCCGATTTGGATTAAATGTCGGCACTAAAAAAACTTCATCCCCCTCACGACGTACGCCCTTTTAATTCGCTTCATTATTTTTTTGAACGGCTTATTATCAGTTTTCTCGTTGATCTATTGAACTCTTTTCGTTTTAAATTTTCACATAACTTATAATAATATTCAACTATACCGACAAATAGCTCTAACTGATTTTAGTTTTATCCCTCCGCTGCTTTGTAATGTTGTAACCTGGTAGATTTAAACAATATTACTATCGATTTATTTCATAATTACAATATTATTATTACTGTATTATTTAGTTTTCGTTTCATTTATCTTTTTCAATTCTTGGTATTAAATCTTAACAAAGGAAAGTACACTATAGAAACATAAAACCTTCCCTTATCATTTTATAAAACCTTTTTAAGTCACGATTTGAATTTTAATATTACTTGTAATAATATATTAAGTCTCCTTTTTGTCACATACTATTTAATTCGCAGAATGCAGTTTCAGTATGTATTTTATAGAAACAAGTTTTGATTTAAGTTTTAAAAGTGCATTTAGTATTATTGTGGAAACACACAATAATTGTAGACTTTTATTCTATACTTATTTCTTTTAATAAATGCAACTTAAGATGTACCTCCGGGATTGAAAAAGAGGAGATTCTCTAACAAGAGCTGAAAGCGGTAACATTGTACCTAATATTAGAAATGTATTAAGTTCCAAATTTACAATAAACTGACGGACTATTGAACTACTGCCTTTTTATTCTAACACCTATTATTTGTGTGAGTTTACAACACAAATTTTTGGTGGCAGCGGTGGCGGATTTTTTCAAATTTTACGAAATTTGTCGAATCTGGTGTTAGGATAATTTGTCTAAGGGAATCGTTTTTGAGGAAACCAGTAGTCAAGTCCACAAGTTTAGAAGACAACATTAGTTTTGCAAATTAACCAACAAGAAATATAATCAATTAGTTCGTGAGTTCCTAAGAAAAGTTGCAGAATCCCGAGTTCCTGTGTTCCTGTTTGGATTTTGGTCTACTCCTAATAGACTATGTAGTGCAGTGAAAAGCGATTGAAAGTGATAGTGTTTTTGAGTAACAGTTTTATTATTTGGATTACACATGGATACAAGACGACTTCTATTTTTATTGTAAGTTTATTTTTGTTTATTGTTAATAGCCACTTCTTGAAAATAAAAATAGTTGAAATAAGCAAAATGTCATTAGCCGATACAAATCAAATTCAACCTGAACAATTTTACGTTTCAATTGATACCGCAATTAAATTAATTAGAGACTATGACGGTACAACAACAAATGATAAAGTTCATGACTTTATAGATAAATGTATAGATAAGCTCAATCAATCCTAGATCAAGATTAATTTTATTTAACTTAATTAAAACAAAATTAGTTGGTAGAGCACGAGCACTAACAAAATACAGGGAATTCAACAATTGGGATGATTTAAAAATTTACCTAGAAGATGTATTTTCGGAAAAAAGATCGGTTAGTTTTTGGCAGTTGGAATTGAATCAATGTAGGCAAAGCAAAGGCGAGGATTTAGCGAATTATTCCAATAAAATTGAAAAATGTTTGTCAAATTTAGTCGATGCATCCACCGTCGGCAAGACCGCAGTGATTGCAACAGAAATTTCTAATTTATTACGCAAACAAGCGTTAAACGTTTTTATTCAGGGTCTTGTAGAACCATTAAAATTACACTTAAAAGCTAGAAATCCCATAACATTAGAGGACGCGATAGAATTAGCTAGAGAAGAAGAAAGAGAGTTAGTTACTAATCAAAACAAAAATACATTTGAAAAATCAACAGTAATTTGTAGCAATTGTAAATGGTCGGGTCATTTTGAAAGAGACTGCTTCCTGAAAAAGAAGCCAAATTTTGTTCCTAATTCGAGAAGTAATTACAACAAACTACCTAGATCATTCAATATTACGTCAGATAATTCTTGTTTATATTGCAAAAAACCCGGTCATAGAATAGCTGAATGTAGGAAAAGAATGTGTTCAATTTCATTTCACAGATAGTCATTTTTAAATCAAGTAAATTAAAAATGTCAAAAAGGAACTGTCACTGTCTCAGTCCTTTTAATTATAAAAAGTGTCAATTCTCCCTTTTAGCACGGAAAACTAATGCTAAAAGTTTCTTTCAAAATATTATTTAATAAAAAATCCAGTGCAAAAGTGATGTTTTCTATTCTGTGAATTTGTAAGTTTAAAATTCCAATTATTTGTAAAATTTCTCAGTGAATGACAAAACTTCAAATGCATTTTCAATTATAGATATTTCCGGTATTTGAAGCCGGTGGTCCTTCGTTTTATGTACAGTTCTTCGTTTTATATATTTGTATTATAGTTGTTCTGATTTTATTGTTATAATAAAAATTATAATATTGTGTTGATTGATGTCTACGATTCCAACAATCCGTTATTGAACCAGCTTAAATAGTCCATTCGAAGGTGGGAAGAGTGATCAGTGGCTTGACCCGATGTTGAGATTGACATGAGTGACACGAATTTCATCATTTTGGTCAATCGAGCCGGATTGTGAGTCAATTGGACAGAAATTCCGCGGATGTTGAAAAATTGTTTCGGTGACATCACATTTTTGTAGCAGGTGTTCCAGCGCTGAGAGTGCAATTTTTCTCAAACTCTGAACAATTAAACTGTGTTCGTTTATAGAATTAAGATTTGTTCTATATTTTCTATTTTTTCTATGTTAGTATTATGTTCTTGTTTAAAGCAATTTTGCGTTAGTCATCACTGAGAGATATAATAAATAAAAAATTTATTGGTTCAGTAAAAGTTCTTGCAAATTATTTGAGGATAAGTAATGCAAGTGAAATATTTTTTATTCAACTAAACGCACAGTGCCGTCTTAAATGAATACGGTACAATTTTAGCTTCAAAATAAGCATGATTTCATTTCTTGTTACTTTGTGAATAAATCACAATCGTAATATTATTTCACGCATCAAAACATTCAGGACTGAAGTCAACAATTCCTTTGTTCATAAATTTTCCTACATTGTATATTTGGGAACCAGTAAGTTTTTTATGTAATATTTTAATCATACTTGTTTTTTCTTACATTTTAATTTGTGTCTGCGTCATTAGTGTGTACGTATATAAACTTTTCAGGTGATAAAAAAAAACCTAGTGAGTGTTCGAAACAAGTGTTGCGCCTTTGATCAACGTACCTATTCAATACCATTGCATAATTGTAATTTCTCTTGTAAATTTTTCAAAATGGACGCACTAAAAAAGAATAGAAAACATGCAAAATCTGCAATTACAAAAATTGTAACTTGGGTTGATAAAAACTTAGATTCAGAAACTGATATATATTTGCTTGAAATTAAAGCCCAAGCTTTAAATGCAATTTATTCCAAATATTCCGATAATCAGAATCAAATCGAGGATTTGGATCCAGAGAATAACGATGTAGAAAATCCTGATATAGTAGAGGATAAATATCATAAAGTCTTAGCACAATTAAAACGTAAAATTCTCACTCTATCATCTCCTACTTCTTCAAATTCACAAGTTTCAAGCAATACACTTGCTGATATAGTAGGAGTGAGACTTCCTTTAATTTCAGTGCCAACTTTTAATGGTGACTATCAAAAGTGGGTTTCATTTTATCAACTTTTTTCGTCTTTAATAAAAGACAATCCAAGCTTAACACCGATTCAAAAATTTATATATTTAAAAACATATTTAAAATCAGAACCCCTGTCACTTGTGGATTCACTTGAACTCACAAACGATAATTTTCAAATAGCCATTAAAATTTTAGAAAAAAGATATTCAAATAACTTATTGATAATTAATTCACATTTGAATGAAATTTTAGATATTCCTGCTCTAACAAAAGTTAAAAGTTAAGAGAATTCATTACAAAGATTGAAAGGAATTTAGAATCATTGAAAAATTTGAAATGCCCTGTAGATACGTGGGATTTAATTTTAGTAAATATGCTTCTGCGAAAATTAGACTTTGGTACTAAAAAGGAGTATCAAATCAATCGCGAATCAAAAAATGAAAATTCAAAATGTCTTCCAACAATGGAAGAATTCTATAAAATCATTGAAGCCAGGTGTAACACCTTAGAATCATTAAATCCTAATAATTCGTCTGATAATAAAAAGGAAAGAGAATCACCTAAGCCTATCAGAAGGGTAGCTCTCCATTCTCAAGCGTCAGATAATAAAAAGAAATGCTGGTATTGCCAGAATTTCAGCCATAGCATATATGAATGCCAACCATTCTCGTCACTTTCACAAAATCAAAAATATGATTTTCTCCGTTCTAAATCGCTTTGTTTCAATTGTATTGGCGGCAAGCACTCAGTAAATGAGTGTAAGTCTTTGAAGTCTTGCGCTGTATGTTCAAAAAGACACAACAGCATTCTTCATTCGAATAATATGTTTACAAGTTCAAATATACACTCTAGTAGACAACCGTTCAGAAGTTCACAAGGATCTTCTCAATTGTATTTCAATTCATGCACCCAAAGAAACACAGAAATTCGTGATAATTTTCAACAAGCTTCATGCAGCACCCCAAGAGGTGAGCAACAACCCCAATCTTCACAACCAAGAATTTCCGAAAGGAATGAAACTGGGACTCAAATCGATTCTAATCCACAAAGTTCGAGTATATCCTATACTCTTTCTTCTAGAAATTCAAATGTGGAAGTCCTATTGCAAACAGCAGTAGTAACATTACATAATTGTCAAGGTCAATTGAGAGTAAAGGCTCTGCTCGATAGTGGTTCCCAAAACTCCTTTGTAACCGAAAAACTTGTTGCAAAACTGAATGCTCGAACTTATAATCAGACTATGCAGCATTCAGGTATTCTAAATACTTCCTCCGTTTCTAAAAAAATGACAGATCTGGTCATCTACTCAGAAAATAACAAAAATACACAATATCCATTAAGTTGTTGTGTTATTCCAATGATTACCTCTAAACTTCCACAAGTAAAAGTACACTTAGAAAAGTTCGAAGTTCCTTCGTCCATGAAACTTGCTGACACTAGTTTCATGATTCCTTCTGATATCGACATTCTTATTGGAGCAGAGGGGTATTTTGATTTAATACTCCCAGATATTGTTCGAGTAGGAAAAAACTTACCCATTCTTCAAAACTCTCAACTAGGATGGTTGGTTGGGGGTAAATATCCTCCTACATTTGGTCAAAGGACCACTAATGTTTCTTTCTTCAGTCAGGGATCAATCATTGAACCTGAACCTGATTCACAAATCGATATACTTCTTACAAAGTTCTGGGAAGTCGAAGAACTTCCTGGAGAAAAAGTTCATTCCCCTAATGATGAACTCGCAGAGGAAATATTTAGTTCAACATTGAAATACCTTCCAAATGGTAGATTCCAGGTAGATCTACCATTAAAAACTCCAACTGAAAATAAACGACCTGGAGATTCTTTTCATATAGCAAAGAAACGCTTTCTAAATTTGGAAAAAAGGTTCCAAAGAGATCCCAATCTTTTTCATGAATATAAGGCTTTTATCAACGAGTATGTAGAATTAGGGCATGGAACAAGTATTCCCCTTCAACTTGTCAATTCTAAGTTAGAAAACAAGTACTTTCTTCCCCATCACTGCGTGATACGAGAAAGTAGTAAAACAACTAAATTGAGGGTTGTTTTTGACGCGTCCTGTAAGAATACTTCTGGAAGTTCTCTAAACGACGTAATGCTAAAAGGGTTTCAAGTACAGTGTGATCTGTACGACATTCTTTGTCGTTTTCGGCTATATTCAGTTGTTTTCTCAGCCGACATAAAAAAGATGTATAGACAAATCCTAATAAACCCCGAACAAACCTTTCTACAAAACATTTTGTGGAGAGATTCCTCTGATAAAGACCTGACTTGTATTCAATTAGAAACTGTTACATAAGGCACTAATTGTGCTCCATTTTTGGCAACAAGAACTCTTAATGGAATTGCAAAAATTTACAAAGGGAAATATGTTTATGCGCCAGATGCATTGTTGCGTCAGACGTATGTGGATGACGTGTTGTATGGCTGTTCTTCTTTAGCAGAACTACAAACTGCTTATTCTGAGCTAAATCAATTGTTGAACTCTCATGGTTTCGAATTGCATAAATGTATTAGGGCTTTATTGGAATGTTTCAACTGATGTATTTTCTATATCTCTTCCGAAAATATCCCTTTCTGAACCCCTTTCTAAGAGAAAAACGCTAAGTATAATTTTAAAAATGTTCGATCCTCTGGGGTTAATTGGTCCTTTCATAGTAATTGGTAAACTTTTTATCCAAAAATTATGGATAGAAAAAATATCCTGGGATGAACAGTTAACTCCTGCTCTGTCATCGGAGTGGTATTGTTTCATGAATGACATTATATCTCTGAAAGATTTGAAGGTTCCCAGATTCCTATTTCTTAATGAGAAAATAATAGAAATTCAAATTCATGGGTTTGCAGATAGCAGCCAAAAGGCATACGCAGCTTGTATATATTTCAGAATAAGATATCACAATCATTATATTTCTTCTGTTCTCATAACTTCAAAATCACGAATAGCTCCTATAAAAAGTTTATCAATTCCTCGCTTGGAGTTATGCGCAATGGTACTGTAAGCTAACCTAACTCTAAAAATATTTAATATTTTCAAGGAAAAATTAATATTTTCTTCTTTAATAGATTCACAAATCGCGTTGTATTGGTTGCAAGGTCATCCTTCTCGTTGGTCGAATTTTGTAGCAAACTGAGTTGCAAAAATTCAAGCTCTATCTTCTACGTGGCATTGGCGCCATGTTTCCTCTTTAAACAACCCTGCCGATTTGCTCTCTAGATGTATGCCAGCATCCTCTCTCATTTCTTCAAGTTTATGGTGGCAAGGACCAACATTTCTGCTTAAATCTGACCTTCAATTGAAGGTTCATAATCCTGTTATTCCTGACATCAACATTCCTGAACAAAATAAAATTAGTTTATGTACCACTTCCAATATGCCAATCCAGCATGAATTTTGGCATCACTTCTTTAATAGATTTTCTTTATGGCCCCGACTTCTTCATTCTGTAGCCTATGTGCTTAGATTCATTTTTAATTGTAAGAATCCATCTTCAAAACGGTTAGGCCCATTATCCGTTGGAGAAAGAAAATTAGCTACGTTGACTGTCTGTAAAATCATGCAGAATCAACATTTTCCTATGGAATTATCAGAACTAGAAACTGATAAACCACTTTCCAATAAAAATTTGCTTCATTTCAAACCCTTTTTAAGCTCCTCAGGTCTGATCTGTATTGGAGGACGTTTGCAATATGCAGAGATTCCGGAAGATCAAAAACATCCGATATTGTTACCGTCCAAACATCATGTGGTGAAAATGATGTTAAGACACGAGCACATTCGTCTTGGGCATGCAGGAGCTCAAACCGTACTGTGTAATGTTCGGCTTCAATTTTGGCCTCTTAATGGCATTCGAGAAATAAAAAAAATAATTCACGAGTGTGTAATTTGTTTGCGTTTTCGAGCAAAAGCTTCCGATCAAGTTATGGCAAATTTACCGAAAGACAGAATTTCCATCTCTAAATTTTTTGACAAAGTCGGAATAGACTTTGGTGGGCCACTTCTAATAAAATCCTCACGCCT
Organism: Lochmaea crataegi; assembly: GCA_947563755.1. Taxonomy (NCBI): domain Eukaryota; kingdom Metazoa; phylum Arthropoda; class Insecta; order Coleoptera; family Chrysomelidae; genus Lochmaea; species Lochmaea crataegi. Next base: position 38,313,244 of record OX387429.1, read on the forward strand.
TCGTAAAGCAGCAATAACAAAATGTTATATAGCCATATTTGTGTGCATGGCCACAAAGGCCATACACATTGAACTAGTTTCCTCTCTCTCAACAGATGATTTTCTTTTGTCCTTAAAACGATTTATTTCCCGACGTGGAAACCCTTCCACTATTTACTCTGATAATGCAACGAATTTCGTTGGTGCAAAGAACCAACTTCGTGAACTTTCAAATTTCTTCAAGTATTCAGATAACATTAGTCATATAAGTTCATTCGCTGCCACGACCAACATTCAGTGGAAACATATTCCTCCCCAAAGTCCTCACTGGGGTGGGATATGGGAGGCTGCAATGAAAAGGGCCAAATTTCATCTCTATCGAATAATAGGGAATGCTCACTTAACATTTGAAGAGTTGAGTACAGTATTATCTCAAATTGAAGCGATTCTTAATTCAAGGCCTTTGTGTCCATTGTCAAATGATCCTTCAGATTTGGGATGTTTAACACCAGGTCATTTTCTAATTGGTACTTCTTTAACGGCTTACCCTGAGCATAATGTAACAGCCGTTCCCGAAAATAGACTCAAACTGTGGCAACGATGTTGTCAATTACAACAACATTTCTGGAAGCGCTGGTCTACAGAATATTTGCAACAGCTGCAACGTAGACCGAAGTGGTTGCTTTCACGCGAAAATTTAAAAATTAATGAATTAGTATTATTGAAAGAGGATAATGTTCCTCCGTTACTGTGGCCAAAAGGTCGCATCGTAGAAATTATCCCTGGACTTGATGGAAAGGTTCGAGCGGTGAAAATTAAAACTCAAGATGGGATTTTTGTTCGGACAATTGTAAAAATTTGTCCCTTAAATTGTTAAAACAATTCTTTAATTTCGTAGTTTCTTTTATTTTGTAAACAGTTTTTTACTTTGTATAAATAATCTTTAATTTTCTTTATTTTGAAGGGACACCCTTCAACACGGGGGAATATGTTCAATTTCATTTCACAGATAGTCATTTTTAAATCAAGTAAGTTAAAAATGTCAAAAAGGAACTGTCACTGTCTCAGTCCTTTTAATTATAAAAAGTGTCAATTCTCCCTTTTAGCACGGAAAACTAATGCTAAAAGTTTCTTTCAAAATATTATTTAATAAAAAATCCAGTGCAAAAGTGATGTTTTCTATTCTGTGAATTTGTAAGTTTAAAATTCCAATCTTTTGTAAAATTTCTCAGTGAATGACAAAACTTCAAATGCATTTTCAATTATAGATATTTCCGGTATTTGAAGCCGGTGGTCCTTCGTTTTATGTACAGTTCTTCGTTTTAAATATTTGTATTATAGTTGTTCTGATTTTATTGTTATAATAAAAATTATAATATTGTGTTGATTGATGTCTACGATTCCAACAATCCGTTATTGAACCAGCTTAAATAGTCCATTCGAAGGTGGGAAGAGTGATCAGTGGCTTGACCCGATGTTGAGATTGACATGAGTGACACGAATTTCATCAGAATGTATAACGAGTCAAAGCGGAAAAATAACAATTTTGCAAATACTTCGGGAAACGATCAGCGCCCGTCGACAAGTGGTCCTTCGACTCAAAGGGCTTAACTTCAATTGAGACCACCCCCTCAACTAATTTGAATGCATCATCAAATAGTACTCAAATCGATAATTCTACGCTAACATTTGAACCTATAGAATTAAAATATATTTACCTTAGCTTAAATATTACGAGTAATAGGAAAATTAAGTTTTTGGTAGATACTGGAGCATCAATAAATATTTTAAAAATTTCAGCCGTAAAACCAAATCAAGCAATATATAAAAATTTTGTAACAGAAATTTCTGGTCTTTGCGAACAAAAGGTTAAAACTTCAGGTATTGTTTTCGATAAGGTTGGAAACGACGATCTTTATAATTGCTTTCATTTAGTTGGTGATGATTTTGTTTTTCCTTGTAACTCGGAAGGTATTTTAGGAAATGAATTTTTTGAGCTGAATCGCGCAATAATAAATTACGAAAATCAGAGTCTAATATGGACAAATAGGGAAATCAAATTCGCGGATCCTAATTTAGTAACTGGATTTGAAAACAACCAAAATAATAATATTGTAGAAAAAAGAAACTTAGAAATTCAGCAAAACAGAACCTTAGATAATCATAACTTAGCAAACAGAACCTTAGATAATCATAACTTAGCAAACAGAACCTTAGATAATCATAACTTAGCAAACAGAACCTTAGATAATCATAACTTAGCAAACAGAACCTTAGATAATCATAATTTAGCAAACAGAAACTTAGATAAACCTAATTTAGTGGGCAGAACATTAGTTAAAAATAAAATTGAGTCCGATAATATTAATTTAGTTAGCAGATCCTTAGAAAATTCCAATTTCGTGAATTTAGCAAATAATGTTGAGACAAATGATGTGAATTACCTTAGTCAATCTAGCAATAAAGTAACTTCGGAAAATATTGTAAGTAAAATTTTGATCCCAGCGAGATCTGAGCAAATAGCATTAGTAAGTTGTTCGGTGGACAAACCTAGTGATACTTATATCTGTGAAGGAAAAAAGTTCACAGAAGGAGTTTATTTGAGTCATTGTTTAATTCAAGTTAGTGATAATAAATGTCTTGTAAGTTTTATGAATATATCAGAAAATTCAATCGAGTTAGAACCTCCAACATTAGAATTAGAAGCTTTTAGTTTAGAAACAAATATTCCATCAAATTTAATTTTTAATGTAAGTATAAGCAACGACAGGATTGACAGATTAATAGATTTGTTAAGAATAGATCATTTAAATAGTGAAGAAAAATCCTATCTGCTAGAGATAATTCATAAATATTCCGATATTTTTCATTTAGAAGGAGAATTTTTAACAAGCACGAGTGCGGTTAAGAATAAAATACCCCTTAAAGTTAATTCCGAGCCTGTTAATTCGAAACAATATCGTTTGCCTTTTAGCCAACGCGAGGAAATTGAAAAACAAACGGAACAAATGTTAAGAGATGGAATTATTGTTGACAGCGAAAGTCCTTACAATTCACCGTTATTAATCGTGAAAAAGAAACCCGATGCTAGTAGAAACACTAGATGGAGAGTTGTCGTTGACTATAGGAAAGTAAATGAAAACACCATTGGAAATTCATTTCCATTACCGAATATAACTGTCATATATGATCAGTTAGGTCGTTCTCGATATTTTAGCGTCTTAGATTTATCTAGTGGTTACCATCAGATAGAAATGGAACCTCCTGATCAACATATAACAGCTTTTAGTACAAATTCGAAACATTTTGAATTTAAACGTATGCCATTTGGTCTGAAAACAGCCCCAGCTACTTTTCAGAAATTAATTAATACAGTTATGTCAGGCATGCAAAACGTGAGGGCATTTGCGTATTTAGATGACATTTGTGTTTATTCTAGTACATTAAGAGAACATTGTGAAAAACTATCTGAATTATTTGAAAGGCTTCGTCAGTATAATTTAAAGTTGAGTTGTGAGTGTGAGTTTTTAAAAAAAGAAGTGAATTATTTAGGTCATAAAATAACAAATCAAGGAATACTACCAGACGAATCAAAAATTGATTGTGTGAAACATTTTCCCATTCCTAAAGATCAAAAAGCACTTAAATCATTTTTAGGTTTAGCTTCTTATTTCAGACGTTTTATGGAAAATTTTGCTAAAACACCCGAATGTCAGTTAGCTTTTGAAGAACTGAAATTAAAACTTATAAGTCCACCTATATTGCAATATCCCAATTTTGAAGAACCTTTCATAGTGACGTCAGATGCATCTGGATTTGCTATTGGCGGCACGTTGTCCCAAGGTAAAATAGGGTCCGACAGACCTATCGCTTTTGCATCTAGAGCTTTAAATTCAGCAGAAAAGAACTATTCCACAACCGAAAAAGAGTTATTAGCAGTTCAATGGCTTTGTCAGCACTGGAGACCATACTTGTTTAATAAAAAATTTTATGTAGTTACTGATCACAAAGCATTGTTATATTTAAAAAATCATAAAGATCCAAGTTCTAGATTAATGAAATTTAAACTCAAATTAGCTGAATATGAATACGAACCTATTTTTAAACCTGGAAAATTAAATTCCAACGCTGATGCGTTAAGTAGAGTAATATTCAATGTACAAAACAACGAACTATCGTTTACTGATTTCTGTGAGTTAGCAAAATCACATGTATTTCCCAATATAACCATTTCAGAATTTAATGATAATATTTTAAAAGCGCAAACAGAAAGTTCATTAGCAATTTCAGTTAGTACAGAAGTATCTTTAGTTAATAACAATTCAATTTTAGTAAATAACTTACAATGTGAAAATCAAATTCTGGAAAGCATTGTTAGTCATGAAAAAGTGTCATGTATCAAGTTAAAAGACAGATTTCTATTTTTATTAGTATTTACAGAAAAAGACGATGATCGAGAAAGTTATGAAAATATATATAACACCTTAGTGGATTTTAAAATGCAATTACTTAAATATCAAGTACCACTCGTTTCTATCTCAAAGTTAGGAGGAAAACATATAAGATGGGAAAAGGTTAGGATGATGATTAGATATTTGTTTAGAGACACTAAAATTAAGTTTTGTGTGTATCATAATGTTGTAATGTGCGACGAAAATATTTCAGCTGACCAAAAATCTAAAATTTTGCGAGAGTATCATGAAATACCTACTGGAGGACACCCAGGTGAAAACAGAATGTATAAAAGAATAAGAAAAAATTATAATTGGAAAAATTTAAAAACAGATATTCAAGAATTCGTGAAAAAATGCGATCTTTGTCAAAGAAATAAAGTCTCAAATAAAAAGACAAAGACACCCTTACAAATTACAGATACTCCTCAGTTTGCTTTCGAAAAAGTCTATTTAGATATAGTAGGTCCACTATCTATTAGCGAAAACGGAAATAGATATATTCTTACGTGTCAAGACGCTTTAACAAAATTTTTAGCAGCTATTCCAATTTCAGATATGGAAGCTAAAACAGTTGCATTAAAGTTAGTTACAGAATTAATATGTAAACATGGAATTATGGAATCAATAGTTACCGATCAAGGAAAAAATTTTATGTCAGAAACTTTTACAGATTGTTGCAAATTATTAAAAATCAAAAAATTAAATTGTACTGCATATCATCCTGAATCCAATTAAATTGAAAGAAGTCATCGAACAATAGCAGAATATTTGCGGAGTTCCATCAATGACAATAAAACGGATTGGTGTAGTTGGTTACCTTTTTCTGTTTTCACTTATAATACTACCCCACATAGTAGTCCAAATTTTACCCCTTTTGAACTAGTTTACGGAAAAGAAGCGCGATTACCTAGTACTATTTTGCAACAACCTTCATTTTCATATGCTTATGATGATTTTATCACCGATTTAAAATTAAAATTACAAATAAGTAGGCAGCATGCACGCGAAAATTTACAAAGAAAGAAAGAATATAGTAAGATGTGTTATGATAAAAACGCGAAAGACATTAAGTATAAAATAGGCGATAAGGTATTATTCACGGATGAATCTTTAAAGTCAGGTAGAAGTAAAAAAACTGTATCCACGATACACCGGTCCTTATAAAATAATTTCGGTTGATTCCGTTGTAAATTGTACCATTAAATATAAAAAAAAATTTATAAAAGTACACAAAAATCGATTAAAGCCATATCACAGCAAATAAATAAAACATTTTGTTACAGGATAACTTTTGCATTCGTCCAAGGTTATGGTGACCAATCCGTTCAAACTCACTCCGTTACAAAGTTGGTTCAAGCACCCGGAATTCATTACGAAAATTTAGGAAACTCTCAAATATTTAATGACGAATTTGAGATTATAACATATATCGATATGTTTGAGCATAATCAAAAATTAAAAATTTTGACATCATATTACACTCGTACAGAAACTTATTGTCGACATAAGGTTTACGCAGTTAAAATAGGAGACCTTTGTAATAACTTTTTAAAAATGACAAAACCTATTCTGGAAAAAGTTGATAGCGAAAGAGAAATTTTAAATCAATTAGTAGGACACAACTTAGAAGATGAAATTTCGAATAATAGGAGAAAACGAGGGCTATTTAATGTTCTAGGTAAGGCAACTAAATTTCTCTTCGGAAATGTAGACGAAGATGATGCAGAATACTATAATCAAAAAATTATCCAGTTTACACAAAATGAACAAAATTTAGTAACAATTCTTAAAGATCACATGTAATTAAAACTTCTATATCCAATTTCAATAATACTGTTTTTACATTAAACAATAACGAACGCATACTTAAAGAAAATTTAGATAAACTGGAGAAATTGGTAAGCTCAGATTTAAAGGACATAACTCTACTAGAAACTAGACAAACAATAGATGAGCATTTTTCAAATTTTGTTGTTATTTACGTACAGTATCAATTGGAAACACAATCTTTAATAAATGCAATTCTGTCTGCCAAAACTGGACAATTACACCCATTTATTTTAACTCCAGAAAAATTAGTTTTAACATTACAAAATATTTCAGCCCATAATTATTTGCATTTTCCTGTAATGCCAACTTTAGAGAATGCACACGTATTTTTAAGCTTTATAAAACTTAACATATTTTATAAGAATGGACGTTTAGTATATATACTGTTAATTCCAATGACATATAGTCAACTTTATGGAATGTATAAACTCACTCCCTTACCAGTTCGCGTTTCAGAAAATAAATATATTTTTATTCAACCTGTAAGTAAATATTTGGCTATTAACAATGTTAAACAGAAGTATTACTTATTATCAGATTTACAGTTTTCAGCATGTATTGAATTTGTAAAACGTAATTTTATTTGTAAACAACAAACGCCATTATTTCTAACTCACCAACATGAAAGTTGTGAGGTTAGATTATTTCATGCAACGAGTTCGGTTCCAGAAAATTGTGGTAAGAGATTAATTATTTTAAGTCGAAATATTTGGCATCAACTTTCAAGTGGAAATAGATGGATTTATGTTTTAGTTAATACCGAAAAGGTAACAATAAATTGCGACCATAAAATGTACTCTGAAACTTTAGATGGTACAGGTATTTTAGAATTACAAGAAAATTGTAAAGCGTTTACCCAAAATGCTTTATTAATTCCACATAAAATTCATTCTAGTACTTTAGATCAGAATAATAATTTCATTCCTACAGTTAATTTACAAATAGATTGTTGTGAAGAAGATGGAAATGGTAATAAAATAAATTTTAGCAATTTGCATTTAAACCCAAATTTCAAAACAGTTAGTATGCATTTGGATGATTTAAACTTAGCCAGTCACAAATTGGACGAAATCGATGAAAATCTGGAACATATGTTGCTCGTTGACATCTAGTTATAGTATTTTATCCATTATGTTAATTATTTTTGTAATTTTTATAGTGTGTTTTTGTTGTTTTAAAAGATGTAGGTTAGGAAGAAAATGTTGTGGAGCAATTCCCGGTATATGTATAAGAATTAATAATAATACTGAGGTTCCCAGAGTGTCTGAACCTATCATTCATTTTAGAAACCCAGAATTTGCTTCAATTGAATATTTAGACAACCCTCCAAATGAAAATGTTACAGCGAGATCTATTATTGGGAGAAGAAGTATAAAAGATTTCACGTCTCAATGCTCAATCTTTTCTTTTTAGAGGAGAGGTGTTGTAACCTGGTAGATTTAAACAGTATTACTATCGATTTATTTCATAATTACAATATTATTATTACTGTATTATTTAGTTTTCGTTTCATTTATCTTTTTCAATTCTTGGTATTAAATCTTAACAAAGGAAAGTACACTATAGAAACATAAAACCTTCCCTTATCATTTTATAAAACCTTTTTAAGTCACGATTTGAATTTTAATATTACTTGTAATAATTTATTGAATAAAAAAAAGTATTAACTTGCAAGTCATAACTTATAAGAAAAAGCTAAAACTTCTAAGTAGAAGCTAATACTTATTTTTATTTGAATAAAAACTAGAACTCTCTCGAACTGGAAAAATCTTTTGAATTTTGAGTGATTACTTATAAGTACTTACTTATATTTACAAGTGTTTACTTTTTTCGTTGCGTAAACAAACATTCATACTTAACAAGTCGTGACAGGATTGTGTGCAACCGCAAGTAAGCATTTGTTTTCAAGTTTAAGCGTTGCATAGGTCTATTCGTCGCAATCATGTCTTCGAGTGAGGAAGAATTGCCGGTAAAAATTGGCGGTTACAGACTTATGTTTGTCAAATTGCTAAAAAAGTATAAGGTTCTTTTGAATAAATCAATGATTCCTACTATTGTTCAAGCTAAGGAAAAGGCATGGAAAGATCTCAAAGACGAATTTATCAAAATGTCTGGCACAAATACTACTGTTGAAAAGTTGAAAAAAATCCTCAATAATATGAAAACAGACGTGAAGAAAAAAACTGATAAAAATCTAACCGGGAACAAAAAAATTAAACTACAAGAATGGGAAGAAGAGTTTTTAAAACTTTTGAATTATGAAAAAAAAGTTTTTGTAAAAATTCCTGGTGCATGTTCTATTGGAACAGAGAATGATAAAGGAAATACTCAACACAATTCTACGGAAATTAATATGGATACACAGTTATTGCCTTTACCTACAAGCATTGTACAGAAGCGGCCACAGAAAAGAATGAAACAAGAAACTGAAGAAACAAAAAACTTGTCAACGCAAGAACTGCAACGCCTTGTTCTACTTGAGCAATTAAATCTCGCTAGATTGCAAGCCAAAAAAGAACAACTCATGATAGACAGACTGACAAATCAGCCAAACCATGATCCCGAAAGTAACTTAGGGAGACAAGAAGGAAGTTCAAGCGGCATTCTATCAGAATTACGAGAATATGTAGACTTGTAGTGAATCAGAAACCTGTCAAACCTGTTACTAAAAAATATGCATTTCTGTTTTGTATATATTATGTTAGTTTTTACATTAGCAACTTTGTGTAATAAAATTTTGTGTTTGCACTTTGTAATTTAATAAAATACAAAAAAAAAACAGAAAATTGTTTTAATTTATAAAAATTATAACACAAGGAAAATGAAATTATTAGGCCAATTCTGGGTTCACTCGTAAAATTCGTAAATCTGTAGCTTACGATGTTCTGTAACTACTGTGGTTATAGAATCGTAAAAATGGCAATTCTGGGATACTTTCTGTAAACGTCTTATTTACAGTGTTACAAATCAACTGGAGCAAACTTCACGGCTATTTTCTTACGGTAGAACATAACCTAACAAAACGTTCTTATAGTATATATTGGACTGTTTAAAAAAATCGATGATTTTTTTTCCTGACACCGCACAATAACCTCACAAAAACAAACTATAAGACGTTCCGACTGCCAAATACCTGATCGGAAATATTTACGATTCTATAAGCTACAGGTAGCGCAGAATTGCAAATTGCCTATAGGCTTACAGAACGTTACAGATTTGTTTACAGATGTGCACAGAATTGGCCTATATATTGTGTTTGTACTTCTTGTTAGTTAATAAAATAATTATAAAAATCAGAAAACTGCTTTATTTGAACACACTCAGTATGACAGTCTACATTTAACATCCAGCTTTAACTTGAGTTAGTATTTAAATATTATCACCGAACATTGTCTCCAGTATTGCTTGACGTTTCTCAGTGCCTCTCTGACGGATAGTAGTACTATTTTCAGCTTCATCACACACGTAATCGGAGTCTCCAGGACTTTCCATTTCATCTAATGCAAACTCAAAATCATCTCGTAAATGCTTGCTAATGTTATGTAAAACAGCACAGCAAACAATAATTTTTGGAACTTTTGACAAAGATGTTTTAACCTTGTGTCCTAGAATGGGAAACCTTTGCTTTACTTGTCCAAAAACTCTCTCAATTACAACCCTTTCCTTGGAGTGAGTGATATTGAATAATTCTTCAATTCGGTTTTGAGGATTTTTAAAAGGTGTTAATAGCCAAGGAGCAATTCCATATCCACTATCTCCGAGAAGGCAGAAATTACCCCGAAATCTTGCCACATTTTCATATACGGAACTTTGTTTCCAAATTCTGGAATCGTGAACACTTCCAGGCCATTGAGCGTCTACACTTGTAATCAATTCATTAACATCACAAGTTACTTGCACATTTATGCTAGCAAATCCTTTTCTGTTAATAAAATCATCGCCAAATTCTGGTGGTTTTTTAATTTGAACATGAGTGCAATCTACAGCACCAATGACTGTAGGAATTTGGAATCGATTCGACCATTTAATTCTTGCTTCTTCCATGGCATCTAGATTAGATGGAAATTTTATCCAATGGTGGGCCTTTTCTAATATACAATCAGCTACTTCACTTATGGTTTTGCATACTGTAGTATGATGAACGCCAAAATCTTCACCAATACCTGTTTGAAATCCGGTATCACTAACATATCGTAGGAATATCTCCATCTTTTGCCGAGATGCAAGTGCACCTCCTCTGGATTCATCTTTCTCTGGTAAAAAATAATCCGAAATATAGTCTACACTTTCACTTTCAAAACGTAACAAGAGCTTAGATTTGCTTGGGCTGATGCTTCTTCTCTCCCTATAGTTCTTCCTGTTACGAACATTTATGAAGTCCACCATGTTTAACAATATACTAGCAACTACCGTAGGAAAAAGGATGCTTTATAGGTACCTTAAAAATCGTCAAGTTATAACTTACTAATTTAAGACAGATCTTATTTTTATTCAAATACAAATAAGCCAGTACTGGAAAAATCCTTATATTTTAAGTAACTACTTCAAACCAGAAGCGTTTGCTTATGGCCATAAGTAATCACTTTTACATGAAGTAGTCACTGACCTTTTATTCAATTTATACTAAGAAAATACTTAAATAAGAGGAAGTAGAAGCCAATACTTTTTTTTATTCAATAGACCCATAAGTCTCCTTTTTGTCACATACTATTTAATTCGCAGAATGCAGTTTCAGCATGTATTTTATAGAAACAAGTTTTGATTTAAGTTTTAAAAGTGCATTTAGTATTATTGTGGAAACACACAATAATTGTAGACTTTTATTCTATACTTATTTCTTTTAATAAATGCAACTTTAGATGTACCTCCGGGATTGAAAAAGAGGAGATTCTCCAACAAGAGCTCTAACATTGTACCTAATATTAGAAATGTATTAAGTTCCAAATTTACAATAAACTGACGGACTATTGAACTACTGCCTTTTTATTCTAACACCTACTATTTGTGTGAGTTTACAACAGTAAGATTCAGAAAGAATAAAGTCATAATAAAACTCGGTAATAATACAACCATCTGAATTTACTCTTTTCAAAACCACGGTTATGTACATACACAACATTCCGAAATAATCCCTTTCTCAAAACAGCCCACTTCACTTTTTAGAACCATCAACTTGTCCTGTCCTGTCCTGGCATTTTAACCTTGACCATATGCCATGTTACGAGAGATGAGATAACTAGAACTCGGTGATGACATTTTTGTTAATGGGTCTTGTCTTATAAATATAATACGCTAAAAATAGGAAATATAACAAGATATTAGCCGTTAAATAATTTTTGGTCGTATAGCATATATACCGGAGAAGAAACGTTAAAACGTTTAAGATTCAAAAATAATTTTTGTGAGGTATTTAAGTATTCAGAAGAGTCTAAAGGATAAAGACTGTTTAAACCTCACACTCATGGAGTATCAAAAGCACGAAATTAAAATAGTAATTATGCGCCAAGGTAGAAAAGTGAAGTATTATTGTCGAGGTCCATTAAAGACAGAGAAGCGAAGCTTCGAGGTCTTTAATGGATCCGAGACATCAATACACTCTTCTACCGTGGCACATATAGCATTTTTTTCACTACTTTACTACTGGCATTTCATTTTTTGTAAATATAAGTTTGTCGACTCCCGTTTCACATGACATGACAGCTGTGCACAAGTTAACCTCACATTCTATTAAATGGATTGAGATTTAGTTATAATCAAGTAGGCTCTGTATTTTTCTACCTTGGTTAATAATGAACAACTTTACTACCTCAACAAAAGTCAATAAAGTTAGGTTTAGAGGCTAGTAGTGAAAAAAATCAATTTTACAATGACCTCACTATAGATAAACAACTAAGCATTTTTTTTCGGGCCGAGATGCTCGAATGGGTCCAGGACCCAAACAGTGCTCGACTCATCCCCAAGGGGATGCCTACCAACCAAACCCACCTCAAACTCGCCGTTACCCCCGCCTCGGAATCACTACCCTAGCATAATTCGAGACGGGCGGCGGTCCCTCGCACACTCTCCACTCACACCGTCGTCTTCTCCCTAACTTTCACTCCCACCTCTCATGCTATATCGAGTCGTTCTCTCCCACTAACCATGCTCTCTACTACCCCACTTACCGCCATCCATTCCTCCTCCCCCTCAACACTATCTCCACCATGTTCTCCCAAAACACCGCCTCCCCTAGTTTCCTCTCCAATTCCTTCAGCACTTCCTCGTTCCTCCAGCATCTAAACACATGCCCCACATCATCCCCCACTTCACACCTCTCGCACACTCCAGTCTCTCTCTTTCCAATCTTGTGGAGGTACCCTACTCTTGACCCAGGTCCAGTGAACATCTGTGTCAAGAAGTAGTTCACCTCCCCGAATTTCCGATCCATCCAGTCTCTCCTATTCCCAATCGCTCCTTTTAGCGCGCCCTCACACTCCTCCCACCTTCTCTCCATTTCCTCTTCCATACATTCCTGTACTTCCTCTCTGGTCGGACCCCTCCAGCGTTTATTTCTGGCTCTGGCCATCACGTCGAATGAGTAGGTCCTTACCAGCACCGCTGCTGCCAGTCCACCCACAGTTCTGTACCCCTGCACCACCCTCAGCAATATACCTCTCTGCACCCGCAGGAGTGGCCTAACCCTCGCATTCACTCCCGCTCTTCCACCCCACACCACCGCACAGTACAGCATACTCTGCTCTACCGTCCTACCAATGATCCTCCTCTTCCACTCTCCCGGCCACTTCGCATTACACATCAATCTCCCCAGCCATGCTGCCCTCACTTTCCCCTTCTCTGCTGCCTTCAACATGTGTGTTCGGAAGGATAATTGACTATCCAACCATATCCCTAGGTATTTCACAGACTCCTTCATACGAATTCCCCTTCCCTTCACCATCACCCCCACTTCCCTCGTCTTGCTCCGTCCCTTTACTAGCAACCCCACCGTCCTATCTTCCGCCACTTCTAGTCCGCACCGCTCTATCTTCTCCACAATCTTCCTACACATTCTCTCCGCCTTCATTTCTATCTCCGCCTCTCCCTTTGCCGTACATACTAGACACACATCGTCCGCATACACCGTGATCTCACATCCTTCTTCACATACTATACCACAAACCTCATCAAACACACACTTCCATAGCGTCGGTCCAAGAACCGACCCCTGGGCACTCCAGCCTCCCTCTCATACCTCCTCCCTCTAGTGTCTACTATCACACGTCCCGCCAGGTAGTCCTTCACTAGGTTAACCAAACCCTTCCCCACTCCAAGCTTCAGCAACGCGCTCAACTCTGCCCGTTTGCTGACATTCTTGAACGCGTTCCCGACGCCGAAGAACACGAGTAGGGCCAATTTCTTGTTCCTCCAGCTGCCCTCCCTAGGCTTTTCCACCAAGCTCATTACCCAGCGCCGAGATGCATGATTTTCCCTTCGCAAACCCGTGCTGGTTTTCCCTAAAACCCCCATTCCTACCAACTTCCTCCTCAATCCTATCCTTTATTATCCCCTCCAATAATTCACCCATACCACACATCTATCCCTACCATTTTTATGGTTTTTGTTCCCCTCTCCGCTTGCACCACCCTAGCTCCTGTCACCCTTTCCACCTTCCCCAGAATTCCCCTTACCTCAACCCCCTTCTTTGCCTCTATAACCACCTCCCTATTTCTTCAGACTGTGTGTGTATCCACCCACTCCCCTTTCATCTCCCTCAACCCGTTCTTAATCCTCTGGATCCCCTTCTGATCGACTTCCCCGATATCCTTCAGGATTATCGCCCCATTCCTACCCTCCTCTTCCTTTTCCCCATCTGTATAGATTGTTACCTCCGCCACCTCTCCGTCACCTCTCACCCACGCCACCATCTTCTTCAGCACCTCCACCTCTACCTAATCAATCCTGTGGAGTCCAATGCTGTCCCCGCTCCCCACTTGCCCAAACAGTCGACTCATCAGCTCGAACATATTTTTCTCATCCCTACAATCTCCATCCATCCGACAGATCTACTCCTCCGTCTTCACCCTTACCTCATTTCTTTCCGTAGTGCGTACCTCCTTGACCCACTCCATTTCCTCTCCTTTTCCTCCTAGCATCGGGTAGTTACCTATCCCTAAACATCCTCTGTATCCCCTTCTCCATTCCACTGTCTTCCCTGGTCACCCATACCACCTTTACCTTTTCATCCCCTAATATTGGATTTCTTACTTTCACCTCTATTCCCTCCCCCCTTTTGCCATTCCAGTCCCTATCCCTAACTTCCTTCTATCCTTCCCAGTCTCTTTGCCCCACCTCTCATCGTGTTTGCATTATCTCCTTCCTTTCGTCCCCCCTCCTCAACCTCTCCAATTCCTTAACCCACCCCTCTGCCACTGCCTTCTCTTCCTCCAGCCTTTCCACCTTCTCCTCCAGTCGCCTCACCATATCCTTCAATCTCTACACTATCCCTCTCTTCTTCCGTCCCACTCTCCACTTCCTTCTTTCCTTTCTCCTTCAGTTTCCTCTTCTATTCCTTGTCCTCCAGAGGCGATTCCTCCTTTCTCTTCACTCCAGTATCACTCCACCCTCTCGTCTCCCTCGCCTTATCAGGCGTTCGTTTTACTTTGTTCGATTTACCAAAAATTCCTTGCCTTCCTTCGTCCATCTTCTCCTGTTCTATTTCTATTTCTCTTTCATCCATATTCCATCCCACGAGCAGCTAGGGAATTGAATGTCCACCACCACAGATCTCCGCTTGTGGTGGTAAGGCTGGTTTCTCCGGGAGGTCACCAGGTAACGGAGACAACGTTTCTGACTGACTTTCACACAGCCATTAATCCATTGCCACGGTAGCCAACAACGTAGATTACGGATTGTTTTATCGAGGTTTACTCCTCTAGGCTTTTTCTCACGGTTGCCTCCGGACGCAGTGGCTTCCGTTGCCTACACTACACCACAACATAGCTGCCTACCCCTATTTTGCTGGTTTTTTATTGAGGTTTACTCCTCTTTCCTTTTGATCCGTGAGCAATTAATCGGGTTCCCATACTGGATCCTTATTTATTACTTATCTCGAGGGTCGGTCGGTCATGAGGCCCTTACAACTCGAAGAGCACGAGTCCCTTGACTGACCACGCCCCCTGGAGACACCCTATGATCCATTTGGACGCGCCGTGTCGGGTGGAAAACTCAACCTCCGAAAACTTGTATGAGAGATTAGGGGTGAATCACTTCTAGCCTCCCTCATCCAACCCTCCGGAGCACGGAAACAACTAAGCAAGGAAACTTATTTCCCTCATATTCTTATTACCATCGGGAGAAACAAGTCACCATCAGTAATGGGATGGAAGTTATTAGTGAACATATAGAGCGTCTTAGCACGAATGACAGTTTCTAATATCTGAACGAGAGATAAAAAGATCTAAGTATTATAATCAGTGAATTAGTGACTAATAAAAAATATTGACTAAGGAATTATTGAGTAATTCGTTTTTCCCCTGAGTAAACTCACTTAAATTGTAGAACAGCTTACACAACCACAAATGTCACAATAATTATAAAGCACTTATGTAACCAATTTTAAATGAGACAAAATCACATTTACTTTACAAACCACTGTGTTAAAGTGAAGACGAAATATTTTTCTCAAACGCTGATGCCATATATTACAAAAAAATATGATGCGATCGATATAGAATATTGTGCTAATATAAAAAAATTACAAAAGCTGACCCCTTTTTTGATTAGTCTATCGTGTTACTCATATTTCTCTTCAGAATCGGGTACCTAACTAAATTTCAATAAAAGAAGGTTTGCTCTTAAAAAAATGAATTCATATACACTTTATTTTCAAGGATTCTCGGAAATACCGGCGACCAATAAAGTTAGGGGTAATAAGTGAACCATCTTCACTTGCCTGGTAAGTATGATGTTCGATAGGAAAAATTGTGTTTACAAGTTTATTTTTAATCGTTAGTGGTACCTCGTATTTAGAATGTCACGGTAAGTAAATTTTAAAATACGAACATAATATTCTTCAAAAATAAATTTAGACTTATAAAATCTCTGCTATAACGAAGAATTAGTTGAAGGAATCTGAAATATGGACATTAAGAGCGATAACATAAATAAACCAATATTCGTGATGTAGATCACATAAAAAATAAATACCAAAATTGCTTATAACGTCTCTTTCATATCAGCTCGAGTAATGTTGGTTCCCGGTTTCTTAATAAGAAGGGTATCATTATTAAATAGAACAGAGTTGAATAAAGTTTAATAAAGGAAAGTGTGGCGACATCTATTGTACTAATTATTATTATTTTGATGTTTTGTTTATTTGTTAAGCTATCTGTTAATAATTAATGAATATTTTGGGTTCTTTGTTCGAAGTGCACATATCGAGTGTTTTGGTTATAAACTTGTGGACAGAGGGAGATCAAGGTTGTATTTTTTTGCTTAAATGTCGACATGACATAATGTTTTATAATAATGTAAGATTCGTTGGTTTTTGTAAACGTTAATGAATTAAAATATATAGAAACAACCGCTTTAGTTCTGGAATGAAAATATCTGGGAAATTAGAATTATCCCCACATAGTGGTCCTTCTGAGCGGGATAGTAATCTTCAATTTGGAATTCTGGAAATTTGAAATATTGGAACATTAGACTTTCAATTTGACCTGTGTTACATTTGATGGATTGGAATATCAAACTGGTAACAGATATTGAAAGAATCTTATGTATTACATGTTCTGCGTAGATTTGCATTACTGGATCTTAATTGGAAGTTATTGTGGTTGATTGCATACAAGGTTAAAATTTGGATCATTGTTTGCTGATTTTGTCCCGAATCCTATTTCAACAGGCTGATTTATCAAACTGAAGAAGACCTAAGCTTGGTGAGGTGTCTTTGTTTACTATTTGTCATTTATTGCGTGGTTTTATATCTTTATCAACTTAATTTGTGTGAGTACTGGGTGAGCATCTAAAAAATTAATATGGATGCTAAATTAAAAGGTTTAAATAGAAAGAAAGGTTCCATTAAAAGTAAATTAACTCATTTTGGGAGATACTTACATAATTTTGATAAATCGAGAACTATTGAGTTAAAAGAAAGGTTAATTAAAGCTGAAAAATTATTAGATGAATTTGATGATATACATTTTCAAATTTTAGAGATAATAGCAGATGAAGGTGTGCAAGGTACAGTATCCGCCAAAATAAACAGTACCGAAAATAAAAATAAAAATTAATTTTTAATTTCTGTAATGTAAGTGTTCAAAATGTTCACCATTTCGACGCAAACAAGCTTCATATCGATTTTGTAAGTCAATAAACATATTTATAAAAAGTGGTTGATGTAACTGCCGAAAAATATTTTGTATTCTTTCCCGTAGTTCGGCAATATTCGCCGGCGGATTTTCCGAGTGAAATATTTTGTCCTTCATTATGCCCCAAATATATGCGTCAGGTGGCGTCAGATCAGGTGAATGAGAAGGATATTCGAAGTCTGTTCCCCGTGAAATTATTCTATTTTCCGAATGAACGAAAATAATGCTCTACCAAAAACACTTTTTCTTCCGTTGTCAGAACCATTTTTAAATCAAATTTAACTGCAGCGTACTATTAATATATCAACTAATGACAATTAAGTCAAATATGACAAATCCATATTACATAAACAACTCCACAGCACTTTCTGTTTCGGTACTGTTTATTTTGGCGGATACCGTATTTTAGATGAAAGAGGAACCTTTGAAGACTTATTTTTCAATTTTATAGCGAAAGCTAAAGAGATTTTGTTTGAAAGTAGAGTAGAATCAAATGATACAGATGATCATGCCAGTTCACAAGGCGATAAGGCTTGTAATGTGCGTGAGTTTCCCATAGAGAGATCTGTTAAGCCACCTTCAATACCAATTCCTACCTTCGATGGAGAGGTAGAAAATTGGCTTGAATTTAAAGAAACTTTTGATTCTCTTATTAACAGTAATGATCAAATAAGCAATGTAGAAAAATTTCATTTTTTGGAGAAAGCTTTACAGGGGGAAGCCCAAAAGGTAGTTCAAAAACGTAAGACAACTGGTGAAAATTATGAAATAGTTTGGCAATTATTGTGCGATAGATATGACGATCCTCCTTTGCTGGTTGATCACCATTTAAATGCTTTAATATCATTTCCACAGTTGTCTCGCGAATCAGGGGAAGCGTTACGAAATATGTATGATGTCATTTTAGAAACACTGGTAGCATTAGACAAGCTTAACGTTTCTACTGAAAACTGGGACCCTCTAATAATACATTTGATGAGTAAAAAATTAGATCAAGCCACTTTTATCAAATGGGAAGAGGCTAAACCTCGTGGATTATTGGCATCCTTGGATGACTTTAATTCGTTCTTAATTAATAGGGTATCTTCTTTGAAAACAATAAAACGCAACAGAAAAGAAAATGAAAAAGTTAATAAATTTGGAAATAAAAATAAATATCAAAGATCATTTGTTTCAATTGAAAATTATAATAATTGTCTTCATTGTAAAAGTAAACACGTATTACAAAAGTGCACTAAATTTTTGAAACTGAATACTTACTCTAGGTATGATGTGGTGAAGCAATTAGGTTTATGTTTAAACTGTTTTGGTAGAAATCATACTAGCAGACAATGCAGTCACAGCAACTGTTTGAAATGTGGATCAAAACATCATACCCTTCTTCATCATGAACAAAATGAGAAGAAAGATTTGAGTGCAAATGGAACCGCATTAAGAAATAATGAAATAACCGAGGCAAATTGCATTCAAAATAATTCTGATAATAATGCACAAGTTTCTCAGGCTTCCAGTTCACAGGTTCAGGTAACATCCTTATTTTTAGATAATGGTGATGAAGTGACAGGAGATATACTGTTGACTACTGCATTACTTCAGGTAGTAGCTGAAGATGGTTCGTTACATGTTTGTAGAGGATTTTATTGGATAATGGCAGTCAACCCAACCTTATTACCACTGAATTAGTAGAATTTTTAGGTTTAGAGCTGAAAAAAATCAATACAGAAATAGTTGGAATAAATCAACAATCTGCAAACATCATGAATAGATGTTTTGTGGAAATTAAGTCACTGTTAGTTAATTTTAGTAAAAAGATTTCTTGTCTTGTAGTACCAAAAATTTGTGGGAATATACCTAGTCATAAAATTGAAATAACCCATTTGAATATTCCTGACAATATAGTATTAGCTGATCCTGGTTTCTTTAAATCAAATAAAGTTGATCTGCTGCTTGGTGTAGATTTGTTTTATGAATTACTCTGTGTGGGCCAAATAAAATTAGGTAACTATTTACCTACTTTGCAAAAAACTAGATTGGGTTGGATTGTAGCTGGCTCAATATGGTCTAAGGAAAAAGTTAAAAATAGGGTACAATGTAATATAAATCTTATGGAACAAGTAGAAAGATTTTGGAAATTAGAAGAGATTTCTGATGAGAGACAGATTGTTTCTAAGGAGGATTTGGAGTGTGAAAATATTTTCAAAGAAACGACCAGGAGAGCTAATGATGGGAAATTAGTTGTTACAATTCCACTAAAGGAACCTTTGTCAAAATTGGGTTTTCCAGAGGCGCAGCACTACGGAGATTTTTTGCACTAGAGAAAAAGTTGGAGAAAAATCCTCAGTTGAGAGACCGGTACGTTCAATTTATGCAGGAATATTTAGATTTAGGTCATATGTCTGCGGTTGATGCAGCAGGGGATGAAGAGATAAATTACTATTTTCCACATCATGGTGTTTTGAATGGAAATTCAGAAACTACCAAACTTAGAGTTGTTTTTGATGGTTCGGCAAAAACAGATTCTGGAATATCATTCAATGACATCCAGTATATTGGCCCGAGATTACAGGATGATTTATTTTTAGGTCTTCTTAGATTTAGAGAACACGTAGTGGCTGTATGTGGTGATGTAGCTAAGATGTACAGAATGATATGGGTGGATCCATCTCAGAGGTCATTGCATAAGATAATTTGGAGATCTTCACCAACAGACCCATTAGTAGATTATACCCCTAACACGGTTACAAATGGAACACGATCTGCTCCATACTTAGCGGTAAGGTGTTTGCAACAGTTGGGTATTGAGGCTTGTGCCACATATTCTAAGGCTTCACATGCTATACTGAGAGATTTTTACATAGATGACCTGCTGACTGGGGCTCAGTCAGCTGAGGAGGCTATAGAGCTCTGTTGCCAAATTTCTCTAATTTTGAAAGCTGGAGGGATGGAACTTCCTAAGTGGGTATCAAATGATTCAAATGTACTTAATGTATTGGATGGAATAGAGGTTAGGGATAAAGTTTGTTTTGGAGAGAAAACTGAAAATAAGACACTTGGAGTGTTTTGGCAATTTAAACAGGATATCTCAAAGTTTTCTACTAAACTTTCCATTGACCGCAAGAGAGTAACGAAAAGAGTGATACTCTCAGAAATTTCAAAAATTTTTGACACTCTTGGATTGGTTGGACCTTGTGTCATATTAACAAAAAATTTACTACAAAAGCTCTGGCTGGAAAAAATAGGATGGGATGAATCATTGCCTTTAGAATTAGAAAGTCAATGGCCTAAACTAAGATACCATTTATTTACTTTAAATTCTCTTAACATCCCTAGACATGCAATATGTACTAATTTTAGGAAGCTTGACTTGATAGGTTTCTGTGATGCATCCTCTCAAGCTTATGGGGCAAATATTTATCTTAGAAGTGAAGACCAGAGTGGTAAAATATTTGTGAATCTTCTATGTTCTAAGGCTAAAGTGGCTCCACTTAAAGTCTGAACTATTCCAAGAATTGAACTTTGTGGGGCATTGTTGTTGGCAAAACTGAAGGATAGGGTTTTGAAGGCGTTGACTATAAAAATAGACACAGTTTTTTATTTTTGTGATTCAACTGTCGTATTATGTTGGTTAGAGATGAATTCCAGTAATTTACAAATTTTTGTTGGAAATAGGGTAGCCGAAATACAACAATTGACTAATACAAATTATTGGATGCATGTGAGATCAGAACACAACCCTGCAGATATAATATCTCGGGGACTACTTGCTTCAAATCTTGTAGTCAATTCAATGTGGTGGAATGGTCCTGAATGGCTACACTTAGATAACACTTATTGGCCAGTGTCTCGTGTGTTTGAAAAACCTTCAACACTTCCTGAGACCAAAGTTAATGTTTTTAATTGTACAACCAAGCTAGATACTTTTTGACTTAAGAATTTTAATTGTTTTAATAAGTTAAAAAGATCTTTTGCGTATTGCCTGCGGTTTATAGGTAGGATAAAAAAGAGAAAGTTGAGATTGGATGTCTAAAACCTATGGAATTGAAAAACTCATTGGATAAATTGATTAGTATGTGTCAAAAAGAAACATTTTTTTCTGGAGATAAATGAATTACAAATGGGAAAGTCATTATCTAATAAAAACTTACACAAGTTAAGTCCTTTTCTAGACCAAAAAGGATTCCTTAGGGTGGGGGGTAGGTTGCAATTGTCTAATTTGGATTACTCGAAAAAACACCCTATCTTGTTGTCAGCCAAACATCGGTTGGTAAAATGGTTTTTGAATTTACACATACCGAATTACTCCATGCAGGTCCCCAATTGATTTTATGTAGTATTAGAGAAAATTTTTGGGTTTTGGGTGGACGTAATTTGGCTAAACAAGTGTTCCACAAATGTATTAAATGTTTTAGAGGAAACCCTAAACCTTGTGAGCAGGTAATGGGAATGCTTCCAAAAGAGCGGGTTAGACCATCCCCGCCGTTTTATATAGTTGGACTGGACTACGCAGGTCCATTTCATATCAAGAGCAAGTATGTTAGGGGTGCACAAATTAATAAATGTTATATATGTGTAAAGAAAATAGGTTTTCTTTAATATATTTTTTTTAATTTAGCACGCTTTGCGTGACTGTTGGTAAAATGTCAAACTTTTTAGTCTGTCATTATTAGAATTTTGTGTCAAGAAAAAGGCCATAAAAAAGTAAACTTTTGTTGGAATATATATTAGAATTGATGAAAAATAAACTTTGAATGTCGTTTCTTTGTTTTCAGGTAAAGTTGTTACAATAGAGTACTAAATAAGATGTTTTTTTTTGATAAACAATTAACAAAATAAATCTTTGTTTTCAGAAGCAACACATTCGTTTATTTTATCCTAAACTAGAAGAAATAGTCTTATAAAACGACATTTTTGTTTATTGAAATACATAAATAAAGAAAACTATGGAACAGCTACGTTTTGAATTTACAATATTGCCGGCGAGTGATGGGAAATCAAACATCTATTGTATAACCTCAATAACAACAAAAGATGAGAAAGTGTTTGCTAAACCAGAAGAACTACAGTCTGCTAGTCTTCATAAAGAGTTGATAAAGACAGCTGCGTATAATAAAGTGAAAAATAGTTTAAAAAGAAGATACGAAAAGTTTGGATAACAATGACAGATGAACTAAGTAAAATCTACATAGATGAAGATAGTAATTTACAATTTGGAGAGCAATATCTAGAAGAAATTGAACAAAAGCAAGTATCTGGAGGATTAGGAAAAGTCACAGACTCATTGGAAAAAGTATTTGAAAAATTAATTGAGAACACACAAGATTTCAAAAAACAGAATTTAAAATACATTGCAGAGAAGTTTGTAATTGAAAAATTTACAAGTAAAAAGTCAAATCCAAGCCAATGGATTGATATTTTTGAAAGGGAATGTTCACGCTTTAATATTATAGAAGATGTGAAGAAAATTGAAATACTCAGACTATTCATGGATAAAAGTTGTGTTGATTGGTACAGTTCTATGATTATAAAATTAACTCTAAACTCAGATTGGACAACATGGAAAAATAAGTTCTGTGAATCATTTGCAAATCAAGGTTGGAACCAAGTAACTTACGCTCTATTATTTAAATACAAGGATGGTTCGTTGGTGGACTATGCTATAAAAAAGGAAAAACTTATACTGGATATGAGGAGATCAATAGATACAGGTACACTTGTGGATGTTATTGCGGCAGGTTTGCCAATGATAGTACTGGAGAAGATAAATAGAG
Organism: Lochmaea crataegi; assembly: GCA_947563755.1. Lineage (NCBI taxonomy): Eukaryota > Metazoa > Arthropoda > Insecta > Coleoptera > Chrysomelidae > Lochmaea > Lochmaea crataegi. Next base: position 38,336,623 of record OX387429.1, read on the forward strand.
AAGCATTGAAGGATACGGTGGATTTATTCAATGAAGTGAGAAAGTATGAACATTTGGTAAATAAAAATAGGACTGGGGCCTACAGAAAATATGAAAATCAAAAAATAAATAACAAAAATGAAGAATATACACCATGCAAAACATGCGAAAAGTTGAATAAAGGTACTTGTTACCATCCTGAGGCTGCATGCTGGTTTAAGGTTAAAGATGATGATAGAAGACCTATAAGACATGTAAATAATTCAGTAATTGAAGCAAAGTTAAATGAAACAGAACAAAAAAACTAATAGTGACACCATTAATAAAAGTCAAACTACTATTAAACGATAAATTGGAAATAAATGGAGTATATGATTCAGGTTCGAATGTTTCTCTCATTAATTCTAAATTATTAAAATTAAAAAACAAGAAAAATAGTTTAAATGAAGAAAATTTAATTACAATTAATGGTGTTAAAAAGACAAGTGGTTTGACAAATATAAAGATAAAAATTTTCGAAAAAGAAGAAAATGTGGATGTTTACATAATTGATGAACCAAATTTCAGATATGAGTTTTTAATACGATTAGATATAATAAAGAAATACAATCTTATACAAGATGAGGAGTTTAAAATAACATAAAAACAAAACTTACATGTAGAGACTATAAAAAAAGAGGAAGATATAAGTAAAGAGAATGGCGAGGATAACAGATATGAAAAAAAATACGAAATAAATTTCAATGAACATATAAAGGAATTTGAAATAAAAGTTAATCATTTAGATGAAAAGAAAAGGGAAGAGATTAATAAACTAATACAAAAATATAAATCAGTATTTGGAAAAGACAAGTATGATGTAGGAAGAGTTAAAGAATATGAAGCAAGAATAGATTTATTAGTGGATAAATACTTCAGCAAAAGACCATACAGATGTACTATAGAAGACAAAAAAGAGATAGCGGAGCAGATAGCAAAATTATTAGATAATGAACTTATCGAAGAGTCTTACAGTCCATTTGCAGCGCCGGTAACTTTGGCATTTAAGAAAGAAGAAAATAAAAGGTCGAGACTATGTATAGATTTCAGGGACTTAAATAAGATAATAGTACCACAGGCTCAACCGTTCCCATTGATTGAAGACCTTATGATAAAGACAAGAAATTGCAATTATTTTACAATCTTAGACATAAACTCAGCTTTTTGGTCTATACCTCTAAGAGTAGAAGACAGGAAGAAGACAGGATTTGTAACACAAGAAGGACACTTCCAATGGTCTTGTCTACCATTCGGTTTGAAGACATCACCAGCAATATTTCAGAGAATATTGAGTAATATACTTCGAAAATATAAACTTACCGATTTTACTGTGAATTACATAGATGATATCCTGATATTTTCAAAATCATTTGAAGAACACATAAATCACTTGAAACAGTTGCTAGAAGCAATTTTAACAGAAGGATTTCGATTAAAATTTACAAAATGTACATTTGCATCAGATTCAGTCAAGTACCTAGGACATATTATTCAAAATAATTCGATGAAACCAGTGAAGGATAATCTAGTTTCGATAAGGAATTTCCCAGTACCGGAAACTCAGAAGAATATTAGACAATTTTTAGGAAAAATAAATTTTTACCATGAATACATACCAAGAGGCGCAATAATATTAGACCCACTACATAACTTACTTAGAAAAAATCAGAGATTTATTTGGTCTGAAGAATGTCAAAAAGCATTTGAAAAAATTAAGAGCCTCTTATGTTCACAATCAATACTAGAAATATTTGATCAAGATCTACCAATAAACATTTATACCGATGGATCGCTAGAGGGCATCGGAGCAGTATTGAAACAGATACAAAAAGATGGTAAAGAAAAACCCGTGGCTTACTTTTCAAAAAAACTAAATGGAGCACAAAAGAAAAAAAAAGCTATATATTTAGAATGTTTGGCCATCAAAGAAGCACTGAGATATTGGCAGTACTGGTTAATAGGTAAATAATTTACTGTTTACTCAGACCACAAACCACTAGAGAATATGATCTTAAAAGCAAGAACAGATGAAGAGCTGGGTGATCTGACTTATTACCTTTCACAGTACGACTTTAAAATTAAATATTCCCCGGGAAAAGAAAATGTAGAAGCAGACTGTTTAAGTCGAAATCCTGTATTGGAACCAAAAGAAAATATAGATGAACAATTAAAAATAGTGAACTTAATTAATTTGGAAGATATTATAATAGATCAGAATAAAAATGAGGAAATACAGAGAAACAAAAACAATATAATTGAGAAACATAATGTATACTACAAAAAAATAAGAAACAAAGAGAAAATAATAATAACGGAAAAATTTAGTATTGGACTTATAAAACAAATACATGAGGACTTGTGCCACATTGGAGTTGGTCAAATGCTAAGGACTATTAGTTCACTATATATAACAAAGAATTTAAGAAAAAATATAAAAAACGTTTGTAGAAGCTGTGAAACTTGCATAAAAAACAAAACAAGAGGACAGGACAAATACGGAATGATGTCACATTTAGGCCCGGCGACTAGACCTTTTGAAATAGTATCAATAGACACAATTGGCGGTTTTGGTGGTTCGAGATCAACAAAGAAATACCTACATCTTTTAGTAGACCACTTCACTAGGTACGCATTTATTATAACATCAAAAACCCAGAGTGCACATGATTTTATAAAGCTAATAAATAAAGTCACCGAAACGGAAGAGATAGGAATGCTCCTCACCGACCAGTATCCTGGAATTAATTCAAAAGAATTCAAAAAATTTCTTAGTGACAAGCAAATAACAATGATATTTACAGCAGTGAACGCACCTTTTTCAAATGGCCTAAATGAAAGGTTAAACCAAACACTAGTTAACAAGATTAGGTGCAGAATAAATGGATGTGGAAAAAAAAAGCATGGACTACAATAGCACATGAATGTGTAGAAAAATACAATCAGACTAATCACTCGGTAACCGGCTATGCACCATGCTATTTGTTATATGGGACAGCCGTTACGATATTACCTAATGAGCTGCGCCAAGAATATATACACAGTGACTGGATCAGAGCACTTAATAATACTTTGATATCACATAATTATAACAAAATGCGCTATGATACAAAAAGACAAAATAGAGAATTTAAAGTTGGAGATATGGTATATGTAGAAAATGGGAATAAACTAAATAGAAGAAAACTAGATGAACTGAGAATTGGACCATATAAAATGGTAAAAAAAAATCTAATACAATTTATGAGGTAGATACAGGACACAGAAAAACAGAGTCAAAACTATTTCATATTACAAAACTAATTCCAGTACAAATAACAAAATATGAAGAAAAGATAGAAGAAAAACTTAACGAGTTCTGAAGAGAAAATTTACGCGTGAATTTTCTTTCCCTGGGGGGGGGGGGAGATGTAAAGAAAATAGGGTTTCTTTAATATATTGTTTTTAATTTAGCACGCTTTGCGTGACTGTTGGTAAAATGTCAAACTTTTTAGTCTGTCATTATTAGAATATTGTGTCAAGAAAAAGGCCATAAAAAAGTAAACTTTTGTTGGAATATATATTAGAATTGATGGAAAAATAAACTTTGAATGTCGTTTCTTTGTTTTCAGGTAAAGTTGTTACAATAGTGTACTAAATAAGATGTTTTTTTTTGATAAAAAATTAACAAAATAAATCTTTGTTTTCAGAAGCAACACATTCGTTTATTTTATCCTAAACTAGAAGAAATAGTCTTATATATGTTTATTTGTATGTTTTTCTACCAAAGCAATACATATAGAGGTAGTTTCAGATCTAACTAGGGATGCTTTTATAGCCAGTTTTCATAGATTTATTGCACGAAGGGGAAAACCTTTCAAAATTCTCTCTGATAATGGAACTACCTTTGTGGGTGCAAACAATCAATTTAAAAAATTCTTAGAAACTCATGCAGAATCCCTTAGTGAGAAAATTGGAAATGAAGGGGTTCTATGGGAATTCATTCCGGCAAAATCACCTAATTTTGGAGGGCTTTGGGAAGCGGGGGTAAAATCGTGCAAGTTTCACATGAAACGTATTTTAGGTAATTCTACATTAACTTTTGAAGGTCTCACCACTGTATTTACACAAATTGAAGCCGTTCTCAATTCGCGTCCGTTATATCCATTATCATCAAGTCCAGATGATATGGATGTTTTAACACCGGCTCATTTTTTAATTGGAAGACGCCTCACCTCACTCCCAGATCCAGATGTTCGTCATATTTCAGAAAATAGATTGTCAAAATACCAACATTTACAAATGCTTCAACAACACTTTTGGTCAAGGTGGTCATCAGACTACATAGTAGAACTTCAAAAGAAAGCAAAATGGTATACAGAAAGTCGTTCTTTGGCATTAGATGAGTTGGTAATTATAAAAGAAGACAATTTACCTCCGTTAAGATGGAAACTTGGCAGAGTCATTGAACTATTTCCAGGGCCAGACAATAAAATTCGTGTTGTCTGTGTGAAGACGAGTACGGGAATTTTTAAAAGACATATAACAAAACTGTGTCCACTACCCTTACAAGATTAAGTGAAACCTAAAAACTAGGCGTGCTGGATAACTTTAAAGACTTTTGAAATAATATTTCAAGGTGGGGGGTATATGTTAATAATTAATGAATATTTTGGGTTCTTTGTTCGAGTGTTTTGGTTATAAACTTGTTGACTAGACAGAGGGAGATCAAGGTTGTATTTTTTTGCTTAAATGTCGACATGACATAATGTTTTATAATATGTAAGATTCGTTGGTTTTTGTAAACGTTAATGAATTAAAATATATAGAAACAACCGCTTTAGTTCTGGAATGAAAATATCTGGGAATTTAGAATTATCCCAACACTATCATAAGTTCAACTATTCAGTATTTGACTTTTTAAGTTGACAAATCTATTTATACTCATTTACATCAAATAACTGTTTGATAATTCATTAATTTGATATCTGAGATGACAAACAATACATTAATTTGAAGTACGTCGCGAGTTGACCCTTCGTACTTTGCTAGTTAAAAGGAGTGGATACTTTGCGCGTTAACCCTTAATACCTATGACCCGAGAAACGATTGAACTTTATTATGTGTTATTTGTACATTTTCTTTTAAATATATCATTCTAATTATATTTTGGTTTTCAATGTATAAGTACACTAGATTGATATATGAGACTTTTGTGACATTTGCTTTTGTTGTTGTAACCTAATATCCAAATCTCTTATGTACTGGTTGCTCAGGTATTGTCTCGAGAATCTCGAGAGAGCACTTTTCCTGACAAACGCCCCACCTTTGTTTTTATTTATGATGATTTAGAAATAGTTATTTAATTTATTTATATATTTTTATTTTGCTTTTATCATATCTTGGTTACTTTAGTAAATTTTTCATTAGATTTTGCTCGGCCTAATTACTTTATACCTCACATGAATTGATTTTTTTATTAATGTGGATAATTTATAACTTAAATCTGTAAAATCATACAAATTCCATTTAAAAATATGAATAAAGTGTGTCATTTTCTAACATATCACTATATAACCGAAAATATTACCCCGGACAATATCAGTACAAATTGTTTCATTTGAATAACTTATATACCTACACACTGGTTGTTGATAAGCGCCCACTTATTACTATTTAGTCAGACATCAACAACCCATAAAAAAATGATATGGAGGGTTTATTAAGTCATAGTCAACTTTAAGTAGGATAAAAATCAAATGCAGTACATTTATTATTAATATTATATGTATTATATGGTCGGCGGTTTTTTATTAGTCTTTGCAGTTCGCATTTTTAAATCGATATATGTATATATAGATATATATAAATTTAAAATTTTATAGGTTGGCTTGGCAGAACTGATGAAGTTCGGTCGTAAAATAGATAGAATATATTTATATGTCCTGGTGCCAAATGAAATCTGGTATATCATACATAATATGGACACGTTAACTATATTAGTGCTACAGCGTATAAGTAAATTTGCAGTTTTATTAGAACTGCTAGTGTGAGGTTATGCGATGAACAATAACCAAGTATAACAAAATTACAACACTGATTCTATTGATTCCGTCCTAAAGTAACTACAAAAATGCTTTCTAGCCAGTCAATAATGATCTCAATATTCATTAAATAAAATCAATAAATAACAAATTCCACAACAGAAATATGAGATATTCATATCACTTGACCGGTTTCACAAATAACATTTGCATCGTCAGTGAGTGACGTCATTTATTAATTTTAATTATGTATTCATTTTATTTTATTGGAATCCCAATTACATATAAAAAAGTGAACGTCAAAATTTTTATAGTAGAACATCGTGCAAATACAGTATACATTCACATTATAAAATACAGCACTGGAAATATAATACAATGATAAAAATAAATACAATAATGGAAAGAAAATTTAACAAAAATGGTAAAACGAAATGAATTAAATGCATAGCATAACCACTAATAATATGTACAAAGCTATGAAAATTATATACATTACACTCGAAGGCTTAGTTGAATAAGGTTGTTCTTAAATTAATTGATGGAGTATCTGAACATCTGTAAATCATTAGGAGAGTTTGCTAGTCTCCTGGCTCTTTGCAGGAACGAGTGGCAAGCATAGTTATATCGATGGAAAGGTTAAATGCTCTCACCTGCCTACAGCAGTTGAGCGATGTGGCACGGACAGGCAGATCTTACAGTAAATTCACGAGTTGTTCTTTTCACAAAACACAACATTTCCATTGATTTTTGAATGGCATTAGTGGTGTGATAATTGAAACTAAGAGAGTTATCGAGAGTAATTCCTAAATCCCTAATCTGATTGACAGTATCTAGCAACTGACCATCAATGTGATAATTAAATACTATTGTATGATTTGTGCGATGGAAGCTAATCACATGATATTTACTAGTATTAAGATCCATGCCATCACACAAGCACCAAGTAGACAGGTTAGTTAGTTCTAATTGCAGAAATGATACTTTTACGCTATTTGGTATCTCAGATCAATCATAAGCGAGAAACTCAATAATAATACTTTCGAAAACTTTTGGAATAGTGTTAAGGATGGATATGGGGCGGTAGTTCATAATGGCAGATTTGTTAACAGATGTGACGTAGTAAAGTTTCCAAAACTCAGGAAAACAGCCTAAGCTTAGAGATTTATTAAATATATGAAAAACTGGTCGCGAGAGTATGAAACTGAATTCTCTAAGAATATAAAGATATATTCAGTTTACAAACGAAAAAATAATTTAGTCATCAGAAGATTACCAGAATTTTAATAACACAATATAGAACTGCTAGAAACGATAACGGAATTTTGCAGAAAAGAGATTGGAATAAATACGGACTACAACGAAGTCTATTACGTACGAGGGTTAGGAAAAAAAGAAAATAAAAACCAGCCAATCCTATTGAATTTGGTATCGGTGCACAAAAAATAGAGAGGGAGAGAGAGAGAGAGAGAAATTGTCCTAAATTAAAAGGGACATCCTTTAGTGTTAACGAAGATATGAATAAGGAAGACTGTATTAAAAAAAAAATGCAAAACAGAATGATCGCAAATGATTTAAAGGCACAAGGTGAAGCAGTGCTTATTAGAAACAAAGATCAAAATCAATCATTGAATCAAAACTATGTTGTACAGAAGATACATGTAGAAGACTCAACTTCGGAAGGAGACGAGTCCGGAAATCAAGCTTCTTCAACTTCAAACAAAGCCAGAAAAGGAAACGTTTAATGGAGAAAAAAGACGCCAATGTAGTTAAAAGCGGTGGTTTGGAATTCTTCCTTGTTAAAGAAAAATAGGTTGAAAAATTCTGAAATCAACCACTCAAATATTCTGTTTTGGAACTGTCAAGGTATAAAAAGTTTAAATGATTTTGATCCGCGAGATATTAGTCATTTATGTAAATTCCCAATTATAGGATTTGTAGAAACTAGGATTACCTTCGCTCATCCTGCACTTCTGGAATTTCTGAATAACTATAGCTTTCACTGTAGCACAGCTCTAAGAGATAAACAAAGTGGCAGGGACAGCGGAGGTATCTTAATACTGATTTCCAGGAATATTGAGGAAATAAAATCTGTTGAAATTGTTGTCGATGCTTGTAACATGTGGCTGTTCAGAAGGATACATACAGGGTGTCAACTTGAAAACGAACAGCATTTAATATTGCCTACACTAATGACAGTATCAAAATTTGGCGAAACACGTCAATTTACATATCAAGGGAGACAACTGTTAGGCGTTTGTTGTCGTATTACTTTCAACCCCCTGACCCTCAGGGCACCTACCCCTAAAATTTTAAATGGAAACCCCTATTTCTTCTGCCATTTTTGAGTTCCTCATGTAATTTTTAGATAAATTCCATAATTTTTTTTTTAAATTGAAGTACTTGACCTCACGAATGTGTGGAATGTATTTCAGACTTAGGAATACTAGTAAAAATAAAAATAAAATTTCAAATTATTATTTATTGAAATCTCAGCCCAACCCTGTTTTTTTTTTATTCGGTTATTTAACGTCGGTCTATTTCTGCGCAACTTAGGCTAATCACCGACGCCGGGAGCACTCTACCCCTAACCGGAAATTTTGCCGAATCCACTAGTGTTCCAACCAGTGGTAGGGATCTTTATCGAGCCCAACATCCATGGACTCGGGACCTCGGTTTTACGTCCCATCCGAAAGACGGCATATCTCCATTATACCTCGGGCTCATTGGTATAATGCCTTAGAGCTGTGATATGCTACTGACCCTAGTAATCTAAGGTGTTTCGCTGCAGGCTGTACGGGCTCTACGACGGTGTTCCCCCAGTGGTCACCCATCCAAGTACTAACCTCGCTCGACCTTGCTTGGTTGTAATTAGCGCATCCGAAGCGTTCCACTACAAAGCTGGGCCGACGCCCCCCAACCCTGTTAAGACCCATTAAATATATTTCTTATTCGAATGAAACCACTGATAATAGTTTTTGCCGGTTTTTGAATTAATAATTTCTTATGTGAGTCATATTGTTTAGGTCAACTTATACAGCTCTTTATTTTCTGACTCCTTGTATTTATTTCTTAAAATGGTTTACACTATTGCTGAACGCGTAGAGATGATTTATATTTATGGAGCCGAACGTTGCTTTAAAAGAACGGCGACCAAATTTAACGAAAGACATCGGGGAAAAAATGTTGGACACAAATACATCGGAGAGTTAGTAGCTTAATTTGAAGAAACTGGATCTATTGGCAATAAGAAGAGGGCTGGACCAAGATTGCTCATTGAGGCCTAGCTCCTACTTCGTCCCTTCGTGAAGTTGCGCAACAAACTGGACTGTCGCATGAATCAGTCAGGAAAGTATTGAAGCTTCACAAATTTCATCCATACAAACTAGAAATTACCCAATAATTAGGGGATGATGACCCGGACAGACGTATCATATTATTAGAGAGGAGCATACACAATATCCTCAAAAATTAAATGTTTGGGCAGGTATATTAAGCAATACTATCATTGGTCCCCTTTTCATAGATGGAAATCTAAATGGTGAAATTTATGCCGAAATATTAGATAGAGGTATAGAGCCTCTTATGTTTTATGAGCTGGAAAATCAAAGGGACGCCAATGGAAATCTTGCTATTGATGAACATTTACTGCACCTCCAGCAGGACGGAGCACCTCCTCATTATGTACGCCCAGTAAGATAGTGGTTGAAGAATCATTATCCGGAGCAGTGGATTGGTAGGAGAGGACCCATTGAATGGCCACCTAGGTCACCAGATCTGACACTGCTCGATTTCTTCCTATGGGGTCACTTGAAATCCGTTGTATTCAAAACCCAACCAGACTCTATTGAACAACTGCAACAAAGAATTATACAGGAATGTAGGGCTATTTCACCCGAGAATCTTCAAAAGGTCCGCGAACAGTTTGAATATCGACTGTACTTGTGTTTAGAAAACATTGGAACCCATTTTGAACAATTCATAAAGTAATTATAAATGTAAAAGTTGCATCATTTCAATTTGAAAATTAAATACATTCCACACATTCGTGAGGTCAAGTACGTCAATTAATAAGAAAATATGAAATTTATCTAAGAATTACATAAGGAACTCAAAAATGGCAAAATAAATAGGGGCTGCTATTTAAAATTTCGGGGGTAGGTGCCCTGGGGGTCAGGGGGTTGAAATTACGTCAACAAATGTCTCAACAGTTGCCCCCCTTGATATGTAAATTGACTTGTTTCGCTAAATTTTGATACTGTCATTAGTTTAGGCAATATTAAATGCCGTTCGTTTTCAAATTGACACCCTGTATATATTTTACATATTTCATCTTAGATGTCGTATATTTAAAACCAAGTCTAAATGACCACATGTGTATCGAACTTTTCGAGGAGACTGTAAGAGGTGTCATCAGTAAATTCCCTTCTGATCAATTATATGGCGATTTTGATGCAAGAATAGGTCATCTTAATAGCTTCAAAAATAGCGATCCTCAGAATATACAACCAAATATTGAACCTCGCGAATCCAAAGACAGCACCGTTATATTCAGCCGAAGGCTATTGGTGGAATCATTGGAAAACTTGAGTTTTATTAGACTGAACGGCAGATTTGACGATTTTCAAGGTATATTATACATACATAGGACAGTCAGGTAGCAGCGTAATCGATTTAGTTTGGTCTATTTTGAACAGTATCAATAATATATTACATTTCAGTATTAACACAGACTTTATTCCAGGTCACGTAAGCTGCGTTAGTACTTTAGCTATACAACATTCTTTAGAAACTCCCGAACCCAACCCAAAAAGTTAATAATGGGATATTTCAAAATTACGAGCATATAAGAATATAATATCACAGTACAACTTAAATCAAAAAACAGCTGTTATTAAAGAAATAGATAATCAATTAAATTATGCTATTATTAAATCCTGTAGGTTTCTTGGCATGGAAAAAATACATATGTCTATCACGTTCATGCACTTTAACTTAAAACCATGGTTTGACAAAACGTGTATCAGTTTAAAAAAGCAGCTTAACTCATCAAAAAGAGTCCTCAAAAATGAATTTTTATCCTAACAATATAACAGCTAAAAAGAATACAAAAAATCAAAAAAATCAGATAGTGAAATTTGAAAACATAAAAAATCCCAACGAATTCTGGATGGAGATTAAATTGAATGAAAACGAAAACATAGGAATGATTCAATTTTTAATTTTCTCTTATAAGCACACCATACTCATAGACACCCAATTCACCGATGCATTACATCCATATATGGATACTCCCATCACCGTACAAGAAATCTATCATGTATTGAATCTAGAAAAAAGAATAATAAAGCATCAGGAATTTTTCAAAAATTTACCCATTGAATGGATATTCTATTTAAAAAATATATTCAATAGAATCTTATTTGAAGAGAGAATACCCTCCATAGTTTGGTAAGTTTATCTGAAGCTACGGGGCATCGGTAAGGGGCGAGGAAACATGGCCGATATCTGTCATAAACGTACCAATGGCGTACGGTACCTATTTTATAAAAGTAATAAAAAAAATTATTATTATTATATAATAATTATATATAGAAACTGATTTATGCTTTGCTTTAAAGGTAAGGTATTTTTCAAAACACGGTACCTATTTGTTAAAAACAAATAATGTTAAAAATCGTAGTTATGTTTGCCAAACTATATCATTCTCCAGATAAAACTTTTTTGTTTCGTTGGACATTTGGTTTTATTAGCGTCTCTCCGTTTTTTTCGATAAATTACGTCACACGTTAAAGGGGGGAGGGTATCACCGGAATGTGACATTGTGTTACAAGAGGCGGTAGTCAAAAGCTTTGTGACTTCACATATCAAAATTTGAAATACTAAGTGTTGTATCTTTGATTAACATAATTAGTCGTTTATTGTTTCCTAACTAGTCCTTTGTTTCCTCTGTTTTCTAAAATATTTGACTTTATGTTGGTTTTATTAAAGAATATTATATAAAATATATAAAAATAAGAAAAAGATGAAAATTACTTTTTTCTATTGAATATTTTTAAATACATACATAAAACCGAAAAAAAGTGACGTCACATCAGGAGGCCAAGGGTTCTAAAAATCTGACAACTTGTGACAAGGACGGGGGGAGGGGTTGTAAAATCCTAAAATTCGTGTGACGTAATTTATGGATGTCCCCTTATGTATTGGCTTATTGATAATGCCTTTAATGGGGATACTGGGGTTTTGGTCAACTTACATGTTTCTTTTGCTGCATCTTGTCACAATTCGCTTCGCATCCGGCGATAAATGCACTTTTTTGCCTTAGGACTCCACATACTTAGTTTTAAATACAAGATTACTCTTGGAGTGAAATGTTTATTACAAACTAAAATTCTAAGACGATATAAAAAATAATTATATCGAAATCCCCACTTTCTATTATATCTATAAAGTAGGTAGGTGCAGTACAGGTTGTAACGTTTTTATTTGACGTTAGCGTTTTCCTTATAATGTTTGCCCTAATTGCCCGGTTGCTACGCTTGTGGTCTTCGCGAATATTTTGTCACAGTGAACTACAATATGTAGTGAACCACAAATCAACCTACCTAGTCGGTATATTATTTTCTAGATTTTAATTTCGATAAGAAACTGGAAAAGATTTTATGTTAATACTAACTAATATCTACCTAATTGACAAAGAATAAAAACTCGTGCTTCTTGTTCCAGTCAGCTTGCCAGCGGAATTTTCAGGTTCCGTCGAAATCGGTTTTCAATTATTTATTTGCTTGGCGAATTGGTTAGTATTGCTCGTTATTAGGTTCTGGTAGCGAGACTAGAAGCAAGATAGATTCTTGGACATCCCATTGGAGTGAAAGAGAAAGGGATATCCAAATTTTTGTCTAATTGGGAGTTCAAAATAATTTCGTTCTTTTTAGACATTGACCAGTTCGATGGTAGTTGGGTGGTCCGTAAAATACAGAATGTGTCTTTGAGACATCCTAATAAACGGGGATATATTTTTTGGGGCCATATTAATGTGGAAAATAAAGTCTTCATATAGATTTTTGGAAAGTGTTGTTTTTGCGAAGGCTAGTTCCACATCTCTTCGGAGGATTTTGTAATACCAGCTGGGATTTGTAATCAGGCTTGAACGACTTGGCATGATAGATTTTTTTTCGGTTCAAGCAAGTTTAATGGAGGAGAAATTCTGAATTACCGATTCTGACGAAAATACCCTTTTGACGAATACCAATGGAGTTTGTTTTGTTGTAATTTGTTTAGCAGAAGGAGACGAAAGTTTTGTTAACATTTCAAAGGTTAACCCTTTTACAAGTTAAAAGGGTTTTTTTCCCTCCCCCTTATATGTATGGGAGTTGGATAATACTGGATTGAAGGACTATCTATTTTACTGGATGATTCTGCGCTGGGCTACGGATGTTGCTGGAAATAGGATTGACGCATGGATTGGAACAACTGGATGTTTGAGCTGCAAATTTCACCTTATAGGATGTATCCTGGGATTCGATTGAGTGAATTGTTTTGGATTTGGGTAATCTCTATCTGATGTAATGAATTTGTTTTTATTTTATGTATTAAGATCTAATATGGTTATAACCTATTTGTAATTTTAATGTTACTTTCATACTAGATATATGCGGTTGGAATTGACTCGTAAAATCTTAGCTACAGTTCATACTTCACTATATATTCTTTTTAAATACATTTCGGCTCACGCATTGGATCCAACGCTATACGCCTTGACAAGTTTTCTTTAATGTGGATAACTCCAGGGAGTTTTTCTCAATTCTGGCTTATAATATTTTGTCGATTGGCTTATAAAAAGAATTAGAGTATACTATATTGTTAGCTATATTTAGCTTACGGGTATATGTTGAGAGTCGACGTTTTGCACTTACATCCAACGAACACGGAGAGTTAAATTCCGAGTTTTTAGCGTAATATATAATTTTATCTTGTTTCAACTTTAATCTTAATACGGTTTAACTTTTTTTTTATAATTGGGAAACATATTGTTTTTTATGATCGCGGGGTGTAATGATTTATTCACCAAGTTTGTCATTGTCTCCATGAAACTTTTCAACATTACTCTAGCTCATTCATAAACTACTACTAAATTGTCAAACTACTCACTTCACTTTGTACATTCACCAAAACAAATCAATATATGTACAAGTAATTGGAGAATTGGTTCGTCTTTTATTTCATTCCTTTTTAGTAGGTTTTCAGGAATGGGATGCTATCTTATTTGCGGTAAATCTACTTGGCGCCCTTTACATCTAAACAATCTTGACGTGCTGCTTACTTGCTTGGCGCGTAAGTGATCCCACGCCGACTACACATGAGTACTAGCCGCTGGCCACAGTCTGTCGATCTGGACAGCCTAATTCTGTGACCTAGTAGATATCATTAAGTTTTGGAGATTACATAATTTTTGGCGCCCAACGTGGGGCCACGATATAAAAAGTGTTTGTGGTAGTAGTTTGACCTTTTTTTTAAACTTTATTTTGACGTAATGATTTTTTTTTTGGAAATAATTATTGGAGGATACGAGTATGTTGAAAAGTTGCTTACTTTCGTTGTTACGAGTACATTGTATATTTGAGTATATTGGTGCTAATAAACTTGACAACTCCTGTTGGTATTTTGTCTGTACTATTAGGTGTTAAATTGAAACGAAGATAATCAGTTTATTTTGTTGGTATTTTCTTTCTCAATGTTTTATTATGATAGAGACTGTATAGTTGGTATAAATTGATTTTAGTTGGATATTTTGGGGGTGTATTTCTCACTGGGTTTTATCTGAAGCTATTTTTATGTATAATCATTCTTGTTTTTGCACAAACTGAGGTAATTAAACGATTTCATTAAAATGTCGCGCAAATTAACTGTGAATCGGCTTGACAAGGACGAGTTGATCTATGAGTTGGCATATAGGGGATTGGGAGCTGGCGATGTAGATGAAATGAGGCGGCGGCTAACCGTGTCATTGCGAATTGAAAAAGATGGTAATAGTTTCAAATACCCGCAGTATCCATTTACTTTTGAGCAAGATGTTGCAGCTGTAGCGAAGAAATGTAGTGACGTTGAACCGTTACTGGAAAATGTAGTTGAGGGAATATCTAGTGGACCAGTTATTAAAGTGCAAACCAAGCTGTCGCATATGCTCAATCGTTTAGATAATATGGAACCTTCTAGCGAAGAAGAACAAGTTAAAAAGTCAGACCTTCTTGCTAAAGTACTTGAGCTATTTGATCGACTCCATGTTAAAATTGATCGACCGACATTAAATATTCCACCCGGCTTGGGGATTGTTGGAACAAGCCAAACTTTTCAAAATGAGGCTGGTCTAGTTCCTACCTCTTCTCCGATAGAAAGGAATTCTACTGTTATTGGTAATCTAGGGAAATGTATACTTCCACATAAATGGGGAATTGATAAATTTTCTGGTGTTAATAAGAATTTTTCTGTTACTGCTTTCTTTGAAAGGGTTGAAGAGTTACGTAACGCGCGTAATGTACCGCCTGAAGTATTATTGGAATCTGGTTTAGATTTGTTTGTCGATAAGGCATATCAGTTTTACAAGGATGTACGTTTACGAGTCGCGACGTGGGAAGAGTTAGTTGAGGAATTTAGGCGTGAATATCTTTCCGCGTACCATAATGAATCTTTATTTGAAGAACTACGTCGCAGGACTCAACACCCATCGGAAACAATCGGTGTATATTTGGCCGTCATGTCAAGTTATTTTAAGAGGCTTAGCTGCCCAGTATCTGAATTAACTCAGCTGGCAGTTATTTTGAAGAATTTACATCCATTTTACCAGGATCGTTTGAGAGACCCATATCCTACTAGCTTGGAAGAATTAAGACAGATTTGCAGACGAATGGAGGATCGTCGCGAAGCCATTAACAGTTATATAGAACCGACGGGTAAGAAAATTGGGACAATCGAAAAGGATTTAGCATATATTACCGTAGAGAAGTTAAATGTTGTTGAAGTGGCGTCATCTTCGAGTATACCTGCAGATAAGAAAGGTGTGATTTGTTACCGCTGTAACCAACCGGGACATCGTGCTATTGGGTGTGCGTTACCCAAAAAGATTTATTGCTTCACGTGTAAAAAGGATGGGGTTACCGTGAGGAACTGTCCGAATTGTAAGAAACAGGGAAACTAGGTGAAGCGGGCTTTACTGGTCGAAATAGCACCGCTGAACGTACATCGACCAATTTTATACCGATTTTGGATTATATCTTGGACCACGCTGTTAACGACGAGAGACCATATTTGAGAGTTAAAATACTGGGAACTGAATTTAAAGGATTGCTAGATTCAGGTGCCTCCAGGACTATTTTAGGTGTTTCGGGATGGAAGATGATACGAAATTTGGGATTTGTAGTGGATCAAAGTAAACAGACTCATTGTAGAGTCGCTAATGGGCAGGTATGTGAGAGTGTTGGAGAATGTCTATTACCTTTCGCAGTTAGAGATAGAGTGAGGATCATATCGACCTTGATAGTTCCTAGTGTACCCTATACTCTCATTCTTGGATCTGATTTTTGGAAGCTGATGGGAATAGTTCCGGATCTTCGACATGATGAATGGCATTTTTCAGATTGTATTGAACCTCTTCTCACTGTTGAACATCTACAAACACAGATAAATATGACGAATTTGCAGAAAGCTCGACTTGATGCTGTAATTCAACGGAATCGTGAGCTTATAGGGGAAGAGTTAGGATGTACAAATATGGTGGAACATGTGATTGGGTGTAACTCAAAGCCAATTAAGCAACGATATTACCCGGTGTCTCCTGTGATTCAAAAGCACATCGATGAAGAACTTGATGAAATGTTGAAATTGGATGTAATAGAGCGGAGCTACAGTCCATGGTCGTCTCCAGTTCTTTTAGTGAAAAAGAAGGATGGAAAATATCGGTTTTGTGTTGATTATAGGAAGTTGAATGCGGTTACTGAAAGGGATAGTTATCCATTGCCTTTTATTTCCCATACCCTGGATAAATTACGTAATGCACATTTTCTTTCTACTTTAGATATTAAATCTGCTTATTGGAATATACCAGTAGAGGAATCTTCTCGACCTTATACAGCATTTACTGTACCAGGACGTGGTTTATTCCAGTTCAAAAGGATGCCGTTTGGCCTCCATAATGCTCCTGCTACATGGCAACGCCTCATAGACCGAGTGCTAGGGCCCGAACTCGAACCACATGTGTTTACGTACCTCGACGATATAGTTATAGTGACGGATACATTTGAAAAACATATTGGTGTTCTAGAAGAAGTTTTTATGAGGCTACGTGAAGCTAAATTATCTATCAGCTGGGAAAAATGTCAATTCTGCAGATCAGAACTCAGGTATTTGGGTCATGTCGTTGACAAGTATGGATTGCATGTTGATGGGGATAAAGTAAAGGCTATGTTGGAGATACCTACTCCGAAGACTGTAAGGGAGGTAAGACAGGTCGTAGGAACATTTTCGTGGTATCGTAGGTTCATTCCTGAATTTTCGACATTAATTTCACCTCTAACAGCTCTCACCCGGAAGGGCAGGAAGTTCGTATGGACTGCTGATTGTGATGCCTCTTTCAATAAAATTAAGGAATGTTTGGTTACTGCACCCGTCCTAAATTGTCCCAACTATGACTTGCCATTTGTACTACAGTGCGATGCATCTGGATACGGTTTAGGTGCTGTATTACTTCAGCCACATGGGGACGGAGATCGGGTTATAGCTTATCTGAGCCGTTCTCTCTCGAAACAAGAAAGGAATTATTCTACGACTGAACGTGAGTGTCTTGCTGTAATTTGGGCCATGGAAAAGTTGAGACCCTACTTGGAGGGAGTTCGTTTTACAGTTGTGACCGACCATTATTCTTTGGTCTGGCTTCAGAACCAGAAAGATTTAAGCGGTAGACTTGCTCGTTGGGCCGTCAGAATGCAACAATTCGATTATGAAATCATACATCGGAAAGGAAAAGAACATATTGTACCTGACATGTTGTCCAGGTCGGTACCTGTCATAGATCTGTTGGAATTAGGAGAAGAATATAAGTGTCAAGACAGTTGGTATGCCCGTATGATAGAAAATGTTCTTAGTCACCCGTTAAAGTACATGAAATGGAGAGTTATAGATGGAAAACTGTTTAAGTACGTCGCTCCACATATTTTGGAACTAGGAGATCCACCGGACTCTTGGAAATTGGTTGTACCCAAGGAATTGCGAATAAAGGTTATGCAGGATGCGCATGATCCGCCAACGTCGGGTCACATGGGAATTACTAAGACCTACTCACGTATCATTGAGAAGTACTTTTGGCCTAAAATGAAATATTCTGTTTCTAGATATGTTAGAAGTTGTCCAGAATGTGCTGCTTATAAGCCAGAATTAAAGAAACCAGTTGGTATGATGACTTCTCAACCTACTGTGCACCAGCCATGGGAGATGATTTCTTGTGACCTCATGGGACCGTTTCCAAGATCCACAAAAGGACATAAGTTTATTCTCGTGATCACAGATTACTTTAGTAAATATTCGTTAATATATCCACTTCGATCATCGACTGCCGACTTAATATGTAGGAAATTGGAAGACGAAGTGTTTTTGGTTTATGGAGTGCCACGACTACTTCTTTGCGACAATGGTTCGCAATTTGTTTCTGCTAAATTTCGAAGGTTAGCCGAGGACTATCAGGTGAAGATAAGATTCAACGCACTTTACCATCCTCAAGCAAATCCTACGGAGCGGGTTAATCGTAATTTGAAAACGATGCTAGGCATTTACGTTAAAGACAATCAAAGGACGTGGGATAAAAATTTACAGAAAATGTCGTGTGCGTTACGAACAGCTGTGCACGATACCACGAAACATTCTCCGTATTATATAAATTTTGGTCGGAACATGGTACTTTCTGGGAGAGATTTTTATAAAAAGGACCAATTGGGTCAAGGGAAATCCAGTGCGGAAGAGAATAGGCAAGTTGGATTTAGGAAATTATTTGATGAAGTTACAGAACGGATTAAGAGGGCATCAGAGAAGAATAAAAAGTATTATAATTTGCGTAAGAGATGCGAGGAGTTTGTAGTAGATCAAAAGGTTTGGAGAAAGAATTTTCCGCAATCTGATTCTTCAAGATATTTTAGTGCTAAGCTTGCTCCTCGTTATGTAGGACCGTTTTATATTAAAAGAAAAATATCACCCTGGACTTATGAACTGAGGGATGAGAATGGCGGTTCCGGAGGGAACTGGAACGCTAAAGACTTGAAAACAGCTAGCGCTGTAGGAAATTGACTGTGTCAATTCCCTTGTAGTTGGAGGATAATTTGTAAAGTTTTTATTTGACGTTAGCGTTTTCCTTATAATGTTTGCCCTAATTGCCCGGTTGCTACGCTTGTGGTCTTCGCGAATATTTTGTCACAGTGAACTACAATATTTAGTGAACCACAAATCAACCTACCTAGTCGGTATATTATTTTCTAGATTTTAATTTCGATAAGAAACTGGAAAAGATTTTATGTTAATACTAACTAATATCTACCTAATTGACAAAGAATAAAAACTCGCGCTTCTTGTTCCAGTCAGCTTGCCAGCGGAATTTTCAAGTTCCGTCGAAATCGGTTTTCAATTATTTATTTGCTTGGCGAATTGGTTAGTATTGCTCGTTATTAGGTTCTGGTAGCGAGACTAGAAGCAAGATAGATTCTTGGACATCCCATTGGAGTGAAAGAGAAAGGGATATCCAAATTTTTGTCTAATTGGGAGTTCAAAATAATTTCGTTCTTTTTAGACATTGACCAGTTCGATGGTAGTTGGGTGGTCCGTAAAATACAGAATGTGTCTTTGAGACATCCTAATAAACGGGGATATATTTTTTGGGGCCATATTAATGTGGAAAATAAAGTCTTCATATAGATTTTTGGAAAGTGTTGTTTTTGCGAAGGCTAGTTCCACATCTCTTCGGAGGATTTTGTAATACCAGCTGGGATTTGTAATCAGGCTTGAACGACTTGGCATGATAGATTTTTTTTCGGTTCAAGCAAGTTTAATGGAGGAGAAATTCTGAATTACCGATTCTGACGAAAATACCCTTTTGACGAATACCAATGGAGTTTGTTTTGTTGTAATTTGTTTAGCAGAAGGAGACGAAAGTTTTGTTAACATTTCAAAGGTTAACCCTTTTACAAGTTAAAAGGGTTTTTTTTCCCTCCCCCTTATATGTATGGGAGTTGGATAATACTGGATTGAAGGACTATCTATTTTACTGGATGAT
The DNA here is from genome assembly GCA_947563755.1 of Lochmaea crataegi. Classification (NCBI taxonomy): domain Eukaryota; kingdom Metazoa; phylum Arthropoda; class Insecta; order Coleoptera; family Chrysomelidae; genus Lochmaea; species Lochmaea crataegi. The sequence goes on from OX387429.1 coordinate 38,356,969, forward strand.
TCTGCGCTGGGCTACGGATGTTGCTGGAAATAGGATTGACGCATGGATTGGAACAACTGGATGTTTGAGCTGCAAATTTCACCTTATAGGATGTATCCTGGGATTCGATTGAGTGAATTGTTTTGGATTTGGGTAATCTCTATCTGATGTAATGAATTTGTTTTTATTTTATGTATTAAGATCTAATATGGTTATAACCTATTTGTAATTTTAATGTTACTTTCATACTAGATATATGCGGTTGGAATTGACTCGTAAAATCTTAGCTACAGTTCATACTTCACTATATATTCTTTTTAAATACATTTCGGCTCACGCATTGGATCCAACGCTATGCGCCTTGACAAGTTTTCTTTAATGTGGATAACTCCAGGGAGTTTTTCTCAATTCTGGCTTATAATATTTTGTCGATTGGCTTATAAAAAGAATTAGAGTATACTATATTGTTAGCTATATTTAGCTTACGGGTATATGTTGAGAGTCGACGTTTTGCACTTACATCCAACGAACACGGAGAGTTAAATTCCGAGTTTTTAGCGTAATATATAATTTTATCTTGTTTCAACTTTAATCTTAATACGGTTTAACTTTTTTTTTATTATTGGGAAACATATTGTTTTTTATGATCGCGGGGTGTAATGATTTATTCACCAAGTTTGTCATTGTCTCCATGAAACTTTTCAACATTACTCTAGCTCATTCATAAACTACTACTAAATTGTCAAACTACTCACTTCACTTTGTACATTCACCAAAACAAATCAATATATGTACAAGTAATTGGAGAATTGGTTCGTCTTTTATTTCATTCCTTTTTAGTAGGTTTTCAGGAATGGGATGCTATCTTATTTGCGGTAAATCTACTTGGCGCCCTTTACATCTAAACAATCTTGACGTGCTGCTTACTTGCTTGGCGCGTAAGTGATCCCACGCCGACTACACATGAGTACTAGCCGCTGGCCACAGTCTGTCGATCTGGACAGCCTAATTCTGTGACCTAGTAGATATCATTAAGTTTTGGAGGTTACAAGGTCAGACAGAGAAAAACAAGCAATGGAAGCTCTTTTTATATCTACACAACTCAGATTAAAATATTTATAGATAAGGTGGTCAAGCATTTATCGTCAAAAATACTTGTAAAATGTAATCTCCTATAATTTGTGTTTTATCGAATGAAGACACTATTGAGTTTATCCTGTAAAAAGAGGTTTTATTTTCAATTAGAAACATTTACAAAATCTTACCTGTAAAAATAGAAACAACATTAAATGTCTATTATTCCAAAGTCTTTTCTCTAATTACAAATTATAATTAATCCTATAATAAAATTATGACATTAATATTTTCCACTGTCATTAATTCGTAACTATGTCGTAGACATTTCTATCAACACTCGCCATAATAGAGCGGGTGAATTAAAACCATTAAAACAAGGTACAGAAAATATGAGGTATTTTCTTACAGCTCCCATCAAAAAGAATGTTGTTTGCAAAAATTCTATTATGACACAAAAACATTAGGATCGCTGTCGATAACCGTGATGAGTTTTGTTACATGGAAAAGGTTTGACTCCGATTTTCTGTAACCAGTATCTATTTTGTCTTATTTTTTTCTATTTAGTTTGTTACCATTTTCCACAAACACCTTATCTCCTTCTTTAAATTCTGTTTTTGTCGAATATCTTCTTGATGTAGTTATGTGATTGTATGGTATTCAAGGGCGACCTTCCTGTCTTTCAATAAATATATATGTGTTATTTTTCCTTTTAGTTCTTCTGGTAAAATTGTAGTATTATCACCCTCTAGTAGATTATAGGTGTAAAACCAGTAGTCGTGTGTTCTGTGTGATTGTATTTTTTTGTCCATTCTTGCGCAATGGTCCAAGCTACTTTTTCTCCTGTTTCATGTATTTTGCATCTTATGTTTGGTTCAATCTCTCATTGAGCCCATTCGAAAAAGCTGCATTTACTGCAGTGAACACAATTGGTATATTTTTTTCTTCTATGTAGTTTTTAAATTCCTTAGAATTTATTCCTGGGTATCGGTCGGTCAAAATCATACCTATTTCGTTGTTTTTCGCGACATTCCCCAGAAGTTTTCTAAAATCATTAGCATTTTGAGTGTTGGATGTTAAGATGTATGTGTTACAGTCAATATATGACATTGGGCATTATATATACTGTCTAGCCGGTAGGTATATATATTGCCTGAACTGCTCCGCTATATATGAAATACGGCACAAATTATAAACTGACTAGGCATTATATGAAAATAAAAAGTTAGTCAGTTTATTTTGTTCATTCATTTTGTTTTTAACCGCCAGGAGATTTTATAGTTGTAGTTTTTATCGAGAAGGGCAAGGAAAATCATTGAAGAAGCTATACAGTGTTGAAAAAATGGCTTCTTCAATGATTTTCCTTGCCCTCCTCGCTAAATTAATCAATGACCTGTTTTAACCAAGACAGAAATTCTAAATAGTGAGGGACATAGAAATAATTATTTCATTTGCCATAGATTATTAATATTTGGGTATAGTACAAAATTCTATTACGGTCTTGTTTGTAGATGTAAATATTGAATTGTTTCACAAACTGCCTAAAAATAAGTACGCAGTATAATACGGCCGACGCTGTTTATATAATGACTAGTCGATTTATGAAATAAATTTTTTTTCTATATAAACGGTCTGATATGGGCAGTCTGTATATAAACGGTCTGCGCGGTATATATACGGCGTCTTTTCACAAATTGACTAAAGCATATGCATACCTTGTAAAGTGATCAATGAGTAAGTGTAGATACTTCTTTGTTGACCTTGATCCTCCAAACCCTCCAACCGTGTCTATTGTCATAATTTCAAAAGGATTCTCTGCTGGTCCCAAGTGTGACATTAGTCCGTACTTTTCTTGACCTCTTGATTTATTTTTCATGCATATTCTGCATGTTCTACATAGTTTTTTTATGTTGTTCGTCAAATTTTGTCCTGTAGAAAGTAGTATATTTTCTATCTTTATTAGTGCATTTTCATGTGGTTCCAATACCTGATTTCTACTTAAACAGTCGGTTTCTAAATTATATTTTCCTGTGCAATATTTTATATCAAAGTCGTATCGAGACAAAGAATATGTCAGATCTCCTAGCTCATCATCTGTTCGAGATTTTATATTCATGTTTTCCAATGGTTTGTGGTCTGAAAAAACCATAAACTTTTTTCCAATGAGTCCATGCTGCCAATATTTAAAAGCTTCTTTTATGGCCAATCATTCTAAGTAAATAGCTTTTTCCTCTTTTGTGTTTCGATTAATTTTTTTGAAAACTATGCTACAGGTTCTTCTTATCCGTTAGTTTGAGCCTGTTTGAGAATTGCACCTATTTCCTTCAAACTAGCATATGTGTATATGTTTTTTGGTAATTCTGGATCAGATATTTCTAACACTGGTTGACTACGAAGTAAATTTTTTATTCTTTTAAATGAATCTTGACACTCTTTTGTCCAAATGAATTCTTGATTCTTCCTCAATAAATTATGAAGAGGATCCAAAATAATTGCGCTATCTTTGATATATTTGTTATAAAAATTAATTTTGCCTAAAAATTCTCGGACATATTTCTGTTTTTCTGGTACCAGAAAATTTCTTATTGATATCAATTTATCTTTTATAGGTCTTATTGAGGTATTATTTATTACATGACCCAAATATTTAACTGAGTCTGCTAGAATCTGGAGCCTTTTCTTAATATTGCTTCTAATAAATATTTCAGGTGGTCTAAGTGTTCATCAAACGTTTTTGAAAAAATCAGGATATCATCAATGTAATTGACAGTAAAATCTGTCAATTTGTTTTTTCTTATAATATCAATATTCTTTGAAATATTGCTGGCGATGTTTTTAATCCAAAGGGCAAGCAAGTCCATTGATAATGCCCTTCTTGCGTAACGAATGCCGTTTTCTTCCTATCTTCGATTTTCAATGGAGTAGAGTTTATGTCCAATGTGGAAAAGTACTTACAATTTCTCGTTTTTTCCATGAGGTCCTCAATCAATGGAAATTGTTGTGATTGAGGAACCACAATTTTATTTAAATCACGAAAATCCATAATGTCCCTTTTCAAAATCATGTTTAGGTTTTGTTAAATCTTCACCTATTAAATTCGAGGTAATGTTTCGATTTATTGCTAGTTTATCATTTTGATTGAATTTACTGTTTGGACCCCACTTTGTGGAATCTACTCATATTACTTTTTTAAATGAAACTAATGCCCGTTTGAACCGTTTAGAATTTAAGCATGCCTTTTGTAAGCTTTTCTTAACTTTAAGAAGCACTTAATTGTCTCGCTTGTTGCACCGCTCCAGCTTAAGCATTACTTAGTAAAGAACCACTTAACATGGCAACACTGAGAAAATCTAGTAACTTATTAGTGACTTTTCAGATTTGGCTTTGTACCGAGTGGCAGTTAGCTTTCGCCCGCGTCAAATGTGAACGACTAACCTATAAATACAAAAAAAACTTCAGTCATCAGCCATGGTTATCAAATGCCGAGTGCGGGCGTAAAACCAAAGTGCTGCTAGGAACTCATGGGATTCATGGAAGACACGCTGCTATTTCTGTAATAATATTTGATCATTTGATATTGTAGGTTTCCTTATTAGGTGATATTTTACTTGAAGATAATTCCGAAATTTCAGAGCTTCCTCTATCAATCCTAAAACTAGTAAACAACATTGCTTTGTCACTCGAAATGTTTAATAATATGTAAATTCCTTGTCGAGGAAATCATCAGATCGAGTGTAAAGCATCTCGGGAAGTCTATTATCTCGAGGATATCAAAATCAACTTCGAAAACGTCATCCATAAAGAAAAGTTTTTCAGGTAAAATCAGCTGTCAACCGCAATTTCAATCTAAGTCGACCCAATCGGGAACTTAATATTAAGTCCTCCTTAACTAGTTTAAGGAATACTTAGAGACCAGTGCAACGCAAACTAGTATTTTTAAGATTACTTTATTTTAAGACTGTCTTAAAGTAAACGGTGCAATCGGGCATAAGTGTTCCTAATTAATTCCACTATTTAATGAAAAAAATATGAAAACTCTAAGATATTGATAATTATTTCGATGATATATCCTTATCGAAATAATTATCAATATTTCATAATTTTTTCATTAAATAGCGGAATTAATTAGAAACACTGAGTTTCAGTTGGAAAAGTATTATCATTTTGACTTAATTTAAAACTTCTTATACAGTTTGAACCTATTAGGAAATCATAATTGAAATTTCCACTGTTTATTACAAAGACATGTATCATTTTTTCTATATTAAAAATTATTGCTTTTATACATATTAGTCCATCTGTTTGTTTCACACCATTGATCGTTTTCACATTAATATTTTTAATATTACTTATTTTATCTTTTTCCATTTTTATTAACTTAGAATTTATGAAAGATACGTTTGAACCCGAATTATAAATTCCATTTACGTTGTTTATAGTATCGATAAGAATTACTTTTAGTTTAATCGATGGTGGCAAATCTAATTTTTTGGATTTTCTTCTGTCAATTCAGATTCCAATTCTGAATTATTTATACATCTCATTTTATCATTCTTTTGTCTTCATTATTTTTTGTTTTGAACCAACATACTAATTCAAGATGGAAACGGTTTTTTTGCTTTTCGCAAATTTCACAAGGTTTTTTTTCCTTTACATTTATGCTACTATTATTATTCTCCTCTTTCACTGTTTTTCTATTCGTCAGTGTTCTAGACTTCTCAATTAATTTAAAAATTCTTCTGTATTAATTAGACTTTTTCCATCGATTCTGTCTATTAAAAAGTCTGGTAAACCCACTGCAATTAGATCTATCAAGGTGCGATTATCCATTGATTTATTGTATTCCAATAAAACTCTCTCTTTTTTCAGTGCATAGTCTAATAATCCACCATTCATGTACTTAAATGTAATTGCATATTTGACTGGCGACCATCCTTTATCTGCATATGTTTCACAGAAGTTTTCTTCCCAGTTTATCCAATTAGAGTCTATTGTAAATTTTATAAGCATTGAACTATACCAATCTGAGCAGGAGTGCCCTAATAATAATTTGAAATTTTCAATTTTCTCTGTATCTTTCTATAACCATGTCGTAGACATTTCTATCAACACTCGCCATGGTAGAGCCATTAAAAAGGGGGTTTAGAAAATATGAGGTATTTTCTTACATACTTTTAAGTTGAAAAATAAGAATTCGGAAATATATCTTCCGAAGCACAAATAAATAATAGAATAATTAAATAAATTAAAGAATTTGTCTCAAATATTATCTCACCAGCCAATCATTTCAGTTGTAAAATAATCATACTATTAGGCATTATATTTTCATTATTTGAAGAAACAAAAACGATACTGTCCTATTGTTATTGGATTAGCGACTACCTGTTATGGGTTTTGGTCTTGAATCAGTCATGTTGGCATAAGTCAAAACGAAATATCTTGAAATGAAGTATACAACAAATTGTATCGTCTCTGCCAAATGTGGGTCGTTTAAGAATAGTAGGCTGCACACTGGATTTAGTACTTCTGGCGACATCTCTTGTCGAGTAGTTTATTCCAACGCTTGAGAATATAGATTGCAGTGAATGTTCTTCATCTGTTCGGGTACAAAACTAATAGATGGGGAGACACTACTATGTGAAATATTATTGTTGCCGATTGAGTTGATATTGATTGTTATTTGTTCATTTTGGTATTTATTCAAAGCACATTCACTGTGTGTTATTATACTCTGCCATCCTAGGTTGGCACTTTGGGTATGCGCGAACCAGAAAGAGTTAAAGAGTGCCTGAATAGAGATAGAAGACATTTTTACGTCGGTACGGGTGGTTTATCTGTGGGTAAGGCGGCTTGCAACACCAGTGTCGTATAAATCAGAGGGGCTTGGGTTAAATTTTTAGTTGTAATAAGTAGATACATTTTATTTTTTATTTAAAAAAAACATTTTACAAATATTTAATGAAAAATAAAAATACCGAATTTATTTTATATTTTTATTTATTTAATTAAAATTTACATTAACATTTGTTTATTTAATATTGGGTTTTTAATATTTTTGTTTATAATACAAGTAATAAAAGTTATGAGACAAAAAAGTATAACCAATTATAATTGTTTAAGGTTTATAAAAGATTTACCTATTTTAACATAATGGGAAATAAATTAAGGTCTAAAAGCATATAATCCATAACAAACAATTTTAATGTTTTAAAATATTTTTAAGCAAGTGTTATATTTAAAATATTTAGGTAAACGATTTATTTTCAATAGCCATAAGTACCTTCAATTTCTTCAAAATTTAAAATTCTAGAAGTTTCAAAGCTTTCATCCTTATCTGAAAAATATTCTTCCTCCGAATCAGACTCACTTTCGTCAGAATCATTTTCCAGATTGATTATAAAATCATCAATAATTTGATCTAGAAGTGGTTCTTTTTCACTATATTCTTTTAGACTATACAGGGTATCCAGCTTTTTATTGGTATTATATTTGTAAAATGTAAACAATAAGAGATAGGGGATAGTTGTAATAAGAACAAATTTGTCTATTCATGATTGCAATAGAAGGACGTTTTTTAATCTCCAGTATGTTAAGTCAGGTTTCCAAAAAAGTCCGGAAACACAAATTACTCCTTTTTGTTTCTACTGTGGAATAGGTCCGAAAATGGTAATGAATTATGAATATGCCAAAATGTTAATGACACACTGAAGAAAAAGTTTATTCAGCATTATTAGGAATTTAGTTGTAATAGGTAAAAAAATACGTATTAGGACACAACAAATGTTTAATTATGACAATAAAAAAGGGCATTAATGATCGTTATTAAGGTCCGTCAACGTAAGCTAATTAAAACACTTTAATAACCTATTAAAAACAGTAACCGTTCGGCCCTGACAGCAGTCAGACCCGCACAGTTTATATCGTGTCCGAAATAAATTTCGAAGTTCGAATAGTAGAAGTTATCAAATATTCTTCCGAAATTGCAGTGAGTTTCCTTACCTCACAAGGCTCAGTGGAAGAAAGCCTTACCTTGAATTGAGATAGTGAGTAGCATAACAAACATAATAACATATAAAATAGTAAGGTTAACACAACAAACCATTATCTCTTCATACATTTCAAGTTTTTTAATATTGACCGTAATTACCATCCTTTTAACTAGTTCCTAGAGTACAGGTCCGTACTCGGGAGCTAGTGATGAACATATTATATCCAATTAAATTAATTATCCCATCATGGCCAACAACACTATAAACCCAACAATAAATTCAACCCCAACTTATTTAAACATATTAACTCAACATTCCACCTTCAAATTTCCAACAAAAAAACAGGCAATTATTTTTCAATCAATCGAAGGAATCAAAATCCATGATTACATCGTAGCTCTAGGAAAACTAATTCAACCAAAAAACATCATATTCTCATCCAGAGTCCCAAACGGACGAATATGCATTTACTTAGCCAGCGAGGAGATTGTAGACATTTTTATGAATGAACATAAATCAGTCACCATAGATGGTCTCACCCTTGATGCCAGAAGATTAATAACTCCTTCACGAAGATTATTGATTTCCAACGTCTGCCCTACCATCCCGCATAATATAATAGATACATATTTACACAATGCAGGAATAAAACCAGTATCCAAACTATCATTTCTTCGTGTCGGCATGCAAGAACCAGAATACAAACATGACCTTAGTTTCCGAAAACAAATGTACATATATCCACCAGACCATCCCATCCCAGAATCGCTCCTTATAACCCACGAAAACACACAATACAGAATATTTTTATCCTTAGATAGTTTTCACTGCTCCATTTGTAATCAAATAGGTCATATCCCATCTGACTGTCCTCGTTCAGCCAATTCCTCGGGTCAAAACGAAGACATGGAAGTTACACCTTCTACTTCATCACATATACCTAACATCCAAACAGTAGG